>CAWUFW010006982.1:0-600000 GCA_963921515.1 Calotriton arnoldi
GATGGATATGCCGAGACGTGGGTCCCTTGCTCACTGTGCCACTGGATTCAAGCTAGCTTGGCTGATGAAGGATAATACCCAGAAACCGGTCCCAGGATGCTTGTTTCCGGTCCAGGGAGGACCTGGCTTGGCAGTTCGGTGTGGACTGTACCCATGAGGCACATGGTCAAGACTGATTTGCATATGGCTTGGTCTAAACTGGGGTGGCATGGTGAGCAAAAGAACGATGGATTTAACCCAGATCTCTTGACTGGGGGTGAATGTTTGATTTATTCAGCATTCCGTCCATCATTTGTTTGCATAGCACTTTTCACCCTAATTGGGATGGGTATGCCCAGACGTGGGTCCCTTGCTCACTGTGCCACTGGATTCAAGCTAGCTTGGCTGATGAAGGGTAATACCCAGAAACCGGTCCCAGGATGCTTGTTACCGGTCCAGGGAGGACCTGGCTTGGCAGTTCGGTCTGGACTGTTCCCATGAGGCACAGGGTCAAGACTGATTTGCAAATGGCTGGGTCTAAACTGGGGGTGGCATGGTGAGCAAAAGAACAATGGATTTAATCCAGATCTCTTGACTGGGGGAGAATGTTTTCATTGTCAGCATTCCGTCCATCATTTGTTTGCTTCAACACTTTTCGACCTAAGTGGGATGGGTATGCCCAGACGTGGGTCCCTTGCTCACTGTGCCACAGGATTCAAGCTAGCTTGGCTGATGAAGGGTAATACCCAGAAACCGGTCTCAGAATGCTTGTTTCCGGTCCAGGGAGGACCTGGCTTGGCAGTTCGGTCGGGACTGTTCCCATTAGGCACAGGGTCAAGACTGACTTGCATATGGCTGGGTCTAAACTGGGGTGGCATGGTGAGCAAAAGAACGATGGATTTAACCCAGATCTCTTGACTGGGGGTGAATGTATGATTTATTCAGCATTCCATCCATCATTTGTTTGCATAGCACTTTTCACCCTAAGTGGGATGGGTATGCCCAGACGTGGGTCCCTTGCTCACTGTGCCACTGGATTCAAGCTAGCTTGGCTGATGAAGGGTAATACCCAGAAACTGGTCCCAGGATGCTTGTTTCCGGTCCAGGGAGGACCTGGCTTGGCAGTTTGGTCTGGACTGTTCCCATGAGGCACAGGGTCAAGACTGATTTGCACATGGCTGGGTCTAAACTGGGGTGGCATGGTGAGCAAAAGAATGATGGATTTAACCCAGATCTCTTGACTGGGGGTGAATGTATGAATTATTCAGCATTCCATCCATCATTTGTTTGCATAGTACTTTTCACCCTAAGTGGGATGGGTATGCCCAGACGTGGGTCACTTGCTCACTGTGCCACTGGATTCAAGCTAGCTTGGCTGATGAAGGGTAATACCCAGAAACGGGTCCCAGGATGCTTGTTTCCGGTCCAGGGAGGACCTGGCTTGGCAGTTCAGTCTGGACTGTTCCCATGAGGCACAGGGTCAAGACTGATTTGCATATGGCTGGGTTTCAACTGGGGTGGCATGGTGAGCAAAAGAACGATGGATTTAACCCAGATCTCTTGACTGGGGGTGAATGTATGATTTATTCAGCATTCCGTCCATCATTTGTTTGCATAGCACTTTTCATCCTAAGTGGGATGGGTATGCCCAGACGTGGGTCCCTTGCTCACTGTGCCACTGGATTCAAGCTAGCTTGGCTGATGAAGGGTAATACCCAGAAACCGGTCCCAGGATGCTTGTTTCTGGTCAGGGAGGACCTGGCTTGGCAGTTCGGTCTAGACTGTTCCCATGAGGCACAGGGTCAAGACTGATTTGCATATGGCTGGGTCTAAACTGGGGTGGCATGGTGAGCAAAAGAACGATGGATTTAACCCAGATCTCTTGACTGGGGGTGAATGTTTGATTTATTCAGCATTCCGTCCATCATTTGTTTGCATAGCACTTTTCACCCTAATTGGGATGGGTATGCCCAGACGTGGGTCCCTTGCTCACTATGCCACTGAATTCAAGCTAGCTTGGCTGATGAAGGGTAATACCCAGAAACCGGTCCCAGGATGCTTGATTCCGGTCCAGGGAGGACCTGGCTTGGCAGTTCAGTCTGGACTGTTCCCATGAGGCACAGGGTCAAGACTGACTTGCATATGGTTGGGTCTAAACTGGGGTGGCATGGTGAGCAAAAGAATGATGGATTTAACCCAGATCTCTTGACTGGGGGTGAATGTATGAATTATTCAGCATTCCATCCATCATTTGTTTGCATAGCACTTTTCACCCTAAGTGGGATGGGTATGACCAGACGTGGGTCCCTTGCTCACTGTGCCACTGGATTCAAGCTAGCTTGGCTGATGAAGGGTAATACCCAGAAACCGGTCCCAGGATGCTTGTTTCTGGTCCAGGGAGGACCTGGCTTGGCAGTTCGGTCTGGACTGTTCCCATGAGGCACAGGGTCAAGACTGATTTGCATATGGCTGGGTCTAAACTGGGGTGGCATGGTGAGCAAAAGAACGATGGATTTAACCCAGATCTCTTGACTGGGGGTGAATGTTTGATTTATTCAGCATTCCGTCCATCATTTGTTTGCATAGCACTTTTCACCCTAATTGGGATGGGTATGCCCAGACGTGGGTCCCTTGCTCACTGTGCCACTGGATTCAAGCTAGCTTGGCTGATGAAGGGTAATACCCAGAAACCGGTCCCAGGATGCTTGATTCCGGTCCAGGGAGGACCTGGCTTGGCAGTTCAGTCTGGACTGTTCCCATGAGGCACAGGGTCAAGACTGACTTGCATATGGTTGGGTCTAAACTGGAGTGGCATGGTGAGCAACAGAACGATGGATTTAACCCAGATCTCTTGACTGGGGGTGAATGTATGATTTATTCAGCATTCCGTCCATCATTTGTTTGCATAGCACTTTTCACCCTAAGTGGGATGGGTATGCCCAGACGTGGGTCCCTTGCTCACTGTGCCACTGGATTCAAGCTAGATGGGCTGATGAAGGGTAATACCCAGAAACGGGTCCCAGGATGCTTGTTTCTGGTCCAGGGAGGACCTGGCTTGGCAGTTCGGTCTGGACTGTTCCCATGAGGCACAGGGTCAAGACTGATTTGCATATGGCTGGGTCTAAACTGGGTGGCATGGTGAGCAAAAGAACGATGGATTTAACCCAGATCTCTTGACTGGGGGTGAATGTATGATTTATTCAGCATTGCGTCCATCATTTGTTTGCATAGCACTTTTCACTCTAAGTGGGATGGGTATGCCCAGACGTGGGTCCCTTGCTCACTGTGAAACTGGATTCAAGCTAGCTTGGCTGATGAAGGGTAATACCCAGAAACCGGTCCCAGGATGCTTGTTACCGGTCCAGGGAGGACCTGGCTTGGCAGTTCGGTCTGGACTGTTCCCATGAGGCACAGGGTCAAGACTGATTTGCATATGGCTGGGTCTAAACTGGGGTGGCATGGTGAGCAAAAGAACGATGGATTTAACCCAGATCTCTTGACTGAGGGTGAATGTATGATTTATTCAGCATTCCGTCCATCATTTGTTTGCATAGCACTTTTCACCCTAAGTGGGATGGATATGCCCAGACGTGGGTCCCTTGCTCACTGTGCCACTGGATTCAAGCTAGCTTGGCTGATGAAGGGTAATACCCAGAAACCGGTCCCAGGATGCTTGTTTCCGGTCCAGGGAGGACCTGGCTTGGCAGTTCGGTGTGGACTGTACCCATGAGGCACAGGGTCAAGACTGATTTGCATATGGCTTGGTCTAAACTGGGGTGGCATGGTGAGCAAAAGAACGATGGATTTAACCCAGATCTCTTGACTGGGGGTGAATGTTTGATTTATTCAGCATTCCGTCCATCATTTGTTTGCATAGCACTTTTCACCCTAATTGGGATGGGTATGCCCAGACGTGGGTCCCTTGCTCACTGTGCCACTGGATTCAAGCTAGCTTGGCTGATGAAGGGTAATACCCAGAAACCGGTCCCAGGATGCTTGTTACCGGTCCAGGGAGGACCTGGCTTGGCAGTTCGGTCTGGACTGTTCCCATGAGGCACAGGGTCAAGACTGATTTGCATATGGCTGGGTCTAAACTGGGGTGGCATGGTGAGCAAAAGAACAATGGATTTAACCCAGATCTCTTGACTGGGGGAGAATGTTTTCATTGTCAGCATTCCGTCCATCATTTGTTTGCTGTAACACTTTTCGCCCTAAGTGGGATGGGTATGCCCAGACGTGGGTCCCTTGCTCACTGTGCCACTGGATTCAAGCTAGCTTGGCTGATGAAGGGTAATACCCAGAAACTGGTCCCAGGATGCTTGTTTCCGGTCCAGGGAGGACCTGGCTTGGCAGTTCGGTCTGGACTGTTCCCATGAGGCACACGGTCAAGACTGATTTGCATATGGCTGGGTCTAAACTGGGGTGGCATGGTGAGCAAAAGAATGATGGATTTAACCCAGATCTCTTGACTGGGGGTGAATGTATGATTTATTCAGCATTCCGTCCATCATTTGTTTGCATAGCACTCTTCACCCTAAGTGGGATGGGTATGCCCAGACGTGGGTCCCTTGCTCACTGTGCCACTGGATTCAAGCTAGCTTGGCTGATGAAGGGTAATACCCAGATTCCAGTCCCAGGATGCTTGTTTCCGGTCCAGGGAGGCCCTGGCTTGGCAGTTCGGTCTGGACTGTTCCCATGAGGCACAGGGTCAAGACTGATTTGCATATGGCTGGGTCTATACTGGGGTGGCATGGTGAGCAAAAGAACGATGGATTTAACCCAGATCTCTTGACTGGGGGTGAATGTATGATTTATTCAGCATTCCGTCCATCATTTGTTTGCATAGCACTTTTAATCCTAAGTGGGATGTGTATGTCCAGACGTGGGTACCTTGCTCACTGTGCCACTGGATTCAAGCTAGCTTGGCTGATGAAGGGTAATACCCAGAAACCGGTCCCAGGATGCTTGATTCCGGTCCAGGGAGTACCTGGCTTGGCAGTTCGGTCTGGACTGTTCCCATGAGGCACAGGGTCAAAACTGACTTGCATATGGTTGGGTCTAAACTGGGGTGGCATGGTGAGCAACAGAACAATGGATTTAACCCAGATCTGTTAACTGGGGGTGAATGTATGATTTATTCAGCATTCCGTCAATCATTTGTTTGCATAGCACTTTTCACCCTAAGTGGGATGGGTATGCCCAGATGTGGGTCCCTTGCTCACTGTGCCACTGGATTCAAGCTAGCTTGGCTGATGAAGGGTAATACCCAGAAAACGGTCCCAGGATGCTTGTTTCCGGTCCAGGGAGGACCTGGCTTGGCAATTCGGTCTGGACTGTTCCCATGAGGCACAGGGTCAAGACTGATTTGCATGTGGCTGGGTCTAAACTGGGGTGGCAAGGTTAGGAAAAAAAGGATCGATTTAACCCAGATCTCTTGACTGGGGTTGAATGTATGATTTATTCAGCATTCTGTCCATCATTTGTTTGCATAGCACTTTTCACCCTAAGTGGGATGGGTATGCCCAGACGTGGGTCCCTTGCTCACTGTTCCACTGGATTCAAGCTAGCTTGGCTGATGAAGGGTAATACCCAGAAACTGGTCCCAGGATGCTTGTTACCGGTCCAGGGAGGACCTGGCTTGGCAGTTCGGTCTGGACTGTTCCCATGAGGCACAGGGTCAAGACTGATTTGCATATGGCTGGGTCTAAACTGGGGTGGCATGGTGAGCAAAAGAACTATGGATTTAACCCAGATCTCTTGACTGGGGGTGAATGTATGATTTATTCAGCATTCCGTCCATCATTTGATTGCGTAGCACTTTTCACCCTAAGTGGGATAGGTATGCCCAGACGTGGGTCCCTTGCTCACTGTGCCACAGGATTCAAGCTAGCTTGGCTGATGAAGGGTAATACCCAGAAACCGGTCTCAGAATGCTTGTTTCCGGTCCAGGGAGGACCTGGCTTGGCAGTTCAGTCGGGACTGTTCCCATTAGGCACAGGGTCAAGACTGACTTGCATATGGCTGGGTCTAAACTGGGGTGGCATGGTGAGCAAAAGAACGATGGATTTAACCCAGATCTCTTGACTGGGGGTGAATGTATGATTTATTCAGCATTCCGTCCATCATTTGTTTGCATAGCACTTTTCACCCTAAGTGGGATGGGTATGCCCAGATGTGGGTCCCTTGCTCACTGTGCCGCTGGATTCAAGCTAGCTTGGCTGATGAAGGGTAATACCCAGATTCCAGTCCCAGGATGCTTGTTTCCGGTCCAGGGAGGACCTGGCTTGGCAGTTCTGTCTGGACTGTTCCCATGAGGCACAGGGTCAAGACTGATTTGCATATGGCTGGGTCTATACTGGGGTGGCATGGTGAGCAAAAGAACGATGGATTTAACCCAGATCTCTTGACTGGGGGTGAATGTATGATTTATTCAGCATTCCGTCCATCATTTGTTTGCATAGCACTTTTAATCCTAAGTGGGATGTGTATGCCCAGACGTGGGTACCTTGCTCAATGTGCCACTGGATTCAAGCTAGCTTGGCTGATGAAGGGTAATACCCAGAAACCGGTCCCAGGATGCTTGATTCCGGTCCAGGGAGTACCTGGCTTGGCAGTTCGGTCTGGACTGTTCCCATGAGGCACAGGGTCAAGACTGACTTGCATATGGTTGGGTCTAAACTGGGGTGGCATGGTGAGCAACAGAACAATGGATTTAACCCAGATCTCTTAACTGGGGGTGAATGTATGATTTATTCAGCATTCCGTCAATCATTTGTTTGCATAGCACTTTTCACCCTAAGTGGGATGGGTATGCCCAGATGTGGGTCCCTTGCTCACTGTGCCACTGGATTCAAGCTAGCTTGGCTGATGAAGGGTACTACCCAGAAACCGGTCCCAGGATGCTTGTTTCCGGTCCAGGGAGGACCTGGCTTGGCAGTTCGGTCTGGACTGTTCCCATGAGGCACAGGGTCAAGACTGATTTGCATATGGCTGGGTCTAAACTGGGGTGGCATGGTGAGCAAAAGAACGATGGATTTAACCCAGATCTCTTGACTGGGGGTGAATGTATGATTTATTCAGCATTCCGTCCATCATTTGTTTGCATAGCACTTTTCACCCTAAGTGGGATGGGTATGCCAGTCGTGGGTCCCTTGCTCACTGTGCCACTGGATTCAAGCTAGCTTGGCTGATGAAGGGTAATACCCAGAAACCAGTCCCAGGGTGCTTGTTTCTGGTCCAGGGAGGACCTGGCTTGGCAGTTCGGTCTGGACTGTTCCCATGAGGCACAGGGTCAAGACTGATTTGCATATGGCTGGGTCTAAACTGGGGTGGCATGGTGAGCAAAAGAACAATGGATTTAACCCAGATCTCTTGACTCGGGGTGAATGTATGATTTATTCAGCATTCCGTCCATCATTTGATTGCGTAGCACTTTTCACCCTAAGTGGGATAGGTATGCCCAGACATGGGTCCCTTGCTCACTGTGCCACAGGATTCAAGCTAGCTTGGCTGATGAAGGGTAATACCCAGAAACCGGTCTCAGAATGCTTGTTTCCGGTCCAGGGAGGACCTGGCTTGGCAGTTCGGTCTGGACTGTTCCCATTAGGCACAGGGTCAAGACTGACTTGCATATGGCTGGGTCTAAACTGGGGTGGCATGGTGAGCAAAAGAACGATGGATTTAACCCAGATCTCTTGACTGGGGGTGAATGTATGATTTATTCAGCATTCCGTCCATCATTTGTTTGCATAGCACTTTTCACCCTAAGTGGGATGGGTATGCCCAGACGTGGGTCCCTTGCTCACTGTGCCACTGGATTCAAGCTAGCTTGGCTGATGAAGGGTAATTCCCAGAAACTGGTCCCAGGATGCTTGTTTCCGGTCCAGGGAGGACCTGGCTTGGCAGTTTGGTCTGGACTGTTCCCGAGAGGCACAGGGTGAAGACTGATTTGCATATGGCTGGGTTTCAACTGGGGTGGCATGGTGAGCAAAAGAACAATGGATTTAACCCAGATCTCTTGACTGGGGGTGAATGTATGATTTATTCAGCATTCCGTCCATCATTTGTTTGCATAGCACTTTTCATCCTAAGTGGGATGGGTATGCCCAGACGTGGGTCCCTTGCTCACTGTGCCACTGGATTCAAGCTAGCTTGGCTGATGAAGGGTAATACCCAGAAACCGGTCCCAGGATGCTTGTTTCTGGTCCAGGGAGGACCTGGCTTGGCAGTTCGGTCTGGACTGTTCCCATGAGGCACAGGGTCAAGACTGATTTGCATATGGCTGGGACTAAACTGGGGTGGCATGGTGAGCAAAAGAACGATGGATTTAACCCAGATCTCTTGACTGGGGGTGAATGTATGATTTATTCAGCATTGCGTCCATCATTTGTTTGCATAGCACTTTTCACTCTAAGTGGGATGGGTATGCCCAGACGTGGGTCCCTTGCTCACTGTGCCACTGGATTCAAGCTAGCTTGGCTGATGAAGGGTAATACCCAGAAACCGGTCCCAGGATGCTTGTTACCGGTCCAGGGAGGACCTGGCTTGGCAGTTCGGTCTGGACTGTTCCCATGAGGCACAGGGTCAAGACTGATTTGCATATGGCTGGGTCTAAACTGGGGTGGCATGGTGAGCAAAAGAACGATGGATTTAACCCAGATCTCTTGACTGGGGGTGAATGTATGATTTATTCAGCATTCCGTCCATCATTTGTTTGCATAGCACTTTTCACCCTAAGTGGGATGGGTATGCCCAGACGTGGGTCCCTTGCTCACTGTGCCGCTGGATTCAAGCTAGCTTGGCTGATGAAGGGTAATACCCAGATTCCAGTCCCAGGATGCTTGTTTCCGGTCCAGGGAGGACCTGGCTTGGCAGTTCGGTCTGGACTGTTCCCATGAGGCACAGGGTCAAGACTGATTTGCATATGGCTGGGTCTATACTGGGGTGGCATGGTGAGCAAAAGAACGATGGATTTAACCCAGATCTCTTGACTGGGGGTGAATGTATGATTTATTCAGCATTCCGTCCATCATTTGTTTGCATAGCACTTTTAATCCTAAGTGGGATGTGTATGCCCAGACGTGGGTACCTTGCTCAATGTGCCACTGGATTCAAGCTAGCTTGGCTGATGAAGGGTAATACCCAGAAACCGGTCCCAGGATGCTTGATTCCGGTCCAGGGAGTACCTGGCTTGGCAGTTCGGTCTGGACTGTTCCCATGAGGCACAGGGTCAAGACTGACTTGCATATGGTTGGGTCTAAACTGGGGTGGCATGGTGAGCAACAGAACAATGGATTTAACCCAGATCTCTTAACTGGGGGTGAATGTATGATTTATTCAGCATTCCGTCAATCATTTGTTTGCATAGCACTTTTCACCCTAAGTGGGATGGGTATGCCCAGATGTGGGTCCCTTGCTCACTGTGCCACTGGATTCAAGCTAGCTTGGCTGATGAAGGGTACTACCCAGAAACCGGTCCCAGGATGCTTGTTTCCGGTCCAGGGAGGACCTGGCTTGGCAGTTCGGTCTGGACTGTTCCCATGAGGCACAGGGTCAAGACTGATTTGCATATGGCTGGGTCTAAACTGGGGTGGCATGGTGAGCAAAAGAACGATGGATTTAACCCAGATCTCTTGACTGGGGGTGAATGTATGATTTATTCAGCATTCCGTCCATCATTTGTTTGCATAGCACTTTTCACCCTAAGTGGGATGGGTATGCCAGTCGTGGGTCCCTTGCTCACTGTGCCACTGGATTCAAGCTAGCTTGGCTGATGAAGGGTAATACCCAGAAACCAGTCCCAGGGTGCTTGTTTCTGGTCCAGGGAGGACCTGGCTTGGCAGTTCGGTCTGGACTGTTCCCATGAGGCACAGGGTCAAGACTGATTTGCATATGGCTGGGTCTAAACTGGGGTGGCATGGTGAGCAAAAGAACAATGGATTTAACCCAGATCTCTTGACTCGGGGTGAATGTATGATTTATTCAGCATTCCGTCCATCATTTGATTGCGTAGCACTTTTCACCCTAAGTGGGATAGGTATGCCCAGACATGGGTCCCTTGCTCACTGTGCCACAGGATTCAAGCTAGCTTGGCTGATGAAGGGTAATACCCAGAAACCGGTCTCAGAATGCTTGTTTCCGGTCCAGGGAGGACCTGGCTTGGCAGTTCGGTCTGGACTGTTCCCATTAGGCACAGGGTCAAGACTGACTTGCATATGGCTGGGTCTAAACTGGGGTGGCATGGTGAGCAAAAGAACGATGGATTTAACCCAGATCTCTTGACTGGGGGTGAATGTATGATTTATTCAGCATTCCGTCCATCATTTGTTTGCATAGCACTTTTCACCCTAAGTGGGATGGGTATGCCCAGACGTGGGTCCCTTGCTCACTGTGCCACTGGATTCAAGCTAGCTTGGCTGATGAAGGGTAATTCCCAGAAACTGGTCCCAGGATGCTTGTTTCCGGTCCAGGGAGGACCTGGCTTGGCAGTTTGGTCTGGACTGTTCCCGAGAGGCACAGGGTGAAGACTGATTTGCATATGGCTGGGTTTCAACTGGGGTGGCATGGTGAGCAAAAGAACAATGGATTTAACCCAGATCTCTTGACTGGGGGTGAATGTATGATTTATTCAGCATTCCGTCCATCATTTGTTTGCATAGCACTTTTCATCCTAAGTGGGATGGGTATGCCCAGACGTGGGTCCCTTGCTCACTGTGCCACTGGATTCAAGCTAGCTTGGCTGATGAAGGGTAATACCCAGAAACCGGTCCCAGGATGCTTGTTTCTGGTCCAGGGAGGACCTGGCTTGGCAGTTCGGTCTGGACTGTTCCCATGAGGCACAGGGTCAAGACTGATTTGCATATGGCTGGGACTAAACTGGGGTGGCATGGTGAGCAAAAGAACGATGGATTTAACCCAGATCTCTTGACTGGGGGTGAATGTATGATTTATTCAGCATTGCGTCCATCATTTGTTTGCATAGCACTTTTCACTCTAAGTGGGATGGGTATGCCCAGACGTGGGTCCCTTGCTCACTGTGCCACTGGATTCAAGCTAGCTTGGCTGATGAAGGGTAATACCCAGAAACCGGTCCCAGGATGCTTGTTACCGGTCCAGGGAGGACCTGGCTTGGCAGTTCGGTCTGGACTGTTCCCATGAGGCACAGGGTCAAGACTTATTTGCATATGGCTGGGTCTAAACTGGGGTGGCATGGTGAGCAAAAGAACGATGGATTTAACCCAGATCTCCTGACTGGGGGTGAATGTATGATTTATTCAGCATTCCGTCCATCATTTGTTTGCATAGCACTTTTCACCCTAAGTGGGATGCATATGCCCAGACGTGGGTCCCTTGCTCACTGTGCCACTGGATTCAAGCTAGATTGGCTGATGAAGGGTAATACCCAGAAACCGGTCCCAGGATGCTTGTTTCCGGTCCAGGGAGGAGCTGGCTTGGCAGTTCGGTGTGGACTGTACCCATGAGGCACAGGGTCAAGACTGATTTGCATATGGCTTGGTCTAAACTGGGGTGGCATGGTGAGCAAAAGAACGATGGATTTAACCCAGATCTCTTGACTGGGGGTGAATGTTTGATTTATTCAGCATTCCGTCCATCATTTGTTTGCATAGCACTTTTCGCCCTAATTGGGATGGGTATGCCCAGACGTGGGTCCCTTGCTCACTGTGCCACTGGATTCAAGCTAGCTTGGCTGATGAAGGGTAATACCCAGAAACCGGTTCCAGGATGCTTGATTCCGGTCCAGGGAGGACCTGGCTTGGCAGTTCGGTCTGGACTGTTCCCATGAGGCACAGGGTCAAGACTGACTTGCATATGGTTGGGTCTAAACTGGGGTGGCATGGTGAGCAACAGAACGATGGATTTAACCCAGATCTCTTGACTGGGGGTGAATGTATCATTTATTCAGCATTCCGTCCATCATTTGTTTGCATAGCACTTTTCACCCTAAATGGGATGGGTATGCCCAGACGTGGGTCCCTTGCTCACTGTGCCACTGGATTCAAGCTAGCTTGGCTGATGAAGGGTAATACCCAGAAACCGGTCCCAGGATGCTTGTTACCGGTCCAGGGAGGACCTGGCTTGGCAGTTCGGTCTGGACTGTTCCCATGAGGCACAGGGTCAAGACTGATTTGCATATGGCTGAGTCTAAACTGGGGTGGCATGGTGAGCAAAAGAACAATGGATTTAACCCAGATCTCTTGACTGGGGCTGAATGTATGATTTATTCAGCATTCTGTCCTTCATTTTTTTGCATAGCACTTTTCACCCTAAGTGGGATGGGTATGCCCAGACGTGGGTCCCTTGCTCACTGTGCCACTGGATTCAAGCTAGTTTGGCTGATGAAGGGTAATACCCAGAAACTGGTCCCAGGATGCTTGTTTCCGGTCCAGGGAGGACCTGGCTTGGCAGTTCGGTCTGGACTGTTCCCATGAGGCACAGGGTCAAGACTGATTTGCATATGGCTGGGTCTAAACTGGGGTGGCATGGTGAGCAAAAGAACGATGGATTTAACCCAGATCTCTTGACTGGGGGTGAATGTATGATTTATTCAGCATTCCGTCCATCATTTGTTTGCATAGCACTTTTCACCCTAAGTGGGATGGATATGCCCAGACTGGGTCCCTTGCTCACTGTGCCACTGGATTCAAGCTAGCTTGGCTGATGAAGGGTAATACCCAGAAACCGGTCCCAGAATGCTTGTTTCCGGTCCAGGGAGGAGCCGGCTTGGCAGTTCGGTGTGGACTGTACCCATGAGGCACAGGGTCAAGACTGATTTGCATATGGCTTGGTCTAAACTGGGGTGGCATGGTGAGCAAAAGAACGATGGATTTAACCCAGATCTCTTGACTGGGGGTGAATGTTTGATTTATTCAGCATTCCGTCCATCATTTGTTTGCATAGCACTTTTCACCCTAATTGGGATGGGTATGCCCAGACGTGGGTCCCTTGCTCACTGTGCCACTGGATTCAAGCTAGCTTGGCTGATGAAGGGTAATACCCAGAAACCGGTTCCAGGATGCTTGATTCCGGTCCAGGGAGGACCTGGCTTGGCAGTTCGGTCTGGACTGTTCCCATGAGGCACAGGGTCAAGACTGACTTGCATATGGTTGGGTCTAAACTGGGGTGGCATGGTGAGCAACAGAACGATGGATTTAACCCAGATCTCTTGACTGGGGGTGAATGTATGATTTATTCAGCATTCCGTCCATCATTTGTTTGCATAGCACTTTTCACCCTAAGTGGGATGGGTATGCCCAGACGTGGGTCCCTTGCTCACTGTGCCACTGGATTCAAGCTAGCTTGGCTGATGAAGGGTAATACCCAGAAACCGGTCCCAGGATGCTTGTTACCGGTCCAGGGAGGACCTGGCTTGGCAGTTCGGTCTGGACTGTTCCCATGAGGCACAGGGTCAAGACTGATTTGCATATGGCTGAGTCTAAACTGGGGTGGCATGCTGAGCAAAAGAACAATGGATTTAACCCAGATCTCTTGACTGAGGGTGAATGTATGATTTATTCAGCATTCTGTCCTTCATTTTTTTGCATAGCACTTTTCACCCTAAGTGGGATGGGTATGCCCAGACGTGGGTCCCTTGCTCACTGTGCCACTGGATTCAAGCTAGTTTGGCTGATGAAGGGTAATACCCAGAAACTGGTCCCAGGATTCTTGTTTCCGGTCCAGGGAGGACCTGGCTTGGCAGTTCGGTCTGGACTGTTCCCATGAGGCACAGGGTCAAGACTGATTTGCATATGGCTGGGTCTAAACTGGGGTGGCATGGTGAGCAAAAAAACCATGGATTTAACCCAGATCTCTTGACTGGGGGTGAATGTATGATTTATTCAGCATTCCGTCCATCATTTGTTTGCATAGCACTTTTCATCCTAAGTGGGATGGGTATGCCCAGACGTGGGTCCCTTGCTCACTGTGCCACTGGATTCAAGCTAGCTTGGCTGATGAAGGGTAATACCCAGAAACCGGTCCCAGGATGCTTGTTTCTGGTCCAGGGAGGACCTGGCTTGGCAGTTCGGTCTGGACTGTTCCCATGAGGCACAGGGTCAAGACTGATTTGCATATGGCTGGGTCTAAACTGGGGTGGCATGGTGAGCAAAAGAACGATGGATTTAACCCAGATCTCTTGACTGGGGTTGAATGTATGATTTATTCAGCATTGCGTCCATCATTTGTTTGCATAGCACTTTTCACTCTAAGTGGGATGGGTATGCCCAGAAGTGGGTCCCTTGCTCACTGTGCCACTGGATTCAAGCTAGCTTGGCTGATGAAGGGTAATACCCAGAAACCGGTCCCAGGATGCTTGTTACCGGTCCAGGGAGGACCTGCCTTGGCAGTTCGGTCTGGACTGTTCCCATGAGGCACAGGGTCAAGACTGATTTGCATATGGCTGGGTCTAAACTGGGGTGGCATGGTGAGCAAAAGAACGATGGATTTAACCCAGATCTCTTGACTGGGGGTGAATGTATGATTTATTCAGCATTCCGTCCATCATTTGTTTGCATAGCACTTTTCACCCTAAGTGGGATTTATATGCCCAGACGTGGGTCCCTTGCTCACTGTGCCACTGGATTCAAGCTAGATTGGCTGATGAAGGGTAATACCCAGAAACCGGTCCCAGGATGCTTGTTTCCGGTCCAGGGAGGAGCTGGCTTGGCAGTTCGGTGTGGACTGTACCCATGAGGCACAGGGTCAAGACTGATTTGCATATGGCTTGGTCTAAACTGGGGTGGCATGGTGAGCAAAAGAACGATGGATTTAACCCAGATCTCTTGACTGGGGGTGAATGTTTGATTTATTCAGCATTCCGTCCATCATTTGTTTGCATAGCACTTTTCACCCTAATTGGGATGGGTATGCCCAGACGTGGGTCCCTTGCTCACTGTGCCACTGGATTCAAGCTAGCTTGGCTGATGAAGGGTAATACCCAGAAACCGGTTCCAGGATGCTTGATTCCGGTCCAGGGAGGACCTGGCTTGGCAGTTCGGTCTGGACTGTTCCCATGAGGCACAGGGTCAAGACTGACTTGCATATGGTTGGGTCTAAACTGGGGTGGCATGGTGAGCAACAGAACGATGGATTTAACCCAGATCTCTTGACTGGGGGTGAATGTATGATTTATTCAGCATTCCGTCCATCATTTGTTTGCATAGCACTTTTCTCCCTAAGTGGGATGGGTATGCCCAGACGTGGGTTCCTTGCTCACTGTGCCACTGGATTCAAGCTAGCTTGGCTGATGAAGGGTAATACCCAGAAACCGGTCCCAGGATGCTTGTTACCGGTCCAGGGAGGACCTGTCTTGGCAGTTCGGTCTGGACTGTTCCCATGAGGCACAGGGTCAAGACTGATTTGCATATGGCTGAGTCTAAACTGGGGTGGCGTGGTGAGCAAAAGAACAATGGATTTAACCCAGATCTCTTGACTGGGGGTGAATGTATGATTTATTCAGCATTCTGTCCTTCATTTTTTTGCATAGCACTTTTCACCCTAAGTGGGATGGGTATGCCCAGACGTGGGTCCCTTGCTCAGTGTGCCACTGGATTCAAGCTAGTTTGGCTGATGAAGGGTAATACCCAGAACTAGTCCCAGGATGCTTGTTTCCGGTCCAGGGAGGACCTGGCTTGGCAGTTCGGTCTGGACTGTTCCCATGAGGCACAGGGTCAAGACTGATTTGCATATGGCTGGGTCTAAACTGGGGTGGCATGGTGAGCAAAAGAACGATGGATTTAAAACAGATCTCTTGACTGGGGGTGAATGTATGATTTATTCAGCATTCCGTCCATCATTTGTTTGCATAGCACTTTTCATCCTAAGTGGGATGGGTATGCCCAGACGTGGGTCCCTTGCTCACTGTGCCACTGGATTCAAGCTAGCTTGGCTGATGAAGGGTAATACCCAGAAACCGGTCCCAGGATGCTTGTTTCTGGTCCAGGGAGGACCTGGCTTGGCAGTTCGGTCTGGACTGTTCCCATGAGGCACAGGGTCAAGACTGATTTGCATATGGCTGGGTCTAAACTGGGGTGGCATGGTGAGCAAAAGAACGATGGATTTAACCCAGATCTCTTGACTGGGGGTGAATGTATGATTTATTCAGCATTGCGTCCATCATTTGTTTGCATAGCAGTTTTCACTCTAAGTGGGATGGGTATGCCCAGACGTGGGTCCCTTGCTCACTGTGCCACTGGATTCAAGCTAGCTTGGCTGATGAAGGGTAATACCCAGAAACCGGTCCCAGGATGCTTGTTACCGGTCCAGGGAGGACCTGGCTTGGCAGTTCGGTCTGGACTGTTCCCATGAGGCACAGGGTCAAGACTGATTTGCATATGGCTGGGTCTAAACTGGGGTGGCATGGTGAGCAAAAGAACGATGGATTTAACCCAGATCTCTTGACTGGGGGTGAATGTATGATTTATTCAGCATTCCGTCCATCATTTGTTTGCATAGCACTTTTCACCCTAAGTGGGATTTATATGCCCAGACGTGGGTCCCTTGCTCACTGTGCCACTGGATTCAAGCTAGATTGGCTGATGAAGGGTAATACCCAGAAACCGGTCCCAGGATGCTTGTTTCCGGTCCAAGGAGGAGCTGGCTTGGCAGTTCGGTGTGGACTGTACCCATGAGGCACAGGGTCAAGACTGATTTGCATATGGCTTGGTCTAAACTGGGGTGGCATGGTGAGCAAAAGAACGATGGATTTAACCCAGATCTCTTGACTGGGGGTGAATGTTTGATTTATTCAGCATTCCGTCCATCATTTGTTTGCATAGCACTTTTCACCCTAATTGGGATGGGTATGCCCAGACGTGGGTCCCTTGCTCACTGTGCCACTGGATTCAAGCTAGCTTGGCTGATGAAGGGTAATACCCAGAAACCGGTTCCAGGATGCTTGATTCCGGTCCAGGGAGGACCTGGCTTGGCAGTTCGGTCTGGACTGTTCCCATGAGGCACAAGGTCAAGACTGACTTGCATATGGTTGGGTCTAAACTGGGGTGGCATGGTGAGCAACAGAACGATGGATTTAACCCAGATCTCTTGACTGGGGGTGAATGTATGATTTATTCAGCATTCCGTCCATCATTTGTTTGCATAGCACTTTTCTCCCTAAGTGGGATGGGTATGCCCAGACGTGGGTCCCTTGCTCACTGTGCCACTGGATTCAAGCTAGCTTGGCTGATGAAGGGTAATACCCAGAAACCGGTCCCAGGATGCTTGTTACCGGTCCAGGGAGGACCTGTCTTGGCAGTTCTGTCTGGACTGTTCCCATGAGGCACAGGGTCAAGACTGATTTGCATATGGCTGAGTCTAAACTGGGGTGGCATGGTGAGCAAAAGAACAATGGATTTAACCCAGATCTCTTGACTGGGGGTGAATGTATGATTTATTCAGAATTCTGTCCTTCATTTTTTTGCATAGCACTTTTCACCCTAAGTGGGATGGGTATGCCCAGACGTGGGTCCCTTGCTCACTGTGCCACTGGATTCAAGCTAGTTTGGCTGATGAAGGGTAATACCCAGAACTAGTCCCAGGATGCTTGTTTCCGGTCCAGGGAGGAGCTGGCTTGGCAGTTCGGTGTGGACTGTACCCATGAGGCACAGGGTCAAGACTGATTTGAATATGGCTTGGTCTAAACTGGGGTGGCATGGTGAGCAAAAGAACAATGGATTTAACCCAGATCTCTTGACTGGGGGTGAATGTTTGATTTATTCAGCATTCCGTCCATCATTTGTTTGCATAGCACTTTTCAGCCTAATTGGGATGGGTATGCCCAGACGTGGGTCCCTTGCTCACTGTGCCACTGGATTCAAGCTAGCTTGGCTGATGAAGGGTAATACCCAGAAACCTGTCCCAGGATGCTTGTTACCGGTCCAGGGAGGACCTGGCTTGGCAGTTCGGTCTGGACTGTTCCCATGAGACCCAGGGTCAAGACTGATTTGCATATGGGTGGGTCTAAACTGGGGTGGCATGGTGAGCAAAAGAACTATGGATTTAACCCAGATCTCTTGACTGGGGGTGAATGTATGATTTATTCAGCATTCCGTCCATCATTTGATTGCGTAGCACTTTTCACCCTAAGTGGGATAGGTATGCCCAGACGTGGGTCCCTTGCTCACTGTGCCACAGGATTCAAGCTAGCTTGGCTGATGAAGGGTAATACCCAGAAACCGGTCTCAGAATGCTTGTTTCCGGTCCAGGGAGGACCTGGCTTGGCAGTTCGGTCGGGACTGTTCCCATTAGGCACAGGGTCAAGACTGACTTGCATATGGCTGGGTCTAAACTGGGGTGGCATGGTGAGCAAAAGAACGATGGATTTAACCCAGATCTCTTGACTGGGGGTGAATGTATGATTTATTCAGCATTCCATCCTTCATTTGTTTGCATAGCACTTTTCACCCTAAGTGGGATGGGTATGCCCAGACGTGGGTCCCTTGCTCACTGTGCCACTGGATTCAAGCTAGTTTGGCTGATGAAGGGTAATACCCAGAACTAGTCCCAGGATGCTTGTTTCCGGTCCAGGGAGGACCTGGCTTGGCAGTTTGGTCTGGACTGTTCCCATGAGGCACAGGGTCAAGACTGATTTGCACATGGCTGGGTCTAAACTGGGGTGGCATGGTGAGCAAAAGAATGATGGATTTAACCCAGATCTCTTGACTGGGGGTGAATGTATGATTTATTCAGCATTCCGTCCATCATTAGGTTGCATAGCACTTTTCACCCTAAGTGGGATGGGTATGCCCAGACGTGGGTCCCTTGCTCACTGTGCCACTGGATTCAAGCTAGCTTGGCTGATGAAGGGTAATACCCAGAAACGGGTCCCAGGATGCTTGTTTCCGGTCCAGGGAGGACCTGGCTTGGCAGTTCAGTCTGGACTGTTCCCATGAGGCACAGGGTCAAGACTGATTTGCATATGGCTGGGTTTCAACTGGGGTGGCATGGTGAGCAAAAGAACGATGGATTTAACCCAGATCTCTTGACTGGGGGTGAATGTATGATTTATTCAGCATTCCGTCCATCATTTGTTTGCATAGCACTTTTCATCCTAAGTGGGATGGGTATGCCCAGACGTGGGTCCCTTGCTCACTGTGCCACTGGATTCAAGCTAGCTTGGCTGATGAAGGGTAATACCCAGAAACCGGTCCCAGGATGCTTGTTTCTGGTCCAGGGAGGACCTGGCTTGGCAGTTCGGTCTGGACTGTTCCCATGAGGCACAGGGTCAAGACTGATTTGCATATGGCTGGGACTAAACTGGGGTGGCATGGTGAGCAAAAGAACGATGGATTTAACCCAGATCTCTTGACTGGGGGTGAATGTATGATTTATTCAGCATTCCGTCCATCATTTGTTTGCATAGCACTTTTCACCCTAAGTGGGATGCATATGCCCAGACGTGGGTCCCTTGCTCACTGTGCCACTGGATTCAAGCTAGATTGGCTGATGAAGGGTAATACCCAGAAACCGGTCCCAGGATGCTTGTTTCCGGTCCAGGGAGGAGCTGGCTTGGCAGTTCGGTGTGGACTGTACCCATGAGGCACAGGGTCAAGACTGATTTGCATATGGCTTGGTCTAAACTGGGGTGGCATGGTGAGCAAAAGAACGATGGATTTAACCCAGATCTCTTGACTGGGGGTGAATGTTTGATTTATTCAGCATTCCGTCCATCATTTGTTTGCATAGCACTTTTCGCCCTAATTGCGATGGGTATGCCCAGACGTGGGTCCCTTGCTCACTGTGCCACTGGATTCAAGCTAGCTTGGCTGATGAAGGGTAATACCCAGAAACCGGTTCCAGGATGCTTGATTCCGGTCCAGGGAGGACCTGGCTTGGCAGTTCGGTCTGGACTGTTCCCATGAGGCACAGGGTCAAGACTGACTTGCATATGGTTGGGTCTAAACTGGGGTGGCATGGTGAGCAACAGAACGATGGATTTAACCCAGATCTCTTGACTGGGGGTGAATGTATCATTTATTCAGCATTCCGTCCATCATTTGTTTGCATAGCACTTTTCACCCTAAGTGGGATGGGTATGCCCAGACGTGGGTCCCTTGCTCACTGTGCCACTGGATTCAAGCTAGCTTGGCTGATGAAGGGTAATACCCAGAAACCGGTCCCAGGATGCTTGTTACCGGTCCAGGGAGGACCTGGCTTGGCAGTTCGGTCTGGACTGTTCCCATGAGGCACATGGTCAAGACTGATTTGCATATGGCTGAGTCTAAACTGGGGTGGCATGGTGAGCAAAAGAACAATGGATTTAACTCAGATCTCTTGACTGGGGGTGAATGTATGATTTATTCAGCATTCTGTCCTTCATTTTTTTGCATAGCACTTTTCACCCTAAGTGGGATGGGTATGCCCAGACGTGGGTCCCTTGCTCACTGTGCCACTGGATTCAAGCTAGTTTGGCTGATGAAGGGTAATACCCAGAAACTGGTCCCAGGATACTTGTTTCCGGTCCAGGGAGGACCTGGCTTGGCAGTTCGGTCTGGACTGTTCCCATGAGGCACAGGGTCAAGACTGATTTGCATATGGCTGGGTCTAAACTGGGGTGGCATGGTGAGCAAAAGAACGATGGATTTAACCCAGATCTCTTGACTGGGGGTGAATGTATGATTTATTCAGCATTCCGTCCATCATTTGTTTGCATAGCACTTTTCACCCTAAGTGGGATGGATATGCCCAGACGTGGGTCCC
Source organism: Calotriton arnoldi (assembly GCA_963921515.1). Taxonomy (NCBI): domain Eukaryota; kingdom Metazoa; phylum Chordata; class Amphibia; order Caudata; family Salamandridae; genus Calotriton; species Calotriton arnoldi. The sequence goes on from CAWUFW010006982.1 coordinate 20,692, forward strand.
TTGCTCACTGTGCCACTGGATTCAAGCTAGCTTGGCTGATGAAGGGTAATACCCAGAAACCGGTCCCAGGATGCTTGTTTCCGGTCCAGGGAGGAGCCGGCTTGGCAGTTCGGTGTGGACTGTACCCATGAGGCACATGGTCAAGACTGATTTGCATATGGCTTGGTCTAAACTGGGGTGGCATGGTGAGCAAAAGAACGATGGATTTAACCCAGATCTCTTGACTGGGGGTGAATGTATGATTTATTCAGCATTCCGTCCATCATTTGTTTGCATAGCACTTTTCACCCTAAGTGGGATGGGTATGCCCAGACGTGGGTCCCTAGCTCACTGTGCCACTGGATTCAAGCTAGCTTGGCTGATGAAGGGTAATACCCAGAAACCGGTCCCAGGATGCTTGTTACCGGTCCAGGGAGGACCTGGCTTGGCAGTTCGGTCTGGACTGTTCCCATGAGGCACAGGGTCAAGACTGATTTGCATATGGCTGAGTCTAAACTGGGGTGGCATGGTGAGCAAAAGAACAATGAATTTAACCCAGATCTCTTGACTGGGGGTGAATGTATGATTTATTCAGCATTCTGTCCTTCATTTTTTGCATAGCACTTTTCACCCTAAGTGTGATGGGTATGCCCAGACGTGGGTCCCTTGCTCACTGTGCCACTGGATTCAAGCTAGTTTGGCTGATGAAGGGTAATACCCAGAAACTGGTCCCAGGATTCTTGTTTCCGGTCCAGGGAGGACCTGGCTTGGCAGTTCGGTCTGGACTGTTCCCATGAGGCACAGGGTCAAGACTGATTTGCATATGGCTGGGTCTAAACTGGGGTGGCATGGTGAGCAACAGAAAGATGGATTTAACCCAGATCTCTTGACTGGGGGTGAATGTATCATTTATTCAGCATTCCGTCCATCATTTGTTTGCATAGCACTTTTCACCCTAAGTGGGATGGGTATGCCCAGACGTGGGTCCCTTGCTCACTGTGCCACTGGATTCAAGCTAGCTTGGCTGATGAAGGGTAATACCCAGAAACCGGTCCCAGGATGCTTGTTACCGGTCCAGGGAGGACCTGGCTTGGCAGTTCGGTCTGGACTGTTCCCATGAGGCACATGGTCAAGACTGATTTGCATATGGCTGAGTCTAAACTGGGGTGGCATGGTGAGCAAAAGAACAATGGATTTAACTCAGATCTCTTGACTGGGGGTGAATGTATGATTTATTCAGCATTCTGTCCTTCATTTTTTGCATAGCACTTTTCACCCTAAGTGGGATGGGTATGCCCAGACGTGGGTCCCTTGCTCACTGTGCCACTGGATTCAAGCTAGTTTGGCTGATGAAGGGTAATACCCAGAAACTGGTCCCAGGATGCTTGTTTCCGGTCCAGGGAGGACCTGGCTTGGCAGTTCGGTCTGGACTGTTCCCATGAGGCACAGGGTCAAGACTGATTTGCATATGGCTGGGTCTAAACTGGGGTGGCATGGTGAGCAAAAGAACGATGGATTTAACCCAGATCTCTTGACTGGGGGTGAATGTATGATTTATTCAGCATTCCGTCCATCATTTGTTTGCATAGCACTTTTCACCCTAAGTGGGATGGATATGCCCAGACGTGGGTCCCTTGCTCACTGTGCCACTGGATTCAAGCTAGCTTGGCTGATGAAGGGTAATACCCAGAAACCGGTCCCAGGATGCTTGTTTCCGGTCCAGGGAGGAGCCGGCTTGGCAGTTCGGTGTGGACTGTACCCATGAGGCACATGGTCAAGACTGATTTGCATATGGCTTGGTCTAAACTGGGGTGGCATGGTGAGCAAAAGAACGATGGATTTAACCCAGATCTCTTGACTGGGGGTGAATGTATGATTTATTCAGCATTCCGTCCATCATTTGTTTGCATAGCACTTTTCACCCTAAGTGGGATGGGTATGCCCAGACGTGGGTCCCTAGCTCACTGTGCCACTGGATTCAAGCTAGCTTGGCTGATGAAGGGTAATACCCAGAAACCGGTCCCAGGATGCTTGTTACCGGTCCAGGGAGGACCTGGCTTGGCAGTTCGGTCTGGACTGTTCCCATGAGGCACAGGGTCAAGACTGATTTGCATATGGCTGAGTCTAAACTGGGGTGGCATGGTGAGCAAAAGAACAATGAATTTAACCCAGATCTCTTGACTGGGGGTGAATGTATGATTTATTCAGCATTCTGTCCTTCATTTTTTTGCATAGCACTTTTCACCCTAAGTGTGATGGGTATGCCCAGACGTGGGTCCCTTGCTCACTGTCTCACTGGATTCAAGCTAGTTTGGCTGATGAAGGGTAATACCCAGAAACTGGTCCCAGGATTCTTGTTTCCGGTCCAGGGAGGACCTGGCTTGGCAGTTCGGTCTGGACTGTTCCCATGAGGCACAGGGTCAAGACTGATTTGCATATGGCTGGGTCTAAACTGGGGTGGCATGGTGAGCAAAAGAACGATGGATTTAACCCAGATCTCTTGACTGGGGATGAATGTATGATTTATTCAACATTCCGTCCATCATTTGTTTGCATAGCACTTTTCATCCTAAGTGGGATGGGTATGCCCAGACGTGGGTCCCTTGCTCACTGTGCCACTGGATTCAACCTAGCTTGGCTGATGAAGGGTAATACCCAGAAACCGGTCCCAGGATGCTTGTTTCTGGTCCAGGGAGGACCTGGCTTGGCAGTTCGGTCTGGACTGTTCCCATGAGGCACAGGGTCAAGACTGATTTGCATATGGCTGGGTCTAAACTGGGGTGGCATGGTGAGCAAAAGAACGATGGATTTAACCCAGATCTCTTGACTGGGGGTGAATGTATGATTTATTCAGCATTGCGTCCATCATTTGTTTGCATAGCACTTTTCACTCTAAGTGGGATGGGTATGCCCAGACGTGGGTCCCTTGCTCACTGTGCCACAGGATTCAAGCTAGCTTGGCTGATGAAGGGTAATACCCAGAAACCGGTCCCAGGATGCTTGTTAGCGGTCCAGGGAGGACCTGGCTTGGCAGTTCGGTCTGGACTGTTCCCATGAGGCACAGGGTCAAGACTGATTTGCATATGGCTGGGTCTAAACTGGGGTGGCATGGTGAGCAAAAGAGCGATGGATTTAACCCAGATCTCTTGACTGGGGGTGAATGTATGATTTATTCAGCATTCCGTCCATCATTTGTTTGCATAGCACTTTTCACCCTAAGTGGGATTTATATGCCCAGACGTGGGTCCCTTGCTCACTGTGCCACTGGATTCAAGCTAGATTGGCTGATGAAGGGTAATACCCAGAAACCGGTCCCAGGATGCTTGTTTCCGGTCCAGGGAGGAGCTGGCTTGGCAGTTCGGTGTGGACTGTACCCATGAGGCACAGGGTCAAGACTGATTTGCATATGGCTTGGTCTAAACTGGGGTGGCATGGTGAGCAAAAGAACGATGGATTTAACCCAGATCTCTTGACTGGGGGTGAATGTTTGATTTATTCAGCATTCCGTCCATCATTTGTTTGCATAGCACTTTTCACCCTAATTGGGATGGGTATGCCCAGACGTGGGTCCCTTGCTCACTGTGCCCCTGGATTCAAGCTAGCTTGGCTGATGAAGGGTAATACCCAGAAACCGGTTCCAGGATGCTTGATTCCGGTCCAGGGAGGACCTGGCTTGGCAGTTCGGTCTGGACTGTTCCCATGAGGCACAGGGTCAAGACTGACTTGCATATGGTTGGGTCTAAACTGGGGTGGCATGGTGAGCAACAGAACGATGGATTTAACCCAGATCTCTTGACTGGGGGTGAATGTATGATTTATTCAGCATTCCGTCCATCATTTGTTTGCATAGCATTTTTCACCCTAAGTGGGATGGGTATGCCCAGACGTGGGTCCCTTGCTCACTGTGCCACTGGATTCAAGCTAGCTTGGCTGATGAAGTGTAATACCCAGAAACCGGTCCCAGGATGCTTGTTACCGGTCCAGGGAGGACCTGTCTTGGCAGTTCGGTCTGGACTGTTCTCATGAGGCACAGGGTCAAGACTGATTTGCATATGGCTGAGTCTAAACTGGGGTGGCATGGTGAGCAAAAGAACAATGGATTTAACCCAGATCTCTTGACTGGGGGTGAATGTATGATTTATTCAGCATTCTGTCCTTCATTTTTTTGCATAGCACTTTTCATCCTAAGTGGGATGGGTATGCCCAGACGTGGGTCCCTTGCTCACTGTGCCACTGGATTCAAGCTAGCTTGGCTGATGAAGGGTAATACCCAGAAACCGGTCCCAGGATGCTTGTTACCGGTCCAGGGAGGACCTGGCTTGGCAGTTCGGTCTGGACTGTTCCCATGAGGCACAGGGTCAAGACTGATTTGCATATGGCTGAGTCTAAACTGGGGTGGCATGCTGAGCAAAAGAACAATGGATTTAACCCAGATCTCTTGACTGGGGGTGAATGTATGATTTATTCAGCATTCTGTCCTTCATTTTTTTGCATAGCACTTTTCACCTTAAGTGGGATGGGTATGCCCAGACGTGGGTCCCTTGCTCACTGTGCCACTGGATTCAAGCTAGTTTGGCTGATGAAGGGTAATACCCAGAAACTGGTCCCAGGATGCTTGTTTCCGGTCCAGGGAGGACCTGGCTTGGCAGTTCGGTCTGGACTGTTCCCATGAGGCACAGGGTCAAGACTGATTTGCATATGGCTGGGTCTAAACTGGGGTGGCATGGTGAGCAAAAGAACGATGGATTTAACCCAGATCTCTTGACTGGGGGTGAATGTATGATTTATTCAGCATTCCGTCCATCATTTGTTTGCATAGCACTTTTCACCCTCAGTGGGATGGGTATGCCCAGACGTGGGTCCCTTGCTCACTGTGCCACTGGATTCAATCTAGCTTGGCTGATGAAGGGTAATACCCAGAAACCGGTCCCAGGATGCTAGATTCCGGTCCAGGGAGTACCTGGCTTGGCAGTTCGGTCTGGACTGTTCCCATGAGGCACAGGGTCAAGACTGATTTGCATATGGCTGGGTCTAAACTGGGGTGGCATGGGGAGCAAAAGAACGATGGATTTAACCCAGATCTCTCGACTGGTGGTGAATGTATGATTTATTCAGCATTCCGACCATCATTTGTTTGCGTAGCACTTTTCACCCTAAGTGGGATGGGTATGCCCAGACGTGGGTCCCTTGCTCACTGTACCACTGGATTCAAGCTAGCTTGGCTGATGAAGGGTAATACCCAGAAACCGGTCTCAGAATGCTTGTTTCCGGTCCAGGGAGGACCTGGCTTGGCAGTTCGGTCGGGACTGTTCCCATGAGGCACAGGGTCAAGACTGACTTGCATATGGTTGGGTCTAAACTGGGGTGGCATGGTGAGCAAAAGAACAATGGATTTAACCCAGATCTCTTAACTGGGGGTGAATGTATGATTTATTCAGCATTCCGTCAATCATTTGTTTGCATAGCACTTTTCACCCTAAGTGGGATGGGTATGCCCAGACGGGGTCCCTTGCTCACTGTGCCACTGGATTCAATCTAGCTTGGCTGATGAAGGGTAATACCCAGAAACCGGTCCCAGGATGCTTGTTTCCGGTCCAGGGAGGACCTGGCTTGGCAGTTCGGTCTGGACTGTTCCCATGAGGCACAGGGTCAAGACTGATTTGCATGTAGCTTTGTCTAAACTGGGGTGGCAAGGTTTGGAAAAAAAGGATGGATTTAACCCAAATCTCTTGACTGGGGTTGAATGTATGATTTATTCAGCATTCTGTCCATCATTTGTTTGCATAGCACTTTTCACCCTAAGTGGGATGGGTATGCCCAGACGTGGGTCTCTTGCTCACTGTTCCACTTGATTCAAGCTAGCTTGGCTGATGAAGGGTAATACCCAGAAACCGGTCCCAGGATGCTTGTTACCGGTCCAGGGAGGACCTGGCTTGGCAGTTCGGTCTGGACTGTTCCCATGAGGCACAGGGTCAAGACTGATTTGCATATGGCTGGGTCTAAACTGGGGTGGCATGGTGAGCAAAAGAACAATGGATTTAACCCAGATCTCTTGACTGGGGGTGAATGTATGATTTATTCAGCATTCCGTCCATCATTTGTTTGCATAGCACTTTTCATCCTAAGTGGGATGGGTATGCCCAGACGTGGGTCCCTTGCTCACTGTGCCACTGGATTCAAGCTAGTTGGCTGATGAAGGGTAATACCCAGAAACCGGTCCCAGGATGCTTGATTCCGGTCCAGGGAGTACCTGGCTTGGCAGTTCGGTCTGGACTGTTCCCATGAGGCACAGGGTCAAGACTGATTTGCATATGGCTGGGTCTAAACTGGGGTGGCATGGTGAGCAAAAGAACTATGGATTTAACCCAGATCTCTCGACTGGCGGTGAATGTATGATTTATTCAGCATTCCGACCATCATTTGTTTGCGTAGCACTTTTCACCCTAAGTAGGATGGGTATGCCCAGACGTGGGTACCTTGCTCACTGTGCCAGTGGATTCAAGCTAGCTTGGCTGACGAAGGGTAATACCCAGAAACCGGTCTCAGAATGCTTGTTTCCGGTCCAGGGAGGACCTGGCTTGGCAGTTCGGTCGGGACTGTTCCCATGAGGCACAGGGTCAAGACTGACTTGCATATGGCTGGGTCTAAACTGGGGTGGCATGGTGAGCAAAAGAACGATGGATTTAACCCAGATCTCTTAACTGGGGGTGAATGTATGATTTATTCAGCATTCCGTCAATCATTTGTTTGCATAGCACTTTTCACCCTAAGTGGGATGGGTATGCCCAGATATGGGTCCCTTGTTCACTGTGCCACTGGATTCAAGCTAGCTTGGCTGATGAAGGGTACTACCCAGAAACCGGTCCCAGGATGCTTGTTTCCGGTCCAGGGAGGACCTGGCTTGGCAGTTCGGTCTGGACTGTTCCCATGAGGCACAGGGTCAAGACTGATTTGCATGTAGCTGGGTCTAAACTGGGGTGGCAAGGTTTGGAAAAAAAGGATGGATTTAACCCAGGACTCTTGACTGGGGTTGAATGTATGATTTATTCAGCATTCTGTCCATCATTTGTTTGCATAGCACTTTTCACCCTAAGTGGGATGGGTATGCCCAGACGTGGGTCCCTTGCTCACTGTTCCTCTTGATTCAAGCTAGCTTGGCTGATGAAGGGTAATACCCAGAAACCGGTCCCAGGATGCTTGTTACCGGTCCCGGGAGGACCTGGCTTGGCAGTTCGGTCTGGACTGTTCCCATGAGGCACAGGGTCAAGACTGATTTGCATTTGGCTGGGTCTAAACTGGGGTGGCATGGTGAGCAAAAGAACAATGGATTTAACCCAGATCTCTTGACTGGGGGTGAATGTATGATTTATTCAGCATTCTGTCCATCATTTATTTGCATAGCACTTTTCCCCCTAAGTGTGATGGGTATGCCCAGACGTGGGTCCCTTGCTCACTGTGCCACTGGATTCAAGCTAGCTTGGCTGATGAAGGGTAATACCCAGAAACTGGTCCCAGGATGCTTGTTTCTGGTCCAGGGAGGACCTGGCTTGGCAGTTCGGTCTGGACTGTTCCCATGAGGCACAGGGTCAAGACTGATTTGCATATGGCTGGGTCTAAACTGGGCTGGCATGGTGAGCAAAAGAACGATGGATTTAACCCAGATCTCTTGACTGGGGGTGAATGTATGATTTATTCAGCATTCCGTCCATCATTTGTTTGCATAGCACTTTTCACCCTAAGTGGGATGGGTATGCCCAGACGTGGGTTCCTTGCTCACTGTGCCACTGGATTCAAGCTAGCTTGGCTGATGAAGGGTAATACCCAGAAACCAGTCCCAGGGTGCTTGTTTCTGGTCCAGGGAGGACCTGGCTTGGCAGTTCGGTCTGGACTGTTTCCATGAGGCACAGGGTCAAGACTGATTGGCATATGGCTGGGTCTAAACTGGGGTGGCATGGTGAGCAAAAGAACTATGGATTTAACCCAGATCTCTTGACTCGGGGTGAATGTATGATTTATTCAGCATTCCGTCCATCATTTGTTTGCATAGCACTTTTCACCCTTAGTGGGATGGGTATGCCCAGACGTGGGTCCCTTGCTCACTGTGCCACTGGATTCAAGCTAGGTTAGCTGATGAAGGGTAATACCCTGAAACCGGTCCAAGGATGCTTGTTTCCGGTCCAGGGAGGACCTGGCTTGGCAGTTCGGTCTGGACTGTTCCCATGAAGCACAGGGTCAAGACTGATTTGCATATGGCTGGGTCTAAACTGGGGTGGCATAGTGAGCAAAAGAACGATGGATTTAACCCAGATCTCTTGACTGGGGGAGAATGTATGATTTATTCAGCATTCCGTCCATCATTTGTTTGCATAGCACTTTTCACCCTAAGTGGGATGGGTATGCCCAGACGTGGGTCCCTTACTGTGCCACTGGATTCAAGCTAGCTTGGCTGATGAAGGGTAATACCCAGATTACGGTCCCAGGATGCTTGATTCCGGTCCAGGGAGGACCTGGCTTGGCAGTTCGGTCTGGACTGTTCCAATGAGGCACAGGGTCAAGACTGATTTGCATATGGCTGGGTCTATACTGGGGTGGCATGGTGATCAAAAGAACAATGGATTTAACCCAGATCTCTTGACTGGGGGTGAATGTATGATTTATTCAGCATTCCGTCCATCATTTGTTTGCATAGCACTTTTCACCCTAAGTGGGATGGGTATGCCCAGACGTGGGTCCCTTGCTCACTGTGCCACTGGATTCAAGCTAGCTTGGCTGATGAAGGGTAATACCCAGAAACCGGTCCCAGGATGCTTGTTTCCGGTCCAGGAAGGACATGGCTTGGCAGTTCGGTCTGGACTGTTCCCATGAGGCACAGGGTCAAGACTGACTTGCATATGGCTGGGTCTAAACTGGGGTGGCATGGTGAGCAAAAGAACGATGGATTTAACCCAGATCTCTTAACTGGGGGTGAATGTATGATTTATTCAGCATTCCGTCAATCATTTGTTTGCATAGCACTTTTCACCCTAAGTGGGATGGGTATGCCCAGATGTGGGTCCCTTGCTCACTGTGCCACTGGATCCATGCTAGCTTGGCTGATGAAGGGTAATACCCAGAAACCGGTCCCAGGATGCTTGTTTCCGGTCCAGGGAGGACCTGGCTTGGCAGTTCGGTCTGGACTGTTCCCATGAGGCACAGGGTCAAGACTGATTTGCATATGGCTGAGTCTAAACTGGGGTGGCATGCTGAGCAAAAGAACAATGGATTTAACCCAGATCTCTTGACTGGGGGTGAATGTATGATTTATTCAGCATTCTGTCCTTCATTTTTTGCATAGCACTTTTCACCTTAAGTGGGATGGGTATGCCCAGACGTGGGTCCCTTGCTCACTGTGCCACTGGATTCAAGCTAGTTTGGCTGATGAAGGGTAATACCCAGAAACTGGTCCCAGGATGCTTGTTTCCGGTCCAGGGAGGACCTGGCTTGGCAGTTCGGTCTGGACTGTTCCCATGAGGCACAGGGTCAAGACTGATTTGCATATGGCTGGGTCTAAACTGGGGTGGCATGGTGAGCAAAAGAACGATGGATTTAACCCAGATCTCTTGACTGGGGGTGAATGTATGATTTATTCAGCATTCCGTCCATCATTTGTTTGCATAGCACTTTTCACCCTCAGTGGGATGGGTATGCCCAGACGTGGGTCCCTTGCTCACTGTGCCACTGGATTCAAGCTAGCTTGGCTGATGAAGGGTAATACCCAGATTCCGGTCCCAGGATGCTTGTTTCCGGTGCAGGGAGGACCTGGCTTGGCAGTTCGGTCTGGACTGTTCCCATGAGGCACAGGGTCAATACTGATTTGCATATGGCTGGGTCTATACTGGGGTGGCATGGTGAGCAAAAGAACGATGGATTTAACCCAGACCTCTTGACTGGGGGTGAATGTATGATTTATTCAGCATTCCGTCCATCATTTGTTTGCATAGCACTTTTCATCCTAAGTGGGATGGGTATGCCCAGACGTGGGTCCCTTGCTCACTGTGCCACTGGATTCAATCTAGCTTGGCTGATGAAGGGTAATACCCAGAAACCGGTCCCAGGATGCTAGATTCCGGTCCAGGGAGTACCTGGCTTGGCAGTTCGGTCTGGACTGTTCCCATGAGGCACAGGGTCAAGACTGATTTGCATATGGCTGGGTCTAAACTGGGGTGGCATGGGGAGCAAAAGAACGATGGATTTAACCCAGATCTCTCGACTGGTGGTGAATGTATGATTTATTCAGCATTCCGACCATCATTTGTTTGCGTAGCACTTTTCACCCTAAGTGGGATGGGTATGCCCAGACGTGGGTCCCTTGCTCACTGTACCACTGGATTCAAGCTAGCTTGGCTGATGAAGGGTAATACCCAGAAACCGGTCTCAGAATGCTTGTTTCCGGTCCAGGGAGGACCTGGCTTGGCAGTTCGGTCGGGACTGTTTCCATGAGGCACAGGGTCAAGACTGACTTGCATATGGTTGGGTCTAAACTGGGGTGGCATGGTGAGCAAAAGAACAATGGATTTAACCCAGATCTCTTAACTGGGGGTGAATGTATGATTTATTCAGCATTCCGTCAATCATTTGTTTGCATAGCACTTTTCACCCTAAGTGGGATGGGTATGCCCAGACGGGGGTCCCTTGCTCACTGTGCCACTGGATTCAATCTAGCTTGGCTGATGAAGGGTAATACCCAGAAACCGGTCCCAGGATGCTTGTTTCCGGTCCAGGGAGGACCTGGCTTGGCAGTTCGGTCTGGACTGTTCCCATGAGGCACAGGGTCAAGACTGATTTGCATGTAGCTTTGTCTAAACTGGGGTGGCAAGGTTTGGAAAAAAAGGATGGATTTAACCCAAATCTCTTGACTGGGGTTGAATGTATGATTTATTCAGCATTCTGTCCATCATTTGTTTGCATAGCACTTTTCACCCTAAGTGGGATGGGTATGCCCAGACGTGGGTCCCTTGCTCACTGTGCCACTGGATTCAAGCTAGCTTGGCTGATGAAGGGTAATACCCAGATTCCGGTCCCAGGATGCTTGTTTCCGGTGCAGGGAGGACCTGGCTTGGCAGTTCGGTCTGGACTGTTCCCATGAGGCACAGGGTCAATACTGATTTGCATATGGCTGGGTCTATACTGGGGTGGCATGGTGAGCAAAAGAACGATGGATTTAACCCAGACCTCTTGACTGGGGGTGAATGTATGATTTATTCAGCATTCCGTCCATCATTTGTTTGCATAGCACTTTTCATCCTAAGTGGGATGGGTATGCCCAGACGTGGGTCCCTTGCTCACTGTGCCACTGGATTCAATCTAGCTTGGCTGATGAAGGGTAATACCCAGAAACCGGTCCCAGGATGCTAGATTCCGGTCCAGGGAGTACCTGGCTTGGCAGTTCGGTCTGGACTGTTCCCATGAGGCACAGGGTCAAGACTGATTTGCATATGGCTGGGTCTAAACTGGGGTGGCATGGGGAGCAAAAGAACGATGGATTTAACCCAGATCTCTCGACTGGTGGTGAATGTATGATTTATTCAGCATTCCGACCATCATTTGTTTGCGTAGCACTTTTCACCCTAAGTGGGATGGGTATGCCCAGACGTGGGTCCCTTGCTCACTGTACCACTGGATTCAAGCTAGCTTGGCTGATGAAGGGTAATACCCAGAAACCGGTCTCAGAATGCTTGTTTCCGGTCCAGGGAGGACCTGGCTTGGCAGTTCGGTCGGGACTGTTCCCATGAGGCACAGGGTCAAGACTGACTTGCATATGGTTGGGTCTAAACTGGGGTGGCATGGTGAGCAAAAGAACAATGGATTTAACCCAGATCTCTTAACTGGGGGTGAATGTATGATTTATTCAGCATTCCGTCAATCATTTGTTTGCATAGCACTTTTCACCCTAAGTGGGATGGGTATGCCCAGACGGGGGTCCCTTGCTCACTGTGCCACTGGATTCAATCTAGCTTGGCTGATGAAGGGTAATACCCAGAAACCGGTCCCAGGATGCTTGTTTCCGGTCCAGGGAGGACCTGGCTTGGCAGTTCGGTCTGGACTGTTCCCATGAGGCACAGGGTCAAGACTGATTTGCATGTAGCTTTGTCTAAACTGGGGTGGCAAGGTTTGGAAAAAAGGATGGATTTAACCCAAATCTCTTGACTGGGGTTGAATGTATGATTTATTCAGCATTCTGTCCATCATTTGTTTGCATAGCACTTTTCACCCTAAGTGGGATGGGTATGCCCAGACGTGGGTCCCTTGCTCACTGTTCCACTTGATTCAAGCTAGCTTGACTGATGAAGGGTAATACCCAGAAACCGGTCCCAGGATGCTTGTTACCGGTCCAGGGAGGACCTGGCTTGGCAGTTCGGTCTGGACTGTTCCCATGAGGCACAGGGTCAAGACTGACTTGCATATGGTTGGGTCTAAACTGGGGTGGCATGGTGAGCAACAGAACAATGGATTTAACCCAGATCTCTTAACTGGGGGTGAATGTATGATTTATTCAGCATTCCGTCAATCATTTGTTTGCATAGCACTTTTCACCCTAAGTGGGATGGGTATGCCCAGACGGGGGTCCCTTGCTCACTGTGCCACTGGATTCAATCTAGCTTGGCTGATGAAGGGTAATACCCAGAAACCGGTCCCAGGATGCTTGTTTCCGGTCCAGGGAGGACCTGGCTTGGCAGTTCGGTCTGGACTGTTCCCATGAGGCACAGGGTCAAGACTGATTTGCATGTAGCTTTGTCTAAACTGGGGTGGCAAGGTTTGGAAAAAAGGATGGATTTAACCCAAATCTCTTGACTGGGGTTGAATGTATGATTTATTCAGCATTCTGTCCATCATTTGTTTGCATAGCACTTTTCACCCTAAGTGGGATGGGTATGCCCAGACGTGGGTCCCTTGCTCACTGTTCCACTGGATTCAAGCTAGCTTGGCTGATGAAGGGTAATACCCAGAAACCGGTCCCAGGATGCTTGTTACCGGTCCAGGGAGGACCTGGCTTGGCAGTTCGGTCTGGACTGTTCCCATGAGGCACAGGGTCAAGACTGATTTGCATATGGCTGGGTCTAAACTGGGGTGGCATGGTGAGCAAAAGAACTATGGATTTAACCCAGATCTCTCGACTGGCGGTGAATGTATGATTTATTCAGCATTCCGACCATCATTTGTTTGCGTAGCACTTTTCACCCTAAGTAGGATGGGTATGCCCAGACGTGGGTACCTTGCTCACTGTGCCAGTGGATTCAAGCTAGCTTGGCTGACGAAGGGTAATACCCAGAAACCGGTCTCAGAATGCTTGTTTCCGGTCCAGGGAGGACCAGGCTTGGAAGTTCGGTCGGGACTGTTCCCATGAGGCACAGGGTCAAGACTGACTTGCATATGGCTGGGTCTAAACTGGGGTGGCATGGTGAGCAAAAGAACGATGGATTTAACCCAGATCTCTTAACTGGGGGTGAATGTATGATTTATTCAGCATTCCGTCAATCATTTGTTTGCATAGCACTTTTCACCCTAAGTGGGATGGGTATGCCCAGATATGGGTCCCTTGTTCACTGTGCCACTGGATTCAAGCTAGCTTGGCTGATGAAGGGTACTACCCAGAAACCGGTCCCAGGATGCTTGTTTCCGGTCCAGGGAGGACCTGGCTTGGCAGTTCGGTCTGGACTGTTCCCATGAGGCACAGGGTCAAGACTGATTTGCATGTAGCTGGGTCTAAACTGGGGTGGCAAGGTTTGGAAAAAAAGGATGGATTTAACCCAGGACTCTTGACTGGGGTTGAATGTATGATTTATTCAGCATTCTGTCCATCATTTGTTTGCATAGCACTTTTCACCCTAAGTGGGATGGGTATGCCCAGACGTGGGTCCCTTGCTCACTGTTCCTCTTGATTCAAGCTAGCTTGGCTGATGAAGGGTAATACCCAGAAACCGGTCCCAGGATGCTTGTTACCGGTCCCGGGAGGACCTGGCTTGGCAGTTCGGTCTGGACTGTTCCCATGAGGCACAGGGTCAAGACTGATTTGCATTTGGCTGGGTCTAAACTGGGGTGGCATGGTGAGCAAAAGAACAATGGATTTAACCCAGATCTCTTGACTGGGGGTGAATGTATGATTTATTCAGCATTCTGTCCATCATTTATTTGCATAGCACTTTTCACCCTAAGTGTGATGGGTATGCCCAGACGTGGGTCCCTTGCTCACTGTGCCACTGGATTCAAGCTAGCTTGGCTGATGAAGGGTAATACCCAGAAACTGGTCCCAGGATGCTTGTTTCTGGTCCAGGGAGGACCTGGCTTGGCAGTTCGGTCTGGACTGTTCCCATGAGGCACAGGGTCAAGACTGATTTGCATATGGCTGGGTCTAAACTGGGCTGGCATGGTGAGCAAAAGAACGATGGATTTAACCCAGATCTCTTGACTGGGGGTGAATGTATGATTTATTCAGCATTCCGTCCATCATTTGTTTGCATAGCACTTTTCACCCTAAGTGGGATGGGTATGCCCAGACGTGGGTTCCTTGCTCACTGTGCCACTGGATTCAAGCTAGCTTGGCTGATGAAGGGTAATACCCAGAAACCAGTCCCAGGGTGCTTGTTTCTGGTCCAGGGAGGACCTGGCTTGGCAGTTCGGTCTGGACTGTTTCCATGAGGCACAGGGTCAAGACTGATTGGCATATGGCTGGGTCTAAACTGGGGTGGCATGGAGAGCAAAAGAACTATGGATTTAACCCAGATCTCTTGACTCGGGGTGAATGTATGATTTATTCAGCATTCCGTCCATCATTTGTTTGCATAGCACTTTTCACCCTAAGTGGGATGGGTATGCCCAGACGTGGGTCCCTTGCTCACTGTGCCACTGGATTCAAGCTAGGTTAGCTGATGAAGGGTAATACCCTGAAACCGGTCCAAGGATGCTTGTTTCCGGTCCAGGGAGGACCTGGCTTGGCAGTTCGGTCTGGACTGTTCCCATGAAGCACAGGGTCAAGACTGATTTGCATATGGCTGGGTCTAAACTGGGGTGGCATAGTGAGCAAAAGAACGATGGATTTAACCCAGATCTCTTGACTGGGGGAGAATGTATGATTTATTCAGCATTCCGTCCATCATTTGTTTGCATAGCACTTTTCACCCTAAGTGGGATGGGTATGCCCAGACGTGGGTCCCTTACTGTGCCACTGGATTCAAGCTAGCTTGGCTGATGAAGGGTAATACCCAGATTACGGTCCCAGGATGCTTGATTCCGGTCCAGGGAGGACCTGGCTTGGCAGTTCGGTCTGGACTGTTCCAATGAGGCACAGGGTCAAGACTGATTTGCATATGGCTGGGTCTATACTGGGGTGGCATGGTGATCAAAAGAACAATGGATTTAACCCAGATCTCTTGACTGGGGGTGAATGTATGATTTATTCAGCATTCCGTCCATCATTTGTTTGCATAGCACTTTTCACCCTAAGTGGGATGGGTATGCCCAGACGTGGGTCCCTTACTCACTGTGCCACTGGATTCAAGCTAGCTTGGCTGATGAAGGGTAATACCCAGAAACCGGTCCCAGGATGCTTGTTTCCGGTCCAGGAAGGACATGGCTTGGCAGTTCGGTCTGGACTGTTCCCATGAGGCACAGGGTCAAGACTGACTTGCATATGGCTGGGTCTAAACTGGGGTGGCATGGTGAGCAAAAGAACGATGGATTTAACCCAGATCTCTTAACTGGGGGTGAATGTATGATTTATTCAGCATTCCGTCAATCATTTGTTTGCATAGCACTTTTCACCCTAAGTGGGATGGGTATGCCCAGATGTGGGTCCCTTGCTCACTGTGCCACTGGATCCATGCTAGCTTGGCTGATGAAGGGTAATACCCAGAAACCGGTCCCAGGATGCTTGTTTCCGGTCCAGGGAGGACCTGGCTTGGCAGTTCGGTCTGGACTGTTCCCATGAGGCACAGGGTCAAGACTGATTTGCATATGGCTGGGACTAAACTGGGCTGGCATGGTGAGCAAAAGAACAATGGATTTAACCCAGATCTCTTGACTCGGGGTGAATGTATGATTTATTCAGCAATCCGTCCATCATTTGTTTGCATAGCACTTTTCACCCTAAGTGGGATGGGTATGCCCAGACGTGGGTCCCTTGCTCACTGTGCCACTGGATTCAAGCTAGGTTAGCTGATGAAGGGTAATACCCTGAAGCCGGTCCAAGGATGCTTGTTTCCGGTCCAGGGAGGACCTGGCTTGGCAGTTCGGTATGGACTGTTCCAATGAAGCACAGGGTCAAGACTGATTTGCATATGGCTGGGTCTAAACTGGGATGGCATAGTGAGCAAAAGAACGATGGATTTAACCCAGATCTCTTGACTGGGGGAGAATGTATGATTTATTCAGCATTCCGTCCATCATTTGTTTGCATAGCACTTTTCACCCTAAGTGGGATGGGTATGCCCAGACGTGGGTCCCTTGCTCACTGTGCCAATGGATTCAAGCTAGCTTGGCTGATGAAGGGTAATACCCAGATTACGGTCCCAGGATGCTTGTTTCCGGTCCAGGAAGGACCTGGCTTGGCAGTTCGGTCTGGACTGGTCCAATGAGGCACAGGGTCAAGACTGATTTGCATATGGCTGGGTCTATACTGGGGTGGCATGGTGAGCAAAAGAACAATGGATTTAACCCAGATCTCTTGACTGGGGGTGAATGTATGATTATTCAGCATTCCGTCCATCATTTGTTTGCATTGCACTTTTCACCCTAAGTGGGATGGGTATGCCCAGACGTGGGTCCCTTGCTCACTGTGCCACTGGATTCAAGCTAGCTTGGCTGATGAAGGGTAATACCCAGAAACCGGTCCCAGGATGCTTGTTTCCGGTCCAGGGAGGACATGGCTTGGCAGTTCGGTCTGGACTGTTCCCATGAGGCACAGGGTCAAGACTGACTTGCATATGGCTGGGTCTAAACTGGGGTGGCATGGTGAGCAAAAGAACGATGGATTTAACCCAGATCTATTAACTGGGGGTGAATGTATGATTTATTCAGCATTCCGTCAATCATTTGTTTGCATAGCACTTTTCACCCTAAGTGGGATGGGTATGCCCAGATGTGGGTCCCTTGCTCACTGTGCCATGGATTCATGCTAGCTTGGCTGATGAAGGGTACTACCCAGAAACCGGTCCCAGGATGCTTGTTTCCGGTCCAGGGAGGACCTGGCTTGGCAGTTCGGTCTGGACTGTTCCCATGAGGCACAGGGTCAAGACTGATTTGCATATGGCTACTTCTAAACTGGGGTGGCAAGGTTAGGAAAAAAAGGATGAATTTAACCCAGATCTCTTGACTGGGGTTGAATGTATGATTTATTCAGCATTCTGTCCATCATTTGTTTGCATAGCACTTTTCACCCTAAGTGGGATGGGTATGCCCAGACGTGGGTCCCTTCCTCACTGTGCCACTGGATTCAACCTAGCTTGGCTGATGAAGGGTAATTCCCAGAAACCGGTCCCAGGATGCTTGTTTCCGGTCCAGGGAGGACCTGGCTTGGCAGTTCAGTCTGGACTGGTCCCATGAGGCACAGGGTCAAGACTGATTTGCATATGGCTGAGTCTAAACTGGGGTGGCACGGTGAGCAAAAGAACGATGGATTTAACCCAGATCTCTTGACTGGGGGTGAATGTATGATTTATTCAGCATTCCGTCCATCATTTGTTTGCATCGCACTTTTCACCCTAAGTGGGATGGGTATGTCCAGACGTGGGTCCCTTGCTCACTGTGCCACTGGATTCAAGCTAGCTTGGCTGATGAAGGGTAATACCCAGAAACCGGTCCCAGGATGCTTGTTTCCGGTCCAGGGAGGACCTGGCTTGGCAGTTCGGTCTGGACTGTTCCCATGAGGCACAGGGTCAAGACTGATTTGCATATGGCTGGGTCTAAACTGGGGTGGCATGGTGAGCAAAAGAACAATGGATTTAACCCAGATCTCTTGACTGGGGGTGAATGTATGATTTATTCAGCATTCCGTCCATCATTTGTTTGCATAGCACTTTTCACCCTAAGTGGGATGGGTATGCCCAGACGTGGGTCCCTAGCTCACTGTGCCACTGGATTCAAGCTAGCTTAGCTGATGAAGGGTAATACCCTGAAACCGTTCCAAGGATGCTTGTTTCCGGTCCAGGGAGGACCTCGCTTGGCAGTTCGGTCTGGACTGTTCCCATGAAGCACAGGGTCAAGACTGATTTGCATTTGGCTGGGTCTAAACTGGGGTGGCATAGTGAGCAAAAGAACAATGGATTTAACCCAGATCTCTTGACTGGGGGAGAATGTATGATTTATTCAGCATTCCGTCCATCATTTGTTTGCATAGCACTTTTCACCCTAAGTGGGATGGGTATGCCCAGACGTGGGTCCCTTGCTCACTGTGCCACTGGATTCAAGCTAGCTTGGCTGATGAAGGGTAATACCCAGATTACGGTCCCAGGATGCTTTTTTCCGGTCCAGGGATGACCTGGCTTGGCAGTTCGGTCTGGACTGTTCCAATGAGGCACAGGGTCAAGACTGATTTGCATATGGCTGGGTCTATACTGTTGTGGCATGGTGAGCAAAAGAACGATGGATTTAACCCAGATCTCTTGACTGGGGGTGAATGTATGATTTATTCAGCATTCCGTCCATCATTTGTTTGCATAGCACTTTTCACCCTAAGTGGGATGGGTATGCCCAGACGTGGGTCCCTTGCTCACTGTGCCACTGGATTCAAGCTAGCTTGGCTGATGAAGGGTAATATCCAGAAACCGGTCCCAGGATGCTTGTTTCCGGTCCAGGGAGGACCTGGCTTGGCAGTTCGGTATGGACTGTTCCCATGAGGCACAGGGTCAAGACTGATTTGCATATCGCTGGGTCTAAACTGGGGTGGCATGGTGAGCAAAAGAACAATGGATTTAACCCAGATCTCTTGACTGGGGGTGAATGTATGATTTATTCAGCATTCTGTCCATCATTTGTTTGCATAGCACTTTTCACCCTAAGTGGGATGGGTATGTCCAGACGTGGGTCCCTTGCTCACTGTGCCACTGGATTCAAGCTAGCTTGGCTGATGAAGGGTAATACCCAGAAACCGGTCCCAGGATACTTGTTTCCGGTCCAGGGAGGACCTGGCTTGGCAGTTCGGTCTGGACTGTTCCCATGAGGCACAGGGTCAAGACTGATTTGCATATGGCTGGGTCTAAACTGGGGTGGCATGGTGAGCAAAAGAACGATGGATTTAACCCAGATCTCTTGACTGGGGGTGAATGTATGATTTATTCAGCATTCCGACCATCATTTCTTTGCATAGCACTTTTCACCCTAAGTGGGATGGGTATGCCCAGACGTGGGTCCCTTGCTCACTGTGCCACTGGATTCAAGCTAGCTTAGCTGATGAAGGGTAATACCCAGAAACCGGTCCCAGGATGCTTGTTTCTGGTCCAGGGAGGACCTGGCTTGGCAGTTCGGTCTGGACTGTTCCCATGAGGCACAGGGTCAAGACTGATTTGCATATGGGTGGGTCTAAACTGGGGTGGCATGGTGAGCAAAAGAACAATGGATTTAACCCAGATCTCTTGACTGGGGGTGAATGTATGATTTATTCAGCATTTCGTGCATCATTTGTTTGCATAGCACGTTTTCACCCTACGTGGGATGGGTATGCCCAGACGTGGGTCCCTTGCTCACTGTGCCACTGGATTCAAGATAGCTTGGCTGATGAAGGGTAATACCAAGAAACCGGTCCCAGGATGCTTGTTTCCCGTCCAGGGAGGACCTGGCTTGGCAGTTCGGTCTGGACTGTTCCCATGAGGCACAGGGTCAAGACTGATTTGCATATGGCTGGGTCTAAACTGGCGTGGCATGGTGAGCAAAAGAACGATGGATTTAACCTAGATCTCTTGACTGGGGTTGAATGTATGATTTATTCAGCATTCCGTCCATCATTTGTTTGCATAGCACATTTCACCGTAAGTGGGATGGGTATGCCCATACGTGGGTCCCTTGCTCACTGTGCCACTGGATTCAAGCTAGCTTGGCTGATGAAGGGTAATACCCAGAAACCGGTCCCAGGATGCTTGTTTCCGGTCCAGGGAGGAGCTGGCTTGGCAGTTCCATCTGGACTGTTCCCATGAGCACAGGGTCAAGACTGATTTGCATATGGCTGGGTCTAAACTGGGGAGGCATGGTGAGCAAAAGAACGATGGATTTAACCCAGATCTCTTGACTGGGGGTGAATGTATGATTTATTCAGCATTCTGTCCATCATTTGTTTGCATAGCACTTTTCACCCTAAGTGGGATGGGTATGCCCAGACGTGGGTTCCTTGCTCACTGTGCCACTGGATTCAAGTTAACTTGGCTGATGAAGGGTAATACCCAGAAACCGGTCCCAGGATGCTTGTTTCCAGTCCAGGGAGGACCTGGCTTGACAGTTCGGTCTGGACTGTTCCCATGAGGCACAGGGTCAAGACTGACTTGCATATGGCTGGGTCTAAACTGGGGTGGCATGGTGAGCAAAAGAACGATGGATTTAACCCAGATCTCTTAACTGGGGGTGAATGTATGATTTATTCAGCATTCCGTCAATCATTTGTTTGCATAGCACTTTTCACCCTAAGTGGGATGGGTATGCCCAGATGTGGGTCCCTTGCTCACTGTGCCACTGGATTAAAGCTAGCTTGGCTGATGAAGGGTACTACCCAGAAACCGGTCCCAGGATGCTTGTTTACGGTCCAGGGAGGACCTGGCTTGGCAGTTCGGTCTGGACTGTTCCCATGAGGCACAGGGTCAAGACTGATTTGCATGTGGCTGGGTCTAAACTGGGGTGGCAAGGTTAGGGAAAAAAAAGGATGGATTTAACCCAGATCTCTTGACTGGGGTTGAATGTATGATGTATTCAGCATTCTGTCCATCATTTGTTTGCATAGCACTTTTCACCCTAAGTGGGATGTGTATGCCCAGACGTGGGTCCCTTGCTCACTGTGCCACTGGATTCAAGCTAGCTTGGCTGATGAAGGGTAATTCCCAGAAACCGGTCCCAGGATGCTTGTTTCCGGTCCAGGGAGGACCTGGCTTGGCAGTTCGGTCTGGACTGTTCCCATGAGGCACAGGGTGAAGACTGATTTGCATATGGCTGAGTCTAAACTGGGGTGGCACGGTGAGCAAAAGAACAATGGATTTAACCCAAATCTCTTGACTGGGTGTGAATGTATGATTTATTCAGCATTCCGTCCGTGATTTGTTTGCATAGCACTTTTCACCCTAAGTGGGATGGGTATGTCCAGATGTGGGTCCCTTGCTCACTGTGCCACTGGATTCAAGCTAGCTTGGCTGATGAAGGGTAATACCCAGATACTGGTCCCAGGATGCTTGTTTCCGGTCCAGGGAGGTCCTGGCTTGGCAGTTCGGTCTGGACTGTTCCCATGAGGCACAGGGTCAAGACTGATTTGCATATGGCTGGGTCTAAACTGGGGTGGCATGGTGAGCAAAAGAACAATGGATTTAACCCAGATCTCTTGACTGGGGGTGAATGTATGATTTATTCAGCATTCCGTCCATCATTTGTTTGCATAGCACTTTTCACCCTAAGTGGGATGGGTATGCCCAGACGTGGGTCCCTTGCTCACTGTGCCACTGGATTCAAGCTAGCTTAGCTGATGAAGGGTAATACCCTGAAACCGGTCCAAGGATGCTTGTTTCCGGTCCAGGGAGGACCTAGCTTGGCAGTTCGGTCTGGACTGTTCCCATGAAGCACAGGGTCAAGACTGATTTGCATATGGCTGGGTCTAAACTGAGGTGGCATAGTGAGCAAAAGAACGATGGATTTAACCCAGATCTCTTGACTGGGGGAGAATGTATGATTTATTCAGCATTCCGTCCATCATTTGTTTGCATAGCACTTTTCACCCTAAGTGGGATGGGTATGCCCAGACGTGGGTCCGTTGCTCACTGTGCCACTGGATTCAAGCTAGCTTGGGTGATGAAGGGTAATACCCAGATTACGGTCCCAGGATGCTTGTTTCCGGTCCAGGGAGGACCTGGCTTGGCAGTTCGGTCTGGACTGTTCCAATGAGGCACAGGGTCAAGACTGATTTGCATATGGCTGGGTCTATACTGGGGTGGCATGGTGAGCAAAAGAACGATGGATTTAACCCAGATCTCTTGACTGGGGGTGAATGTATGATTTATTCAGCATTCCGTCCATCATTTGTTTGCATAGCACTTTTCACCCTAAGTGGGATGGGTATGCCCAGACGTGGGTCCCTTGCTCACTGTGCCACTGGATTCAAGCTAGCTTGGCTGATGAAGGGTAATACCCAGAAACCGGTCCCAGGATGCTTGTTTCCGGTCCACGGTGGACCTGGCTTAGCAGTTCGGTCTGGACTGTTCCCATGAGGCACAGGGTCAAGACTGATTTGCATATGGCTGGGTCTAAACTGGGGTGGCATGGTGAGCAAAAGAACGATGGATTTAACCCAGATCTCTTGACTGGGGGTGAATGTATGATTTATTCAGCATTCCGTCCATCATTTGTTTGCAGAGCACTTTTCACCCTAAGTGGGATGGGTATGCCCAGACGTGGGTCCCTTGCTCACTGTGCCACTGGATTCAAGCTAGCTTGGCTGATGAAGGGTCATACCCAGAAACCGGTCCCAGGATGCTTGTTTCCGGTCCAGGGAGGACCTGGCTTGGCAGTTCGGCCTGGACTATTCCCATGAGGCACAGGGTCAAGTTTGATTTGCATATGGCTGGGTCTAAACTGGGGTGGCATGGTGAGCAAAAGAACAATGGATTTAACCCAGATCTCTTGACTGGGGGTGAATGTATGATTTATTCAGCATTCTGTCCATCATTTGTTTGCATAGCACTTTTCACCCTAAGTGGGATGGGTATGCCCAGACGTGGGTCCCTTGCTCACTGTGCCACTGGATTCAAGCTAGCTTAGCTGATGAAGGGTAATACCCAGAAACCGGTCCCAGGATGCTTGTTTCCGGTCCAGGGAGGTCCTGGCTTGGCAGTTCGGTCTGGACTGTTCCCATGAGGCACAGGGTCAAGACTGATTTGCATATGGCTGGGTCTAAACTGGGGAGGCATGGTGAGCAAAAGAACGATGGATTTAACCCAGATCTCTTGACTGGGGGTGAATGTGTGATTTATTCAGCATTCTGTCCATCATTTGTTTGCATAGCACTTTTCACCCTAAGTGGGATGGGTATGCCCAGACGTGGGTTCCTTGCTCACTGTGCCACTGGATTCAAGTTAACTTGGCTGATGAAGGCTAATACCCAGAAACCGGTCCCAGGATGCTTGTTTCCGGTCCAGGGAGGACCTGGCTTGACAGTTCGGTCTGGACTGTTCCCATGAGGCACAGGGTCAAGACTGACTTGCATATGGCTGGGTCTAAACTGGGGTGGCATGGTGAGCAAAAGAACGATGGATTTAACCCAGATCTCTTAACTGGGGGTGAATGTATGATTTATTCAGCATTCCGTCAATCATTTGTTTGCATAGCACTTTTCACCCTAAGTGGGATGGGTATGCCCAGATGTGGGTCCCTTGCTCACTGTGCCACTGGATTAAAGCTAGCTTGGCTGATGAAGGGTACTACCCAGAAACCGGTCCCAGGATGCTTGTTTACGGTCCAGGGAGGACCTGGATTGGCAGTTCGGTCTGGACTGTTCCCATGAGGCACAGGGTCAAGACTGATTTGCATGTGGCTGGGTCTAAACTGGGGTGGCAAGGTTAGGAAAAAAAGGATGGATTTAACCCAGATCTCTTGACTGGGGTTGAATGTATGATGTATTCAGCATTTCGTCCATCATTTGTTTGCATAGCACGTTTTCACCCTAAGTGGGATGGGTATGCACAGACGTGGGTCCCTTGCTCACTGTGCCACTGGATTCAAGATAGCTTGGCTGATGAAGGGTAATACCAAGGAACCGGTCCCAGGATGCTTGTTTCCCGTCCAGGGAGGACCTGGCTTGGCAGTTCGGTCTGGACTGTTCCCATGAGGCACAGGGTCAAGACTGATTTGCATATGGCTGGGTCTAAACTGGCGTGGCATGGTGAGCAAAAGAACGATGGATTTAACCCAGATCTCTTGACTGGGGTTGAATGTATGATTTATTCAGCATTCCGTCCATCATTTGTTTGCATAGCACATTTCACTGTAAGTGGGATGGGTATGCCCATACGTGGGTCCCTTGCTCACTGTGCCACTGGATTCAAGCTAGCTTGGCTGATGAAGGGTAATACCCAGAAACCGGTCCCAGGATGCTTGTTTCCGGTCCAGGGAGGAGCTGGCTTGGCAGTTCCGTCTGGACTGTTCCCATGAGCACAGGGTCAAGACTGATTTGCATATGGCTGGGTCTAAACTGGGGAGGCATGGTGAGCAAAAGAACGATGGATTTAACCCAGATCTCTTGACTGGGGGTGAATGTATGATTTATTCAGCATTCTGTCCATCATTTGTTTGCATAGCACTTTTCACCCTAAGTGGGATGGGTATGCCCAGACGTGGGTTCCTTGCTCACTGTGCCACTGGATTCAAGTTAACTTGGCTGATGAAGGGTAATACCCAGAAACCGGTCCCAGGATGCTTGTTTCCGGTCCAGGGAGGACCTGGCTTGACAGTTCGGTCTGGACTGTTCCCATGAGGCACAGGGTCAAGACTGACTTGCATATGGCTGGGTCTAAACTGGGGTGGCATGGTGAGCAAAAGAACGATGGATTTAACCCAGATCTCTTAACTGGGGGTGAATGTATGATTTATTCAGCATTCCGTCAATCATTTGTTTGCATAGCACTTTTCACCCTAAGTGGGATGGGTATGCCCAGATGTGGGTCCCTTGCTCACTGTGCCACTGGATTCAAGCTAGCTTGGCTGATGAAGGGTACTACCCAGAAACCGGTCCCAGGATGCTTGTTTCCGGTCCAGGGAGGACCTGGCTTGGCAGTTCGGTCTGGACTGTTCCCATGAGGCACAGGGTCAAGACTGATTTGCATGTGGCTGGGTCTAAACTGGGGTGGCAAGGTTAGGAAAAAAAGGATCGATTTAACCCAGATCTCTTGACTGGGGTTGAATGTATGATTTATTCAGCATTCTGTCCATCATTTGTTTGCATAGCACTTTTCACCCTAAGTGGGATGGGTATGCCCAGACGTGGGTCCCTTGCTCACTGTGCCACTGGATTCAAGCTAGCTTGGCTGATGAAGGGTAATTCCCAGAAACCGGTCCCAGGATGCTTGTTTCCGGTCCAGGGAGGACCTGGCTTGGCAGTTCGGTCTGGACTGTTCCCATGAGGCACAGGGTCAAGACTGATTTGCATATGGCTGAGTCTAAACTGGGGTGGCACGGTGAGCAAAAGAACAATGGATTTAACCCAAATCTCTTGACTGGGGGTGAATGTATGATTTATTCAGCATTCCGTCCGTGATTTGTTTGCATAGCACTTTTCACCCTAAGTGGGATGGGTATGTCCAGACGTGGGTCCCTTGCTCACTGTGCCACTGAATTCAAGCTAGCTTGGCTGATGAAGGGTAATACCCAGATACCGGTCCCAGGATGCTTGTTTCCGGTCCAGGGAGGTCCTGGCTTGGCAGTTCGGTCTGGACTGTTCCCATGAGGCACAGGGTCAAGTCTGATTTGCATATGGCTGGGTCTAAACTGGGGTGGCATGGTGAGCAAAAGAACAATGGATTTAACCCAGATCTCTTGACTGGGGGTGAATGTATGATTTATTCAGCATTCCGTCCATCATTTGTTTGCATAGCACTTTTCACCCTAAGTGGGATGGGTATGCCCAGACGTGGGTCCCTTGCTCACTGTGCCACTGGATTCAAGCTAGCTTAGCTGATGAAGGGTAATACCCTGAAACCGGTCCAAGGATGCTTGTTTCCGGTCCAGGGAGGACCTAGCTTGGCAGTTCGGTCTGCACTGTTCCCATGAAGCACAGGGTCAAGACTGATTTGCATATGGCTGGGTCTAAACTGAGGTGGCATAGTGAGCAAAAGAACGATGGATTTAACCCAGATCTCTTGACTGGGGGAGAATGTATGATTTATTCAGCATTCCGTCCATCATTTGTTTGCATAGCACTTTTCACCCTAAGTGGGATGGGTATGCCCAGACGTGGGTCCCTTGCTCACTGTGCCACTGGATTCAAGCTAGCTTGGGTGATGAAGGGTAATACCCAGATTACAGTCCCAGGATGCTTGTTTCCGGTCCAGGGAGGACCTGGCTTGGCAGTTCGGTCTGGACTGTTCCAATGAGGCACAGGGTCAAGACTGATTTGCATATGGCTGGGTCTATACTGGGGTGGCATGGTGAGCAAAAGAACGATGGATTTAACCCAGATCTCTTGACTGGGGGTGAATGTATGATTTATTCAGCATTCCGTCCATCATTTGTTTGCATAGCACTTTTCACCCTAAGTGGGATGGGTATGCCCAGACGTGGGTCCCTTGCTCAATGTGCCACTGGATTCAAGCTAGCTTGGCTGATGAAGGGTAATACCCAGAAACCGGTCCCAGGATGCTTGTTTCCGGTCCACGGTGGACCTGGCTTAGCAGTTCGGTCTGGACTGTTCCCATGAGGCACAGGGTCAAGACTGATTTGCATATGGCTGGGTCTAAACTGGGGTGGCATGGTGAGCAAAAGAACGATGGATTTAACCCAGATCTCTTGACTGGGGGTGAATGTATGATTTATTCAGCATTCCGTCCATCATTTGTTTGCAGAGCACTTTTCACCCTAAGTGGGATGGGTATGCCCAGACGTGGGTCCCTTGCTCACTGTGCCACTGGATTCAAGCTAGCATGGCTGATGAAGGGTCATACCCAGAAACCGGTCCCAGGATGCTTGTTTCCGGTCCAGGGAGGACCTGGCTTGGCAGTTCGGCCTGGACTGTTCCCATGAGGCACAGGGTCAAGACTGATTTGCATATGGCTGGGTCTAAACTGGGGTGGCATGGTGAGCAAAAGAACAATGGATTTAACCCAGATCTCTTGACTGGGGGTGAATGTATGATTTATTCAGCATTCTGTCCATCATTTGTTTGCATAGCACTTTTCACCCTAAGTGGGATGGGTATGCCCAGACGTGGGTCCCTTGCTCACTGTGCCACTGGATTCAAGCTAGCTTAGCTGATGAAGGGTAATACCCAGAAACCGGTCCCAGGATGCTTGTTTCCGGTCCAGGGAGGTCCTGGCTTGGCAGTTCGGTCTGGACTGTTCCCATGAGGCACAGGGTCAAGACTGATTTGCATATGGCTGGGTCTAAACTGGGGAGGCATGGTGAGCAAAAGAACGATGGATTTAACCCAGATCTCTTGACTGGGGGTGAATGTATGATTTATTCAGCATTCTGTCCATAATTTGTTTGCATAGCACTTTTCACCCTAAGTGGGATGGGTATGCCCAGACGTGGGTTCCTTGCTCACTGTGCCACTGGATTCAAGTTAAATTGGCTGATGAAGGGTAATACCCAGAAACCGGTCCCAGGATGCTTGTTTCCGGTCCAGGGAGGACCTGGCTTGACAGTTTGGTCTGGACTGTTCCCATGAGGCACAGGGTCAAGACTGACTTGCATATGGCTGGGTCTAAACTGGGGTGGCATGGTGAGCAAAAGAACGATGGATTTAACCCAGATCTCTTAACTGGGGGTGAATGTATGATTTATTCAGCATTCCGTCAATCATTTGTTTGCATAGCACTTTTCACCCTAAGTGGGATGGGTATGCCCAGATGTGGGTCCCTTGCTCACTGTGCCACTGGATTAAAGCTTGCTTGGCTGATGAAGGGTACTACCCAGAAACCGGTCCCAGGATGCTTGTTTACGGTCCAGGGAGGACCTGGCTTGGCAGTTCGGTCTTGACTGTTCCCATGAGGCACAGGGTCAAGACTGATTTGCATGTGGCTGGGTCTAAACTGGGGTGGCAAGGTTAGGAAAAAAAGGATGGATTTAACCCAGATCTCTTGACTGGGGTTGAATGTATGATGTATTCAGCATTCTGTCCATCATTTGTTTGCATAGCACTTTTCACCCTAAGTGGGATGGGTTATGCCCAGACGCGGGTCCCTTGCTCACTGTGCCACTGGATTCAAGCTAGCTTGGCTGATGAAGGGTAATTCCCAGAAACCGGTCCCAGGATGCTTGTTTCCGGTCCAGGGAGGACCTGGCTTGGCAGTTCGGTCTGGACTGTTCCCATGAGGCACAGGGTCAAGACTGATTTGCATATGGCTGAGTCTAAACTGGGGTGGCACGGTGAGCAAAAGAACAATGGATTTAACCCAAATCTCTTGACTGGGGGTGAATGTATGATTTATTCAGCATTCCGTCCGTGATTTGTTTGCATAGCACTTTTCACCCTAAGTGGGATGGGTATGTCCAGACGTGGGTCCCTTGCTCACTGTGCCACTGGATTCAAGCTAGCTTGGCTGATGAAGGGTAATACCCAGATACCGGTCCCAGGATGCTTGTTTCCGGTCCAGGGAGGTCCTGGCTTGGCAATTCGGTCTGGACTGTTCCCATGAGGCACAGGGTCAAGACTGATTTGCATATGGCTGGGTCTAAACTGGGGTGGCATGGTGAGCAAAAGAACAATGGATTTAACCCAGATCTCTTGACTGGGGGTGAATGTATGATTTATTCAGCATTCCGTCCATCATTTGTTTGCATAGCACTTTTCACCCCTAAGTGGGATGGGTATGCCCAGACGTGGGTCCCTTGCTCACTGTGCCACTGGATTCAAGCTAGCTTAGCTGATGAAGGGTAATACCCTGAAACCGGTCCAAGGATGCTTGTTTCCGGTCCAGGGAGGACCTAGCTTGGCAGTTCGGTCTGGACTGTTCCCATGAAGCACAGGGTCAAGACTGATTTGCATATGGCTGGGTCTAAACTGAGGTGGCATAGTGAGCAAAAGAACGATGGATTTAACCCAGATCTCTTGACTGGGGGAGAATGTATGATTTATTCAGCATTCCGTCCATCATTTGTTTGCATAGCACTTTTCACCCTAAGTGGGATGGGTATGCCCAGACGTGGGTCCCTTGCTCACTGTGCCACTGGATTCAAGCTAGCTTGGGTGATGAAGGGTAATACCCAGATTACGGTCCCAGGATGCTTGTTTCCGGTCCAGGGAGGACCTGGCTTGGCAGTTCGGTCTGGACTGTTCCAATGAGGCACAGGGTCAAGACTGATTTGCATATGGCTGGGTCTATACTGGGGTGGCATGGTGAGCAAAAGAACGATGGATTTAACCCAGATCTCTTGACTGGGGGTGAATGTATGATTTATTCAGCATTCCGTCCATCATTTGTTTGCATAGCACTTTTCACCCTAAGTGGGATGGGTATGCCCAGACGTGGGTCCCTTGCTCACTGTGCCACTGGATTCAAGCTAGCTTGGCTGATGAAGGATAATACCCAGAAACCGGTCCCAGGATGCTTGTTTCCGGTCCACGGTGGACCTGGCTTAGCAGTTCGGTCTGGACTGTTCCCATGAGGCACAGGGTCAAGACTGATTTGCATATGGCTGGGTCTAAACTGGGGTGGCATGGTGAGCAAAAGAACGATGGATTTAACC
This sequence comes from Calotriton arnoldi, assembly GCA_963921515.1. Classification (NCBI taxonomy): domain Eukaryota; kingdom Metazoa; phylum Chordata; class Amphibia; order Caudata; family Salamandridae; genus Calotriton; species Calotriton arnoldi. The sequence continues at coordinate 50,284 of CAWUFW010006982.1, forward strand.
CAGATCTCTTGACTGGGGGTGAATGTATGATTTATTCAGCATTCCGTCCATCATTTGTTTGCATAGCACTTTTCACCCTAAGTGGGATGGGTATGCCCAGACGTGGGTCCCTTGCTCACTGTGCCACTGGATTCAAGCTAGCTTGGCTGATGAAGGGTCATACCCAGAAACCGGTCCCAGGATGCTTGTTTCCGGTCCAGGGAGGACCTGGCTTGGCAGTTCGGCCTGGACTGTTCCCATGAGGCACAGGGTCAAGACTGATTTGCATATGGCTGGGTCTAAACTGGGGTGGCATGGTGAGCAAAAGAACAATGGATTTAACCCAGATCTCTTGACTGGGGGTGAATGTATGATTTATTCAGCATTCTGTCCATCATTTGTTTGCATAGCACTTTTCACCCTAAGTGGGATGGGTATGCCCAGACGTGGGTCCCTTGCTCACTGTGCCACTGGATTCAAGCTAGCTTAGCTGATGAAGGGTAATACCCAGAAACCGGTCCCAGGATGCTTGTTTCCGGTCCAGGGAGGTCCTGGCTTGGCAGTTCGGTCTGGACTGTTCCCATGAGGCACAGGGTCAAGACTGATTTGCATATGGCTGGGTCTAAACTGGGGAGGCATGGTGAGCAAAAGAACGATGGATTTAACCCAGATCTCTTGACTGGGGGTGAATGTATGATTTATTCAGCATTCTGTCCATCATTTGTTTGCATAGCACTTTTCACCCTAAGTGGGATGGGTATGCCCAGACGTGGGTTCCTTGCTCACTGTGCCACTGGATTCAAGTTAACTTGGCTGATGAAGGGTAATACCCAGAAACCGGTCCCAGGATGCTTGTTTCCGGTCCAGGGAGGACCTGGCTTGACAGTTCGGTCTGGACTGTTCCCATGAGGCACAGGGTCAAGACTGACTTGCATATGGCTGGGTCTAAACTGGGGTGGCATGGTGAGCAAAAGAACGATGGATTTAACCCAGATCTCTTAACTGGGGGTGAATGTATGATTTATTCAGCATTCCGTCAATCATTTGTTTGCATAGCACTTTTCACCCTAAGTGGGATGGGTATGCCCAGATGTGGGTCCCTTGCTCACTGTGCCACTGGATTAAAGCTAGCTTGGCTGATGAAGGGTACTACCCAGAAACCGGTCCCAGGATGCTTGTTTCCGGTCCAGGGAGGACCTGGCTTGGCAGTTCGGTCTGGACTGTTCCCATGAGGCACAGGGTCAAGACTGATTTGCATGTGGCTGGGTGTAAACTGGGGTGGAAAGGTTAGGAAAAAAAGGATGGATTTAACCCAGATCTCTTGACTGGGGTTGAATGTATGATGTATTCAGCATTCTGTCCATCATTTGTTTGCATAGCACTTTTCACCCTAAGTGGGATGGGTATGCCCAGACGTGGGTCCCTTGCTCACTGTGCCACTGGATTCAAGCTAGCTTGGCTGATGAAGGGTAATACCCAGAAACCGGTCCCAGGATGCTTGTTTCCGGTCCAGGGAGGACCTGGCTTGGCAGTTCGGTCTGGACTGTTCCCATGAGGCACAGGGTCAAGACTGATTTGCATATGGCTGAGTCTAAACTGGGGTGGCACGGTGAGCAAAAGAACAATGGATTTAACCCAAATCTCTTGACTGGGGGTGAATGTATGATTTATTCAGCATTCCGTCCGTGATTTGTTTGCATAGCACTTTTCACCCTAAGTGGGATGGGTATGCCCAGACGTGGGTCCCTTGCTCACTGTGCCACTGGATTCAAGCTAGCTTAGCTGATGAAGGGTAATACCCTGAAACCGGTCCAAGGATGCTTGTTTCCGGTCTAGGGAGGACCTAGCTTGGCAGTTCGGTCTGGACTGTTCCCATGAAGCACAGGGTCAAGACTGATTTGCATATGGCTGGGTCTAAACTGAGGTGGCATAGTGAGCAAAAGAACGATGGATTTAACCCAGATCTCTTGACTGGGGGAGAATGTATGATTTATTCAGCATTCCGTCCATCATTTGTTTGCATAGCACTTTTCACCCTAAGTGGGATGGGTATGCCCAGACGTGGGTACCTTGCTCACTGTGCCACTGGATTCAAGCTAGCTTGGGTGATGAAGGGTAATACCCAGATTACGGTCCCAGGATGCTTGTTTCTGGTCCAGGGAGGACCTGGCTTGGCAGTTCGGTCTGGACTGTTCCAATGAGGCACAGGGTCAAGACTGATTTGCATATGGCTGGGTCTATACTGGGGTGGCATGGTGAGCAAAAGAACGATGGATTTAACCCAGATCTCTTGACTGGGGGTGAATGTATGATTTATTCAGCATTCTGTCCATCATTTGTTTGCATAGCACTTTTCACCCTAAGTGGGATGTGTATGCCCAGATGTGGGTCACTTGCTCACTGTGCCACTGGATTCAAGCTAGCTTGGCTGATGAAGGGTAATACCCAGAAACCGGTCCCAGGATGCTTGTTTCCGGTCCACGGTGGACCTGGCTTAGCAGTTCGGTCTGGACTGTTCCCATGAGGCACAGGGTCAAGACTGATTTGCATATGGCTGGGTCTAAACTGGGGTGGCATGGTGAGTAAAAGAACGATGGATTTAACCCTGATCTCTTGACTGGGGGTGAATGTATGATTTATTCAGCATTCCGTCCATCATTTATTTGCATAGCACTTTTCACCCTAAGTGGGATGGATATGCCCAGACGTGGGTCCCTTGCTCACTGTGCCACTGGATTCAAGCTAGCTTAGCTGATGAAGGGTAATACCCTGAAACCGGTCCAAGGATGCTTGTTTCCGGTCCAGGGAGGACCTAGCTTGGCAGTTCGGTCTGGACTGTTCCCATGAAGCACAGGGTCAAGACTGATTTGCATATGGCTGGGTCTAAACTGAGGTGGCATAGTGAGCAAAAGAACGATGGATTTAACCCAGATCTCTTGACTGGGGGAGAATGTATGATTTATTCAGCATTCCGTCCATCATTTGTTTGCATAGCACTTTTCACCCTAAGTGGGATGGGTATGCCCAGATGTGGGTCCCTTGCTCACTGTGCCACTGGATTCAAGCTAGCTTGGGTGATGAAGGGTAATACCCAGATTACGGTCCCAGGATGCTTGTTTCTGGTCCAGGGAGGACCTGGCTTGGCAGTTCGGTCTGGACTGTTCCAATGAGGCACAGGGTCAAGACTGATTTGCATATGGCTGGGTCTATACTGGGGTGGCATGGTGAGCAAAAGAACGATGGATTTAACCCAGATCTCTTGACTGGGGGTGAATGTATGATTTATTCAGCATTCCGTCCATCATTTGTTTGCATAGCACTTTTCACCCTAAGTGGGATGGGTATGCCCAGACGTGGGTCCCTTGCTCACTGTGCCACTGGATTCAAGCTAGCTTGGCTGATGAAGGGTAATACCCAGAAACCGGTCCCAGGATGCTTGTTTCCGGTCCACGGTGGACCTGGCTTAGCAGTTCGGTCTGGACTGTTCCCATGAGGCACAGGGTCAAGACTGATTTGCATATGGCTGGGTCTAAACTGGGGTGGCATGGTGAGCAAAAGAACGATGGATTTAACCCAGATCTCTTGACTGGGGGTGAATGTATGATTTATTCAGCATTCCGTCCATCATTTGTTTGCAGAGCACTTTTCACCCTAAGTGGGATGGGTATGCCCAGACGTGGGTCCCTTGCTCACCGTGCCACTGGATTCAAGCTAGCTTGGCTGATGAAGGGTCATACCCAGAAACCGGTCCCAGGATGCTTGTTTCCGGTCCAGGGAGGACCTGGCTTGGCAGTTCGGCCTGGACTGTTCCCATGAGGCACAGGGTCAAGACTGATTTGCAAATGGCTGGGTCTAAACTGGGGTGGCATGGTGAGCAAAAGAACAATGGATTTAACCCAGATCTCTTGACTGGGGGTGAATGTATGATTTATTCAGCATTCTGTCCATCATTTGTTTGCATAGCACTTTTCACCCTAAGTGGGATGGGTATGCCCAGACGTGGGTCCCTTGCTCACTGTGCCACTGGATTCAAGCTAGCTTAGCTGATGAAGGGTAATACCCAGAAACCGGTCCCAGGATGCTTGTTTCCGGTCCAGGGAGGTCCTGGCTTGGCAGTTCGGTCTGGACTGTTCCCATGAGGCACAGGGTCAAGACTGATTTGCATATGGGTGGGTCTAAACTGGGGTGGCATGGTGAGCAAAAGAACAATGTATTTAACCCAGATCTCTTGACTGGGGGTGAATGTATGATTTATTCAGCATTTCGTCCATCATTTGTTTGCATAACACTTTTCACCCTAAGTGGGATGGGTATGCCCAGACGTGGGTCCCTTGCTCACTGTACCACTGGATTCAAGATAGCTTGGCTGATGAAGGGTAATACCCAGAAAACGGTCCCAGGATGCTTGTTTCCCGTCCAGGGAGGACCTGGCTTGGCAGTTCGGTCTGGACTGTTCCCATGAGGCACAGGGTCAAGACTGATTTGCATATGGCTGGGTCTAAACTGGCGTGGCATGGGGAGCAAAAGAACGATGGGTTTAACCCAGATCTCTTGACTGGGGGTGAATGTATGATTTATTCAGCATTCCGTCCATCATTTGTTTGCATAGCACATTTCACCCTAAGTGGGATGGGTATGCCCAGACAGTGGGTCCCTTGCTCACTGTGCCACTGGATTCAAGCTAGCTTGGCTGATGAAGGGTAATACCCAGAAACCGGTCCCAGGATGCTTGTTTCCGGTCCAGGGAGGACCTGGCTTGGCAGTTCCGTCTGGACTGTTACCATGAGCACAGGGTCAAGACTGATTTGCATATGGCTGGGTCAAAACTGGGGTGGCATGGTGAGCAAAAGAACGATGGATTTAACCCAGATCTCTTGACTGGGGGTGAATGTATGATTTATTCAGCATTCTGTCCATCATTTGTTTGCATAGCACTTTTCACCCTAAGTGGGATGGGTATGCCCAGACGTGGGTTCCTTGCTCACTGTGCCACAGGATTCAAGTTAACTTGGCTGATGAAGGGTAATACCCAGAAACCGGTCCCAGGATGCTTGTTTCCGGTCCAGGGAGGACCTGGCTTGGCAGTTCGTTCTGGACTGTTCCCATGAGGCACAGGGTCAAGACTGATTTGCATATGGCTGGGTCTAAACTGGGGTGGCATGGTGAGCAAAAGAACGATGGATTTAACCCTTATCTCTTGACTGGGGGTGAATGTATGATTTATTCAGCATTCCGTCCATCATTTATTTGCATAGCACTTTTCACCCTAAGTGGGATGGATATGCCCAGACGTGGGTCCCTTGCTCACTGTGCCACTGGATTCAAGATAGCTTGGCTGATGAAGGGTAATACCCAGAAAACGGTCCCAGGATGCTTGTTTCCGGTCCAGGGAGGACCTGGCTTGGCAGTTCGGTCTGGACTGTTCCAATGAGTCACAGGGTCAAGACTGATTTGCATATGGCTGGGTCTATACTGGGGTGGCATGGTGAGCAAAAGAACGATGGATTTAACCCAGATCTCTTGACTGGGGGTGAATGTATGATTTATTCAGCATTCCGTCCATCATTTGTTTGCATAGCACTTTTCACCCTAAGTGGGATGGGTATGCCCAGACGTGGGTCCCTTGCTCACTGTGCCACTGGATTCAAGCTAGCTTGGCTGATGAAGGGTAATACCCAGAAACCGGTCCCAGGATGCTTGTTTCCGGTCCACGGTGGACCTGGCTTAGCAGTTCGGTCTGGACTGTTCCCATGAGGCACAGGGTCAAGACTGATTTGCATATGGCTGGGTCTAAACTGGGGTGGCATGGTGAGCAAAAGAACGATGGATTTAACCCAGATCTCTTGACTGGGGGTGAATGTATGATTTATTCAGCATTCCGTCCATCATTTGTTTGCAGAGCACTTTTCACCCTAAGTGGGATGGGTATGCCCAGACGTGGGTCCCTTGCTCACTGTGCCACTGGATTCAAGCTAGCTTGGCTGATGAAGGGTCATACCCAGAAACCGGTCCCAGGATGCTTGTTTCCGGTCCAGGGAGGACCTGGCTTGGCAGTTCGGCCTGGACTGTTCCCATGAGGCACAGGGTCAAGACTGATTTGCATATGGCTGGGTCTAAACTGGGGTGGCATGGTGAGCAAAAGAACAATGGATTTAACCCAGATCTCTTGACTGGGGGTGAATGTATGATTTATTCAGCATTCTGTCCATCATTTGTTTGCATAGCACTTTTCACCCTAAGTGGGATGGGTATGCCCAGACGTGGGTCCCTTGCTCACTGTGCCACTGGATTCAAGCTAGCTTAGCTGATGAAGGGTAATACCCAGAAACCGGTCCCAGGATACTTGTTTCCGGTCCAGGGAGGTCCTGGCTTGGCAGTTCGGTCTGGACTGTTCCCATGAGGCACAGGGTCAAGACTGATTTGCATATGGGTGGGTCTAAACTGGGGTGGCATGGTGAGCAAAAGATCAATGTATTTAACCCAGATCTCTTGACTGGGGGTGAATGTATGATTTATTCAGCATTTCGTCCATCATTTGTTTGCATAACACTTTTCACCCTAAGTGGGATGGGTATGCCCAGACGTGGGTCCCTTGCTCACTGTGCCACTGGATTCAAGATAGCTTGGCTGATGAAGGGTAATACCCAGAAAACGGTCCCAGGATGCTTGTTTCCGGTCCAGGGAGGACCTGGCTTGGCAGTTCCGTCTGGACTGTTACCATGAGCACAGGGTCAAGACTGATTTGCATATGGCTGGGTCAAAACTGGGGTGGCATGGTGAGCAAAAGAACGATGGATTTAACCCAGATCTCTTGACTGGGGGTGAATGTATGATTTATTCAGCATTCTGTCCATCATTTGTTTGCATAGCACTTTTCACCCTAAGTGGGATGGGTATGCCCAGACGTGGGTTCCTTGCTCACTGTGCCACTGGATTCAAGTTAACTTGGCTGATGAAGGGTAATACCCAGAAACCGGTCCCAGGATGCTTGTTTCCGGTCCAGGGAGGACCTGGCTTGGCAGTTCGTTCTGGACTGTTCCCATGAGGCACAGGGTCAAGACTGATTTGCATATGGCTGGGTCTAAACTGGGGTGGCATGGTGAGCAAAAGAACGATGGATTTAACCCTGATCTCTTGACTGGGGGTGAATGTATGATTTATTCAGCATTCCGTCCATCATTTATTTGCATAGCACTTTTCACCCTAAGTGGGATGGATATGCCCAGACGTGGGTCCCTTGCTCACTGTGCCACTGGATTCAAGCTAGCTTGGCTGATGAAGGGTAATACCCAGATACCGGTCCCAGGATGCTTGTTTCCGGTCCAGGGAGGACCTGGCTTGGCAGTTTGGTCTGGACTGTTCCCATGAGGCACAGGGTCATGACTTATTTGCATATGGCTGGGTCTAAACTGGGGTGGCATGGTGAGCAAAAGAACTATGGATTTAACGCCGATCTCTTGACTGGGGGTGAATGTATGATTTATTCAGCATTTCGTCCATCATTTGTTTGCATAGCACTTTTCACCCTAAGTGGGATGGGTATGCCCAGACGTTGGTCCCTTGCTCACTGTGCCACTGGATTCAAGCTAGCTTGGCTGATGAAGGGTAATACCCAGAAACTGGTCCCAGGATGCTTGTTTCCGGTCCAGGGAGGACCTGGCTTGGTAGTTTGGTCTGGACTGTTCCCATGAGGCACAGGGTCAAGACTGATTTGCATATGGCTGGGTCTAAACTGGCGTGGCATGGTGAGCAAAAGAACGATGGATTTAACCCAGATCTCTTGACTGGGGGTGAATGTATGATTTATTCAGCATTCCGTCCATCATTTGTTTGCATAGCACTTTTCACCCTATGTGGGATGGGTATGCCCAGACGTGGGTCCCTTGCTCTCTGTGCCACTGGATTCAAGCTAGCTTGGCTGATGAAGGGTAATACCCAGAAACCGGTCCCAGGATGCTTGTTTCTGGTCCAGGGAGGACCTGGCTTGGCAGTTCCGTCTGGACTGTTCCCATGAGGCACAGGGTCAAGACTGATTTGCATATGGCTGGGTCTAAACTGGGGTGGCATGGTGAGCAAAAGAACGATGGATTTAACCCAGATCTCTTCATTGGGGGTGAATGTATGATTTATTCAGCATTCCGTCCATCATTTGTTTGCATAGCACTTTTCACCCTAAGTGGGATGGATATGCCCAGACGTGGGTCCCTTGCTCACTGTGCCACTGGATTCAAGCTAGCTTGGCTGATGAAGGTTAATACCCAGAAACCGGTCCCAGGATGCTTGTTTCCGGTCCAGGGAGGACCTGGCTTGGCAGTTCGGTCTGGACTGTTCCCATGAGGCACAGGGTCAAGACTGATTTGCATATGGCTAGGTCTAAACTGGGGTGGCATGGTGAGCAAAAGAACAATGGATTTAACCCAGATCTCTTGACAGGGGGTGAATGTTTGATTTATTCAGCATTCCGTCCATCATTTGTTTGCATAGCAATTTTCACCCTAAGTGGGATGGGTATGCCCAGACGTGGGTCCCTTGCTCACTGTGCCACTGGATTCAAGCTAGCTTAGCTGATGAAGGGTAATACCCAGAAACCGGTCCCAGGATGCTTGTTTCCGGTCCAGGGAGGACCTGACTTGGCAGTTCGGTCTGGACTGTTCCCATGAGGCACAGTGCCAAGACTGATTTGCATATGGCTGGGTCTAAACTGGGGTGGCATGGTGAGCAAAAGAACGATGGATTTAACCCAGATCTCTTGACTGGGGGTGAATGTATGGTTTATTCAGCATTCCGTCCATCATTTGTTTGCATAGCACTTTTCACCCTAAGTGGGATGGGTATGCCCAGACGTGGGTCCCTTGCTCACTGTGCCACTGGATTCAAGCTAGCTTAGCTGATGAAGGGTAATACCCAGAGTCCGGTCCCAGAATGCTTGTTTCCGGTCCAGGGAGGACCTGGCTTGGCAGTTTGGTCTGGACTGTTCCCATGAGGCACAGGGTCAAGACTGATTTGCATATGGCTGGGTCTAAACTGGGGTGGCATGGTGAGCAAAAGAACTATGGATTTAACCCAGATCTCTTGACTGGGGGTGAATGTATGATTTATTCAGCATTCCGTCCATCATTTGTTTGCATAGCACTTTTCACCCTAAGTGGGTTGGGTATGCCCAGACGTGGGTCCCTTGATCACTGTGCCACTGAATTCAAGCCAGCTTGGCTGATGAAGGGTAATACCCAGAAACCGGTCCCAGGATGCTTGTTTCCAGTCCAGGGAGGACCTGGCTTGGCAGTTCGGTCTGGACTGTTCCCATGAGGCACAGGGTCAAGACTGATTTGCATATGGCTGGGTCTAAACTGGGGTGGCATGTTGAGCAAAAGAACAATGGATTTAACCCAGATCTCTTGACTGGGGGTGAATGTATGATTTATTCAGCATTCCGTCCATCATTTGTTTGCATAGCACTTTTCACCCTGAGTGGGATGGGTATGCCCAGACGTGGGTCCCTTGCTCACTGTGCCACTGGATTCAAGCTAGCTTGGCTGATGAAGGGTAGTACCCAGAAACCGGTCCCAGGATGCTTGTTTCTGGTCCACGGAGGACCTGGCTTGGCAGTTCGGTCTGGACTGTTCCCATGAGGCACAGGGTCAAGACTGATTTGCATATGGCTGGGTCTAAACTGGGGTGGCATGGTGAGCAAAAGAACGATGGATTTAACCCAGATCTCTTGACTGGGGGTGAATGTATGATTTATTCAGCATTCCGTCCATCATTTGTTTGCATAGCACTTTTCACCCTAAGTGGGATGGGTATGCTCAGACGTGGGTCCCTTGCTCACTGTGCCACTGGATTCAAGCTAGCTTGGCTGATGAAGGGTAATACCCAGAAACCGGTCCCAGGATGCTTGTTTCCGGTCCAGGGAGGACCTGGCTTGGCAGTTCGGTCTGGACTGTTCCCATGAGGCACAGGGCCAAGACTGATTTGCATATGGCTTGGTCTAAACTGGGGTGGCATGGTGAGCCAAAGAACAATGGATTTAACCCAGATCTCTTGACTGGGAGTGAATGTATGATTTATTCAGCATTCCGTCCATCATTTGTTTGCATAGCACTTTTCACCCTAAGGGGGATGGGTATGCCCAGACGTGGGTCCTTGCTCACTGAGCAACTGGATTCAAGCTAGCTTGGCTGATGAAGGGTATACCAAGAGTACGGTCCCAGGATGTTTGTTTCCGGTCCAGGGAGGACCTGGCTTGGCATTTCGGTCTGGACTGTTCCCATGAGGCACAGGGTCAAGACTGATTTGCATATGGCTGGGTCTAAACTGGGGTGGCATGGTGAGCAAAAGAACGATGGATTTAACCCAGATCTCTTGACTGGGGGTGAATGTATGATTTATTCAGCATTCCGTCCATCATTTGTTTGCATAGCACTTTTCACCCTAAGTGGGATGGGTATGCTCAGACGTGGGTCCCTTGCTCACTGTGCCACTGGATTCAAGCTAGCTTGCCTGATGAAGGGTAATACCCAGAAACCGGTCCCAGGATGCTTGTTTCCGGTCCAGGGAGGACCTGGCTTGGCAGTTCGGTCTGGACTGTTCCCATGAGGTACAGGGCCAAGACTGATTTGCATATGGCTGGGTCTAAACTGGGGTGGCATGGTGAGCCAAAGAACAATGGATTTAACCCAGATCTCTTGACTGGGAGTGAATGTATGATTTATTCAGCATTCCGTCCATCATTTGTTTGCATAGCACTTTTCACCCTAAGGGGGATGGGTATGCCCAGACGTGGGTCCTTGCTCACTGAGCCACTGGATTCAAGCTAGCTTGGCTGATGAAGGGTATACCAAGAGTACGGTCCCAGGATGTTTGTTTCCGGTCCAGGGAGGACCTGGCTTGGCAGTTCGGTCTGGACTGTTCCCATGAGGCACAGGGTCAAGACTGATTTGCATATGGCTGGGTCTAAACTGCGGTGGCATGGTGAGCAAAAGAACAATGGATTTAACCCAGATCTCTTGACTGGGGGTGAATGTATGATTTATTCAGCATTCCGTCCATCATTTGTTTGCATAGCACTTTTCACCGGAAGGGGAGAGCCAGGCGGCTCCCCATCCCGCTCGCCTCCCACCGAGTGCAGCCGGGGGTCTCCTCGTAGGCCCTCGGCTCCTTCTCTTCCAGGCCGCACTGCCGCATGAGAATGGCCACACCTCGTTTGCCCAATGCCCGAATGGGCTGGGACTCGGGTGCGGGAGGTCCCAGGGCAGCAGGGCCTTTCAGGGAGGGGGTGTGGTCCCAGCCCAGGCAGGCACTGCCATTCGGTTTCCCCCCCACCACGGGGGTCATGCCGGGTGAGCATGGGTTCTGTCTTGGGAGGGCCCGCCTCTGGGCCCCTCCCAGAGAGAGTGTCAGGGGCAGGGGGCAGCCCTCCATCCATCCCCTGTCCCTCAGTCGGTCGGGTCCTCCCCCATGGGAGGAAGACCCGCCGAGGCCTCGTCCTCACCCACGTGCTCCATGAGGCCATGGACCACTTCGCCGGCCGGGGCACGTGAGGCCAGGGCTGGGCCCTGTGCCTAGGGTGTGCTCGCAGGAGGTGGCTGAGGGTTTCAGGCTGGCGCCATCCGTCACTCGGGCCGCTCCGCCGTTAATGATCCTTCCGCAGGTTCACCTACGTAAACCTTGTTACGACTTATACTTCCTCTAGACAGTCAAGTTTGATCGTCTTCTCGGCGCTCTGCCAGGGCCATTGCTGACCCCGGCAGGGCCGATCCGAGGACCTCACTAAACCATCCAATCGGTAATAGCGACGGGCGGTGTGTACAAAGGGCAGGGACTTAATCAATGCAAGCCTATGACCCGCACTTACTGGGAATTACTTGTTCATTGGAAATAATTGCAATCCCCAATCCCTATCATGAACGGGGTTCAGCGGGTTACCCGCACCTGTCAGCGAAGGGTAGACACACGCTGAACCATTCAGTGTAGCACGCGTACAGCCCCGGAAATCTGAGGGCATCACAGACCTGTTATTGCTCGATCTCGTGTGGCTGAACGCCACTTGTCCCTCTAAGAAGTTGGACGCCAACCGCTGGGGGTCGTGTAACTAGTTAACATGGAAGAGTCTCGTTCGTTATCGGAATTAACCAGACAAATCGCTCCACCAACTAAGAACGGCCATGCACCACCACCCACAGAATCGAGAAAGAGCTATCAATCTGTCAATCCTTTCCGTGTCCGGGCCGGATGAGGTTTCCCGTGTTGAGTCAAATTAAGCCGCAGGCTGGTGCCTTTCCATCAATTCCTTTAAGTTTCAGCTTTGAAACCATACCCCCCCAGGAACCCAAAGACTTTGGTTTCCCGGAAGCTGCTCGGCGCGCCGCGGAATCGCTAGTCGGCATCGTTTATGGTCGGAACTACGACAGTATCTGATCGTCTTTGAACCTCCGACTTTCGTTCTTGATTAATGAAAACATTCTTGGCAAATGCTTTCGCTTTGGTTCGTCTTGCGCTGGTCCAAGAATTTCACCTCTAGCGGCACAATATGAATGCCCTTGGTCTGATAAATGCACGCATCCCGGGAGGTCAGCGCTCGTCCGCATGTATTAGCTCTAGAATTACCACAGTTATCCAAGTAACAGATGGAACGATCAAAGGAACTATAACTGATTTAATGAGCCATTCGCAGTTTTACTGTGCCGGCCATGTGTACTTACACGTGCATGGCTTAATCTTTGAGACAAGCATATGCTACTGGCAGGATCAACCAGGTAGCCACACCTGCTGACGGGGTGGGTCCGGGAGCCGCGTGCCTGTCTCCCCGACTGGCAACCTTCGCACACCCCTCCCTCTCGGGAGCCTGCTAGGGGAAGGAGCCTGCCCGCCTGGGCAGGAGGGCTTGCTAGAGGGGTGGAGAGGTGCGGTCGCACAGGCACCGGCAGTCTCAGCCGTCTCCCCCAGAAGGAAGAGGCAGGCCGAGGCGCAGCCTGAGCGAGACGCTGGGGTGCCGAAGCCTGACGGCGGTGGCACCCTTCGGAACGGTCGTTCCGAGCTGCTGCGGAAATGCGCTGGGTGGAGAGGGGCGACAGCGTGGCACGCAGGGCCTATGGACCTGCTGGGTGGCAGCGTCCGAGGGCCTGGTGCCACCCGATGCCTTCTGCTCGGGTCGGACCACTGGGGGGCACGAGCTGCCGGGGCCACTCGGCCTTCGCTCTGCTGGTTAGGGTGAAGGGCCTCCCACCAGGTGGCAGGCCCTCGAGTCGGATGGTCCATGTGGGGTGGAAGCTCTTTGCTTGAAACAACAGCTGAGGCTGGCCAAGCTGTCCATCCCTAAACGGACCAAGAGTGCCCAATCGATCAGAGTACGGCCTGGGCATCCACCGGCAGGCCGCCCTGCGCGGGAGTATGCCAGCTTCGTGTCCCTGCTAACCCTGGGCGGTAAATTCCACTCCGCTCGTGGAGTTTGCAGAGTTTTCCGCACTCCGCGTTACACGGAGCTTGCGGAGTTCCGAAAAACTCCGCTTCGTGCAGTGGGCGAGCTCGAGCGTGGAAAATCCACCTCCCGGCGAGATTTTTCCTCGTTCGCGATCCTCAACATCAAGTTGGCGAGCGCTAGCGTGGAAAATAAACCTCCCGGCGAGATTTCTCAACGCGGGGGGGTCGGGTTTCTCATTGCGAGTGGTCGCGTATGCTCGTGACCGCTCGTGTTGAGAAACTGCTCGTTCACGTTGAGAAAGCTGCTGCTCGAGTAAAAATCTACTCGAGCGGCAGAAAGGAAAGCAGCGCTCGCTTGCGCTGTGCATGGTGCCGTTCGCGATGATTGCACAGTGCGGACAAGCATCCTACACTGAAAATCACCGCGAACGGCATTTTTCTATCGCACTCCGCAGCTTGCGGACCTCCGCGTAGCGTGGCGGAGGTTTTTTCTCACTTCGCGGAGTTCGCGTAGCGCAACTCCGAGAACTCCGCCCAGGGTTAGTCCCTGCCAGCACCCGGGGCGAGCAGGCTCGGAGGAAATGTCCATCGGGAAGGGGCTGAGATGCAGGCTTGGACCCGGGCCCCTGGGGGCTCCGGCGGGCGGGCCCGGGTCCTGCCTACCCCTGTCTCGGAATCGTCGGACCTCACGGAGGTCTGACTGACCCTCTCCCTAGTAATCCGGAGGAAAAATACCCCCTTTCTTGTAATCCGTGCGCACAGGGTGATAGAGGGGACCCAAGGTGAGAACGTGCCCGACCTCCTGGAGCCCTCGCTGGGATCAGGGAGGCAAATGAGCCCTCATCGGGACTTCCAGGGAAGCCCGGCCATCTGGTCGCCCCATTGGAAAGCATTGCGCGTGACCAGATGGCCGAGGGGATCGGTGCGACCAGATGGCCAAGGGGAAAGGCGCGATCAGATGGCTGAGCTCGAAGGGCGGCCATCTGGTCGCTCTGTGTCCTAACAAAAGGGAGAGCGGGCGCCGAGGCTTGGGGGCCGGAGGCCCGGGGCCGCAGCTGGGCCTCAGCCATTGGGCTGCGAGGGGGGAGCCGATGGGCCCTCTGACTCGGGGCCCACGGACACCTTGACAAGCAGGCGAAGCAGGGGAGGTCTGCACTGGACCAACGGACCCCCGTCCCAGGCCTTTGGCATAGCGGCAGGCTGGGGGATGGGGCCCAGGGCTGGAGCACCCAACCTTGGGCCCAGCGGGCCCCTGGATCCAGCCGGGGCTACCAGGCCCAGTGGCGCAGGGGAAGCCTCCCCGGGCCCCGCAGGACACCGTCCTGGGCACCCTGCCATGCCTCACGCCCGAGGACGGAGCCCGGGGTGGGGAGGCCACCCTCCCTTGGGCCCTCAGGGGCCCCGGACGGAGCTCCAGAACCCAGCCAAGCAGGGGGAGGCTCCCCAGGCATGACGGAACCCTGACTCAGGCATTTGGCAGAGTGGCAGGCTGGGGGATGGGGCCCAGGGCTGGAGTACCTGACCCGGGGCCCGGCGGGCCCCTGGACCCAGCCAGGGCTCCCGGGCCCAGAGGCACAGGGGAAGCCTCCCGGGCCCCGCAGGACACCGTCCTGGGCACCCTGCCATGCCTCACGCCCGAGGACGGAGCCCGGGGTGGGGAGGCCGCCCTCCCCAGGGCCCCAGCTGGAGCTCCTGACCCAGCCAAGCAGGGGGAGGCTCCCCAGGCCTGGCAGAACACCGTCTTGGGCCCCTGACAGAGCTGCAGGCCAGGAGACTGATCCTGCGGCCTCTGGATCCCGTCCGGGCTCCCAGGCAGAGGTGAGGCCTCCCCGGGCCCACAGGCCCCCATCCTGGGCACCACGCCACACATTGGGCCAGGGGACATAGTCCCGGGCTGGCGGGGGGCGTCCTGGCCTGTCTGGCTGAGGACTGCTAGGCCAAGAGGGGTTTTGGAGTACCCTGTCCCTAGTAATCCGGAGGAAGGGTACCTTCGGGATGCACCCGACCTCCTGGAGCCCTGGCTGGGATCGGGGAGGCAAGCGAGCCCTCATTGGGACTTCCAGGGCAGCCCCATTGGAAAGCATTGCGCGCGACCAGATGGCCAAGGGGGGAAGGCACGACCAGATGGCCGGGCACGAAGGGTGCCAATCTGCCCGCCCGAGCCTTCGCGGGAGGGCTCCCACCTGCCCATGCAGGGCTCGGTTGCTCTGCATCCCGGGGGCTTGGAAACCCTGGCTGGGCCTCGGGCCCGGGGCTGCGGACGGTGGTCCCCAACGGACCTCCGACCTGGGGTCCCCCAGGCACCTTGACAGGAGGGCAAAGCAGGAGGGAGGCCTGCCCGGGCCTGGGACCATGACGGAGCAGGGGGACGGAGCCCAGTCCCCTAAGCCCAGCCAGAGGTCTCGGGCCGGCACGCGAAGGGGAGGCCTCCTCAAGGCCCGCGTCCCCGGTGCCCTGCCACGTGGCAGGCCCGAGGACAGAGCCTAGGGTGGGGAGGGCACCCTCCACCCCAGGGCCACCAAGGGCCCCTCCCAGAGCTCCTGAACCAAAACCGAGCTGGGGAACGCCCGACGGGCCCGGGGCCCATGGCGGAGTGGAGGATGGAGCCCAGTGGAGGGAGCACCTGGCCAGAGCTCTCGGGCCCGGATGCCCAGGGCTGGACTGCCCGGACAGGGGGGAAGGTGGTGCCCAGTCCCAGCCCATCTGGTCCCTGGCTGAGAACCGCCTACCCGGGAGCGGTTCAGGCATACCCTGTCCCTAGTAATCTGGAGAAAAGCTACCCTTCTTTCTGGTAACCCGTGCGTACCGAGTGACGGAGGGGACCCAGGGCACGGGAGCGCCCGGACTCCTGGAGCCCTGTCTGGGATCAGAAAGGTGAGTGAGCCCTCATCGGGACATCCAGGCCGGCCCGGCGATCTGGTCGCCCCATTGGAAAGCATTGCGCATGACCAGATGGCCGAGGGGAAAGGCGCAACCAGATGGCCAGGCCAGAAGGACGCCAATCTTCCTGCCCGAGCCTTCACCGGAGGGCTTCCGCCTGCCCATGCAGGGCTTGGGGGCTCTGCATCCCTGGGGCTCGGAGACCCCAGCTGGGCCTCAGGCCTGGGGCTGAGAATGGGGGTCTCCGGCGGACCTCCGACCCGGGCCCTTGGCAGAGCTTAACCCATCCCTGGGCCTGCCGGCGGTCCCAGGTCGTGCCGCGTGGGGGTGGCCTCCACTGGCCTGCGTCGGGCCACCAAGGGCCCCGGCCTATGCTCCTGAACCCAGCCAAGCTGGGGAAGGCCCGCCCGGGACCAGGGCATGGGATGGAGCCTGGGGTGGGAGCACCCGGTCAGAGCTCTCGGGCCCAGACGCCCAGGGGTGGACTTCCCAGGACCGATGGAGCCCGTCCCGGGCACTTTGCCTCGCAGCGGGCCACACGACGGAGCCCCAGACAGGGGGAAGGTGGTGCCCGGTCTCAGCCCATCTGGTCCCCGGCTGAGAACCGCCAGCCCGGGAGCAGTTCTGGCATACCCTGTCCCTAGTAATCTGGCAGAAAGCTACCCTTCTTTCTGGTAACCCGTGCGCACCGAGTGACGGAGGGGACCCAGGGCACGGGGGCACCCAACCTCCTGGAGCCCTGGCTGGGATCGGAGAGGCGGGACAGCCCTCATCGGGACTTCCAGGCCAGACCGGCCATCTGGTCGCCCCATTGGAAAGCATTGCGCGCAACCAGATTGCCGAGGGGAAAGGCGCAACCAGATGGCTGGGCCAGAAGGATGCCAATCTGCCTGCCCGAGCCTTCACCGGAGGGCTCTCACCTGCCCATGCAGGGCTCGGGGGCTCTGCGTCCCGGGGGCTCGGAGACCCCAGCTGGGCCTCAGGCCCATGGCTGAGAAGGGGGGTCCCCGGCGGAGCTCGGACCCGGTCCCATGGCGGAGCTTTACCCATCTCTGGGCCCGCACGGTGGTCCCGGGCCAGGCCACGTGGGGGTGGCCTCCACTGGCCTGCGTTGGGCCACCAAGGGCCCCGGCCTATGTTCCTGAACCCAGACAAGCTGGGGAAGGCCTGCCCGGGCCCAGGGCGTGGGATGGAGCCTGGGGTGGGAGCACCCGGCCAGAGCTCTCAGGCCCGGACACCCAGGGGAGGACTGCCCAGGACTGATGGAGCACGTCCTGGGCACTTTGCCATGCGGCGGGCCGGAGGAGGGAGCCCTGGGCAGTGGGGAGGTGTTGTCCGGGCCTAGCCCATCTGGTCCCCGGCTGAGAACCACCAGCCATGGGGTGGTTCCGGCATACCCTGTCCCTAGTAATCCGGAAGAAAGCTACCCTTCTTCTTTTTGTAACCTGTGCGCACCGAGTGATGGAGGGGACCCAGGGCACGGGGCGCCCGACCTCCTGGAGCCTTGGCTGGGATCGGGGAGGCAAGCGAGCCCTCATTGGGACTACCAGGGCAGCCCGGCCATCTGGTCACCCCATTGGAAAGCATTGCACATGACCAGATGGCTGCGGGGAAAGGCGCGACCAGATGGCCGGGACCGAAGGACGCCAATCTGCCCGCCCGAGCCTTCACGGGAGGGCTCCTGCTTGCCCTTTGGAGGGCTCGGGGGCTCTGATTCCGTGGGGCTCATCAGAGCCCTTAGCTGGGTCTCGGGCACAGGGTTGCAAGAAGGGGGGCCCCGATGGAACTCGGACCCAGTGCCCGCAGGCACCTTGACACGCAGGCAAAGCTGGGGAGGCCTGCCCTGGCCCAATGGACCCCTGTGACAGGCACCCAGACCCTCAGCTGGCCACAGGACGTGGGCTCCCGCACTGCAGGGCCCGCTGGAGCCCAGGCCCTGGAACAGGTCCCCGTTTCTGAACCCAGCCAGGCCAGGGAGCCTCCCTGGGCACCAGGGACACCTGTCCCGGGCAGACGGACCCTTGGCAGGCTGCAGTACAGGGGCTCCCACACCCCAGGCCCTGCCCGAAACCCAGGCCCCGGGCCCGGTCCCTGCTTCTCAACCCAGCCAGGCCGGGGGGATCTGGGAGCCTGCCCGGGCATGAGGGACCCTCGTCCTGTGCACACGGACCCTCAGCTGGCCGCAGGACGTGGGCTCCTGTTCCACTAATTTTTTCCATAACTCCGTGGAACTCCGCGTAGTGGCACTATGCCAACTCTGCCCAGGGTTAATAATGTCCCTGAAACCTGTGTTTTTTCATTGAATTTCTAAGGTTTTTAAAAGGCCAATTACTAACTATAGCGTCCCTGAAACCTGTGTTTATTTCAGTGAATTTCTAATGTTTTTTAAATGCTAATTTCTAACTATGCCTACATGGGTAGGACATGTACAGAAAGAGGAAGAAAGGTGCAGAAAGAAGCAAGAGAAGTGCAGAAAGATGAAAGAGAGGTGCAGAAAGAAGAAGAGAGGTGCAGAAAGAAGCAAGAAAAATGCATAAAGAGGCAACAGAGGTCCAGAGGGAGGAAGGAAGGTGCAGAAAGAAGCAAGAGAAGTGCAGAAAGAATCAACAGAGGTGCAGAAAGAGGCAACATAGGAGCAGATACAGGCAAGTAAAGTTCAGAAATATGCAAGAGAAGTGCTGAAAGAAGCAACAGAGGTGCAGAAAGAAGCAAAAGAAGTGATGAAAGAGACAAGAGAGTTGCAGAAAGAAACAAGAGAGGTGCAGAAAGAAGCAATTGGGGGCATAAAGAGGCAAGAGAGGTGCAGAAAAAGGGAAGAGGGGTGCAGAAACAGGCAAGAGGGGTACAGATAGATGCAAGAGAAGTGCAAAAAGAAGCAACAGAGGTGCAGAAGGAGGCAAAAGAACTGCAGAAAGAGGCAAGAGAGTTGCAGAAACAGGCAAGAGAGGTGCAAAAAGAGGGAACAGGGGTGCAGAAAGAGGCAAGAGAGGTGCAGAAAGAGGAAAGAGATGTGCAGAAAGAGGCAAGAGGGGTACAGAAAGAAGCAATAGGGGTGCACAAATAAGCAAGAGAAGTGCAGAAAGAACCAACAAAGGTGCAGAAAGAGGCAAGAGAGGTGTAGAAAGAGGCAATATAGGTGCAGAAATACGCAAGAGAAGTACAGAAAGAGGCAAGAGGAGTGCTGAAAGAGGGAAAGGGGTGCAGAAACAGGCAAGAAGGGTACAGAAAGAAGCAATAGAGGTGCTGAAAGAAGCAATAGATGTGCAGAAAGAAGCAGAAGAAGAGCAGAAAGAAGAAAGAGAGGTGCAGAAAGAGGGAACATGGGTGCAGAAAGAGGCAAGTGAGGTGCAGAAAGGGGGAAGAGGGTTACAGAAAGAGGCAAGAGGCATCCAAAAAGAAGCAAGAGAGGTGCAGAAAGAAGCAAGAGAAGTGCTGAAAGAACCAACAGAGGTGCAGAAGGTGGTAAGAGAACTGCAGAAAGAGGTAAGAGAGTTGCAGAAACAGGCAAGAGAGGTGCAGAAAGATTAAAGAGGGGTACAGAAAGGGGTAAGAGGGGTACAGAAAGAAGCAAGAGAGATGCATAAAAAAGCAAGAGAAGTGCAGAAAGAACCAATAGAGGTGCAGAAAGAGGCAAGAGGGGTGCAGAAAGAGGCAAGAGAACTGCTTAAAGAAGCAACAGAAGTGCAGAGAGAGGCAAGAGAGGTGCAGAAAGAGGTGAGAGATATGCAGAAAGAGGGAAGAGGGGTACAGAAAGAGGCAAGAGGGATGCAGAAAGAGGCAAGAGGGGTGCAGAAAGAAGCAAAGGCGGTGCTGAAAGAAGCAATACATGTGCAGAAAGAAGCAACAGAGAAGCAGAAAGAGGCAAGATGGTTGCAGAAAGAGGCAAGAGATGTGTAGAAAGAAGCAGCAGAAATGCAGAAAGAGGCAAGAGAAGTGTAGAAAGAGCGAAGAGAAGTGCAGAAAGAGGCAAGCGAGGTGCAGAAACAGGCAATAGTGGTGCAGAAAGAGGGATGAGGGGTGCAGAAAGAGGAAGAGGGGTGCAGAAAGAAGCAAGAGAGGTGCAGAAAGAAGCAAGAGAAGTGCAGAAAGAAGCAACAGAGGTGCAGAAAGAGGCAAAAAGGGTGCAGAAAGAAGCAAGAAGGGTGCAGAAATAAGCAAGGGAACTGCAGAAAGAAGCAAGTGAGGTGCAGAAAGAGGAAAGAGAAGTGCAGAAAGAGGCAAGAGAGGTGCAGAAATAGGCAAGAGATGTGCAGAAAGAATGGAGGTGCAGAAAGCAGAAGAGGTGTGCAGAAAGAGGCAAGAGAGGTGTAGAAAAAGGAAGAAAGGTACACAAAGATGCAAGAGAAATACAGAAAAAGGCAAGAGAGGCACAGAAAGGAACAAGAGTGGTTGCGCACCATTAGTACCAATTTAACATCCACATTTAGCAAAAAGTAACAGGTGACATTCCAGGTTTGCAAAGGGCTTCCACCACGCTGTAACACTTGTCACTGCATTTTTGGTAAGGTTTGAGCCGTTTGAGCTAGAAACAAGGTTTTTTTTGTTCAAATCTGCATATTATGCAGCAGATGATGGATTATGTGGCAAATGCTGAAAATGTCTAACTATGCGAACATCGGTGCAGCCATACAGTCGCATAATTCCAGTGGCCCTGCTCATACCTCCAAATAGGTCCACAAGTGCTCCTCAGTGGTTCCTTCTTTTTATTGTCTCATTGAGTATATAGTTTAGCTTCTATGGAAATGAGGAAGACTAAACCTGAGGTTACCACTCCACAACACAGACTACCATACCACATAATTACTCTCCATAACACATAATCCCACTCTACATAATTCCTATACACTAAATACCACACACTTTCTATTCACATATTTTCACTGCACAACATACCACATAATTCCACTAAACACAATGTACATCCACTCCCTCCAAAAACATTAGTAAAAACGTTTACATTTACAATGCCAATAGCCCTAACTCTCGCAAATGTGAGACCTATTACACTGCAAATGCTTCTTTAACTAGGAGTTGCAATTGTAGAGTGGTCGAGAAAGAGGGCTGGGTCTCCGGCCAGCGCTCAGGAATTCTGCTGCACAGCACTTACAGGAGGTACCATGAGGGTTTTTTGGCCCCCAAAGTCCCTCAGCAGTAAAGTGGACTTCATCCCCCAACCACTAGTGTGCCAGGAGGCACATTTGCAGAGTGGTGGAGAAAGGGAGGTGTGGCCTCCGAAGACTTCTTAGCAATTCTACTGTGTTAGACTTACTGGAGGTAACAGGAGGGGTAGTTGGCCCCCAAAGAGATCCTTGGGGGCCAACTACCCCTCCAATTACCTCCAGTAAGTCCCACACAGCAGGTTTGCTATGTTCTCATAGCAGGCCATGCCCCCTTTTCCCACAGCTCTGCAAAATGCGCTCCACGGGGCACTCTTGGATGGGGATTGAAGTCCCCTTTGCTGCTGGGGGTCCTTGGGGACCAACTAGCCTACCTGTTATCTCCAGTAAGCCTCACACAGTGGGATTGCTGAGAGGTGGACACAGGCCACGCCTCCTTTCTCCACCACTCTGCAAACGCACCGCCTGGTGCACTCTTGGTTGGGGGATGAAGTTCCCTTGCCTCCTGAGGGTCCCTGGGTGCCAACTAGCCTTCTTGTTACCTCTAGTAAGCCCCATACAGCTGGATTACTGAGAGTGGTCAGAGGTCATGCCCCCTATTTACACCACACTGGAAATGCCCTCCTGGCGCACTTCTGCTTGGGGGATGAATTCCACTTTAGTCCTGAGGTCCTCAGGACACAAGGGGCCTAATTTTTTTCTTTTTTTTAAATGCTTTTTTTGGCCCTCGGGGTCCCTTTGGGACCCCCTGAGTAGGCCTAGCGGGTCAGGGTGTTCCTACCCTGCCCCTATTTGTCATTTGAGATGTCATCAGTGATGTCATCAGTGATGCCACTGACCATGTCATGAGTGATGTAATATGTGACGTCATCAGCAGTGCATTGCGGGGTGCGAGTTATAGTTGCTTAAACTAACTATAACGGCCGAATTTCTCTGGTTTTCTATGAGTGAAATGTCCAACTAACTATAACGTCCCTGAAAGCTGTGTTTTTTCAGTGAATTTGTAAGGTTTTTTAAATGCTAATTTCTGACTATAACGTCCCTGAAACCTACGTTTTTTCAGTGAATTTCAAAGGTTTTTTAAATGCTAATTTCTAACTATAATGTCCCTGAAACCTATGGTTTTTTCAGTGAATTTCAAAGGTTTTTTTAAATGCTAATTTCTTACTATAACGTCCCTGAAACCTTTGGTTTTCAGTGAATTTCTGAGGTTTTTTAAATGCTAATTTCTAATTAAAATGTTCAAAAAATACTTTTTCTAAAATTTTCAACTTTTATAAAAAATAATGTGATATTTCTGCTTTCAAAAATATGGCTTTATCTTTTTTAAAAGAAAAGTGGATTCGTGTACCGATCGTGTACCTGTCTCGGTGGGTGCGCGAATCCAAGAATTTTGCTGCCATATTGGTTAAGTCGTGTATGATGCGCGTTTGGTAAGCGATGGGTGCGCGGTTCGCTACCCTGCGTAATGTCACGTACGTATTTCCGGGGGTCGCGCCGGGTGAGCAAATCCATTGCAAATCTTTAAGTTTTAAAAGTATATGTATCTAACTTTATTATATATATTATACCAAGAGATTAGTTAATATAACTGTAAATATCATATACTTGTATTTGCAATAAAGATATATTACTGTTTAATATATTTGTCGGAATTTGCGCTGGGTGCGCGCCGGTCGTGCGCCCGGTGCGCGAATCCCATGTGACTTCAAAAGAAATCATTTTATTGGTTTAGAAACTTTCTATTCTAGAACTTGAAGGACCCCACCCATTTTTTTTTAAATTCTTCCAGGAGCATCTTTTGAAGAAACACCTCTTGTGTTTTCTGTCCCTCTTTGTTTGATTTTTTTTGGTGTTTTTTTCCAAACAAAGGAAATGGCATCTCAAAATCCAGCACAGGATATTCCTGTAGATGAAGAGGAAGTGGAAGAACCAATTAAGAAAAGGAAGGAAAGTATTGTGTGGGCTGTCTTCTCTATCCCAGAAGGAGAAAAAAAGGTGAATGCTCGCAAAGTCACATGCACTGTTTGCAAGAACATCTTATCTCGTGGATCTGAAAAGAAGTACTCCTGCGGGACTTCATCAACGCTAAAACACCTTCAGATCATACACCCAAACCATCTTGCTTGTGAACAACATCAGCGCCAAATGCAAGAGTCTCAGCAAGATGATCAGGTCGCAGGACCTAGTACTTCTGCAGGATCTACTACATCCTTACAAATTGTTCCAGAGTTTGGAGGACTGGAACAGCACTGCAAAAAGTGCAAGAAACTTCTTTGTGCAGGCGAGCAATCTGTTGCAGCTATTATTTTTACTGCAAAGAATCATCGTTGTTAATTTTTGTTTTGTTTTTGCAATGAGTTTCTAATTGCAAAATGTTTTGAAAAGTTTTTTAGTTCATTTCCTTGTTTTTTTTTAATCTTTTGTTTAAAAAAACACCCAAAGCTATTAATAAAAGAGTTCAAAAAACACAAAAAGATTTAAAAACAAAAAAAGAAGAAAATAAATGGTTCTTTTTAGAACCGCCTAATTGGTTAAAAATAGACAAGCTTGTATGTGTTGTATGAATGAGTGCAAGGGTAATGTCTGAGTCATTGTATCAGTGAATAAGTAGTGTCTGAGTAAATGAATGAGTGTAGCAGTATTACCTGAGTCATTGGATGAGTGCACAGATAGTGTTTGAGGGAATGAATGAGTGCAGCAGTAGTGCCTTAGTGATTGCAGGACTGCATGGGTAGTGCCTGGCTTATTGCATGACTACATGGGTAATGCTTAGGTGATTGCATGAATGCAGCGGTAATGTCAGGGTGAATGGAGAAGTGAATGGGAACTGCCTGAGTGATTGAAGGAGTGCATAAGTAATGTCTGGGTGACTCCATGAGTGCATAGGTAGTCCCTGGGTGAATGGAGTAGTGCAAGGGTAGTGCATGGTGATTTTGTAAGTGCATGGGTTACGCCTGGGTGATTGCATGAGTGCAGAGGTAATGTGTGGGTGATTGGAAGAGTACATGAGTAATGCCTGAGTGATTGCATGAGTACAAGGGTAGTGCCTGGGTGATTGGAGTAGTGCAAGGGTAGTGCGTGGTGATTTGGTAAGTGCATGGGTAACACCACGCTGACTGTGTGAGTGCAGAGGTAATTTGTGGGTGATTGGAGGAATTTATGGGTAATGCATGAGTGATTGCATGAGTGTATGGGTAATGCCTGGGTGATTGCATGAATGCATGGGTAGTGCCTGGCTGATTGGAAGAGTGCATGGGTTCTGCCTGAGTGATTGAAGAAATGCATGGGTTATGCCTGAGTGATTGCATGAGTGCATGGGTAGTGCCTGGGTGATTGGAGGTGTGCATGGGATAGTGCTTGGGTTATTGCATGAGTGCATAGGTTGTGCCTGGGTGATTGCATGAGTGCATAGGGAGTGCCTGGATGATTGTGAGACTGCATGGGCACTGCATGAGAGATTCAAGGAGTGCAAGGGTAATGCATGGGTGATTGCATGAATGGAGGGGTAATGTCTGGGTGAATGGATGTGTGCATGGGTAGTGTCTGAGAGATTGAAGGAGTGCATTGGTAATGCATGGGTGATTGCATGAATGGAGGGGTAATGTCTGGGTGAATGGAGGAGTGCATGGGTAGTGTCTGAGTCATTAGACCAGTGCATAGGTAGGTCTTCTGTGATTTTATAAGTGCATGGGTAGTGGCTGGCTGATTGGAGGAGTGCATGGATAGTGTCTGTGTGATTGAAAGAGTGGATAGTTTATGCCTAAGTGATTGTATGAGTGCATGGGTAATGTGTAGTTAATTGAAGGAGTGCATGAGAAAGTATGACTGATTGCAAGAGTGCAAAAGTAATCTTTGTGTTGTTGCATGACTGAACTCGTAGTGTGTGGGTGATTGCAAAGTGTATAAGAAGTGTATGGGTGATTTTTTATGTACATGAGTACTTACTGAATGATTGGAGGAGTGCATTGGTAATGCCTGTATTATTGCTTGAGTGCATAGGTACTGCCTGTATGATTGAAGGAGTGTATGGGTAATGCCTGGGTGATTGTATGAGTGCAGGGGTAATATCAGGGTTATTGGAAAAGTGCATGTGTAATGCCTAAGTGATTGCATGAGTGCAGAGGAATGTCTGTGGCATTGCAGGAGTGCATGGCTTATACCTAAGTGATTGCAGGAGTGCAAGCGTAATGTCTGGGGGATTAGAAGAATGCATAGTTAATACCTTGGTAATTGCATGAGTTTAGGGGTAATGTCTTGCTGATTGCAAGAGTGTAGAGGTAGGGCCTGGGTGATTGGAGGAGTACATAGGTAGTGCCTGAGTGATTTTAAAACTTTAAGCATTCTGGTTGGGTGATTGGAGGAGTACAAGAGTAGTACCTGGGTGATTGGAGGACTGTATAAATAGAGCTTGGGTGATTTTAAAAGTGTATCTGTACTGCCGAATGAATAGATCATTGTATAGACACTGCCTGGATGATTGAAAGAGTGCAAGGGTAGTGTCTAGGTGATTGCATCCATGCAGGGATAATGTTTAGGGCATTGGAGTAGTGTATAGCTACTACCTGGGTGACTGGAAGAGTGTACTGATAATGTGTAGCTGATTGCATGAGTATACAGATAGTACCTGGGTGATTTGAAAAGTACATAGGTAGTGTCTGGATGATCTTATAACTCTATGAATTCAGGCTAGGTGATTGGAGAAATACATGGATAGTGCATGGGTGATGGCAGGAGTGTGGGAATAGTACCTAATGGTATAGATCAGTGCATGGGTAGTGTTTAAAAAAATGGATGACTGCAATAAAAGTGACTGTAAACATTACTTCATATTATTATGCTTATTACATTATTTCATCTTACCTTCTTTTTAAAGTAGATACCAAACTCATTGAAACTATTTTACAGTAGTTTTATTGTAAACTGATTTTAAAATCTTTTCAAGCTTTAGTATTACTTTCTGTAAAAAAAGAAGAAAAACTGTTATTGCTTATAATATTATAGTTTTAAGAACACAACATAATTTTAGAATTACATGACATATTCAGTTTCCCTTTTTTGCTGTTCTCAGATGCTAGTGAATTTCACCATTCACAGTGATTTCAATGTAGATCGTCATATAACAGCGGGGAAAAAAATACAATCAATGAGATTGTAAAAAAAAAAAAATCTGCATTGAAAATATTTACAAGTTCAACTATCTGTTCACCTGTCTACAGTTTCTAAATTTTATTTTTCCCTATAATAAATGATTTCTTTCTGTGAAGTACATTTCTGAAATATACATTTTCATTTACATCACATATAATATAAAGATCAAATATATAAACTATTTCTTTCGAACACAATTTTGCAAATGCAATAACAATTAGCAAAAACAATAATCCAAACAGTAATTTTTCACATCTTCCCAATAGGCCGAATAATGTTTCCAAATCAATTTCCATTGAAAATATCCAAAATAAACTCATTTATTTGTGTTTTCATCTTCCCAATAGGCCAAAAGATGTTTTCACAACTTTGGCATCAAAAATATCAGATATGAATCTGGTAATTCGAAAGGCAACCTACATTTAAATTGCAAATGGGCATCATTGCAATGTGTCCATCCTTTATTGCACTTTAAATACACAGTATAGTGTCCAGATGTTGTAGTAGGTCCATCATGGAATATAATAGCCACTGCTTTAAAAGTTCTTCCTGAAATTGACACTTGACTTGCCACAACATTTTTTATTTTTGTTTCCAATTTTCTTCCATTTGCTCTGCAACGTTGAAGCATTAAGATGACATATTTTCCAAATCTTTCTATATATAACATTGACAACATTTCTGATTTACAATGGGAGCATTTCATATTTTGATTAGCTGTTTTTACTAATTTGTTAAAAGATACTGATTTGCAATCTGGTATCGTCAAGTATATGAACTGTTCAGTATCTATTCCAGTGGTGGAAGAAAATGAACACTCTTCACATTTATGATCCCATCTGTAACTTAGTCCAAATACATTTTCAATTTCTATTCCTTCATCTTCCAATACACCAAGCATAAACATAAGTAATTCTTGTGCATGTTGTTGTATATTGAGTGTAAATTGTGAAGAACCAGTACATATATCCAAAAAATGCCGAATGCCAGAAGCAGTATGGATTTTACTTCTATCAGTTACCAACTTTTGAAAAACATTATGTAGTAAAGAACAGAATCTTTTTTCTCAATTTTCCATAATTTGAAGATGAAGATCTTCCAGATAAAACACAACATTCACAATTACATTAGCATAACAGTTGATACCTGAACTATTTTCTAACTGGTATCCTACAATATCATCAACTGTGTCCATTTTCATTTTCTTTGTACCTTCATCATTCTCTTCAATTGTTTTCTTTTTTTCAACCTCACTAGAATGTTTGTCGTATTTTCGTTTTGCACACATTACATGTTTTTCATATACAGGATATTCACCTAAGTTAGGAGCATACAGTCTTCTTAACCGATTATACTCTCTTACACAATTTGCATCAGCACTAACCTTTTTCTCATCAAAATCAATTAAATACAAACCAGATAATGTTCTTACTCGAGACAATGCAACGTATACATGCCTTCTTTAAACACGGTACTTCCAATATTTACCAAAGCACTGTCTACACTTAAACCTTGAGATTTATGAATGGTTACTGCATATGCTAATGAAAGAGGAAACAGTTTTTTACGAACATACAAGTCTTTTACAAGCAAAAAGCGAACAGCACAACATCCAATCTGTTTTACCTCTTCAATCTGATCAAATTTAATCTTCAAAAATTAAATTCCATCTCTGTTCTCATAATTAACAAAATCAATAACTTTTCCCATTGCTCCATTTACTAAACCTTTTTCTACATCCAAATTACAACGTAAAATTACCTGACAGTTTTTACATACATATAAAGTCTTTTCTAAACCAGCCGTCTTAGACACTGACTTTTCCAAAGAATCAATTTTGTCTGTAATTTCTCTGAGAGAAGAATAGTAACTCCTTTGTGTTCCATTTTATCAATGGCTTCCATTTTCACTATTGGTTGTTTTTCCAATTTCAAAAGTTCATGATTGAATGTAGAACACTGTTGCAGTGTTGGCATTAGACAAACTATAGACTTTTTTTCTCCAATTTTTTGTACATTATTTGAGGTTCAATGTTTTCATTTGGAAACAAATTTGTTAGTAGCCGACTTTGTAAAACTTTTTTTCCTTGTTGTGTCAAAACTCCAATTCTTATATCTTGAAGAATGTTTCCATAGTGTTCATCACTTGCTTGTCACATATTCTTAATAAGTTCTTTATATGCAAAATGTGACGAATTGTTTACATTTTCAATACTTCCCAAAGATTTCCTAGTATCTTCCTGGACAAGAGTTTTAAAAATTGGTTGTCCTTTCACAAGAGTCAGTTGTAGTAGATCGCCAAATACAATTACATATTTTCCTCCAAATAAAACATCAAAATCTGTTTTTAAAATCTGTTGCATTCTTAAATGTACAAAGGCAAGCATTAAGTTTGAGACCATGCTCACCTCATCAATGATTTGAAGTTTCAATTTCTTTAGTACTCTTGAGACTTCATAACAAGCTTCTCCAGATAGTTTATGATATTCCAACTTATTTTCATGTTCTACTGGTAGCATGAGTAAATGATGTAATGTAATCCCTTTAATGTTGTGTGCTGCTAACCCAGTTGGAGCTGTTATAACACAAGATAAATGTGATTCAGTGGTTTTCTGTAGATAACTGGTCAAAACTTTAATTAAGAATCTTTTCCCTGTTCCAGCTTGACCAATGATATACATTTGAATAGGTTTAAATGATGTGCAGTTGCACTCTTTTTCATGAAGTAAACCATGCTGTATCTGTTGTGTCACTTGCTGATATATTTCTTTTTGTTCAAAATTTAGTTGGTCTTCCAAGTTTCCCAACTCAATTGTATCCTGTTGTGCTTGTTGCATTGCCGTTTCTACTTCATTCATGGCTATTGCTGATTCATTTTCAAGAATTGGTTGTCCTAATGGATCTTGACTTAGTGGAGCAGACCTTTGACTATCTTGAGAACTGTCTCTAGCTATTTCAGCTGCAATAGTAGTTTCTTGTTCAATCTCTTCATTTAACATTTGTAGATAACTTGGAAAAATTGTGCATCGAATACTAGCTTTACATGCATTAAAAGAATCTTCATAGCAGTCAAAATTTCCAAGTAATTCCATTTCAGTACGCCAAGGCTTGATGAGTTGCAGAAGTTCTAAATAGAAAAATTCCATTTTATCTGGAGTTTCGCAATTGAGTTTTCTGTGATTAATAAGATTTCCTTTGGCATGCTTTACCAAACATCCATCACATCCAATTTCTGCATATTTTTCTTCATTTATATTTTCTGTAACATTTCTCTTAAAACTATAATGTTGTAGTACTTCATAAAGACACATGTTTTCCAAATGGGGACTCCTTTTGGGATAATACGTATCCAACATATTTGTTTTAACAATATCTGTACTCTCTGGTTCATTCAATGCTAAGTATTCAATTTCTTGTACAGATTTCAAAACTCGATTTCGTGTTGCAGCAAGACCTAGACTTACCAAATGATTCCTCTTGTCTTTGAATATAAACTTGCTGAGGTCAACCGATCCGAACATTCGTAGGATCCAATCTCTCGATGGGAAAGCATCTTCCGACTAAAGCTGTACAATTTGTTACTAAGAGTCTTCTCTTGTGAAATTTCTTCCCACATTTCTTTCAACGCCGTCTTTTCAGATTTGGTTATATATGATGTAACATAACGAGCAACAGCAATCGAATTATCTGCAACATATCGGATATCCATGTTTGCATTCCACATTGACAAAATCACTGGATTGAAGTCATTAATATACTTTGAATCTTCACTTCTTTTTATGTTGTAAGTATTCTTTGGATATTTTTGCGTTATAGTATGTCTTACTGCTGACATGAAACTGTTGACTCTTCCTTTTGAAATTACTGAACGTGGGAATCCAAAACGACATTTTGTATAAAACTTTCCCTTTGATGTGTATTTTCGTCGACAGTATTTTCCACATCGATGACTTTGAAACCGTAAAACTTGTTGTCTTAAGCTGTTTTCTCCTCCTTTTTTGGAATGGCACAGGTAACATAGTCTTCAATGAAAGACAAAACAGTTTCTTCAGAATCGGTTCCAAATTTAGGTGCATTCTTGATCCATAATAGCATGTGTCTATGAGGAGTACCTCTGGCTTGGTACTCCTTTCTCCAAAAGAAATCAATAACTTCTCCAAGAGGTGGATATGTTTATTGCAGATAAAAGACATCATAGCTTGAAACTTATGATTAAAATATCTGCACACATTTACAGAATCCAAAGAACAGAGTTCTCCAGCTGTCTTTAATTCAATGTTTTTTACATTTGAATTTGCTTCTCGTAGAAATTCAAGTAAATCGCCCCATGCGCATTCAGCACAGCTAAGCGTAACAAACCACATAAGTGTTCCTAAGTTCCTTAACACACATTTAAGTTCTCCGTGACGATGATATCAATACTCATTAGTACCACGTTGACACACCATCAAATTAATTAACTAAGGGGCATATGTAGATAAAAATATATTTGCGATTCTGAAATTGCGATTTTCCGCGAATCGCATTTAGAGAATCGCAAATTCCGATGTAGGTAAAAAATCGCAAAAAAATAGCGATTACCAAAAATTCGCAGAATTAAATAGCGATTACTGAAATTGCGATTCCTTAATTGCGAGAACGCAATTAAGGAATCGCAATTCCGAGAATCTGCAATTCAGGTGCAGAATGATGACATCACAACCAGGAAGTGTGACTGCCCATGCTGCACCTGATTGCCAGAAGCTGAGTGAGAGGCTGTGAGGAGAGTTGGAGATTTGTGCTCAGCAACTGAAAGCAGGAGAAATGGAGTCCCAGGGGACAGAGAAGCAGCAGGAAGTGAATACCAGAAAGAGGAAACAAAAATTTACAGAAAGGGAGCTGGAGGTCCTCACCCAGGAGATAGTCAGCAGCCATGACCTCCTATTTGGTAAACAGTCACTACGTGTGCCAGAGGCACGAAAACGAAAATTATGGACTGACATACAGGAGAAAGTGAATGCAATTGGCGTGACACACCGCTCAGTCGAAGACCTAAGAAAAAGGTGGTATGACATGCGGCAAAGGTCAAAGGAGAGGGTGGCTACAAGATTGGCTGAGGCCAAAAGACCGGTGGTGGGACGTCCACAGCAACAGACTCAACGCCCCTGGAGGAGCTGGTGGAGGGCACCCTTCAACCTGAGAGTGTGAGTGGCGTGGCTGACCTGGACAGCTCCGAACACCCAGACACCAGACAAGGTAAGATGCATGCCAAAACCCCTGATACATACCCAACCCACTCACACCCCCAGACACACAACCTGAGCGCAACTCCAGTACATGTCCACAAGCACACCCAGAAATGCATTATGGGAGATGTAGTCACATGCACTGATACCTGGAGCAGTGAGACACAGCAAGGTGGAATAGGGATGAGACATTCAGGAAATGATGACAACAGACAGATAGTACTCATATGATTTGAAAATTGTAAACTGTAATGCATTACAAATGCGAGACAAAACACAGAATTAATGTGTGCATTTAAATTCACAGCACCACCAACAACACAAGAACCCATGGCAGAAGGGGAGGACACAACAGAAAATGAGGACGAGGCAGGGCAGGATGAGCAGGGCGAAGTGAGACCATCAAACCCTGCGCCATGCAGACGGCGCAACATAGTGCCACCACTACCACAGCTGGAGGCAGAGGCAACAGACACAGCAGGAGAGGCACAGCCAGTCCGGAGGCAGCGTGCAGGACAGCAGACAACACAGTCCCCTGTACAATCCAGTGAAGGGAGTGGGCCGAGACGCAGGGCACGGCCGTCCACCAGCACTGCTCCTCCCGACGAAGACACTGTGTTCTCGGGCCTTGAAGGCAGCATGCTGGAAGCACAGCGCCTGCAAGTCAAAGGGATAAGGTCAATACAGCGCCAATTGTCTGCACACAATCATAACATGACAGAGATGCGGGTTGGTGTAATGGCCATGACAGGTGCACTGGAAGGACTGTGCAGGGAGATGAGGAGAGACAGGGCAGCCAGGCGCAGGGAGAGACAGCGTCTTCACACCCGGCTGGACACATACACAAGAGCTGTCAACCGCCTGTCAACCGCCACATCCCTGCTGGCCCGAAGATGTGTCAGTATGCAGCATGAGATGGCTCACTGCTGCCAGGACGTGGGCAGGGGCCTGGTGCAGGTCACACATGCCGTGGACCAGATGCGCGCAGCTGCGACAGGTGGCATAGGCCCACTTAGCACATTGGATACGGACGAACAGTCCAGCAGGAGCAGCATCACCCCACCAATTCCAACGGACAGACGCCGGAGTGTGCGCCAGGGGAGAGTAGATGATGACTCCAGGGAGGGCAGTGGGCACCCTGAGCGAGGGGCAAGAGGGCGTGCACGTAGGAGGTGAAGTAACATCAGGGACTAATGGCTATGTGTGAGGCAACACATACCATATGGACTTATTGGCTGATGGAAATACTTGCACTGTGGCACAAACATGTGCAAGCAATGTCAATGTAGTCACACTGTGTGACAGATGTATTCCTGCACCAAAGGAAATAAACATCACAGTTAAGCACCATTCTGTGGCATTGTGTCCTCATTACTCACTTAGAAGTAGTTATGTGTGATCTCATCTCGTCTCAGGCGCCCGGCAGCCGCCCGGCCCCACCTGCTGGTCTGCGACGTGGAGCTGGTCCCTCCTCATCTGATGTGTCTGTATCTGTCAGATCCACTGGGGTGCCTTTCTTGGTAGCGATGTTGTGTAGTATTGCACAGGCAACCACGATTTTGCAACATGTCTCAGGGCTGTACTGCAGCGCACCTCCACTCTTATGGAGGCAGCGGAAACGGCTCTTAAGGATTCCGAAGGTCCTCTCAATGGCACAGCGTGTGGCTCTGTGGGCACTGTTGTACCTCCGCTCACCTGCAGTGGCTGGATTCAGGTACGGTGTAAGGATGTAGTCACGTACAGCGTACGCACTGTCACCTGCTGGGTATAAGTAGAGTTATGTTCAATACTGTCCTGCCAGTTCAAGCCTTTACTGGTTGTGTGTTTGTAAGCCATACAATTACCTAGCAGGTAGCCCTCTCCAAAATCGCCATTTGTGAGTCTGCGATTTAATCCACAGTGGCGAAACATGAATGAGTCGTGTGTGCTTCCTGGGTATTTTGCCACAATATCAGTGATTATGTGTTTGGCGTTGCACACTACCTGGATGTTCAGGGAATGATATGACTTTCTGTTCCTAAACACATACTCATTCTGTGATGGGGGTGTGAGTGCGACATGGGTCCCATCTACGCAGCCAATGACGTGGGGGAATTGGGCTATTTGGTAGAATTCCTGCTTGGTCTGATCTAGTGCCTGTTGTGTGCTGGGAAATTGTATGTGGTGATGCAGCCTCTGAACCATTGCACCAAGGAAGGCGTGGAAGAAGCGCGAAAGTGCACTCTGTGAGACCCCTCCTGCTGTGGCTATCACCCCTGAAAACTCCCTGATGCCAGGAGGTGCAGTGAGCACAGAACCTGGACATGGGTGGGAATGGTGTGTGCCCTGCGTGTGGGGTGTTCCAGTATGGGCCTCAGCTCCTCTATTAACTCCAGGATGCTGTCTGGGTGCAGCCTGTAGTTCACATGGATCTCCTCCTCGGTCAGCTGGAAGAGGGTGATGCGTGCTCTGTAGATCCTTTCCTGGCGTCTCCTTCTCTGTGTAGCATCTCTGATTCGCAGCCTCCTGGCTATCACATACAGCCCAGCCATGGTTGTAAATCCCAGTGGCATTGTGGGCCTGTTTAAATAGGTAGCACCTGGTTACCACCTGCTCAGAGTTGGTGGTAATTGAGAAGTGCAAATTTGCGAATTTCATGAAATCGCTAATTGCGACTTTTACCTACATCTCAATTTGCGAATTCGCATTTAGCGAGAACGGTAGTAGCGAATATCGCAAATGATGTGACGCTGATTGCGAATTCGCTAAATAATTCGCAGAATCATTGGTACGCTAAAAGGTAATCGCTAATTTAGCGATTCCCATTTTTGCACAGCGGAAACCTTTCCTACATTGGAACGGTCTGTTTTGCGATCGCATACACCCTAATTTTTGCGATTCGCAGTGTTTGCGATCGCAAAACAGCTTCCTACATATGCCCCTGAGATTCTAAATGATCGTCTCTATGTTGAACTTTGTCCAAAAATTCCTTTGCAGAAAGATGTGTAAGATGAACTCCTGTTTTTAATATGTGGTTCACTGCATATGAAAGTCCAGACAAGTCACTTTCAAACAGAAGATGAAATAAATATGGAATACACTGTCGAAATCTTGGATCTTCTGATTACAATCTTGTTGTACGATATTCTGAAGCTGGAATCTGTACTGGTCGTTCATCATATCGTCCACCTTTTCCAGTGGGGAAGAGCTGTGGAAAACAAAGAGCTTCTTAACTTTTTTCCCATACACTCATGGGAGTTCCCTTCGCTTTCTTCATTTGGAATAATTCAATAGTGTTTCCTATCACTTCTTTTGAATGTAGAGGATGTATACTATAATGTTCATAAATTTCTTCTCTCCTCGAGTTGTCCACTTTTTCTATTTGAAGCAATCAAACAGGCGAAACTCCCCTACCTATTTCTTTAATAGTATGCTAAACGTCATGTGATATAAACATGTGAACAGTGCTGAAAGAAGAAAAGGCAAAAATATAACAAAATAGATTTATTTTTTCAGTAAAAGAACAAAAGACTCAAATGTAATAAAAAATATTATTTTTGGATAATTGTTAAATAAATACATATACATAGATCCACCACTCATGCAACAACTCACAGCTACACACATACTACCATACTTCTATCATACAAACAACTAACCTGCATACACTAACTAGAGCAAAGCAAATAAACAGTAAATGATAATCTGTTCGATAAATATCATGAATCTAATAAACAACATTCAACTGATCATAGAAGTATCACAAACGCCGACGCGCGTTTCAGTGTACAAGCCAAATGTGGCGAAACACCTTCCTCAGGGCGTGGATACCACGACAGGGGAGTGGTGGGGAAATTTCGGTGAATTGAACAGCTGACCAATAGGCTGTATCAGAAAATGCCGTGCATTGAGATTCGATGGTGTAATTTAAGTACGGTGTTCCACGGGAAAAAGGCTGACTTGGGGTGTTGATAAAATTCAAATGACATACAGAGTTTCTGAAGTCCGATATTGAGTGTGAGATATAGAGGCGCTGAGGGCAGGAAAAGACTCGTCTTTCCCAAGACGTTGGTTTTAATAAAGCACCCAATTGTTGCTCGAGAATCAAACATTCACCAGTCCAGCAGACTAAGGTGTCACGGGACTCATACAGACCCGCTGGGCGTCCCTCGCTCAGGATAGAACGGAGGAGACTCGGATGGGGCTGGTCATGGCGGCGACATGATGGTCATTACTTCATAGCTGATAAAAGAGGCATGGCACTTTTTCTATTTGGCCAGTAGAAATTTCTCTTTCATCTTCTATAAATAATTCTTCTTCTTCCACATATACATTTTTATAATAAATATTATTTTGTACAAGATATAAAGTAGCCTTTTGAAGTTTGGTGATATTTACTGACTCTTGCCATATTTGCCGACTCTTTGTTGGTACACTATTAACTAGAATAACTACAGGTTCAGTTTCCTCTCTCTCTATACCAACAGTTTCAATATTTTTCTTAAAATCTAAAGGTAAATACACAACTCCCCCTTTTAAACCTCTTTGTAAATCTGTTGGAGGCAGCTTACCTGTTTTAGGCTCCATACGAACTATAGCCTGATACGGATGCACAGATTGAACAAGAATGGACTTATAAGTATTTAAATCTACCAGTTCCGGAGGAATAGCTACCAACTCTAGGATGTTATGTACAGCTCTAGCTGGCATTTATTCACTTCTAATTTGTTGTAACGATATTTACAAATACGTTGATCACTACCCAACTCAAAACGACCTCCCACCAACAAGCAAGCACCAAATTGCTCCCACTTATCATTGTTTTCCTTTTCACTTTTAAAATACACATCAGCATTCCTAGTTTGAGTTCTATAGTGAGTACGTCGACAACAAATACAAACATAGGGGGTCATTATGATAGTGGGCAGATCGCCACTGCCCGTATGGCGGTGGCGATCCGCCAGCTATTTTTCACCGCCCGCAGTCCATTTCCCCCCACCATATTACGATGGCGGGGGGACCCCGGCGGACGGAAAGACCGTCCACCGGTTTTCCGCCAGTCTGACAGGGGACCGGGTGGAAAACATGCATAACATGGTGGCGGTGTCTGCAAGACACCGCCATCCATATTATGATGATGGCAGAAAGCAGCCCTTCCATGGCAGCGTTGCCGCCATGGAAAGGCATGTGGTCTTCGCTGTTGGGGGCCCGTAGTGGGCCCCCAGGATGTTGGGGGGGTGGGGAGTGCACATGGGGGTACCTATGGTACCCCCTACATTTGAATGCACAAGGTGGCAGGCACCGTGCGGTGCCTGTCACGTTGTGCATTCAAATGCACAACATGCATTTTTCACATTGCGGCAGGTGCTGCTGACAGCACCGCCCGCCGCAATGTAAAAAATATGGGATGCGCCCGCCAGTGTGGCGGGTGCATCCTAATTTGAATGGCGGGACCGCCGCACCTATGGCGGGCGGTCCCTTTTGCCGTTGCGGTGGCGGGCAGACTTTGTCCACCCGCCATCGTAATGACCCTCTTAGTTTGGTTTCTCACAAGAAACTACCTTAAACTTTGTAATTTCTTCTGCAAACTTCTCAATAGTACTATCTTCCACCTCTTCTTCAATACCTACACTTATCAAACTCTCACTTTCTTTACACTCCTCTTGAGGACCAAAGAATCAAAACTCTATATCATCTGAAACTTTTTTTACATCCAATACTGAACCATGCAAAAGAGCTGTGTTTATTTCACTTAAAGATAATGCAGGACTTTTTACATAGTACAATCTTCTCACTAACTTCCGCATTTCTGAGTGATGTACTGCTAACATTCTTAAATGATGAAAAGTACTTCTACACACTTTTCTAGAAAGACAAGCAGGAGAATGACCCTGCAAGTTACTATATTTTCTCACTTTACAAGTATCTAGTCCTTGCAACATCTTAATCTTTTGTTTAACACTTTTTTTACCCCAATCTCGTAAGAAATTTTGTAATATATCAATAGATTCCTGTTGTATACTACAAATACTACTACAATCACACCTATACACTGGAGCTTGTGTACGTCTACCTTGAACTTCTTCAGCTATTACTTGTTCCACATTTCTAGGAACCATCTTTTTTTTTCAGTTGGACAACCGTTTTTAACCTCATAACAACGACCCCTAGTATCAACCGCATGAACTAATGTAATTTGTTGAAAATAGCTTTCTTCATTAATAAAAGGTAAGTGTGCTTCCATTCACCCGAAATCTTTTTCCAGAAGTTAGTTTTATTAACCAGTCTTTTTCTTTTTATTTTCTCCTTCATAAACTGCATTGTTTTATTCAATGTCTTCATTCTCTTCAATACTAATATAAACAATCTTCTTTTCAATTCAAAAGCCTTTTCGACTACAGTTTCAATCTGTTCTTTCTTCTTGTAAAATGCTGATCTTCTTTTATATTTTTTGCAATCTTTTAATACATTTTGTAGTTCTCTGCTTTTATACATTCTCTTCCTAATGTCTTTATATTCTTTCATCCTTATTTCAATATAGATTGTTTTCCCATAACCTGATTTTTCATTAATTTGTCCTTTTTTTGTTTTCTTCTGATTGGTTGTATAACTTTTCTGGAGAATATCTAAAAAAAAGAAAAGTTTAAATAGTTTTGTTAAATAATTTACTATTATTAAAATAATTATATACAAATATTCTTATGTATAAATAAACAAATATTTTTAATTGCACTCCAAACCTAGATCAGGCACTGCATAATTCCTACAATTAGAACAAATCACAAGCTATACAACAAAATCACAGAGCACAACTAAAGAATTTCTCTACTGCTACCCAAATCAAATCTAAAGTGCAGTCTGTCAACTTTTAAGGACTGCATAATGTTCTGATTGGGGTATGTCTCTACTAGCACATGTATTCTCATATGTGTTATACATTTGAAGATGCTTTACATATAAAACAGAAGTATACATATATTTGTATGCTTTTTTATATAGGTAGAGCCTGAGTGATTGGAGGAGTGCATAGGTACTGTCTGAGTGATTGAAGAACTGCATAGGTAATACCTGGGTGATTATATGAGTGCAAAGACAATGCCAGCATGATTAGACTAATACACAGATGCTGCCTTGGTACATCGAAGAATACATGGATAGTGCCTGACTGATTGGAACAATGCATACATAGTACTTCAGTGATTGCATAATGCAAGAGTTCTGCCTGGCTCATTACATAAGTACATGTGTAGTGGCTGAATGATTAAAGCACTGCTTACGTAATGCCTGTCTGATTGCATGAGTGCAGGGATAATGCCAAGGTGATTGCATGAGTTTAGGGATAATACCTTGGAAATTACATGTGTGCAGAGATAGTATCTAAGTGAATGCATGACTGCAGAGATAGTGCCTGTGTGATTCTATGAAAACGAGAGTACTGCCTTGGTGAATACAGGTGTAGTAAGGTAGTGCCTGGGTGATTGCATAAGTGCATAGGTAGTGCTTAATTAATTTTATTAGTATATAGGTACTGGCTGAGTGATTGAAGGTGTGCGTAGATACTGACAGGGAGGAGTACAAGGGTAGTGTCTGAGTGATAGAACCAGTATATAGCTAATACATTGGTGATTGCATAAATTCAGGGGTAATATCTGATAGACTACATGAGTACATAGAAAGTGCCTAGGTGATTTCATAAGTTCATCGATACTGTCTAGGTGATTACAGTACTATTGTGGTACTACCTTGGTGATTGGAGGACTGTGAAGGTACTGCCTGGGTGATTTTATAAAAGCATGAGCACTAGTTAAATGTTTGGACGAGTGCATAGAGCCTGAGAGGCTGATTGGAGGAGTGTAAGGATAATGCCTGGGTGATTGAACCACTGTATAGCTAATGCACTGGTGATTCCATGAGTGCAGAGGTAATGTCTAAGGGATTGCAGGAGTACATAGGTAATCTCTGGGTGATTCATCAGTTAAGGGATAATATATCGGACATTGTAAGAGTACATAGGAAGTACCTGGGTGATTTTATAAGTCCATCGATACTGCCTAGGTGATTAGAGTACTATTGTGGTAGTGCCTCAGTGATTGGAGGACTGTAAAAGTAGTGGCTGGGTGATTTTGATAAGTGCATGGGCACTGCCTAAGTGATAGGCTGAGTGCATAGATTGTGAAAAGGTAATTGGAGGAGTGCAAGGGTATTGCCTGGGTGATTGAACCAATATGTAGCTAATGCATTGGTGATTGCTTGAGTTCAGAGGTAATATATGGGGACTACAGGAGTACATAGAAAGTGCCTGGGTGATTTTATAAGTGCATTGGTACTGCCTGGGTGATAGGAGTAATACTGTGGTAGTGCCGCAATGATTGAAAGAGTGTACAGGTAGTGCATGGGTGATTTTATAAGTGCATTGGCACTGGTTAAGTGATTGGAGGAGTGCATAGATCATGAAAAGGTAAATGCAGGAGTGCAAGGGTATTGCCTGGGTGATTGAACCAGTGTATAGCTAATGCACTGGTGATTCCATGAGTGCAGAGGTAATGTCTAAGGGATTGCAGGAGTACATAGGTAATCTCTGGGTGATTCATCAGTTAAGGGATAATATATCGGACATTGTAAGAGTACATAGGAAGTACCTGGGTGATTTTATAAGTCCATCGATACTGCCTAGGTGATTAGAGTACTATTGTGGTAGTGCCTCAGTGATTGGAGGACTGTAAAAGTAGTGGCTGGGTGATTTTGATAAGTGCATGGGCACTGCCTAAGTGATAGGCTGAGTGCATAGATTGTGAAAAGGTAATTGGAGGAGTGCAAGGGTATTGCCTGGGTGATTGAACCAATATGTAGCTAATGCATTGGTGATTGCTTGAGTTCAGAGGTAATATATGGGGACTACAGGAGTACATAGAAAGTGCCTGGGTGATTTTATAAGTGCATTGGTACTGCCTGGGTGATAGGAGTAATACTGTGGTAGTGCCGCAATGATTGAAAGAGTGTACAGGTAGTGCATGGGTGATTTTATAAGTGCATTGGCACTGGTTAAGTGATTGGAGGAGTGCATAGATCATGAAAAGGTAAATGCAGGAGTGCAAGGGTATTGCCTGGGTGATTGAACCAGTGTATAGCTAATACATCGGTGATTGCATCATTGCAGGAGTTATGTCTGGGGGATTAGAGGAGTACATGGGTAATACCTGGAGATTCTATAATTGCAAGGGTAATATCTGAGAGATTACAGGAGTACATAGGAAGTGCCTGGGTGATTTTATAAGTGCATGTGTACCTCCTGGGTGATTGGAGTAGTACTGCAGTAGTGCCTGAGTGATTGGAGAAGTGCAACATGCTGAGTAGTAACAGAATACAGGGGTAGTGCTTATGAAATTAGAGGACTGCCTGAGTGATTGAAGTAGTGCATAGGTAATACTTGAGTGACTGCATGAGTGCATGCATAATGCCTAGGTGATTGCAAGAGCGCATGGGTACACTCTGAGTGATTAAAA
Organism: Calotriton arnoldi; assembly: GCA_963921515.1. NCBI lineage: Eukaryota > Metazoa > Chordata > Amphibia > Caudata > Salamandridae > Calotriton > Calotriton arnoldi. The sequence goes on from CAWUFW010006982.1 coordinate 91,536, forward strand.
AACGGCATACGTAATACCTGGGTGATTGCATGAGTGCTAAAATAATACCTGTATGATTAGAACAATGCACAGATGGTGCCTTCATTCATCAAGGAATGCATGGGTACTGCCTGACTAATTGCAACAATGCATAGGTAGTATCTAGATGATTGCATGAGTGCAAAAGTTGCACCTGGACGATTGGAAAACTGCATGGGTAGTGCTTGGTTGATTACATGAGTGCAGATGAACTGGCTGAGTGCATCTATCAAAGCATCAATAGTGGCTCAGTGAATGTATAAGTGCATCTGTACTGCCTGGGTGATTGAAGGAGTGCAGAGATAGTGCCTGACTGATTGCATAAGTGGTGGAGTAGTGCCTAACTGATTGAAGAACTATACATATAGTGGCTTAGTGCATGCATTTGTGCATGGGTAGTGCCTGGGTCATTGCAGACTTACAGCTGAGACATCTCTTCATGTTGCTGCTTTATATTTGACTAAACCCAACATCCTAAGTAGTCGAAGAATACTCAAATAGTAGCAACACAAAAGTGTGGTTTATAACATGGTGTACACTTTTCTAGTACAGGTTCACCATTCTCTAACTGCTCAGGTTATTGGGCCTACCCAAATAGAAAACATCAAACCAACACATATCTCTCTTATAAATCTTACCATATTCATAAAGGCATGTATGCATGTGTCTCTACCTTTTACTAGTACTATCATTTTTAATAGAAGCATACATAAAAAAATATATCTCTCTTTTAAACATGTAGGATCTTGAGATGCATAATACATATGAGAATACATATGCAACTAGGAAATTCATCAATCACACGACCATGCAGACCATAAAAGTTGACACACTACTCTTAACATTTGGAAAAGACACCTAGATTTATCTGGCATACATCAAATAAAGTTTTACATAGACTCTTTTAAACCACCATAATCAGTAATTCCTCACCCAACATATATCAAACATCACTTTACTGCTCCTGCTACATAACCATCCTGCTACTACTTCTCAGATGTACAGCCTACCAAAATACAAAGCAACATCCCTTCACATATCTCTATTGTAAGTCAGCCCATATTTAAAAAAGCATGGATGCATAAGTCTCTACCTTTCCCTAGTACCATCATATATAAAAGAAACATAGAAATACATATATACCTGTATTTTATACATCAACCATCTTTACATACATAACACATATAAAAATACATCTGCAAATACAAACATACCTCAGTCACAAGATAATGCACACCTTAACACTTAAAAAGCTGCACTTTTCATTTCAAATAGAGATCTAAAAACATATGGTATATTTCAAGCACTTCATTGCACAGGTAGTGCCTGGGTGATTGGAGGAGTGCAAGGGTAGTGTCTAGAAGATTTTATATGTGCATGGGTAGTGGCTGGGTGATTTTATAAGTGCATGAGTACTGGCTGAATGATTACATAAGTACAACAGTAGTGCGTCCGTGATTGAAAGACTAGAAGGATACTGCCAGGGTGATTAAAGCACTGTATAGCTAATCCATTGGTGATTACATGAGTATAGGGGTAACGTCTCAGGGATAAAAGGAGTACACAGGTAATGCCTGGGTGATTGCATGACTACAGTGGTAATATCAGGGGATTTTCATGACTACATAGGAAGTGACTAGGTGATTTTATAAGTGCATGGGTACTTCTTGGGTGATTACAGGACTACTAAAGTAGTGCCTGAGTGAATAGATAAGTTCAAAGGTAGTGTGATTTCATAACAGCATGACTACTGGCTGAGTGATTACATAAGTATAAGGGTAGTGCGTCCGTGATAGAAGGACTGCAACAGTAGTGCCTGGCTGATCATATAAGTGCATGAGTAGTGATTACATGATTCACAGAGTGCATGGGTAATACCTTAGGGATTGCATGAGTGCAGCAGTAATGTTTAAGTTATTATAGCAGTGCATATGTAGTGTCTGGATCATTTGAAGACTGCATGAGTAGTACTTAGGTTTTTTATAACTGCATGAGTGTTGCGCCTAGCCAAATATAAAGCAGCAGACTATTACATGACTCAACCATAAGTCACTCTATATTATTAAAAGCAATCATACATATGTCTCTACCTTTTCAAATCATCATCATATCTAAAAGAAATATATAAACAATATTTCTGGAATATAGTGAAACCTACAACTGAAACATGTAATAGATCTGCCTAAGTGATTGCACAACTCCATGGGTAGTACTTGGGTGATTGTATGAGTGCAAGGGTAGTCACTGGGTAATTGCAGGAGAGGATGGATAGTGACTGGCTAATTGCATAAGTGCACACATACAGGTTGAGTGCATGGATAAGTGTTTAAATAGCACCTGAAAGCATAGATAAGTCATGGAGTAGTGTCTAGGTGAATACATAAGTGCAACAGTACGGCCTGGGTGATTGTACGACTGCAAAGCTAGTGCCTGGGTTATTACATAAGTGCATACGTACACTCTGCATGTTTCTATAACTGCAAGGGTAGTACATAACTAGTGCCTCGGTGAGTCCATGACTACAGGGGTAATATCTACAGGATTACTGGAGTACATACCAAGTGAGTAGTTGATTTTATAAGTGCATGAGTACTGCTTGGGTGATTGCAGGAGTACTGAGGGAATGCCTGAGTTATTGGAGGAGTGCAAAGATAGTACCTGGGTGATTTTATATGTGCATGGGTACTGGCTAAATGTTTGGATGAGTGCATAGATTCTGAGAGGCTGATTGCAGGAATGTAAGGGTAGTGCCTGGGTGATTGAACCACTGTATAGCTAATGCACTGGTGATTGCATGAGTGCAGAGGTAATGTCTAAGGGATTGCAGGAGTACATAGGTAATGTCTGGTAGATTCATGAGTTAAGGGCTAATATCTGGGACATTATAAGTGTACATAGGAAGTACCTCGGTGATTTTATAAGTCCATCGATACTGCCTAGCTGATTACAGTACTATTGTGGTACTGCCTCGGTCATTGGAGGACTGTAAAATTAGTGCCTGGGTTATTTTATAAGTGCATGGGCACTGCCTAAGTGATAGGCCGAGTGCATAGATTATGAAAAGGTAATTGGAGGTCAAGGGTATTGCCTGGGTGATTGAACCAATGTGTAGCTAATGCATTGGTGATTGCATGAGTTCAGAGGTAATATCTGAGGATTACAGGAGTACATAGAAAGTGCCTGGGTGATTTTATAAGTGCATTGGTACTGCCTGGGTGATAGGAGTAATACTGTGGTAGTGCATCAATGATTGTAAGAGTGTAGAGGTACTGCCTGGGTGATTTTATAAGTGCATTGGCACTGGCTAAATGATTGGAGGAGTGCATAGATCGTGAAAAGGTAATTAGAGGAGTGCAAGGGTATTGCCTGGGTGATTGAACCAGTGTATAGCTAAAGCATTGGAGATTACATGATTGCAAAAGTTATGTCTGGGGGATTAAAGGAGTACATAGGTAATACCTGGTGATTCAATGAATGTAGGGGTAATTTCTGGGAGATTACAGGAGTACATAGGAAGTGCCTAGGTAATTTTATAAGTGTATGTGTAGTGCCTGGGGGTTTGAAGTAGTACTGCAGTAGTGCCTGAGTAATTGGAAGAGTGCAAGGGTAGTGCCTGGGTGATTGAATCATTGTATAGCTAATGCATTGGTGATTACATGAGTGCAAACATAATGTCTCTTGGATTAAGCAGTACATACATAATGCCTGTGTTTTTGCATAAATTGAGGGATAATATCTGGGGGATTACAAGAGTACACAGAAACTGCCTTGGTGATTTTATAAGTGCATGGCTACTACCTGAGACATTGGAGTAGTACTGTGATAGTGCCTGAATGAGTGTAAAAAGTGCAACATCCTGAAAGCATGCATGCATATATCTCTACCACAACACTATGCACACCTCAAAAATTCACAGAACAAACTTCAAATTTAAAGCAAACACCAAAAATTATGTGGCATATTTCAACTGTACCTCTCTAGAGACTTATAAAAAGTAGCGTAGTCACTACCTGATCTCAACATTTTTTAAACCAAACTATTATGCTGCATCTTCACCATTCTACTACTACTCACAGTGTTCAGCCTCCCACATAAAAAGCTACAACACCTCTTTGTTATACATCATGCACCTTAAAATGGATATATTGTGAAAGATAATTGGAGGAGTGCAAGGGTATTGCCTGTGTGATTAAACCAGTGTATAGCTAATGCATTGGTGATTGCATGATTACAGAAGTTATGTCTGGGGAATTAAAGGCGTACATAGGTAGTACTTGGTGATTCCATGATTGCAGGGGTAATATCTGGGAGATTACAGGAGTACATAGGAAGTGCCTAGGTAATTTTATAAGTGTATGTGTAGTGCCTGGGGGATTGAAGTAGTACTGCAGTAGTGCCTGAGTGATTGGAAGAGTGCAAGACTAGTGTCTGGGTGATTGAAACATTGTATAGCTAATGCATTGGTGATTACATGAGTGCAAATATAATGTCTCGGGAATTAAGCAGTACATACATAATGCCTGGGTGTTTGCATAAATTGAGGAATAATATCTGGGGGATTACAAGAGTACACAGAAACTGCCTGGGTGATTTTATAAGTGCATGGCTACTGCCTGAGACATTGGAGTAGTACTGTGATAGTGCCTGAATGAGTGAAAAAAGTGCAGCATCCTGAAAGCATGCATGCATATATCTCTACCACAACACTATGCACACCTCAAAAATTCACAGAACAAACTTCAAATTTAAAGCAAACACCAAAGATTATGTGGCATATTTCAACTGTACCTCTCTAGAGACTTATAAAAAGTAGCGTAGTCACTAATACCTGATCTCAACATCTTTTAAACCACACTATTATACTGCATCTTCACCATTCTACTACTACTCAGTGTTCAGCCTACCACATAAAAAGCAACAACACCTCTTTGTTATACATCATGCACCTTAAAATGTATAAGACATATGAAAATACATAGACAAGTAGAAACATACTTGTGACAGAAGTCCATGTACACGTTTAATCTTAACAGACTCCACTTCAAATTTCAAACAAACACCTAAAATTATGCGGTATACTACAAATGTACATATCCACACACTAAAACAAACTACCATAATCACTGATCCATCTTCCAATATACACTTATTACTATACAAAATCTATTTCTTACAACATTTAAGTACAATATAAAAAACTACAATACACATCTCTACATTTAATAATATATTTCAAACATCACAGTTCTTGAATAATTTTTAAAGTTTAAAAATAAAGCTAATACATAATACACCTCAGAAATATATAACTCACCTTCCAAATTGATTTGTAGAATATGAAATATCAGAAAGTCATAAAAGATTTTCTTATGCACACAATCAATGTAATGCACCTCTCTCAATAAGGTAAAACCAGTAATGGCAAACTTTCCCTCTCTTTCTCCACACAAATAAATGTAAGTAACAAATCACATTGCTTCCTACATAATTTCAAATTGTAAAACACATTTCTATTGGTTAGACATATTAACCCTTGCCAATTGACTTCTAAAAGTGCCCAAACTGATTCTGGAATTTTTTTGGATTAGCGATTCTACCGTGCACCAACGCGGTGGAACCGCAAATCCATACGGGAGTTCAAAAATATATTACAAATAAAAATACCACTATTTTTTAATAACACACCACTTCTAAAGATAGTACTGACTTGGGAAATCTTACTTTAATAACATTAAACTTATATATAAATTACAATTCCACATTTTAAAACCTCAGATAACATTCAACCCTTCCCCCTTCTGCCTAATGCCAGTTTCCATAGCAACAGTTCATGGAACATTGATGTGAACTCTCAGGTCACAAGTTCACCATATCTTCAAATTCAGCACACAAGATTACAAATGCAAACAGAAGGTGTGGTTGACACTTGCAAAATATGACCTTATCCTATCTACTGTACCTTTCAAATATTTTTTACTAACAAATATGAATCATGCTTTTTAAAGAAAGTAACGTGGACCCCATTTTTCAGTGTACAATCTTCTTAAACAGCCAATCAATTCTCTACTTTTTAAAAAACAGCATGTTTTCCACCATTTTAGATACCTCTCATTCTACCAACTGACTACCTCAGCTACAGACATCTTTTCATTCCTTCCAGACATCCCTTCAAGATGCTTACAGTGTGGATTGTTGGACACAGCTATGTTTTCTGGTGCAAAAGATATGCTGACCGCAGAGGTATTGACAAAGACCTAGCTTTGCAAAATGTGGATATTAAATGGATTGCACAGAGAGGATTAAAGTGGCACCAATTGATGCCTTTGTTTAAAACCTTTTTGTATGTCCAACCCCCTGACCTCATGATTGTGCACTGCGGTGGCAATGACCTAGGCACATTGACTGGGGTAGGTCTGGAAATGCTCATGAAGGACACCTTTGCACAACTGATGTTGCTTTTACCTCAAACTGTCTTTGTTTACTCTAGTATATGCCAAAGACAGAAATGGAAGTGGTCAAATCATTTCTGTCCACAAAAATGTCAATAAATGTCAATATAGCTGTTTTTGCATACCTAAGAGATCATAGAATGGGGTCCATCTACAATAACAATATACATTTTGATATGGATGACACCTACAGAAGTGATGGAGTACACTTCACAGATCAAGGAAACAGAGTCTTTCTCAACAACCTAAAGCTCTGCATCTGCACTTACATGTAGCTACAACAAACTCATAATGAACACAAGGGCTCTTTTAGAGCCACCCTATAACATAGTAGTGAATATAATTTTTTTTCACATACATTTTTTTTTATTAAATTGTGGATTTGCGCACCGTACGCGAATCTTCAAAAGCATGAATTCAATGTACTACAACACAATACACTTTTATCAAATCTATCAATTCTAATCTTGTCATTAACTTCAATCACAGGACCCCTTTAAAACAACTTCACAAATACAACACTACCTTCTAAATTATATACTACTAAATTGGGACATATTATCAAGGGCTTTATCGCCGCTTTAGCGGCTCTTTTTGCCGCTAAAGCGGCGATAATTTTATCACCCTATTAGCAAGCTGTCGCTAACAGGCGTTAGCGACAGCTTTCAGGCGTTAGAGGCTGCGTTTTCCATCGCCTTGCATGTCAGCGATAATTATCGCTAATGACATGCAAGGAAGGCGTTCCCTACTAAAAGCGACTGAAAACAGTCGCTAACACCACTACCCCCTATTAGCAAGGCAGGCGAAGCGATAAAATAATTCACGCTAAGCGCGTTTATCGCTATATTTTATCACCTGCTAGTGAGGATGACTTACCTGTTTAAAGTATAGGAGGTGGATTCTAATGCTGAATCCACCTTAGCGATAATGCGAGAATATCGCTGCTTTTCCAGCGATATTCTCACATTTTGCCGCTATCGCTAGAAATATTATTGCTATGGAGATAAACCTTACTAATAGGGTGTTATCTCAGCGATAATTTCCAGCGATAGGCGGCGTTAACAAAAAACGCGCTAAGCGCGTTTTGCGATAAATATCGCAACTCCTTGCTAATATGCCCCTAAATTATTTATTTAAAGTGAATTCGTGAATCCAACGCGACGTTACACGGGGGGTCGCGCTGAGAGCCGCGTTGGGGTCGCGACTCCAAACTCGAAAGAAAAAGAAAATGCCCAACTACCATTATTCGGTATTCGCCCCAGGGACCCCATCCCCCAGGGCCTGCCACCATTTATTTTTTTAAATAAAATTATGGAGGGGGACCACGTGGTCCCCCTCCTAAGGCCAATAATGGCCCCGGGGACCCCATCCCCCGGGGCCCTGCCTTTTTTTTTTTTTTTAAACAAAAAATAACAAAAGGGAGGGAGCCACGTGACCCCCCTTCCCTTGGCCACTTCTGGCCCCGGGGACCCCATTCCCTGCCTGGCCTCATGTTGGGGACCGTGGGAGGAGCCCCAATGCCCGTACAGTCCCTGCCGGCTCCCCGCCTCCTGCGGGAGCCAACATTGCTTTTGTGCAAGGGGAGCTGCTAACATGCAGCTCCCCTTACCCAAAAGCAATTCTGCTTTGCTTTGTTGAAGCGAGAGCAGGTTTCCTGCTCTTGCTTCAACGAAGCAAAGCAGAAGTTTGCTATGAGAGGGCTGGAGCCCATAGCAAACAGCAATGTTCCGGGGGTGGGCACCCCGGGACATTGCAGGAGCTGGCCCTCCCAACTGTTTAAAGCCCCAGGGAGGTGGTGCTCCCCGGGGGTCCACAATGGACCCCCGTATTTAAATAAACAGTGCCCCAGGGAGGTGGTGGTCCCCGGGGCAGTGTGAGGAGGCTCGAGCCCCCCCACACTTTGATTTTAAGAGTTGGTCCAGGGAGGTGGCGGTCCCCGGGGCTGAGGGGGGGCAGCGTGCCCCCCGCATTTCAATCTTGCAGCCCCGGGGAGGTGGTGGTCCCCGGGGCTTAGGGGGCCCTTGAGGCCCCCTAAAAGTAATCATAGCCCTGGGGAGGTGGCGGTCTCCAGGGCTTGGGGGGCCCGTGAGGCCCCCCCACCTTAAAGTAACAATGCCCTGGGGAGGTGGCAGTCCCCGGGGCAGCGTGGGGGGGAGGAGCCCCCTACACATTTTAAATGACAAGCCCCAGGGAGGTGGCGGTCCCCGGGGCGTTTTTTGGGGGGCCGCGTGCCCCCGCATATAATTAACTAAGCCCCGGGGTGGTGGCAGTCCCCGGGGCTGCGGGGGCCCCATGGGCCCCCGCTATATAATTATACATTGCCCCCGGGACCTGGCCCACCCAGGGGCTTAAGGAAAACGAAGCGCGGGAGTCCGTGCTTCTTTTTTTTAATTTTCTCAGCCGGATTCACACACCCAGCGCGAATTCGGACCGATTTAAAAAAAAAAAAAGCTTTTTTTGGCCCCGGGGGTCCTTGTGGGACCCCCTGAGCAGGCCTAGGGGGTCAGGGTGTTTCTACCCTGCCCCCTTTTCTTCATTTTTCACTCATTTTTCCCTTTTTCTTGTGACTCAGTTCCCGAGTCACAAGATGGCTGGCAACACATTCTGCTTTGGAGTGTTGGCAGCCAATCAGAAGTCAGCTCGTGCTCGGGAGGAGTCACGACTCTTCCTCGGTGCTCAGATATATAAATTTTTATTTTTTGAATTTCTCAGCAACTACTGAACGTATTTACACCATTTAAAAAAAGGTCGCTTTCTGGACCAAGAGCTACCTTTTTGCCAAATTTGGTGTAATTCCGTTCAGCAGTTCGGGCTGTAGCCGTGTCTAAAGTTCCTATGGAAATTAACATGGGTAAAATGTGTTTTGGGACCCCCATTTTTCCCGGCCCCCGCTTGACGAATCACCCCAAAACTTATAAGACAGGAGCTGACCTGAGTGAACCAATAGTTTGGAAAAGTTTGCGAAGATTTGTCAAACGGCGCCAAAGATATTGGCAAAAGAAAAAACGCTTTTTGAATAGAAACAAGGTCCTAACTATAACTACCTACTGGCGATATATATAAATTCACTGAAGAAAACACAGGTTTCAGGGACATTATAGTTAGACATTAGCATTTAAAAAACCTTAGAAATTCACAGAAAAATATATAGGTTACAGGGACGTTATAGTTAGTCTGACATTTCACTCATACAAAACCAGAGAAATTCAGCCGTTATAGTTAGTTGAGCTAAATATAACTTGCGCCCCGAAATGCACGGCTTATGACTTCACATATTACATCACTCATGACATGGTCAGTGACATCACTGATGACATCACTGATGAATTTGTGCCCCAGGGAGGCGGCACTCCCTGGGCCTGCAGGGGGGCTGCAAGGCCCGACCGCATTACAATAAATTAGCCCTGGGAGGTGGTGGTCCCCATTGATCTGTGGGGGCTGGAGCCTCCCACGCATCATTTGAATTTAGCACAGAGGAGGTGGCGGTCCTGGGGCTGAGGGGGGCTGTGTGGCCCCTGCATTTAACATAATTAACCCCATAGTGAGGTGCCGTGCCCATGGCATTCAATAAACATAGCCCCGGGGAGGTGGTGGTCCCCGGGGATCGCGCACAGGCCCCCGCATCTATTTTAATGATTGCCCATGGGAACTGGCCCAGCGGGGAGCTCAAAGAAAATGAAGCACGGGAGCCCGTGCTTCATTTTTAAAAACATTTTGGCCGGATTTGCGGAGCCAAGGTGGGACCCCCTGAGCAGGCCTAGAGGGTCAGGGTTTTTCTACCCTGCCCCCTTTTCTTTCTTATGACTCGGTTCAACTGAGTCACGAGATGGCTGTCAACACTTCCTGGTTTGAAGTGTTGGCAGTCAATCAGATCAAAGGCTCGAAATCGGGAGGTTTCGCGGATCCTCCGCTGCCATATTTCTATATCTGAGTACACTTTGAATTTCTCCGGAACTGCTAAACGAATTTACACTATTTAACAAAAAGAGGGCACTCTGGACTAAGAGCTACCTTTCTGCCAAATTTGGTGTAATTCCGTTTGGCAGTTCGGGCTGTAGCCGTGTCAACAGTTTCCTGTGGAAATTAAAATGGAGTAATAGCATTTTTGGACCCTCCTTTTTCTCGGCCCCCGCTTGACGAATCACCCCGAAGCTTTCAACACAGCAGCTGACCTGACCGCTCCATAAGTTTTGAAAATTGCACGAAGATTCGTCAAACGGCGCCAAAGATATTGGCAAAAGAAAAAAAGCTTTTTGAATAGAAACAAGGTCCTAACTGCCGGTAGGTAATATATATATATGATGGGACGCCACCTGGTGTTTTGGATTTCCCACTTACTCAAGGGGATCCACAAACGGACTGCAAATACCAGCATGCAGCAGCCTGTTCCATCAGCGCAAATGGGAATATTTCTTTAAGGCAGAGGAGGGGCCTCAATAAAGACTCTATGGGGAGTGGTCAAGGGAACACCCAAATGGCCACCAGGTGTGAGGCTCTGCCATTGTAACAGGCACTGAGGAAAGCTGAAGCGCTGAAACGCGTCTGCCGAGTTGTTACGCTGTTTGCGCTGTGAACTCACTTTGAATAAATCCTCTCGACTTGATCCCGGTGGTGTCGGACCCTTCTTTGACAGTGAGTGGGGATTTGGACTTCGTATTATGCCAGTATTGCAGGCACTGGCTTTTCCGACACACCCTCTCGGTCAGGAGCAACGCGGTGGCCAGCAGCTCTTGGATTTTTGCATTTGGAATGCAAACGCGTTGCCCCCCGCACATATCAAAGCACCATAGTGTGAATACACCACTGCGTGGGGAGAGAGGAGCAGCATTGGCTGCAGGGAGAATCGAGGGGTCTCAGCGAAGACATCATGTTTGACAGGAAGCTGCGGTGAAGTGAAGTCCGGGGGCCACAATGATGGGACGCCACCTCGTGTTTTGGATTTCCCACTTACTCAAGGGGATCCACAAATGGACTGCAAATACCAGCATGCAGCAGCCTGTTCCATTAGCGCAAATGGGAATATTTCTTTAAGGCAGAGGAGGGGCCTCGATAAAGACTCTATGGGGAGTGGTCAAGGGAACACCCAAATGGCCACCAGGTGTGAGGCTCTGCCATTGTAACAGGCACTGAGGAAAGCTGAACCGCTGAAACGCGTCTGCCGAGTTGTTACGCTGTTTGCGCTGTGAACTCACTTTGAATAAATCCTCTCGACTTGATCCCGGTGGTGTCGGACCCTTCTTTGAGAATGAGTGGGGATTTGGACTTCGTATTATGCCAGTATTGCAGGCACTGGCTTTTCCGACACACCCTCTCGGTGAGGAGCAATGCGGTGGCCAGCAGCTCTTGGATTTTTGCATTTGGAATGCAAACGCGTTGCCCCCCGCGCATATCAAAGCACCATAGTGTGAATACACCACTGCGTGGGGAGAGAGGAGCAGCATTGGCTGCAGGGAGAATCGAGGGGTCTCAGCGAAGACATCATGTTGGACAGGAAGCTGCGGTGAAGTGAAGTCCGGGGGCCACAATGATGGGACGCCACCTGGTGTTTTGGATTTCCCACTTACTCAAGGGGATCCACAAACGGACTGCAAATACCAGCATGCAGCAGCCTGTTCCATCAGCGCGAATGGGAATATTTCTTTAAGGCAGAGGAGGGGCCTCAATAAAGACTCTATGGGGAGTGGTCAAGGGAACACCCAAATGGCCACCAGGTGTGAGGCTCTGCCATTGTAACAGGCACTGAGGAAAGCTGAACCGCTGAAAGGCGTCTGCCGAGTTGTTACGCTGTTTGCGCTGTGAACTCACTTTGAATAAATCCTCTCGACTTGATCCCGGTGGTGTCGGACCCTTCTTTGACAGTGAGTGGGGATTTGGACTTCATATATATATATTCCTCCAAAAAGCCCCAGAGCTTCAAGGACGCCACTCCTGTAGAGGAAAGTTCAAACAAGCTTTTATTAATGGAACCGGCATCAGCATTTCCATCAATCACAGTCCCTGACGCGTTTCGGTGCACTGCACCTTAATCAGAATCAATCTGCAGGAGTGGCGTCCTTGAAGCTCTGGGGCTTTTTGAAGGAATATGGACACGGCGGCTCCGGCCGTGAAGGATTGCACCGCCTGGGAGATTGTGTGACAGGTCTGCGGGGCTGTAAAGGAAATGACAGCCTAATCGCGGCACAGAGGAACCATGATTAGGAACCAGACAACATTTCTGAGGCCCACTGGAGGGCTCTAAAACATTGTACGAGACATTGGGGGCAACACATTTTTGGCAACGACACTGACCCCACCAATGGGGAAATATTAACACTACAGCGCCCAGCATGCAACGCACTGGAGTGTGCATGCTATTAAAAGGGAAAATAGGTTGTAGCGCGTTCACGTCCTGCCTCTTCCCCCGCCCTATGATTAAGGTGCAGTGCACCGAAACGCGTCATGGACTGTGATTGATTGGAAATGCTGATGCCGGTTCCATTAATAAAAGCTCATTTGAACTTTCCTCTGCAGGAGTGTCATCCTTGAAGCTCTGGGGATTTTTGGAGGAATATGGACACAGCGGCTCCGGCCGTGAAGGATTGCACTGCCTGGAGTGTGCATGCTATTAAAAGGAAAATAGGTTTCCTCTGCAGGAGTGGCGTCCTTGAAGCTCTGGGGCTTTTTGGAGGGATATATATGTATATATATATATATATATATATATATCCACATTCGAAAAATGCCCCTTCTGGGAACCGGAGACCCTAGGGAGGTGGCGTGTAGGCCGGCAGAGCAACCAGGAGTAATCCATAACAGCAAACAAAGATAATCGTGCTCTCAGGAACCACAAGCCAGAGATATTTGGTACAACAGATTTATTGCTTCAATCCAAATTGCGACGCGTTTCGGCCGTCAGTCGGCCTTGATCACACAAGGTGCAATCACACACAGAGCGCCAAATGTACAGTGCAAGTAAAACCGAAGTAGGACTCAAGTTACAGACACAATGTTGGAAAGGGAATCCGGTTTTAGTAGAGTGGGGGCCATCTTGAAGTGGATACTGTGTTAGAATTAACCAATACAATTCTACAATAGCGGGACTCGTACACTGTCACTACACAAAATATCAATAGCAAGAAAGGCAACAAACATTACAAAGTCGGTCCATCGTAATACAGACCCTGTGAGACCAGTGCATGTTGGTGAATACCTGCATATAGTTGGAAGCTGAGAAAAGCTGGTAAACCATTGTGACATGGTGTCCCGCGAATGGATTGTTTGATTGCCAGAAATACATAAAATTAAACTTATGTAATGCGACATTTCAAATCCTGAAAGTTAGTGGCGGAAGTTACCCCAAAAATTCATTAGGCTTTGAATAACATTGAAACCTTCAAATATGTAATGCAAGTCCCCATAGTGCGAGAAAACACAAGCGCTCTGTGAAACAATGTGAAACAGAAAAAGGACCAGAAAAATATAATGAATAATGAGAAAGAAGATAAAAGTCCTGATCTGGGGAAAAGTAGACAACGTGTGAACGTTTCGTTGAAGAAAAGGGTAAGGATCCCAGAAGGTCACTGGTTCGAATCTGTGGGTCCCTTCCTTTCCTCCTGTAAAGATAAAATAGATGAATGTTAGAAAATTACAGAACATTTCAGAAAATTTCGTGACTGTAGATGTTGGACAGACAGATGAGAAAATAGGTCACACATGTGGCAGAGCAGACATGAGATGGGCACTGAGGCAATTATTTAGTGTGAAGGTGTATAGCCATTTCTTCGTCAATATTTTGTCCCCCTGGGTAACGGGTACCTAGATCTATAATATACATGGACTCACGTTTACTCAGCTGTAGTACCCTATTGTCACCGCATGCACCAACATTGACCTGTTCTATGACAAAGTATTTGAGCTTAGAACTATCCTCGTAGTGATGTGTTTCAAAATGTTTTGCAAGGGGGTAGTGTGGGTCTTTGTTGGCTATGGCCCTCATGTGTTCTAAGACCCTCTTTTAGCCATATGTTTCGTACTACCCACCTAGCGGAGGTTGCAAGGACATTCAAGTACATATATGACAAAAGTAGAGCTGCAAGTGAGAAATTGTTTGATGTGTATGGTAGCGTTCTTGTTGGAATTAATGTACTCTTTTCTCATGGTGCTGCTGCGGCAAGCCTTGTAATGACTACAGGGGAAAGAACCCGTGTAGATTCATACTGTTGGTACCTACGTTGGTAGTGATATCACTGTGCACAAGTGTGTCTCTCAAGTTGCGTCCCTTCCTATATGTGATTCTAGGTCTCTTAGGGATAGAGCTGCCAATGACGGGGTCCTTGGTTAATATTTCCCAATTCTTGGCAAGGATCCTCTGGACGTCTTTGGAGTTGCTATTGTAGGTTAGAATTACCCTGGTCATGTCACTGTCCTCTTCTGTGATGTTTTTCGGAAGTCATGTCATCTAGTGTTGCAGTCCTGGTGACCGACTTAACTTTCTCTACTGCTCTCTGGAGAACCCACCCAGGATAACCTCTTTCAATGAATCTGATGGTATCTTGCTCAGAGAGGAATGCTTCCTCAGAGCTGCAGTTCCGCTTGGACCTTAGGAGTTCCCCATAGGGGATACTCCATTTGAGATTATCCGGGTGACTACTCATGGCATGAAGCAAACTATTGCCAGCCATGGCTTTCCTGAACAGTCTGGTATGGACCTGGTTGTTCGTGATTTCAACCTTAACATCGAGGAATTCTACAGAGATGTTGCTAATGTTACTGGTTAATTTGAGATTGATGTTGATAAGGTTCAATCTCTGAATGAAATCCATGGCTTCGGATTCCGTACCCTTCCAGACAACAAATAGGCCATCTATGTATCTGAGACATAGGATGACCTGTTTGAAATCTTTCCTGTAGTTGGGGTCTTTCTTGATCTCCTCCTCCCAGGCCCCTAACAACAGATTCATGAACTGGGGGCAAAACAAGTTGGCCTGGGCGGTAAATTCCGTTCCGCTCGCGGAATTTGCGGAATTGGGGTAATTTTGCGTTCCGCGGAGAATGCGGAATTACCAAAAATTCAGCGATCCGCTGCTTCGCGGAATTTTTTGCTTCTCGCGCTTTCAAAATGCGTGTTTGCGAGATATTTCTCCCCGAGCACTCAAACAGCGTTCGCAAACAGGAAAAAAGCATCGCGAACGGGTGGAACAAGCAATTCCGCGTGTTCGTGGAACTTTTGCGTACTCGCTGAGATTTGTTACCGTTTCGCGAAGCTTTGCGTAGCGCGACTACGCAAATTCCGCCCACCCCTAAAAACAAGTGCCCATGGCAGTCCCGAGACATATGCATCTATATATATATATATATATATTTATATATATATATATATATATTACCTACTGGCGGTCGCTAGTAGGAAGTTATAGTCAGGACCTATTTTCCATAGGAAAAGCATTTTTTGTTTTCCCAATAACTTTAGCGTCGTTTGACGAATCTTCGTTAAATTTTAAAAACTAGTGGGGCGCTCCGGTCAGCTCCTGTCTTGAAAGTTTCAGGGTGATTCGCCAAGCGGGGGCCGAGAAAAAAGGGGGTCCCAAAACGTGCTTTCTCCATGTTAATTTCCATAGGAAACTTTAGACACGGCTACAGCTCGAACTGCTGAACGGAATTACACAAAATTTGGCAAAAAGGTAGTGCTTGGTTCAGAAAGCGTCCTTTTTTTAAATGGTGTAAATCCGTTCAGTAGTTGCTGAGAAATTCAAAAAATAAAAGTTTCGATATCTATGGCCGAGGAGGGTTTGCGAACCCTCCCGAAGAACGAGCTTTATTCTAATTGACTGTCAGCACTCCAAACCAGGAAGTGTTGGCAGCCATCTTGTGACTCAGTAGAACCGAGTCACAAGAAAACAGTAAAACAAGCATGAAAAACAAGAAAAGGGGGCAGGGTAGAAACACCCTGACCCCCCAGGCCTGCTCAGGGGGTCCCACAAGGACCCCCAGGGCCCAAAAAAGCATTTTTTTTTTTAAACCGCCAAAATTCGTGAAGGATCCACGAATCTCACTGATGAAATAAAAAAAACGTAGCGCGGGCTCCCGTGCTTCGTTGTATTTAATGAGTAATTATTGTGCGGGGGCCCATGGGGCCCCCGCAGCCCCGGGGACCACCACCTCCCTGGGGCTTTATTAATGGTTTTGTGGGGGAACGCAGCCCCCCACAGCCCTGGGGACCGCCACCTCCCCGGGGCTTCTATTTTTTTTAAAAACAACCTGTGTGGGGGGGCTTGAGACCCCCACATGCCCTGGGGGACCACCACCTCCCCGGGGCTTTACAATCTAGGGGAGGGGGGACGCGTGGCCCCCCTCCTGGGGCCCTTGATGGCCCTGGGGACCGCCACCCCCCAGGGCCGGCTCCTGCAGTGTCCCGGGGTGCCCACCCCTGGGACACTGCTGTTTGCTATGGGAGGGTGGGAGCCGTGCGGCTCCAGCCGTGCCATAGCAAACTGTGGTTTGGGTTTTGAAAGCGAGAGCAGGGAAACCTGCTCTTGCTTTCAAAATCCAAACCACATTGCTTTTCCACAAGGGGAGCTGCATGTCAGCAGCTCCCCCTGTGGAAAAGCAATGCCGGCTCCCGCAGGAGGCGGGGAGCCAGCGGGACCGTGGGGGCATTGGGGCTCCCCCCACGGTCCCCAACACAGAGGCCAGGCCCTGGGAGATGTGGTCCCCAGGGCCAGAAGTGGCCCGAGAGGGGGGCCACGCGGCCCCCCTCCCATTTCAAAAATAAATTTTAAAAAAAACACGGGGGATGGGGTCCCCGGGGATGGGGTCCCCGGGGCCATAAATGGCCCGAGGAGGGGGGCCATGCGGCCCCCCTCCAAATATAAATAAAAATTAAAAAATAATAGCCATGCCACAGGGGATGGGGTCCCCGGGGCCGAAAATGGCCTCGGTAGGGGGCCCAAAAAAGAAAAAGAAGGGAGCCACACTGCCCCCTTCTAAAAATTTTTTTTTTTTTAAATTGCATCGCGCCGGAGGCCCCGCCCCCTCCTGGCGCGTTCTAAGTTGGGGAATTAATTTCCCTTGAATACTGGGGGTCCCTGGGGGCCAACTAGCCCACCAGGTACCTCCAGTATGCGCCACAGGGCTGCGTTGCAGAGAGGTGGTCGAGGCCACGCCCCTTTTTACACCTCTCTGCAACGCAGCTCTGTGGCACTTACTGGAGGTAGCTGGTGGGCTAGTTGGCCCCCAAGGGACCCTCAGGACTCAAGGGGATTTAATCCCCCAATTTACAACGCACCAGGGGCCGCGTTTGCACAGTGGTGCAGGGAGGGGGCGTGGCCTGGTGTGACAAGTGTGCAAATGCGCCCTGTGGCGCGTTTTAAGTTGTGGGATTAAGTCCCCTTGAATCCTGAGGGTCCCTGGGGGCCAACTATCCCACCAGGTACCTCCAGTAAGCACCAGGGAGCTGCGTTGCAGAGAGGTGTAAAAAGGGGCATGGCCTTGGACCACCTCTCTGCAAGGCAGCCCTGTGGTGCTTACTGGAGGTACCTAGTGGGCTAATTGGCCCCCAGGGACCCTCAGGACTCAAGGGGAATTAATCCCCCAAGTTACAATGCGCCAGGGTTGTGTTTGCACAGTGGTGCAGGGAGGGGGCGGGGCCTGATATGGCAAGTGTGCAAACGCGCCCCCTGGCCGTTGTAACTTGGAGGATTAAGTCCCTTTCAATCCTGAGGGTCTCTGGGGGCCAACTAGTCCACCAGGTAACTCCAGTAAGCGCCACAGAGCTGTGTTGCAGAGAGGTGTAAAAAGGGGCGTGGCCTGGGTCCACCTCTCCACAACGCAGCTCTGTGGTGCTTACTGGAGGTACCTGGTGGGCTAGTTGGCCCCCAGGGACCCTCAGGATTCAAGGGACTTAATAGGGACGTTATAGATAGAAATTAGCATTTAAAAACCTTAGAAATTTACTGAAAAAACCATAGGTTTCAGGGACGTTATAGTTAGTTGGAGATTTCACTCGTACAAAACCAGAGAAATTCCACCGTTATAGTTAGTTCAGCTAACTATAACTCGCGCCCCCGCAATGCACTGCTGATCACGTCACATATTACATCATTCATGACATGGTCAGTGACATCACTGATGACATCACTGATGACATCTCAAATGACATCACTGATGACATCATCCAAGTGATAATCTGATGCACCTCCTCACACCCTAATATAACTTTTTATACACCCACTCTAAAATACAGACTACCATGTTAGAAACAATAGACACACCAATAGCAGTTAGTACATACCTGCTCAGTGATTCCTTGGTCTACACACACACATCCACTCATTCACCCATACAGTAACTCGTACATGCAGTCACTCATCAATACAGCACTATCATATGCACTCATACACCTATACATACACTCACACACCGCCACTCATCCATAGACTTACTCATACACCTACTCAGTCATGCAAAGAATCAATCACACCCATTTACTCACCTATACAGTTATACACAGACCAACTCACTTATTTATATAAATACTAACACATACTTACTCTCTTATACAATCACTGATACACGCAAACACTCATCCATACAGCCACTGTCACAATCACTTTACTCACGTATAGTCATTTATATACTTCAACACTCACATATACTTCCTTTCACATATGTAGTTAATCACACATATACCACTGAGACATCCATTCACTCACCAACACACCCATACACACACTCACCCACCTATACAGCCCTTCACAGATGTACTCTTCAACCCATACAGCCAGTGAATCACCCACTCACACATCTATGGATGGACCCACCACCCACCTACTCACACAGATACTCAGGCACCCATACAGATACTCAGACAACAAATCAATAACCCATATAGACAGTCATGAAGCTACACACCAACAGACAGACTGATACAGACATTTACACAGTTTACTCACTAACCCATGCATTCAGTAAAATACGCAAAATGAGTGACTTATACAATCAGTCACGCACCTACTAAATCATCCATTCAGACACTTATACACCCACTGATTCTTCAATACACCTTGGCATATATATATATATATATAAAACATATTTAAACTTTACAGAAACACACAGCCCTTTTATGCACTTGTATGTGTGCACTGCTGAGCCTGAGGTCAGTTTAAAAGTAGCCCTGTGTGTGCAGAAAGAGGCAAGAGAGGTGCAGAAAGAGGCAAGAGAGGTGCACAAAGAGGGAAGAAGGGTGCAGAAAGAGGCAAGTGGGGTACAGAAAGAAGCAAGAGAGGTGTAGAAAGAAGAAAGGGAAGTGCAGAAAGAACCAACAGAGGTGCAGAAAGAAGCAAGAGCAGTGCAGAAAGAACCAGCAGAGGTGCAGAAAGAGGCAAGAGGGGTGCAGAAAGAGGGAAGAGGGGTGCAGAAAGAGGCACAAGGGTTGCAGAAAGAAGGGACAGAGGTGCAGAAAGAAGCAAGAGAAGTGCAGAACCAAGCAACAGAGGTGCAGAAAGAGGGATGAGGGGTGGAAAAAGAGGCAAGAGAAGTGCAGAAAGAAGCAACAGATATGCAAAAAGGGGGAACAGGGGTGGAGAAAGTGGCAAGAGGGTGACAGAAAGAAGCAAGAGAGGTGCAGAAAGAGGCAAGAGGGGTGCAGAAAAAGGGAAGGGTTGTGCAGAAAGAAGCACAAGTGGTGCAGGAAGAAGCAAGAGAGGTGCAGAAAGGAGCAAGAGTAGTGCAGAAAAAAGCAATAGAGGTGCAGAAAGAGGCAAGAGAAGTTCAGAAAGAGGCAGCAGAGGTACAGAAACAGGTAGAAGAGGTGCAGAAAGATGGAAAAGGGGTGCAGAAAGAGAGAAGAGGGGTGCCGAAAGAGTCAAGAGGGTGCAGAAATTTACAAGAGAGGTTCAGAAAGAAGCAAGAGCAGTGCAGGAAGAAACAACAGAGGTGCAGAAGGAGGCAAGAGGGGTACAGCAAGAGGCAAAAGAAGAGCAGAAACAAGCAAAAGAGATGCGGACAGAGGCTAGAGGGGTGCAGAAAGAGGCAAGAGAGGTGCAGAAAGAGGCAAGAGAGGTGCACAAAGAGGGAAGAAGGGTGCAGAAAGAGGCAAGTGGGGTGCAGAAAGAAGCAGGAGAGGTGTGGAAAGAAGCAAGAGAAGTGCAGAAAGTAACAACAGAGGTGCAGAAAGAAATATAAGAAGTGCAGAAAGAAGGAACAGAGGTGCAGAAAAAGGCAAGAGGGGTGCAGAAAGATGGAAGATTGGTGCAGAAAGAGGCACAAGGGTTGCAGAGAGAAGGGACAGAGGTGCACAAAGAAGCAAGAGAAGTGCAGAAACAAGCAACAGAGGTGCAGAAAGAGGGATGAGGGGGGGAAAAAGAGGCAAGAGATGTGCAGAAAGAAGCAACATAGATGCAAAAAGGGGGAACAGGGGTGGAGAAAGTGGCAAGAGGGGTGCAGAAAGAAGCAAGAGAGGTGCAGAAAGAGGCAAGAGGGGTGCAGAAAGAGGGATGAGGGGGGCAGAAAGAGGCACGAGGGGTGCAGAAAGAAGCAAGAGAGATACAGAAAGAAGCAAGAGAAATGCATAAAGAAGCAACAGACATTCAGAAAGGGGGAAGTAGGGTGGAGAAAGAGGCAAAACGGATACAGAAAGAAACAAGAGAGGTGCAAAAAGAAACAAAAGAAGTGCAGAAAGAAGGAACAGAGGTGCAGAAAGAGGCAAGAGGGGTGCAGAAAGAGGGAAGAGGGGTGTGAAAGAGGCACGAGGGGTGCAGAAAGAAGCAAGAGGCATAAAGAAAGAAGCAAGAGAGTTGCAGAAAGAAACAAAAGAAGTGCAGAAAGAAGGAACAGAGGTGCAGAAAGAAGCAAGAGGGGTGCAGAAAGAGGGAAGAGGGGTGCAGAAAGAGGCACAAGGGTTGCAGAAAGAAGGGACAAAGGTGCAGAAAGAAGCAAAAGAAGTGCAAAAACAAGCAACAGAGGTGCAGAAAGAGGGATGAGGGGTGCAGAAACAAGCACAAGTGGTACAGAAAGAGGGATGAGGGGTGGAGAAAGAGGCAAGAGAAGTGCAGAAAGAAGCAACAGAGATGCAAAAAGGGGGAACAAGGGTGGAGAAAGTGGCAGGAGGGGTGCAGAAAGAAGCAAGAGAGATGCAGAATGAAACAAAAGAAGTGCAGAAAGAAGGAACAGAGGTGCAGAAAGAGGGAACAGGGGTGCAGAAATAAGCTAGAGAGGTGCAAAAAGAGGCAATAGGGGTGCAGAAAGAAGCAAGAGAGGTGCAGAACGAAGCAAGAGTAGTGCAGAAAGAAGCAACAGAGGTGCAAAAAGAGGGAAGAGGGGTGCAGAAAGAGGCACGAGGGGTGCAGAAAGAAGCAAGAGATGTGCAGCAAGAAACAAAAGAAGTGCAGAAAGAAGGAACAGAGGTGCAGAAAGAGGCAACAGGGGTGAAGAAAGAGTGAAGAGGGGTGGAGAAAGAGGCAAGGGGGTGCAGAAAGAAGCAAGAGATGTGCAGAAAGAAACAAAAGAAATAAAGAACAGAGGTTCAGAAAGAGGCAACAGGGGTGCAGAAAGAGGGTGGATGGGTGGAGAGAGAGGCAAGGGGGTGCAGAAAGAAGCAAGAGAGCTGCATAAATAAAAATAAGAAGTGCAGAAAGAAGGAACAGAGGTGCAGAAAGAGGCAAGAGGCGTGCGGAAAGAGAGAAGAGAGGTGCAGAAAGAGGCAAAAAGGGTGCAGAAAGAAGTGACAGGTGCAGAAAGAAACAAAAGAAGTGCAGAAAGAAGGAACAGAGGTGAGAAAGAGGCAAGAGGGTTGCGGGAAGAGGGGTGTGAAAGAGGCATGAGGGGTGCTGAAAGATGCAAGAGAGGTGTAGAAAGCAACAGAGTTGCAGAAAGAGGGAAGAGGGGTGGAGAAAGAGACAAGAGAAGTGCAAAAAGAAGCAACAGTGATGCAGAAAGGGTGGATGAGGGGTAGAAAAAGAGGCAAGAGATGTGCAGAAAGAAGCAACATAGATGCAAAAAGGGGGAACAGGGGTGGAGAAAGTGGCAAGAGGGGTGAAGAAAGAAGCAAGAGAGGTGCAGACAGAGGCAAGAGGGTTGCAGAAAGAGGGATGAGGGGTGCAGAAAGAGGCACAAGGGGTACAGAAAGAAGCAAGAGAGATATAGAAAGAAGCAAGAGAAATGCACACAGAAGCAACAGACATTCAGAAAGGGGGAAGTAGGGTGGAGAAAGAGGCAACACGGATACAAAAATAAACAAGAGAGGTGCAAAAAGAAACAAAAGAAGTGCAGAAAGAAGGAACAGAGGTGCAGAAAGAGGCAAGAGGGGTGCAGAAAGAAGGAAGAGAGGTGCAGAAAGAGGCAATAGGGCTGCAGAAAGAAGCAAGTGAGGTGCAGAAAGAAGCAAGAGTAGTGCAGAAAGAAGCAACAGAGGTGCACAAAGAGGCAAGAGGGGTGAAAAAAGAGAGAAGAGGGGTGCAGAAAGAGGCACAAGGGGTGTAGAAAGAAGAAAGAGATGTGCAGCAAGAAACAAAAGAAGTGCAGAAAGAAGGAACAGAGGTGCAGAAAGAGGCAAGAGGGTTGCGGGAAGAGGGGTGTGAAAGAGGCCCAAGGGGTGCTGAAAGAAGCAAGAGAGGTGTAGAAAGCAACAGAGTTGCTGAAAGAGGGAAGAGGGGTGGTGAAAGAGACAAGAGAAGTGCAAAAAGAAGCAACAGTGATGCAGAAAGGGGGGATGAGGGGTGGAGAAAGAGGCAAGGGGGTGCAGAAAGAAGCAAGAGATGTGCAGAAAGAAACAAAATAAATAAAGAACAGAGGTTCAGAAAGAGGCAACAGGGGTGCAGAAAGAGGGTGGATGGGTGGAGAAAGAGGCAAGGGGGTATAAAAAGAAGCAAGAGAGCTGCAGAAATAAACAGAAGTGCAGAAAGAAGGAACAGAGGTGCAGAAAGAGACAAGAGGTGTGCGGAAAGAGAGAAGAGGGGTGCAGAAAGAGGCAAAAAGTGTGCAGAAAGAAGTGACAGGTGCAGAAAGAAACAAAAGAAGTGCAGAAAGAAGGAACAGAGGTGCAGAAAGAGGCAAGAGGGGTGTGGGAAGAGGGGTGTGAAAGAGGCACGAGGGGTGCAGAAAGAAGCAAGAGAGGTACAGAAAGCAAGAGTTGCAGAAAGAGGGAAGAGGGGTGGAGAAAGAGAAGTGCAAAAAGAAGCAACAGATATGCAGAAAGGGAGAAGAGGGGTGGGGAAAGAGGCAAGAGGGATACAGAAAGAAGCAAGAGTGGCGCAGAAAGAAACAAAAGAAATGCAGAAAAAAGGAACAGAGGTGTAGAAAGAGGCAGGACGGGTGCAGAAAGAGGGAAGAGGGGTGCAGAAAGAGGCACAAGAGTTGCACAAAGAAGGGACAGAGGTGTAGAAAGAAGCAAGAGAAGTGCAGAAACAAGCAACAGAGGTGCAGAAAAACAGATGAGGGGTGGAAAAAGAGGCAAGAGAAGTGCAGGAAGAAGCAACAAAGATGAAAAAAGGGGGAACAGGGGTGGAGAAAGTGGCAAGAGGGGTGCAGGAAGAAGCAAGAGAGGTGCAGAAAGAGGCAAGAGGGGTGCAGAAAGAAGCAAGAGATGTTCAGAAAGAAACAAAAGAAATAAAGAACAGAGGTTCAGAAAGAGGCAACAGGGGTGCAGAAAGAGGGTAGATGGGTGGAGAAAGAGGCAAGGGGGTGCAGAAAGAAGCAAGAGAGCTGCAGAAAGACACAGAAGAAGTGCAGAAAGGAGGAACAGAGGTGCAGAAAGAGGCAAGAGGGTGCAGAAAGAAGGAAGAAGGGTGCAGAAAGAGGCAAAAAGTGTGCAGAAAGAAGTGACAGGTGCAGAAAGAAACAAAAGAAGTGCAGAAAGAAGGAACAGAGGTGCAGAAAGAGGCAAGAGGGGTGCGGGAAGAGGGGTGTGAAAGAGGCACGAGGGGTTCAGAAAGAAGCAAGAGAGGTGTAGAAAGCAACAGAGTTGCAGAAAGAGGGAAGAGGGGTGGAGAAAGAGACAAGAGAAGTGCAAAAAGAAGCAACAGTGATGCAAAAAGGGGGAAGAGGGTTGGAGAAAGAGGCAAGAGGTGTACAGAAAGAAGCAAGAGAGGTGCAGAAAGAAACAAAAGAAGTGCAGAAAGAAGGAACAGAGGTGCAGAAAGAGGCAGGAGGGGTGCAGAAAGAGGGAAGAGGAGTGCAGAAAGAGGCAAGAGGAGTACAGAAAGAGTGATGAGGAGTGCAGAAAGAGGCATGAGGGGTGCAGAAAGAAGCAAGAGAGATACAGAAAGAAGCAAGAGAAATGCATAAAGAAGCAACAGACATGCAGAAAGGGGGAAGTGGGGTGGAGAAAGAGGCAAGAGGGATACAGAAAGAAACAAGAGAGGTGCTTAAAGAAACAAAAAAGTGCAGAAAGAAGGAACAGAGGTGCAGAAAGAGGCAAGAGGGGTGCAGATAGAGGGTAGAGGGGTGTGAAAGAGGCACGAGGGGTTCAGAAAGAAGCAAGAGAGGTGTAGAAAGCAACAGAGTTGCAGAAAGAGGGAAGAGGGGTGGAGAAAGAGACAAGAGAAGTGCAAAAAGAAGCAACAGTGATGCAAAAAGGGGGAAGAGGGTTGGAGAAAGAGGCAAGAGGTGTACAGAAAGAAGCAAGAGAGGTGCAGAAAGAAACAAAAGAAGTGCAGAAAGAAGGAACAGAGGTGCAGAAAGAGGCAGGAGGGGTGCAGAAAGAGGGAAGAGGAGTGCAGAAAGAGGCAAGAGGAGTGCAGAATGAGGGATGAGGAGTGCAGAAAGAGGCAGAAGGGGTGCAGAAAGAAGCAAGAGATATACAGAAAGAAGCAAGAGAAATGCATAAAGAAGCAACAGACATGCAGAAAGGGGGAAGTGGGGTGGAGAAAGAGGCAAGAGGGACACAGAAAGAAACAAGAGAGGTGCTTAAAGAAACAAAAAAGTGCAGAAAGAAGGAACAGAGGTGCAGAAAGAGGCAAGAGGGGTGCAGATAGAGGGTAGAGGGGTGTGAAAGAGGCACGAGGGGTGCAGAAAGAAGCACGGGGCATAAAGAAAGAAGCAAGAGAGTTGCAGAAAGAAACAATAGAAGTGCAGAAAGAAGGAACAGAGGTGCAGAAAGAGGAAAGAGGGGTGCAGAAAGAGGGAAGAGGGATGCAGAAAGAGGCACAAGGGTTGCACAAAGAAGGGACAGAGGTGCAGAAAGCAGCAAGAGAAGTGCAGAAACAAGCAACAGAGGTGCAGAAAGAGGGATGAGGGGTGGAAAAAGAGGCAAGAGAAGTGCAGAAAGAAGCAACAGAGATGAAAAAAGGGGAACAGCGGTGGAGAAAGTGGCAAAAGGGGTACAGAAAGAAGCAAGAGAGGTGCAGAAAGAGGCAAGAGGGGTGGAGAAAGAGGGAAGAGGAGAGCAGAAAGAAGCACAAGTGGTGCAGAAAGAACTATGAGGGGTGGAGAAAGAGCCAAGAGAAGTGCAGAAAGAAGAAACAGAGATGCAAAAAGGGGGAACAGGGGTGGAGAAAGTGGCAAGAGGGGTACAGAAAGAAGCAAGAGAGATGCAGAAAGAAACAAAAGAAGTGCAGAAAGAAGGAACAGAGGTGCAGAAGGAGGGAAGGGGGGTACAGAAAGAGGCAACAGAGGTGCAGAAAGAGGCAAAAGAGGTGCAGAAAGTAGATATGATTTGCAGAAAGAGGCAAGAGAAGTGCAGAAAAAGAAAGAAAGGTACAGAAAGAAGCAACAGAAATGCAGAGAGAGGCAAGAGAGGCGCAGAAAGAAGCAAGAGTGGCTTGCACACAATTAGTACCAATTTAACACCCACATTTAGCAATAAGTAAGAGGTGACCATTCTAGGTTTGCAAAGGACCTTCCACCACGCTGTAACACTTGTCGCTGCATTTTTGGTAACGTTTGAGCCGTTTGAGCTAGAAACAAGGCTTTTTTTGTTCAAATCTGCAGATTAGGCAGCAGATGATGGATTATGTGGCTAATGAGGAAAATGTATAATTGTGCGAATGTCGGTGCAGCCAAACAGTCACATAATTCCAGTGGCCCTGCTCATACCTCTGACTAGGTCCAGAAGTGCTTCTCAGTGATTCCTTCTTTATTTTGTCTCATTGAGTTCATAATTTAGCTCCTATGGAAACGAGAAAGACTAAACGTGAGGTTACCACTCCACAACACAGACTACCATACCACATAATTACTCTCCATAACACATAATCCAACTCTACATAATTCCTATACACTAAATACCACATACTTTCTATCCACATAATTTCAATTCACAACATACCACATAATTCCACTACATACAAAGTACATCCACTCCACTCCAAAAAACATTAGTAAAAAACTTTTAGATTTACAACGCCAATAGCTCTAACTCTTGCAAATGCGAGACCTATTACATTACAAATGCTTCTTTAACTGGTAGTCGCATTTGCAGAGTGGTGGAGAAAGGGGGCTGGGTCTCCAACCAGCGCTCAATAATTCTGCTGCATAGGACTTACAGGAGGTACCAGGAGGGCTTCTTGGCACCCAAAGTCCCTCAGGAGTAAAATGGACTTCATCCCCCAAGCAGTACTGTGCCAGGACGCGCGTTTGCAGAGTGGTTGAGAAAGGGGTGTGTGGCCTCCAAAGACCTCTTAGCAATCCCACTGTGTGGGACTTAGTGGAGGTAACAGGGGAGGTATTTGGCCCCCAAGGACAACCTTGGGGGCCAACTACCCCTCCTATTACCTCCAGTAAGTCCCACACAGCAGCATTGCTAAGTTCTCATATCAGGCCACGCCCCCTTTCCCCACCACTCTGCAAACGTGCTCCCTGGCATGCTCTTGCATCGGGATTAAAGTCCACTTCACTGCTGGGGGTCCTTAGGGGCCAACTAGCCTTCCTGTTACCTCCAGTAAGCCCCACACAGTGGGATTGCTGAGAGGTGGACACAGGCCATGCCCCTTTTGTCCACCACTGTGCAAACGCGCCTCCTGGCTTGCTCTTGGTTGGGGGTGAAGTCCCCTTGGCTCCTGAGGGTCCCTGTGGGCCAACTAGCCCTCCTGTTACTTCCAGTAAGCCCAACACCGCTGGATTGCTGAGAGTGGTCCGAGGGCACGCCCCCTTTTAACACCACTCTGCAAACGTGCCGCCTGGCGCACTGCTGCTCGGGGGATGATGTCCACTTCAGTCCCGAGGTCCTCAGGACACAGTGGACCTCATCACCCCACCAGCAGTGCATCAAGAGGCGCGTTTGCAGAGTGTTGTAAAAAGGGGCGTGGCCTCATACCACCTCTCAGCAATCCCACTGTGTGGGGCTTACTGGAGGTGCCTGGTAGCCTAGTTGGCCCCTAGGGACCCTCACTAGCAACAGGGACTTAATCCCCAACGCAGAGCACACCAGGAGGTGTGTTTGCACAGTCATGCAGGGAGGGGGCGGGGCCTCCACTGAGTTGCCGTTTTTCAAATAATTTAGGGGGCTGTGTGGCCCCCCTTCTCTTGAGCCTTTTGGGCCCCAGGGACCCCATCCCCTGGGACCTGAGCCATTGTTTTTATTATTCAAAAGGAGGGGGGCATGAGGCTCCCCTCCTGAGGCTGATTACGGCCCCAGGGACCCCATCCCCAGGGCTAGGCCTTTCCTTTTTTTTACAGGGGAGGGGAGCTGTGGGGCCCCCCTCCCCAGGCCAATTTCGGCCCCGGGGACCCCATCCACCGGGGCCCGGCAAAAATGTATTTTTGGAAGAGGGGAGCTTGGCCCCCCTTCCCTGGGCCTCTCTTGGCCCCAGGGACCCCATCCCCAGTGCCTGGCCAGCCTTTCTATTTTTTTAAATTTTGGAGGGGGGAAGCATCGCCCCCCTCCTGAGGCCAATTTTGGTCCTGGGGACCACATCCCCCAAGGACCGGCCTTATTTATTTAATTTTTTTAAAAATTACAAACGGGAGTGGGGCCGCGTGGCCCCCATTCCCTGGGTCACTTTTGGCCCCGGGGACCCCATCCCCCAGGGCCTGGCCTCCTTGATGGGGACTACGGGGGAAGCCCTAATGCCCATGTTGTCCCTGCCGGCTCCCCGCCTCCTGCAGGAGACGGCATTGATTTTGGACAAGGGGAGCTGCTGACATGCAGCTCCCCTTGTCCAAAAGAAATACTGCTTTGCTTCATGGAAGCGAGAGCAGGTTTCCTGCTCTCGCTTCCAAGAAGCAAAGCAGTGTTTGCTATGGCAGGGCGGGAGCTGTGCTCCCGCCCTGTCATACAAAATGGCAATGTCCCGGGGGTGGGCACCCCTGGACATCGCAGTAGCCGGCCCTGGGGGTTGGCACACCCCAGGGCCAAGGAGGGCTCCAGGAGGGGGGCCACGCGGCCCTCCTCCCAACATTGACATAGCCCCGGGGAGGTGGTGGTCCCCGAGGCCGGGGGTCCGTAGCGGACCACCATAATAATATAATTTGTGCCCTGGGGAGGTATGGGGAGGGGCAGGAGCCCCCCCCACTTCTATAATTTAATTGGAGTCCCGGGAGGTGGCAGTCCCCGGGGCTTGGGGGGGCCTGTGAGGTCCCCCTACCCCTATTCAAGTAAAGCACTGGGGAGGTAGTGGTCCCCGGGGCAGCGTGGGGGGAAGGAGCCCCCCCATGCATTTTTTAGTTAATGAGCCCCGGGGAGGAGGTGGTCCCCGGGGCTGCTGGGTGGCTGTGAGGCCCCCGCGCATAATCAACAAAGCCCCAGGGAGGTGGCGGTCCACGGGGCTGCGGGGGCCCATGCGACCCACCGCATATAATTTTCTCATTGCCCCCGGGACCTGGCCCTCCCGGGGGCTCAAAGAAACGAAGCGCGGGAGACTGCGCTTCATTTAAAAAAAATTAATTTCAGCCAGATTCGCGCACCCAGCGCAAATTCGGCCAGTTTTTAAAAAGAAAATGCCTTTTTGGCCCTTGGGGTCCTTGTGGGACCCCCTGAGAAGGCCTAGGGGGTCAGGGTGTTTCTACCCTGCCCCCTTTTCTTGTTTTTTTTCCTTTTTTTCCTGTTTTCTTGTGACTCGGTTTTACCGAGTCACAAGATGGCTGCCAACACTTCCTGGTTTGGAGTGTTGACAGCCAATCAGAATCAAGCTCGTTCTCGGGAGGGTTCGCGAATCCTCCTTGGCCCTCAGATATCGATATTGTTATTTTTTTAATTTCTCAGGAACTACTGAACGGATTTACACCATTTAAAAAAAAGCACACTTTCTGAACCAAGACCTACCTTGTTGCCAAATTTGGTGCAATTCTGTTCAGCAGTTCGGGCTGTAGTTTTGTCTAAAGTTCCTATGGAAATTAACATGGGGAAAACGCGTTTGTGGACCCCCATTTTTTCTCAGCCCGCACTTGACGAATCTTTCGAAACTTTCAAGATTGGAGCTGACCTGAGCGAACCATTAGTTTTGAAAATTTCACGTAGATTCATCAAACGGCGCCAAAGATAATGGCAAAAGAAAAAACGCTTTTTGAATAGAAACAAGGTCCTAACTATAACTACCTACTGGTGACTGCCAGTAGGTAATATATATATATATATATATATATATATATATATATATATATATATATCCACACAAAGAGTTGCCCCCTCGAAAAAGCCCACACAGGTAGGTACTGGTTTCTCATTTATTAGTTGAAGCTGCAGCACAGTAGTCAGGACACATCACCACAAATAAAACAAGCCTGACGTGTTTCGTGCTCACTTGCACTTTCTTAAAGGCATAATGTCCAGCAAAGCAAAGCAATCTGAGCACCAATTATATCACCTGACACCCGCCCCCAGTGGGCGCTGGCTGCGCTCAGCCTGCTGGTATCCGTAGTGCTCACATTTTTCCCCAAGTGGGTTTGCTTTGCGTTGCACACTTATAGTCAATGACACCCCAGTGGGTAGTGTGATGTCCCGATCATGACTGGGCTGCACAGTAGACCTCCAAACAACAAACTCCTGTCCAAATACTGCTGATCACCGTTTGGCGTCACCATCGGGCCGCTGATATGCAGCGGGGCTTCTTTCACGGCTGGGCTAGCTGTAACGTATCCACACAAAGAGTTGCCCCCTTGAAAGAGCCCACACAGGTAGGTACTGGTTTCTCGTTTATTAGTTGAAGCTGCAGCACAGTAGTTAGGACAAATCACCACAAATAAAACAAGCCTGATGCATTTCGTGCTCACTTGCACTTTCTCGAAGGCATAATGTCCAGCAAAGCACAGCAATCTGAGCACCAATTATATCACCTGACACACACCCCCAGTGGGCGTTGGCTGCGCTCAGCCTGCTGGTATCCGTAGTGCTCACGGTTTTCCCCAAGTGGGTTTGCTTTGCGTTGCACACTTATAGTCAATGACACCCAAGTGGGTTGTGTGATGTCCCGATCATGACTGGGCTGCACTGTAGACCTCCGAAAAACAAACTCCTGTCCGAATACTGCTGATCACCATTTGGCGTCACCATCGGGCCGCTGCTACGCGGCGGGGCTTCTTTCACGGCTGGGCTAGCCATAACGTATCCACACAGAGAGTTGCCCCCTCGAAAGAGCCCACACAGGTAGGTACAGGTTTCTTGTTTATTAGTTGAAGCTGCCGCACATTAGTCAGGACACATCACCACAAATAAAACAAGCCTGACGGGTTCCGTGCTCCCTTGCACTTTCTCAAAGGCATAATGTCCAGCAAAGCAAAGCAATCTGAGCACTAATTATATCACCTGACACCCGCCCCTAGTGGGCGTTGGCTGCGCTCAGCCTGCTGGTATCCGTAGTACTCACGGTTTTCCCCAAGTGGGTTGCTTTGCGTTGCACACTTATAGTCAATGACACCCCAGTGAGTTGTGTGATGTCCCGATCATGACTGGGCTGCACCGTAGACCTCCAAACAACGAATTCCTGTCCGAATACTGCTGATCACCGTTTGGGATCACCATCGGGCCGCTGCTAAGCGGCGGGGCTTCTTTCACGGCTGGGCTAGCCGTAACGTATCCACACAAAGAGTTGCCCCCTCGAAAGAGCCCAGACAAGTAGGTATTGGTTTCTCGTGTATTAGTTGAAGCTGCAGCACAGTAGTCAGGACACATCACCACAAATAAAACAAGCCTGACGCGTTTCGTGCTCACTTGCACTATCTCCAAGGCATAATGTCCTGCAAAGCAAAGCAATCTGAGCACCAATTATATCACCTGACACCCGCCCCCAGTGGGCGTTGGCTGTGCTCAGCATGCTGGTATCCGTAGTGCTCACGCTTTTCCCCAAGTGGGTTTGCTTTGCGTTGCACAATTATAGTCAATGACACCCCAGTGGGTTGTGTGATGTCCCGATCATGACTGGGCTGCACCGTAGACCTCCAAACAACAAACTCCTGTCCGAATACTGCTGATCACCGTTTGGCATCACCATCCGGCCGCTGCTACATGGCGGGGCTTCTTTCACGGCTGGGCTAGCCGTAACATATCCACACAAAGAGTTGCCCCCTCGAAAGAGCCCACACAGGTAGGTACTGGTTTCTCATTTATTAGTTGAAGCTGCAGCACAGTAGTCAGGACACATCACCACAAATAAAACAAGCCTGACGCATTTCGTGCTCACTTGCACTTTCTCGAAGGCATGATGTCCAGCAAAGCAAAGCAATCTGAGCACCAATTATATCACCTGACACCTGCCCCCAGTGGGCGTTGGCTGCGCTCAGCCTGCTGGTATCCATAGTGCTCACGGTTTTCCCCAAGTGGGTTTGCTTTGCGTTGCACACTTATAGTCAATGAAACCCCAGTGGGTTGTGTGATGTCCCAATCATGACTGGGCTGCACCGTAGACCTCCAAACAACGAACTCCTGTCCGAATACAGCTGATCACCTTTTGGCATCACCATCGGGCCGCTGCTACGCGGCGGGGCTTCTTTCATGGCTGGGCTAGCCGTAACGTATCCATACAAATAGTTGCTCCCTCGAAAGAGCCCACAGAAGTAGGTACTGGTTTCTCGTTTATTAGTCGAAGCTGCAGCACAGTAGTCAGGACACATCACCACAAATAAAACAAGCCTGACGCGTTTCGTGCTCACTTGCACTTTCTCGAAGGCATAATGTCCAGCAAAGCAATCTGAGCACCAATTATATCACCTGACACCCACCCCCAGTGGGCATTGGCTGCGCTCAGCCTGCTGGTATCCGTAGTGCTCACGGTTTTCCCCAAGTGGGTTTGCTTTGAGTTGCACACTTATAGTCAATGACACCCCAGTGGGTTTTGTGATGTCCCGATCATGACTGGGCTGTACCGTAGACCTCCAAACAACGAACTCCTGTCCGAATACTGCTGATCACCATCTGGCGTCAACATCGGGCTGCTTCTACGTGGCGGGGCTTCTTTCACGGTTGGGCTAGCTGTAACGTATCCACACAAAGAGTTGCCCCCTCGAAAGAGCCCACACAGGTAGGTACTGGTTTCTCGTTTATTAGTTGAAGCTGCAGCACAGTAGTCAGGACACATCACCACAAATAAAACAAGCCTGACGCGTTTCATGCTCACTTGCACTTTCTCGAAGGCATAATGTCCAGCAAAGCAAAGCAATCTGAGCACCGATTATATCACCTGACACCTGCCCCCAGTGGGCGTTGGCTGCGCTCAGCCTGCTGGTATCTGTAGTGCTCAAGGTTTTCCCCAAGTGGATTTGCTTTGCGTTGCACACTTATAGTCAATGCCCACTGGGGGCGGGTGTCAGGTGTAAAAAGGGGCGTGGCCTCGGAACACCTCTCTGCAACGCAGCTCTGTGGCGCTTACTGGAGGTACCTGGTGGGCTAGTCGGCCCCCAGGGACCCTAAGGATTCAATCCCTTAACTTACAACGCGCCAGGGGGTGCGTTTTCACAGTGGTGCAGGGAGGGGGTGGGCCTGATATAACAAGTTAGCAATCTTGCTGTGTGGGACTTACTGGAGGTAATAAAAGGGGTAGTTGGCCCCTAAGGTTGACGTTGGGTGCTAACTACCCCTCCTGAGGCCACGCTCACCTTTCTCCACCACTCTGAAAATGAGACTGCTATGTTATAGTTAGAAATTAGCATTTAAAAAACCTTTGAAATTCACTGAAAAAACCATAGGTATCAGGGACGTTATAGTTAGAAATTAGCATTTAATAAACCATTGAAATTCACAGAAAAAATCATAGGTTTCAGGAACGTTATAGTTAGAAATTAGCATTTAAAAACCTTAGAAATTCACTGAAAAAACCATAGGTTTCTGGGACGTTATAGTTAGTTGGACATTTCACTCGTACAAAACCAGAGAAATTCCGCCGTTATAGTTAGTTCAGCTAACTATAACTCATGCCCCCGCAATGCACTGCTGATGACGTCACATATTACATCATTCATGACATGGTCAGTGACATCACTGATGACATTACTGATGACATCTCAAATGACATCACTGATGACATCATCCATGTGAAAATCTGATGCACCTCCTCACACCCTAATATAACCTTTGATACACTCACTGTAAAATACAGACTACCATTTTCGAAACCATTGACACACCAATACCAGTTACTACATACGCACTCCCTGATTCCTAGGTCTACACACACATCCACTCATTCACCCATACAATCACTCATACATGCAGTCACTCATCAATACAGCCACTATCACATGCAGTCATACACCCATACAGACACTCACACAAATCGGCACTCATCCATAGAGTTACTCACACACCTAGTCAATCATGGTAAGAATCAATCACACTTCCATTTACTCACCTATACAGTTATACACACACCACATCACTTATTCATACAGAAACAAACGCATACTTACTCTCTTATACAATCACTGATACAAGTACACACTCATCCATACAGCCACTCTCACAATCACTGACTCTCACGTATAGTCATTTATATACTCCAACTCTCACATACACAGCCTTTTACATATGTAGTTACTTGGACATGTACCACTGAGACATCCATTCACTCACCAACACACCCATACACACACTCACCCACCCATACAGCTTTTTCCACATGCACTCTTGAACCCATACACCCAGTGAATCAACCACTCAAACATCTATGCACAGAGTCACATACCTCCCACCCACCCACACACACACACACTCAGGCACCCATACAAGTACTCAGGCAACCAATCGATAACCCATATAGACACTCATGTAGCTACTGACCAACCCATGCAGCAGCTTATACAACAACAGACAGACTGATACAGACATTCACACAGTTTAGTCACTAACCCATGCATTCAGTAAGGCACATTTAATCACTCACTTAAACAGTCAGTCACGCACCTACTAAATCCTCCATCCAGACACTTATACACCCACTCATTCTTCAATACACCTTGGCATATATATAAAACATATTTAAACTTTAAAGAAACACACAGTCAATGGATGATGTCATCAGTGATGTCATCAGTGATGTCATTTGAGATGTCATCAGTGATGTCATCAGTGATGTCACTGACCATGTCATGAATGATGTAATATGTGACGTCATCAGCAATGCATTGCGGGGGCGCGAGTTATAGTTAGCTGAACTAACTATAACGGCAGAATTTCTCTGGTTTTGTACGAGTGAAATGTCCAACTAACTATAACGTCCCAGAAACCTATGGTTTTTTCAGTGAATTTCTAAGGTTTTTTAAATGCTCATTTCTAACTATAACGTGCCTGAAACCTATGGTTTTTTCAGTGAAAAATAAATAAATATATACATATATATATATATATATATGGCACAGGGCATACTGCAATATTTTTAAAAAGTTGGACATGTATATTTAAGTTTTACACGTCCTGGCGTGAAAAACTAAATTTGTTTTTTCACTATAGCAATGCCTACCTCTCCCATAGAATGTCATTGGATTACCTTATTACATTTAATAAGTCTAATTTCCAAATGAGAACAGGTAAACAGTTTATGTGTGGTGTATTTGGAATTTTAATGAAAAATGGTCTTTTATGTTAAAGTTAGATTTTGAATTATATTTTTGAAATGTCACTATTTGAATGTTGCCATTTTCCTACCATAGCTATTTAGGTGTTGCAGCCTGTCTCTGGGTCACATAACTGGGTGCAGTTGGCAGTTGGTCTTTGTGCATTCCTCTTAGACAGCAACACACAAATATGCCTGGGTGGGCAATAAATTACAGGATGGGAGGGCAGACCCACTTACATCTGAATAGGTTGTTTACTCCCTTCACACAAAGGGATTGCATACCCCCTATAGTTAGTCTGGAGCCAGGGCCAGGAAGGTTCAAAAAGAACCTCTAGAAGTGTCTCCTACTACAAAGGAGGCACCAGGTATAAATATAGCTGAAATTTTTAAACTTGCATATCTCTGGTTCTACTGATTGGATTTTTGGCGTTTTAGTCTTGTTCCATTTATTTATAATTACTCTATTTTCCTATATATTGTGGTATCCTTCTTGTGTTTTCATTTCATTACTGTTTGAAGTACTGCATACATACTTTACACATTGCCTCTGAGTTGAGCCTGATGGCTCTGTGCCGAGCTACCCGAGGGTTGAGCACAGTTTAATTTAGGGTTTGCTTCTGGCTTTACCCTGACAAGGATTGTGGTTGCTGCTGAGTAGGGTTTCACCCCCTCAACCAGTAACCCAATTCCTTATTAAGGGTACCACAAACCCTAAGAGTTCCTTGAGGCATCAGCTGGAATCAGATGTCAACGGGTGTCAGGCACATGACTGGACTAGAGGCCAGGCCACATGCCCCATCCCCTATGTGCAGTGGAAGCCAGATGTGCACAGAGGGTGGTTTGCAGATCCGGGCCATAAGCCTCCAACTGTGCACAGTTGGAGACATAGGCCTGGGGAGAATGGGATAGAGGAGCTGGCTTAAGAGCAGGACCTGTGCCTAATTGTTTGTACTGATAGAATTAGTGACACGTTCCATTATTTTTTTGGGGGGAATTTGTAGGATCAAGGGATCCTCTGCGGAACTGTCGAAGGAAGTTACAGAGAAAACCATGTGGCAAAATGGGGTTTAACATGGAAACCCAGAGAACCCACAGTTCCAAAAAGTCCAAAGAAAATTGTTTATTACCAACATTAAAAATAATAAACAATAAGTGACTCTAAGCCTTTGGGTTCATTGTGTGTATTGTACACACATAGATAGAACTGGACAAATTATTTTATGCTGTTGAGGAAGATGTTCCCTTCTGCTGTGAATTGCACTCCATGTGTTATAAAAACTCTGGGCATGTTGAATCAGATGGTATTGGCTAGAAGGATAACATGGTTCCAGAGCTATGTGGAAATCACTTTGCTGACATGAGTCTGTGGTATTTTTGGGCAAATCTGGCCAGACCATTTCCACTTCTGCCTTTAGCAGATGTTGGAAAAGGCAGAGGCAGTGTGGAGGAATAGATCCTTCAAATTTCTAAAGGTTTCTTCCATTTCAAATTATGAAGCAACCCCAGTAACTGTGTCTAATAGTTGTCTCTGCAATGTACAACCACTATATATGTTTACTCAGATGTTTAAACATTTTCAGCCAAATGTAGAAATTGATGCTATTTCATTCCATGCATTCCAATCTATGTAATGTCCATTTAGGGCAACCCCAAATCCTTGTCGACATTGCAAGGTCTTGCATACTCATGAGCCCAGTGTATAAAGGAGTGACCAACAAATCACATACTACATCCTCTTATTTAGGCCGAATACGGCGTCTTACATGTTTTATATGGAGGTCCACTCCTGTTATGGGTTTTATATGGAGGTCCACTCCTTTTATGGGTTGTTCTGTTACAGGTTCGAAATAATAAAATTTGAGTACGCTGTTTAGTGGGAGGTAGCCTTTGAGTTGAAATATATAATAGAGCATGATCACCATATCATATATTCAAAATCAACTGTAAGGGCTGACACTTATACTGAGCTGATTGCCAGGCTCTTCTGGAAGTCTAAGATGGCCATCGCCGTATTACTTCATAGGATGCCACTTCGTATTGAGGAGGTCGACATCTTTTTTCACACTACTTATCGAGTAGAGCCATGGCGGCTGCACATCATGCCGGTCTCGCGTACTTTGCGGACTGACTCGTTGGGACGATAGCCACGAACAAACACGCCAAAACAGTGAGTACACCCCACAAATGATTTGATTTGTGACAGACATGAGGATAAATGATTTATGTTAGCAGATTTGGCTATGCGCTTGTGAGCAGTCAATACTTCCTTTGTAGCTACTTTGCCGGCACTGCACGCGTTTCAATAATTCTAGGATTGTGTGGAGTCGTGACCTTAAAGTTGTCAGGCTCAGAGCGCCTAATTTCCGTCCTACCGATAATTGTATTTTGGACTCGACTGGTAATAACATACGCTATGAGCACTGTAATCTTTGACATGTGACGTTTTGTGTTGGTTTCACAAATGAAACTACATATGATGCCAGTCACGCATGCTCAAGTAATATCGTTTTAAGTGGCACACACCCCCCAAGATAGGATACTTATCATGGTTGCGCTGAGATAGTGCTATATTTGAGTCCAGCTCGCGTGGCCACATTGTGATAGTTCACAGCTTGGACTAAGTTGGTGCTCCATCCACGCATTACCTGCTATTTAGAGCCATAGGCACCTCCCACCCAGCTTAAACCAGACGCATCATGTTTCCTATATTAGTGTACCCACATGGCGCCTTGGACAGTTAATCTCATGCTGATATCATGGATTTCTTTATAGATCTCCTTATCTCCCCAGATTTACGTTAAGGATTACATAACGAAAGGTAAGAAGTCGGTGACTTCGCCCCTTATCTAGAGCGGTCTAAACCGTGCGTATATATCATTTCCTTCATTTATTTGATCTCTTATTACTCGTTACAGAATACCTATTATCACGACAGCATTCTATACCTTGAATCTACTATTTCTTGGTCTTATCTAGACCTAGTAAGTATAACACTATTTCTCTCCCAACAACTCACTGTTGACCGACTCACACTTGGCACTAACACAAATTAAGGATGCATGTCCCTATCCTTTATGTAATATATGCACAACCATTGGCATGATAAAGCCATACCTCATCATATTCACAACTATTCCCCACTAAAGAAAAAATATATTTACCCATTCAAATCACAAGTACGTATTTCCTGATATGATGGACACTCTCTGGTGAAACTTCAGGGTCAGTTGACCTGGGTGACGGCTAGTTAAAATGTCAAATGAAACTCCTCCTAAATAGAATAAATCTTTGCTCTAGATGCTTTGCCCTGAAGAAGTCCGCTGTGATTGAAATAGCACTGGACGAAACACGTGTTGGCATAAGGGCATGTCTAAGATGATCGAATAAAAAACTTCTGAAACCACGAACACAGCCTGGAATTTCTGTGTGCTTGGAGACATTGTGATTCTGATTTCTGGACTCTGTCCTTCTGAGAAGGAATGGATGGCTCCTTCTCCTCCTGAAGCACCAGAAGATATATGGACTTTGAATAACTATATACCTCTAACTTTTCTAAAAACCAATGTGGTAGAGTGCGCCTGCTGAACCTAGCCATTGCCTCCTTTTGTTTTTTTTTAAATCACACACTACACATGGTGCTGGACTCCTAGTGTGCACCCCAGAGCTAGAGCAGCAAAATGAAAAGTATTCCCCAAGAAAGAATTATTTAAATAGAAAAAAGGATTACTTTATGGTTACTGCATAGTAATTAGCTGATATCTGTGAAGTGAGGCTACGCATAAAAGTTCAGGGAGAGGTGACCAATGGATTGCAGCTGTGCCTTACTTAATACAAATAAGCTTCCCCTTCTCAATTTTGCAAGTGGACACCAGGCACATAAAGCATGTAATTGTAGTAATCGGTTTACACTCAAAAGGTAATTACAAGGACTACCAATGATTTCAAAGTTGCAGTCTTCTGACAAACAAAATATGATGTTGAACTTTTGAGCTTATTAGAAACTGGTAACATGGTTTGATCTGGTAACTTTGAGAACCGATGTACAGCAAGTGTAGATTTACTATTAGTTGAAGACAGCAAGGTTATGCCAAATTTAACTAAAGCCTTTATTTGCAAGACATATAACAGGCTGATCTTGGACATTCAAATAAGGGTAGCATATTATAAGAAATATGAGATCAGTTCCTATACTGGATGAAGGCATGAATATGTGTAGTTGAAGTTAATCTTTTTCATTGTAAAAATTGCAAGACTTTAAAGAAAGGATTAGAGAATCTGTTGTTTAAGAACTACTTATATTTTCTGCAAGTGTTGAATGTGCTTGCTTTACTGCCTTGGAAATATGATGCACTGTTATGGTTAACAATCTTTAAGTGACAAATTAGTGAGAAAATATATGTTGAAAGATAATCAAAGGAAAACTGAGTGATGTATTTTCATAGTAAAAACTGATTTGCTGACCACCGTTAAACCGTAATAGTGAGATATACAGCAACA
Source organism: Calotriton arnoldi (assembly GCA_963921515.1). Taxonomy (NCBI): domain Eukaryota; kingdom Metazoa; phylum Chordata; class Amphibia; order Caudata; family Salamandridae; genus Calotriton; species Calotriton arnoldi. The sequence goes on from CAWUFW010006982.1 coordinate 131,395, forward strand.
GGTGCATTGACTATACAACTATATATTTTAATGAAGAATTCAGAAAGAAAGATGCAGCTTGTGCAAGTTTGAAGGGAATACAAAGGTACCATAATAAAGTCAGTGCTACGCTCAGGTACATGAGTGACCACATCATCACTCATCTAGACCCTCAGTGCTACACTCTGAGCCCTGAACAAGCACCCTGTAACTGACTCCACGAGAGTGTAATGGAGGTAAAGGCACTGTGATGTACTTAAAGTTATACACAGGGACATGTGTCAGGACACAGCTACACAACCAGAGTCTCAGGGGCACATCAAGGGGACTGAACAAGCACATTGCCACTAATTGAATAGCAGTCCATTTGAGTCAGATGCATTTTGATGTATTTGAAGTCACACCCATGGACATTTGTCACCACATAGCCACTCACTCAGACACTCAGTGACACACTATGAGACGTGACTAAGCACACCATAATTGACTCTGTGAAAGTAAAGTAGAGGCAAATAACCCAATTTGTAGTAATAGTCACAACCAGGGACATGTTCTCTGTGTCACCATGCACCCACTCATCCAGACACTCAGGGGCACACTTGTAGACCTGAACAAGCCCAAGGTCACTCACTGTGTGATAACTGAAGGGAGACAAAGACACCATGATGTACTTAGAGTCACACCCACACCCAGGAACATTTGTCAGCTCACAGCTACTACCCCAGAGTCTTAAAGGCACACCCAGATACCTAAACAAGCACACTGTCACTCACTCCATCACATTCCAATGGGTCCAAGGCCTTATGATGTAGCTAGTCACACCAATGGGCATGTGTCGCCACACAGCCAAGCACCCAGACAATGAACGGCACACTTGGAGACCTGAACAAGCACACTGTCACTGACTGTGGAAATTAAACTGAGAAAAAAAGAACTATTATGCAGTCAAGTGACATCCAGGTACATGTCACCACACCAATAAGGAGTATATGCTCCCCAAGGTAGACCTTGTATAAATGCAAGTGCCACCTGGCTGTCATGCTTAATGCAACAATAATTTATGAGTTATACATGAGCATTTTTGTTCCACCCTGGATAGGTCATATAGGAGTATTTATGTGTTATCGGTCTTTAGCCACTTGGCCTAAATTTGCATTTGTATTTTTACTCATTTCCATAGCCTATATGAGAACATTATTCTTAGTTGTATATTTCGAATCTTCTTTTTCGGCATTAATATGTTCAATTGGATTATCTCTCATTTCGTGAAAAGTTATCACTGCATGATTCTAAGCCTTCTTGTTGTACCATCTGTTTTGGGTCTTTTTCTTGAAAATCAAGAGAAGAAACCCTGATATCAAAAAAAGAAAAAGACCCAAAATAGATGGTACAACAAGAAGCACCAAGATTCATTACAACTTATAGTAAGGAAAGTGGGAAAATTATCAATAAAATACAAACATATTGGTACTTAATTGCAAATGACCCAGATGTGGGATCACTATGGGGATCAAAACCTTTGGTAACATATAGAAAAAACAAATCTTTAAAAGATCTATTGGTCAAAAGCCACTTTCAAGATGTACCAAAAACTAATTGGCTAATGGAACAACAAAGGGGTTTCAAGAAGTGCAATTCATGCAAAGCATGCAAAATTGGAAAAAATGTGAAGACAATAACAGATCACAATGGAAAGACCATGGACATTAACCAAAAGATCACATGTATTACTCAATATGTCATATACATCATTGAATGTAACTGCGGGTTAAAATACATAGGCAGCACAATCTGCATGCTAAAGAAACGTATCCTCGAACACATCAGAGCCGTAAAAAACAAAGATATGACGTACGCCACTGCAAAGCATATGGCACAGTGGCAAAACGTAAATTGGAAATCTATGACCTACTATGGCATCCATACAATAACATCTAATGAACGCGGTGGAGATAGAATGAGAAAATTACGTCAATGGAATCCAGATACATCATCAGATTAAGAACAAAGATGCCGAAAGGGATCAATAATGATGAAGAACTTTTTGTACATCTGGAGTATTTTGGAAACTGAAAAGATAATCATAACAAATGGTCTGTTGGGCACTAAACCCGGAATAGAATTCCCAAGATGGACTCGGCACTAGACCATGGTAGAACTATGGGACAATACCATCAAAAGGTTCTCGTAAACTAGAGGCGAGACAAATAATATTACTGAATACTGTATAATGAATTAATTATGCACTAATTAGGAACTGTGCGAAATGTATGTGGCCATATTACTGACAGTGAGATAAATTCCTTTCTGTTTGACAAGTTTTGTAAATATTGTAAATAAAGTTTCATTTAAAAGACACTACAATTCCCACAATGCCACATAACCGCAGCGTGAGCATATAAAGTGTAATAGAGAAAGGACTCACTAACCGTGATCAAAGCCGTGGTCAGGCTGAAACGCGTTGGTGGAGTGTTGCTGAATAAATGGTAAAACTGAACTGAACTCCGGAGTGCAGCGTCCTTTGTAATTAAAATTGTTTTCAAGGGTCATGATCTGACCCCTCTGCTTTGCACCCGCTGTTGAGCGCACCAAAATTGCAAGGATCTCATTGTGTATGGAATATATATATATATATATATATATATATATATATATATATAAAAATGTATTTATTTATTTATTTTTTGCACATCAGCTTATATGCAGCACTTGAGTACTTGATTTCTTTATGTTTGGACACTTTGCTCCCCATCTGAGTTCAAGGTTCTGCAGACAAGGCAATGTAATCCAATAATATCATAGCATGCGTCACTCTCATCTATCTTCTGGCAATTTGTGCCCAAGAGGCATGGAATACTGAAAGGCAGCGGCAGATCGTGATGCACCTCTTCAGGTGGTTGCATTACATTGTCTCTTATGTCAAGTGTTCAGATGTTTATGCATTCCAGACACAGCAAAACACTTCTCCCAACTTCCCAGGCTGGCCTTCTTGTCACATAATGTGCATGTTACATATTTTGCTGAGGTCATCTTCTTATCAGCAAGGATGGTAAAAAAAAGTGCTACATTAGTGTCTCGGTGGGGACCAGGTGTCTTTGGCCTGATGATCGCTGACATTGTGAACACCTTGCTCTGCTTTGGCCCTTTGGTGATAATCCTGCATATAAGGCATATCTATATTGTGAAAAGTGTATCTTATACCCCAGAAAACTCTCAAGCAGACAATCCACTCCTGCTTCATACTGCTAAAGTCTTTGTGCTGTGGGGGTCAGTTGCCAATAGAAGGGGGGCACAGCACCTTGCCAGAGGTCAAACCCTGCAGTCTACTCCCCCTCTGCACAGTCAAGGGATTTGTGCGGGGTGAGAAACTGAATGAGGGTGGGGATAGGGTATGGTTGAGATCCATGCCAAAAAAGACATCCATGCCATACGAGACACCACTGCTACGCATGATAGAAGTGTGTGGCTAGTATATTTGTTCTGTTGGTGGCCTAAAAGGTATTCTATACTAAACACAGTCAAACAATGTTTGCAGTGAATGTTAGCTGGAAACAGATATTGAGGCGAAAAAAAAAGTTTCTTGTAGAATCTGATTACAACCCCCACAAACTCAATATTCCCATTTGAGATGTCATCATTTATGTAATATATGAGCTCACAAGCAGTGCAGGAAGGTGGCACAAGTTGCGGTTGTTTTACTGAACCGCAATTAGCAAATGTGAGTGTTTTTTGGGTCTTACAGTAGTAACCATAACTGTCCTTTAACTATCAACATTTCACATAAACTTTGGGGCATATTAGCAAGACCGGCGATAAAATTATCGCCGTTTTAGCGGCAGGAACGAATATCCGTTATAGAATTCCAATAGAAGCCCAGGTTAGATGTCCTGCACATCTAACCTGGGCTTCTATTGGAATTCTATAACGCATATTAGCAAGCCCATTATCGCCGTTTTAGCGGCAGTTTCCTGCAGCTAAAACGGCGATAATTTTATCGCCGGTCTTGTTAATATGCCCCTTTGGGGCATATTAGCAAGGAGTTGCGATATTTATTGCAAAACGCGCTTAGCGCGTTTTTTGTTAACGCCGCCTATCGCTGGAAATTATCGCTGAGATAACACCCTATTAGTAAGGTTTATCTCCATAGCGATAATATTTCCAGCGATAGCGGCAAAATGTGAGAATATCGCTGGAAAAGCAGCGATATTCTCGCATTATCGCTAAGGTGGATTCAGCATTAGAATCCACCTCCTATACTTTAAACAGGTAAGTCATCCTCACTAGCAGGTGATAAAATATAGCGATAAACGCGCTTAGCGCGAATTATTTTATCGCTTCGCCTGCCTTGCTAATAGGGGGTAGTGGTGTTAGCGACTGTTTTCAGTCGCTTTTAGTAGGGAACGCCTTCCTTGCATGTCATTAGCGATAATTATCGCTGACATGCAAGGCGATGGAAAACGCGGCCTCTAACGCCTGAAAGCTGTCGCTAACGCCTGTTAGCGACAGCTTGCTAACAGGGCGATAAAATTATCGCCGCTTTAGCGGCAAAAAGTGCCGCTAAAGCGGCGCTAAAGCCCTTGATAATATGCCCCTTTGTTTTTTAGTGGTGCGTGAGTGTGTCTGTGCGTGCGTGCGTTCGTACACCTTCCACTACCTGAAAATGATCTTGCAATAACATGAAATACGAGTATACTAAAGCCCCAATGAGCATTCCAAATATGAAAGATTCGTCAAAAGGTAGATATTTTTTAAAAGGCTAGAGTATATCCTGATTATAATTCTGTTCACACAGTGAAAACATGCTTATGAAATGCCCTATTTTCAGCACAAACTGGAATTGCTACAACGTGATAAAATATTGATGACTGCATCTTACCTCTAGATAGAAGAGTTTTTCCACACATGGATATTGCTGACATTCTGTAAAAATGTTAAGGCGGTGCTTTGCTGATCAGAATGGCCTAAATTATATATGAGACGATGCAAAAAGATGCGATTTCAGTTCCGGTTTGAGTTTTGCTAACAGCCCCAAACCACTGCATCCATCTGCCTCCTTTCATCAATAGGATAATCCCCGGTGTCAAGCATATCATAGACGTTGCCCATGACTTTATTATAAGCTTGCCACATAAGTTAGTTTGAAGCTTGCTACTTGTGATGACTTTCAAATGTCACATTCTTAATTGATTTGTCACAACATTATGACGCACATATGGGCATAGTTACAAGCCACTATCGCCATCGGAGCGTCACTTTTTTTGACTTTCCGTTGGCGTTGTGCCATTTTAATTATTTACAAAGTGGCACTAAGCTACTTAGCATGGCTTAACGGCACCTTCTAAATATGCCCCTTTCTGCCGCAGTCCTCTGCGGCAAAGGGGCGTGCACTGGGTGTTGCTGTGGTCGTTCCACCGCAACACCCATTGCTTTTTTACACTACCTGAAATTTACAAAGGTGCGGCGGCTGGCAAGGCTCGCATGTGGGGCGGGGGTCACGGGTGGTGTTGTGGGGGGGCAAAATAAACAAAAAACATAAACTTACCTTGAGACCGGTCCCACGTTGCTGCTCCTGCTCTCCTGTCTCCGACTACAGGAGCAGGAAGCAGGCAGCCAGGCTCCCTCCCCTAAGCCAATCATAATGCTGCAATGCAGCGCTGTGATTGGTCTGAGCGTGGTGACACGGCACTCAGCCAGGGGCTGGAGGGGTGGGCATGTTCTCCATGCACGCTGTAAAGTGGCCGACCAAACAGTCATTGCACACTTAGGAGTGGGCAAACCACTCCTTCACTGCCCTGCTCCGTGAGCAGAGCAGCCCCGCCCACCCGCCCGCCCGCAAAGTGGCAGGACACTTCACAAAGCATAAAATGATAATAACTTAAAGTTATTATCATTTTATTTTCTCTTCTTCACACTGCTTAAAAGCAGTGGGGTGATGCTCCTCCACCATAGGGAGAAGCCACCCCTGTTACAAGGAGGTGTAAATCCATGGCAGCACCAAAAACTAAGCCATGCAAGAGCATGCGTTAGAATGGCGCATGAGAAATGTTTTTATTTCTCCTCGTTTTTGCTTTTTCTGTGTCCTGCCTTCTGAAGCACACATAGAAAGAGCAAAAATCCATTTTTGATTGTTTATATGTAGAAAGATTTCCCTTCCTGCACATAAACAATCATTAAATAATGACAATTTGCTACTTCTATGTCTGCTGCAGAATGCAGCAGACATAGAAGTAACAAATCACCATTATGGATTGTTTATTTGCAGGAAGGGACACCTTCCTGCACATAAACAATCAAAAATGGATTTTTGCTCTTTCTATGTGTGTAAATGTTCATGAACTTGGCACAATGCTGAGAAATGCAAAGGACACCACTAGAGTGCAGTTCTGCAACCTCTTGCAAAGTAAAACAATTTTCACAAAGAGATAATGCTCAGGATAGTTTGCTGACCATATTCAACTCATGGCAAAAGCGATGCTCCCACTCCTCCGGCCAAAATAGAGTTGTATCATTATGAGTCGATAGCATTTACTGTCCATTGATCTTAGTGCAGAGGTCTACAAACCTTTTTGCTTTGAGCCCCCCAAACAAAAGTGTTGTGAAGTTGAGCCTTACGCAAAGCTTTGCAGCAAATTTTGGCGTTAGCGTGAGGGGCAAGGATGAGTGCATCATGAGATCATTTCTGAGGGTACATTATCCGTTGTTCATAATCCACACTAAATATGAGACTTATAAAAGATCAAACACATCAATCAAAAAGAGAAATAGGCCAGAAAAATGGCTCCTCCCAATTGGGTGTTAAAGACCCTCACACTCATGAGTCCCAGTGGAACTGCACCTGATGCACTAATGATAGCTGCAGCCCTGATTTGCTGGCTGTCTCCGTTGCCTTCTTCACCCCTTCCAACATAGTGCCTGACTATCACTCCAGACTTAAAACAGACTCACTACCACTTCCAGAAAAAAATGTACTCCCACGTGATGCCTCCCTCTGTGCAGAAAGGGTGTCTCTGCCCTAATGCCAGCAATGAAAATGAGCCCCCAACCTCCTTTTGTAAAGTAAGAGTCATATGGCTGGGTCTGAACTGGGGTGGCTAAGTGAGCTAAAGAATGATGATGGATTCAACCAAGATCTGTGACTGGGGGTGAGTGTCTGACAAGTTTCAGGGCTCTGTCCATCATTTCCTTGTGTTTGATTTATTACTTTTCAGCATTTATGGGTCACGTTCAACACAGGTTTACCATTCAATCATTTTCCCTTCCAGATACAAATCCCCACACCTTGGATACATGGGAAATTCACGTCTAGTATAGTTGTATTTACCATGAAACCAGGAAGCCAAGTATTCACCAACTTCAATGTCAATCTGCATCTTGTACACGTCAAAGATGAATTATTTGTACATGAAACTGATTTCAAGTTCTTGTTTGTGATTATGCAGTTAGAATAACAGAGGAACCATGATAGAAAGCATATATTTAGCTTTATTAAGTTGGTCCATATACGTATATACCAACCGTTCTGAGCAGCTAATATAAGATGTAATGCATTATAAAGAAATCAGTATTTAAGACCTGAAGTTTTTATTCAAAGTGACAGGCCAAAGCTCATCGTCTGATTGGTGTTGACGATCCGGATAACCTGATGCACAATTCTGCAAGCAATATGAAAAAGGCCTGAACAATCTGTTTTGTGCCTGAAAAATTGAGTAAAACTGCAAGCTGGTGTTGTGCTTAACTAAAGATGGCATAGCTATTGTCCCACCTCTCTATATTTGGAGGGATGAATCTTCTGTTTTGCTATTTGTGTCCTCCATCACTAAAAAAATGAATACATTAACTCTAGGGGTTTAACTATGCTTTTGCTTCATGATACAACTTAATCCTCCTTTCTGGATAATGCATCACTCTTCCTCTATTATCTATGCTGCTTTTGAACAAAACTGAACTACAAAGCACACTGCAATTAATTATTGCATTCCTCACATACTTTGTAATTATCACTATTGCACTTCACTACCACCATCACAAGACAGTGGTAATGGAGTGGAGAGGTAAATATAGCCAATGTGATTATCACCTGGTTTGGGCTAGACCCTTCTTTACTAAGGCATGGTATGACTCACCAGTGAAGGTTCTCCATTAACAATTTCTACCACACTTTAGGTTAATACATTCAGAGGTCCTAATGTTGAACTTCCAATAAAATATGCATAAAATTCCAGAGCACAGAAGGTTATTGTTGAATTAGGAAATATGCATATAAAATTAATAATTAATTAATTAATTAATTGCATTGCTTATCTGCCTTAGGCTTCAACAGGAAAAGTGCATTTTAAAATGACATATAAACAAATTGTGTAAAACGCACTAGGCCTTTTCTAGACTTTTCCATTAATAAATGTTGTTCTTTAGGAAATGCTGAACCATAAACAAATGTATTTGATAGTTTGACCTGACTATTTGATAGTGTGTCTGGCTTAGATTTTGTTCTGACGGTAGAATGTGCCGAGTTTATAAGCTGCAGCACTTAAACCAACTTGTTAATGTAAATCTTAAATATGCTTTAAACAGCTTGCTAAACAATTGGTTGGAATGAAAAGTGCAAGGACCTGCACAAAACACTTGAAAAGCCGACCTCAGCTTAACCTTGTCTTTTAGTAGTAAGATTAATCGAAACTCTAAACTATTTCATTTAAAAATACAAAGGAATGTTTTTTTTTTTCATTTTGAGAAATAATGAAGACACTTCACATAAATTACAGCATGTAACTCTGAATTTGACTAAAAGATTTGCTTTACTTGATAGGAAAGGAGAGAACACACAGGTGAAAAACTTTCTTGCTCATATCATTACTTTTTCTTTAAACATTTTGAGTTTCAACTGAATGAATTTCCTGCCTATTAATCTTTTTTATTGCAGCTGATGTAATGTAGTACATGGATTATTGTTTAGTTAAAATACATTTTGCTTAATTAGTTTGATAGGAGTGTAGTGAAAGCATGGAAAACAAAGACTCAAACTAAGAAATGTGCCCTATGAAGTTAGATTTATTGACAAGTGTCCAACGTGCAAGCACCGGAAAGAAATATGTGCTCCCAGGAGAATACTGAATTGTATTTTCTTTTTTATTGAGATCCATCAAAAATTTACAAATTTATCCAGACAACACAATACAAATATCCAATAATAAAACCATTCACAATAGCCCTATTGATCATATAAAGTCAGATAAAAAACAGGTTACATAACCTTGAATTAAACGAGACATTAGAAATCAGATAGAGTAATCTTAAACCAATAACTTAGTTGTCACCAAGTTGCCCATAAAGCAGTAAAATATAAATCCAGGTAAAACTGAAAGTATTGTTAAAATTAAGGCAGCCAAATATGTTTTGACATACTAAAGATTAAATACAGCATCGCCTGCCAGATCTAAAACAAGCTAAAGTGTCCATAGTGCATTAGGTCCAATACATTTTACGAAAATATTAACATATAAATCATAATTAATATTTTTGTCCTGTTGGCTTAAACCATTTTTTATTTTATTTTCTCTTCTTTTCTACCCTTCCTTCCTCCTTTTCTTAAAAAAAAAAAAAAGGAAGCAAGGTGTCAATAGTGCAAAAAAGTGCTGTAAGGTAAATGTTGAAAGTGCAATCAAAGTGCAAGCACGTATACAAATATGGCAACACAATCGACATTCATGAACCTTTCTGTATATTAGGACAAATTTTAAGCTCTAATTTATATTACGAAATTTTCAGTCGAAATGGGCCGCCCAGATTTTTTCAAACTTCTTAATCCCTCCAATTTGCAATGCATACAAGCGCACACTGTTCCTAACCTGTTTCATTTTCCGAACCCAATCACATTTTGTTGGAACCAGGTCTGAACACCATCTCTGAAGCAAGAGTGACCTGGCAACCGCCATTGCAATATAAAGAAACTTAACTAAATTATCAGAAAGATGTAACAAAGGGTCATAGCCAAGGACTTTCAGCCAATTATTGGAGTCTAGTATGATGAAACATTCAGTCTCTAGATGGCAAAAAATCTCATTCCAGAACCCCTGAATTAAAGGGCACTGTGATATGATATGTGTCCAATTAGCTATCGGATGATTTAAGCAGCAAAAACACTGACCGGATTGGCTGGGGTAAACCTTGGATAAAAAATGTGGGGTTCTATATAGAAGCCATTTATTGAAAAATAGCATCCAGCGTCAATTTGCTCCCCTTAGTGTTGTAAAGTTAAGTTTATTTAATTCAGACCACATACTCGCAGTAACCTCCAAACCTTCGTGTTTTTCCCATTTTGTTAATGCTTTCTCGGAGAGATCAAACCCCTGATAGGGGCTAAGATTCTTTTCCACTCACCAGGTTTACTAACTGTGATTTCTTCGAGAAGAACATTTGACAGCTTTTTACGTTCATTAATATGTATCAGATCCAGATTGTTAAGAAACCTGATCAGAATATTAAATGACCCAACAAGAAGGAAACCATTCGGAATTAGCTTGTATATTTCGGAAATATTCACCCACCTATCGAACCTAATAAAATCTGAGATTTTCCGAAAACCGGCCTTTGCCCATTTTTGACTAATTTCCGTCGATTCTCCAGCTTCAAATACTGAGGTGAGTTCGGATAGTGGAGTTGAAGAATTAATAACTGGAATTGTATATCGCCTATAAAAATCTTGACATTTATAAGAGAACCACTGCATGCACTTATAACGCACTGATTTAGGGGATTTCGCAATTTTTAATGGACAGCGTATCTGATGTTCTTTACAGATTAAATTCATAAAATAATTTACAAATAAACCTGAATTCAAAACTGACTTAAATCTAGACAAATATTGTGCAAAATATGCCGGATAATAATCCCTGAGATTCGGGAGGGCTAACCCGCCATTCTCCACCTCCTCATATAAAGTACTTAGTGCAATTTGGGGAGTTTTCTTTCCCCAAAGAAAGGATGTAAACATGGACTCTAATTTGGCAAAAAAAGATGCTGTTAAAACACATGGAATTGCTGAGAATAAAAAATTAAATAGCGGGAGAACAGACATCTTAATCAGTGAAACCCTGCCAATAATAGTCAGCGGGAGCGAGTCCCACCGAAGCAATAACTCCCGTACTTTCGACAAAAGCGGGACAAAGTTCAAATCATACAAGTCAATGATTTGAGACGAGAAGAAAATTCCAAGATATCTTTTTGGTTTAGAATTTAGACAGGACAAAATATCAGGGTGTAACACCTCGGGTTTGCATCCGCACTGGATTATTTCCGTTTTCTGTTTGTTAATTTTATACCCCCGAAGCAATTCATATCGCTCGAAAACCTCAATAACTTTCCCTTGGACCCGCCTATCGCCTTCGATTATGAGCATGATATCCTCCGCGTATAATTTTAGTTTCCCCATAGTAGGTAAAGGGGGGCGAATCTCTGCATTCTTTCGAATAGCGATAGCTAAAGGCTCAATGAAAAAGTGAATAAAATGGGGGACAATGGACAGCCTTGTCTAGTCCCTCGTTTTACCCTAATTTGTCCTGCCTCAGAAGCATTAACGATGATATTAGCTTCTGCATTAAGATATATTCTCTGAATCAACTCCGTGATCTTAGGAGGTATACTAAAACTAAGAAGAATATGGAATAAAGTCTCCCAGACCACGAGGTCAAACGCCTTCTCGGCATCTAACAGAAGGACCAATGCTGGAATTTTCTTGGTCTCGAAATAATCCAGTGCTTCTGCAAGATAATGCGTATTAGTCACAAGTTGCCTCCCTGCTATAAACCCATTTTGGTCGGGATGTATCAAAGTCTGGGCTATAGCATTAAATCTGTTGGCTAAAAGTTTGGTAATGATCTTGTAGTCAGAGTTTAAAAGTGTAATTGGGCGATATGAATTGGGGTCTTTGCAGTCTTTTCCCTTGTTTAAAAAACTGACTACGTTCCCTTCTTGAAATGAAGGTGGAATCGGACCTCCCTCTAAGATAGAATTAGCAACCAGCAAAAAATATTCTAAAACAACATCTAAAAAAGTTTTAAAAAACTCGGCTGGGAGATCATCCGGACCACAGGCTTTGCTGTTCGGAAGGTTTTTTATGATATACCCCAGCTCTTTTCTGGAGAAAGGGCGCGTCATGCTGCTTTTATCAGCCTCAGAGAGTACCAGAATTTCCTGTTCCTGGAGAAACTTGTCCAGGGATGCCTTATCAATGGATTGTTGTTGACCATAGATATTCTTATAATGTTGAAGCATAATGTCCCTTATAGTCACTGGATCTTCACTTTGGGATCCAGTTACAGGACACCTCAGAGAACTAATCTGGTTACTTGCGGCCTGCTCTCTGGCCTGCCATGCAAGGAACTTCCCGGTAAAATTGCTCTCTTCATATACCTTTTGCCTATGGTTGCTATTGAATGTTGCACATTCTAGATAATAAGCTTCCGCGAGATCCCGTTTGGCTTGATCACATTTTCTTTGATTAGGGGCTGAGGGATTACTAAGAAAAATGTCATAGCATCTCTGGACCTCCTTTTCTAAATTTTGCTTTATTTCCTTCTTTTTTCTAAAACTTTCTGCATCCTTCCCAATACCTAGACCCCAAATGTAAGTCTTTAGAGAGTCCCAAACAATATGGAGAGGAGCTGTCCCATGATTTCTTGCAAGAAAGTCCTTTATCTCTGTTTTACAGAGCAGAACCCAATTTTCATCTGAGAGATGTAGCCTATTTAAGGTCCATCTGTTAGAGAAAGCCGGGATCTTACCTAACTCGAGCTCTAGAATAAGCATTGCATGATCTGAAAATCCGTTCGGAAGGAATTTCTGCTGACTAAAAATCAAGGACTTGGATATAAGAAAGAAATCAATGCGTGAGGAGGTGCGAAATCTGGCCGAAAAGCAGGTATATGCAATCTTAATCAGGAATACTGCCCGCCATGGGTCGATTATGTCCAGAGTTTTCCTATAATTTTGAATAATTCTGCTGGTTTTAGGTTGTAATTGTTTTTTAGAAGGGGGCGCCCCGAATCAATTTTTGGATTTGCTAGAAAATTGAAATCTCCCCCTATAATCACTTCCCCGGGCGTTTGTATTAGGGATTGAAAAAACTCTTCATATGGTACCGGATTATCCTCCACTGGGCCATAAATGCTAGCAAAGGTTAAAAATCTATTCCCCACATTGCAGGTCACCCAACACCACCTCCCTCTCTGATCACTTGCAAAGTTAACCACCTTGGCTTGAAGTTTTTTGCCTAAGAAAATCGCCGTACCAAGATGTGATGCGGAGGAGGAGGAGAACCCCCGGTATGTTGCCCAGGACCTAAACATTGAAAAATCTGCTAACTTCCCTTCTGCTATAAGAGATTCTTGAATTAAAATAATGGCCGGGTTTTCTGTCTTAATCCATGATTCAATAGCCCGCATTTTCTTTTTATTATTGAGTCCGTTTACATTAAAAGAAACCACCTTAAGGAGTTCCTTATTAACCATTAGCACACTACACGGTAAAATCCTAGAAGGCACACAAGATGGGCTAAAGTGTGCTGGAGGGACACAGAATCTGTCAATACTCCCCCACTTGCCCTAACAGGATATAGATTTATTGGTAAAATTTGGATGAAACAAGAATTTACAAATGGATCTCTTTTTTCCATCTTGCTACCCATTCCACACCCGTGGACCCCACCCCTCCCCAAAAAGCCGCGGTGAGCAGTGCACCATCAATGCTCACACCTGACAGGCTTACCCAACCCCCCAAAACTGGCACCTTGACCTTGTGCCAGGTGCTGCTGGCCTACATACCCCTCCCCCCCTCATCCAGGACGTGAAGAGAAAAAAAACAAAAACAAGGGGGAATAAACCCCACAATACTATGTAGGAGAGAAAAGAAAAATAGAAAAGCCTTACTCGAAAAAGAAAAAGAAGCAGACAAAAAAGCAGACCAAAGAGCAAATGCAGAGCTGAGTAAAACAGCAACTATAAGGCCCCCAGCTAAGAGACCTAGGACTTACTTAAAGAAATTTGTTGCAGTAGTTCCTGTGCTTCAGGGATATTGCAAAATACATGGAATCTACCTTTAACCAGCACTTTTAGCTTGTTTTGTTGTGCAATCATTGCCTGCGCCCCTTGTTCTTTAAATAAGTGCAACATTTTAGCAAACTCTTTCCTCCTTTTGGCTGCGGAGGCCGACATATCAGAAAAAATGCAACATATTGGCACCTCCGAGGAAGTGAACTGCCTCTGCCTTATAGCCTTAGATAGAATTTGTTCCTTGACCCTATAATACCCAAAGGTAACAAGGATTGTCTGTTGGAATTTAGCGTTAGGGGGTAGATGCGCAGGCACCCGGTGGGCCCTCATAATGGTAAGATCTCCATTAAACTCTGGGGGAACATTTTTTTTAATGAACGCATCAATCCATTGTAGTTTCTGCTGCCCCTCAAGACCTTCTGGAATACCAAGAAAGCGAAGATTAGAGCACCTAGAGTGATTCTCCAGTTCCTCCAATTTAAGCTCCATTACAGACTTTTGGCTCTGATAAGCGGCAACTTTATCATTCATGATAGCTACCTGGTCCTCCAACTGCAAGATTCTAGTCTCTGCCTCATGAAGTCGTGCCGGAACCCGAGCCATGTTCTCTTCGATTTTAGACAAATGGGCATTGTTGGCAGCAATTTCCGTGGACTGAGAAGCTTTAAGCTCTCTGATCTCATCCAGAATTAAGTGAAGGAGGCTCTTAGCATCCCATTGCAGAGAGAAAGATCTATCATCCTGAGAAGAATTTTCCTGTATTGATTCAATCCCAGCCTTAGATTGCGCTAGAGATGTTATGGCAGAAGCAGCAGAAGATGTTAAGTTATCATAGACAGCCTGCCCCCCGTTCTCGAGAGCAGGTAGATCCAAAAAGCTCTGTTCAGGGGATGATTGCACTTGAGGTTGTGAGATAACAACGCTACCGCTACAAAGAGATGCCCCCTTTAAGGGGTTTTCAGATGGTTCAGCAAATCTTGGTGCACTTTCAGCCCCCTCTATGCCTGAGATTGAGCCTGGCTTTAGAAAATAGAGGGTATTTTTTAAGTTCCTTGGGCTTCCCAGTGACAGCTTCGACCCCGCGAGCCATCGCATCTGGGTCAGCGGAACTGATACTCGCATCCAAATCGACTGAGGCTCCCCGTGAGTGATGTATCTGGGGGAGCTCTGCAGTGGCCATCTCAGAATTTTCTGTGGGCGGACCCAAGTCTTTCCTCAGAGATGCTGCACGATTAGTCCGGGCTGCTGCTTGACCTGCGCGCTTTTTGACCCTCTGCGCCAGAACTGGAGAGTCAAGATGGCATACGGCAGTGTTTCTGGAGAAATATCGCATAATGAGAGTCACAAAAAATTTCTATTACTTTACTTTCTCCAAGATGGATTGCCAGATAATACCAGAACAAGAGAAGGAAGGCTTAGCGCATAGGACTCCCCCAGCGACCCTCTCCCAAGTAGCGCAAAAAGCCCCATACGCATATGAACAGTGGAGTACATGCACTTACCCCTTGGAGAGAAACCTGGTGTTCCCCGATGTCGCTGTAGACTTGGGCCTCAGAGGCAGTAAGCCTGCTTGAATCCTGGGAGGAAAAGGCTGCACAGTCCAAAAAGAAAAAAAGAATAATTTTTCCCTATTCAAAAATACGTCCTTAATATATTTTTTTATATCCTCTGTTTTTGTCCCAGAACAGCTTTAGCAGGGGTCAAGGAGAGTGGAAGAAAAAAGAAGAACAAAGAAGTCAGCAGCTTGATTTAATATTAAAGCTCCCACCAGCCGTAATTTTAAAATCCCTTTTGAGACTCCAAATGGCTCCAAGTGGCTTTTTCCAGCCTGTATATGCTGTTTGTGCTGTGAAAATCTGTGGGAATCTGCCGTTTTTTTTCCCCTTCTTGTGCCTTTAAACCTCTCCTTTCCTTTCCCTCCACGCAGCGTCTTCCTGCTGCCTCCTGCCGCTCAGGGAAAAAACAATTAGCCCACGACGTTTTCCTCGGTTACCTCGTTTCTTTTTTAATGAGCACTGTAGCCCCGATAACTCCTGCTTCTGCTCAGGGAAGCCGTGGCTATTTCGCGCGTCTCCAGCCTCTCATCGGTGTCCTGGCGTCCCGGAAGTGGAGGGGGCAGGTGGCTACCGTGCAATCAGCCGGACAGCATCGCACCAATCCACAAGCATGCACTTGAGGAGAATACTGAATTCTTAATGGTTGAAGATGACAAAACAAGGCAACACGATTTGAAACATTAATTCATACTGTCTTATAAAATGTGTGCTCCTAGTACAGGAGCAGAGAACAGAGGAAAGAGGAGATGAGACAGGAGATGAGGAGAGAGGAGAGAGAGAGGAGAGGAGAGAGAAGACAGGAGAGGGGAGCACTTTTGCAACTCCATCAGACCCATACTCTATGCTTTACCTCTTGCTGATTGACTTTTGCCAATGCTTATTTGCCCTATTCTGTTTTAAGATTGCACTGAATATTTTGAACCTCTCTTTGTGGGAAGGTCAGCAATTATTGATTTTGAGCATCATGCCCTGTTCTCACTCTTGCCTTTCACTTTTGAACTCTTCATGGGTCCTGACTGACCATTTTTGCCCCATTCTTAGAATAGGGATTCTTTCCTTCATGGAAAGAGATGAAAGCAACATTTTAATATCATCTGCTCTAACTATATTTTTCCTTATCAATTCTGTAATCTGATTGATATTTGACTAATGAATAAAACAACCTGAATTTAACTCTCATTATTAACTAAAATTTGGAATTGCATCTGAGATTTGTTTATGATGATGAAATAGCCCTTTTGATCATAATACAGTGACAAAGATCCATCTCCTGAGAGGAGAAATTGGCACAGGATTGGGTCCTGATCCTGTGAGTGATGGTAATTGAAAGGGTGCACAATATTTATTAAATAACTTCAAGCTATCATTATATTATGCAGTTTCCAAGTTGCTGACTCTGAAACCTCAGGACCTGTATCCCAGCCTTTGCGCTGTTTTGAAAAATGTGTAATATAGGCAAATCAGTTGCCCTCACTGTGCCTAATCTTGAATATGTAATATAATTGTGTATTTCCAAACATATAAATACCCACTTGATGTACATGATCTCCTAACACCCAATAAGGGACATTGCACCCTTAGTAGGTTTTTGCTACATTATAATATATATTAGCATTTCCAGCTGTAAATTCCAACATATTTTGTACTAGCAACAGTTATGAGTTAATTGACAGAAAGTTTGTTTTCGCTGCTTATTACTACATAATTTCATAGACTTAAGACTCAAAAAAACAATCTTACTTGTGCTCTTTTGTCTTTTCCTCTTGCTTACTTTGTTGTTGCTACTGTTCCTTGCCTGTGGGCCAAAAGCTGAAGTCTCAGAAAAAGTTGCAAGACAAAGCAAGCTGAGGAAAGAGTAGGTGTGGAGTGTGGTATATGGATGTGGTATGCCCTGGTTTGTCTCACATACTACCTGTGAAATTCTGGAATGTTTGGGCGACTATTGCATCAGGTTACTGTGGAGCAGTCAGAAATGTTAGCTGCCATCCATGCAGTCAGCCTGAATGTAACTGCTTCCAAAATATGGAATGAAAACATGGAGAAGGATAGGAGGCATAAGTTGCAGGTAGTGGAGGAGAACTATGGAGGAGTCCTTTAGTTGCAGGTAGTGGAGGAGAACTATAGAGGAGGCTTATAGGCAGTACTGATACTCTTTCCGGCACGTATATTTCTTTTTCATTCTTTTATTGTGCATTTTTTTCTGCTTTCCTAAACCTGTAAACTACGCCTTTTCCTTGTCAATCAATTTTTCTTACTTTGAGCACACTGCTGCTCCAGTCTTTTCTCAAACTCCATGAACATTTTCTAAAATGTTTCTAGACATTAGAGGCACATGAGATGGAGACAAGGGAGATTCTGGCTTTGAAAAATTATAAGAACTCAAACCGGAAAAGCGGTTGTTGAATGCTTGTGTTGTTCCCCAAAAGCTGTAAAAAATAAAGTAAAGTGTTTTTTCAACCTCGGCTATTTTGAGGATTTTAAAATTGCTGGTATGTCCGTAAAATGCCTAAAATATGGGAAACAGCCTTTACAATGTTTCCTTAAGTATGCATGCCATTTCCAGGCAAGCAGAAAAATGCTTGCCTTAACCACTCATATGCCTTAACCACACATATAAGTGGTTCAGGCAGTTGGCATTCTAGCTATCTGAGAGGACGAGGAGAGAAACTGGAAGGATTGCTGCATGAAGAACCGGGGCGCGGCATGGTAAGTTGGGCTTGGACTGGGGCTGGGATGTAGGTCTTAAGGGTGGGGGATGGTTTTAGGGCTCATGGCAGGGGCTGAAGTAGTTTTTAGGGCAGGGGCCGAGTTTTAGGGCTCAAGGAAGGGGAAGGGGCAGTTTTCAGGGCAGGGGGACACTTTTTTAGTGTTCTGGGTGGGGGTCTGGGGTCTGGGTAGTTTTTAGGGCAGGGGATGAGTTTTAGGGCTCAGGGTAAGGGTGGTGGTTTTTAGGGCAGGGGGCAATATTTAGGGCTCAGAGTGGGGGTGCTGGGGTGGGGGTAGTTTTTTTGGGCTAGGGTGCTGGGTTTTAGGGCTCAGGGTAGGGGGCTGGGGTAGTTAATTGGGTTGCGGTGGGTAGATTATAAAGCAGGATGGAAGAACTTTAGGGCTCAAGGTAGGGGGGCTGGGATGGGATCTTTACCACACATATTCCTTTTACCAAACATGCTTTTACTATGAAATTCGTTGTTAAGGCATGAGTAGTAAAGGCATCTGTGGTAAAGATGCAGTCGTTGTAAAGACTGTGTGGTTAAGGCATGCATGGTTTAGGCATGCGTGGTTGTGTCATACAACCCTAGAATATCTCTAGTTCTTTTCACTCCTACTACCAATGCAATTGCCTGTCTGATGACCATTCTCATGAATTTAGCATTTTCTTAACTGTCTGAATTGCTATTTTGGGTCATTAAGAGCTACTAAATTGCCTTTCGGTATGTATGAATGGATAATGTTGCTTCCCAAAATGCAATTCCTATCCAGTAGAAATTGCATTTTGCGATTTGCAAAATAGTAAATTGCAAATAGGGACTTACTATTTGTGATTTCCTGACCTCATATTCATAGCATTTCCTAATTGCAAAATGGGCATTTAGGAAATGCTATTACCATTGATTCTGAACTGGTGGTAACCAGGTCAAAACTTAAAAAGGGCACCCAAAATGCCCCAAATAAGATCACCCTCTGTCTCAACACTGAGGGGAAACATGTCACAAGGAACACAGGCCTCATACTACAAATGGTCAGGTGTTTTAAGTAAAAGTTCCTATTTTTAAACCAAAGTCTTTAAGATGACTCTGTGAGAGTAGCCCTGAAAAGTGTGGGGCCTGGGGTTTAATGCCACCACTCCTTTTGAGATGGCCCTTAAGAGACAGTGAACCTGGAAAACAGTCTCACTGGCAAGAGCACCACAAATGGACAGGGCCACACCCCCTACACCAGGTCTGGCAGGTCTCGGCATTAACAAATGAAGCCCCTCCGCCATTATACAACTTCCCCAAAACAGGCAGTGGGCTCAGACCAGACATGGTTCACATCACCAACAACCACACCAACTGGTCCAGCCTCCTGCTGAGAGAGACAGGAGGCCCAGCAGCAGCTGATAGAGTCCTGCATCAGTCCCTGAAGCACACCTGATGGCATAGCTGTGGTGCCAGGCTGCAGTGCTGACTCCAGAGGCCAGACCACACGAAGAAGCGAGGCAATGGTGAGGCGAGCACAGTGCTCCAGTGGACAGTGGTGTTTCCTTCAGTTGCTAGGTTTTCTCCACCAGGTATAAGTGCTCTCTTGATAGCAGGGTTACATCCAGTCATCAGACTTCACTCTCAGATTCATCCAAGAATACAGATTGGCAAAGAGCTAGAGCAATGGTTCTGCAGTGCTTCCCAGAAGACCTCCCATTCACTGCAGTCATGTTCATCCATTGGGGATCTAGCTCATTCATTCAAGGATACAACTCAACAGTCATCTGGTCCGATGATTTTCTGGTGACCACATTTATCCTTCATTCATGAAACTTTGGCTGGGCCGCAACGCATCAGGAGTGCCTTCTTGAAAATAAACAGCACTATTGAACATGCAAGGGTGTAAGAGCGAGTCCTTTCTTTATGTGACACGGATTGTTGTATATATATATATATATATATATATATATATATATATATATATATATACAAGGAAAATGTGGCACTCCATATCAGTTTCTGTAACAGTATTGTTTACTGTTCACACAGATATCAAGCCAATGCACTTCAACTATGCAGTCTTGATCACGGCTGATGGTCCTACATTTGTTTCTACCTCTATGACATTGTAGCCATGTCTCTCTGCTTCATTATGGCAAATATAGTTGTTCACACATTAAACACATGTACAGCACGAAATGAGCTACCTATGTTAACATAATGTTTGTACATTGATTCTCATTTCTTAGTTAATTAATCCTCCTATGTGTTACCAATAATGTGCATTACCCTTTGTTTTTCACAACAGTGTAATGAGAGACTATTTCATGTTTTGTTGCCCAGTGTTACAGTTGACTCACAGTGGTTAGCAGTAGTGTTTACAAATTACCAATTTCGCCTCTACGCGAGGTTATCTAATCCTCATGCATGTTTGTGTGTAAATTTGAATTTACTCCTAAGGTATACATGTCGTCCACAAAAATGATACAGTCTCTGTTAGAGTTACTGCAGGTGTTTATACTGTTCCTCATCCTTATTGAGGCCACTGGGGCTTTCGGTTCTGAATGTGATTAAATAATTCGATTCTTTTTGTCAAAGAGTACAATCTATCCCCCTAGTCTATTTTGGGACATATTCAATTCCATAGAAAACCAGAGATTTCCATGTTTCTCCTTGATGTTCTCTCATCAGACATTTGGAAACTGCATAAGTAGTATCCTTGTTTTCAATTGCCCTTATGTACCCGTTGTTTTAGAGGGCAAATTGTGCTGCCAATATATTTCAAGCCAAATTTTCACTCCAGGGTATATAAATGTATGTTGTCTCACAATCGATTCTTTGATTTATTCTTGTTTGCTTCTCTTCGTGATCTAGTATAGCTCATGTATTTTTGCCTATTTTACACGCTTTGCATTTCAAACATTTTCTGAAGCCATTGATTGATCTGGTTAACCAGGTTATTTGTGTTTTTTCTTCAAAATGGCTTTGTATCAATTTATCTTTAAGTGATGGAACTCTCTTGTAGGTGACAGAGACAGATGGTTTCAGTTTAGGCCCTATATCAGGATCTTCCTTGAGGATGTTCTGATATTTTTGAAAAATCTGTTTGATTTGTAGATTTTCTTTAGAGTATGTTAGTATCAGTCTGATTTCATTGTCTTTTGCTGTATCAGTTTGCTTTTCATTTTTGGTATTGTGATCTTTCGTATACTTTTTGGATATGTCTTTGTTGATATCCTCTCTTGGGGAACCTTTGCCATGGTTCTCTACAGTTGTTTTCAAAGTTCTCCTGTGTCGAGCAATTTCTCTTCAATAGCAAAAATTCCTGATGTTAAATAGAGTTAGAATATATATATATATATATATATATATATATATATATATATATTCCAAGCAAAGTCCAGCCTCTCTTCTGATCTCATCCACCAGTTGGGGTTGGTGCTGACAGGTGGGCGCTGGACCCGCTGTAATATTGTAATCACCTCGTGCTACTCGAGCACAAGAAAAAGTCGCACTCAGGATATACGATTAGTGAAAAAATGTATTTATTGACTTTGACGCGTTTCGACAACACAGTCTTTGTCAAAAAGTCATATATATATATATATATACCAAGCTGAATTCTTTCCAACAAAACAGCATGCCCTGGACAACGATTGTTGCAAAAAGTGGTATTTAATCCAAAAGGCTTGACAACATTCTAAGTATTTCGGGTAGACCCCTTGTTCACGAGTAACTGTGTCAGTTTCAGAATTGTTTAAATAAACGAACCATGTGTTCCCAACAGTATAAACATAGTGAAAAGACTTTCCTATTGCCAGTCGAGTTACTTCACTCGATAAAGTTTTCATTATACTATGTAATACCTAAAATCAACAAACAGATTTCATCTTTATACAAGTGTAAACACATCATTATTAATTGCAGTGCGAAGGAATGTTTATTCAACCCGGGCACGCGCGGAATGAACATAACTTTATTGTCCCATTCCAGCGCACACAGTGGTGCCGGGGACTATGTTCTAAAAGTGCTCACAGACTAATGTACCAAGATTAACCATTCCCGTACTGAATCAAATTACTTTAAGTCAGCAGAAATTGAGCCTCTTCCCATAAACCAGGGGATAATGGAGTGGAACATAAAAGCACTGAATTAGATGCATCAAATACTGACAATTACAAACCCGTTAATTCATCAGCAAATTGGCAGTTTGGCCCATGTGGGCAATGTCAATTGTGAGCTGTCTGACTACTGCTGGAAAGGGGAGGGGAAGGGTCAGGTTATAGTAATGCCCATGTGGGCAAATGTTCAAAAGTGCATTCGTGAGTTATGCCCCAGTGGGCATTAGGTATTGGGACCAGAAGGCTTAATTCTTGCAGCCCAGGACAGATATTATAGCTCCAATGCCTTCTTCTTTAGCACTGCAATTTACACATAATCTGTAAGAAAACAGAAAGTATTTACATACATCTTATTAATCACCATAGGAAAAATTAAAAACAAATTAAGATACATACAACACAGGGAAATATATACAAAAGGCTGTTAGGCAGCAATCGGAATATCACCAATTATTTCAGGTGGAAACATATCAAATATACATTGCTAATTTATCAAAAATTGGTGCTATAAATGTTTACAGAGAAAATTTATATTAACTAAATCTCGTGCAGTCATATTCAATCTAGAACCAAGTACCCGTCTATTAGGGAATAAATTCACTCAAAGTGATAGGTATCTACCCTAAGTGGACTGACAATTCTTCATCGCAATTGTGGCCACCTGGTGCCAATCTCTGATATTGAATAATTAACCTAGATTCGAGGCGTCTAAGATCTTGTACACAATTCCCTCCTCTTTCATCGACACCAATCGTGTCTAAAACACAGAAGGTCAATAAATTGCCATTTTGGTTGTGGTGTGTCTGAAAATGCCTAGCCACCGGGTACTGCTTGTCGCCATTGTTGATAGCACAAAGATGTTCTAATACACGTTTTTTAGCTTTGTGTATTGTGCTGCCAATGTATGTTTTCTCGCAGGGGCAACTGAGGGCATAAACAACATGGTCAGTATTACATGAGAGATGTTTATCAATTTTAAATGGCTTGCAATTGGGAGACAATCTACACTCTTTGCAATTCTTGCTGTACTTACACGCTTTGCAATTTCGGCAGGTGTAAAAGCCTTGTATACCTGATATCTTTAAAACTGGCAATTCTAGGGCTCTGCAGAGAGTGTCTTTAAGAGATTTCACTTTCCTAAAAGTAATCTGTGGAAAGGTCTCAACATTTTTTGCTATGTCTCTATCTGTTCTTAACACTTGCCAGAATTTCTCAAGTCCTTTCCTTCCTTGTTTGGCCTGTCTATTAAAAGTCGTAATAAACCTGATCCTTTGTTCAGACCCTTCATTTGTTCTTTCTCTTTTCGTGAGTAATTCCGATCTCGGTCTATTCTTCACCTCCAAACTCGCCTTCCTAAATATTGACCTCGAGTACCCTCTCTGTAGGAATCTTTTAGTCATTGCTGAATCCTCTACTTTGAAGCCTTCCTCCGTGCTACAATTGCGTTTAGCACGTAAAAGTTCTCCAAGAGGAATGCTTCGAATCAGGGTATCAGGGTGGCAACTCTGAGCATGTAAAGTACTGTTCCCAGCAGTTTCCTTACGGAACAAAATACTTTCTAGTTGGGCACCCTTGACAGTCAGTCTTAAATCAAGGAAGTCAATTGTTTCCTTTGAGAATTGACTTGTAAATTTGAGGTTGAACTCATTGTCGTTAAGGACACTAACGAAATCGTTAGCTTCACTCTCATTACCATCCAACACACAAAGGATGTCGTCAATATATCGTGCCCATGTTACCACCTTGTTTCTCATGGCTTCTAAATTCCTGACAACTGACTCTTCCCAGTGCCCTAAATAGAGACCTGCAAAGCTAGGAGCAAAGCAGGTCCCCATAGCTGTCCCGAGGGTCTGTCTAATAATATATATATATATATACATATCGAATCCAGCACTCCACTCCCAATAAGAACGGAGCCGACACTGCATGGGTGAGATACACAGTGGATTTAATAAATCAAAGTTGAAAGCGCAAAATTCAGTGAGCTTTGTGAACCGCTGTGGTAGACGCGTTTCAGCCAAAAGGCATTCCTCAATGCCGGTTTCACTGTAGGGGTCATTACACCTGGGGATTAGTTTAAATAGAACAGTCACTACTCCCATTGGAGCACAGTCTTAACCCCACCTTTGTTTAAAGATGCAGTGTCGCTTCCAAGGCTACACCGTTCGCTTCAATCCCAGCCATACTGCGCCAGTCTATTGCAGTCCGCTGCGAACGCCCACTCAGTAATGCGACATCCGTACACACAGTGGTGCCCCAATCCTTGTTGGCTCAAGGACAGCACAACTTCCTCAACAGCTGGCACACGGGTCTTGCTGATGACAAGTCCACAGGTAAAGCCCCTTCGGTAGTACAATACTACCCCTCTCTCCCCAAAGCGGTGATGTTCATGCCAAAATGCTTTGTCCGCCGGGGGGGGGGCACCGTGTTAGTATTTCATACATAACTTCCAATTTTGCGGGCTGACACGGTGCTCCAGATCGAGAGGGCGTGTTGATAGCCAATGCCTGCAAGACCGGCCCAAACATCGAATCCAGCACTCCACTCCCAATAAGAACGGAGCCGACACTGCACGGGTGAGATACACAGTGGATTTAATAAATCAAAGTTGAAAGCGCAAAATTCAGTGAGCTTTGTGAAACGCTGGGGCAGATGCGTTTCAGCCAAAAGGCCTTCCTCAATGCCGGTTTCACTGTAGGGGTCATTACACCTGGGGATTAGTTTAAATAGAACAGTCACTACTCCCATTGGAGCACAGTCTTAACCCCACCACCTTTGTTTAAAGATGCAGTGTCCCTTCCAAGGCTACACCGTTCGCTTCAATCCCAGCCATACTGCGCCGGTCTATTGCAGTCCGCTGCGGATGCCCACTCAGTAATGCGACGTCCGTACACACAGTGGTGCCCCAATCCTTGTTGGCTCACGGACGGCACAACTTCCTCACCAGCTGGCACACAGGTCTTGCTGATGACAAGTCCACAGGTAAGGCCCCTTCGGTAGTACAATACTACCCCTCTCTCCCCAAAGCGGTGATGTTCATGCCAAAATGCTTTGTCTGCCGGGGGGCACCGCGTTTGTATTTCATACATAACTTCCAATTTTGCGGGCTGACGCGGTGCTCCAGATCGAGAGGGCTTGTCGATATCCAGTGCCTGCAAGACTGGCCCAAACATCGAATCCACCATTCCACTCCCAATAAGAACGGAGACGGCACTGCATGGGTGAGATACACAGTGGATTTAATAAATCAAAGATATAGATATATATAGCTATATATATATATATATGTATATATAGCTATATACATATATCTATCTATCTCTCTATCTATCTATCTCTCTATCTATCTATCTACCTATCTATGGTTTTGTATGAGTGAAATCTGAGCCTAAGCATAACGTCCCTGTAACCTTTGGTTTTTTCAGTGAATATATATATTCACTGAAGCTGAGTCCCAAGATGGCTGCCAACACTTCCTGGTTGAAGTGTTGGCAGCCAATCAGATTTCAGCATGGGAATGGTTGGATCCTTGGAGGATCCGCGTCCCTATATATACAGATTTAAATTTCTTTTAATAACTTTGCAACTACTGAATGGATTTACACCAATTCACAAAAAGGTTGCTTTCTGGACCAACAGCTACCTTTGTGCCAAATTTGGTTTATTCCATACAGCGGTTTGGGATGTAGTTGTGTCTACAATTCCTATGGGAATTAACATGGGGAAAACACGTTTGGGAACCCCCTTTTGATGTAAATCTGTTCAGCAGCTGCAGAGTTACTTGAAGAAATTTCCAGTTGTATATCTAGGGATGCGGAGGATCCGTGACCCCTCCCGATCTCGTGATGAGATCTGATTGGCTGGCAATACTTCAAACAAGGAAGTGTTGGTAGCCATCCTGTGTCTCAGCTTGAACCAAATCCCAGAAAAAAATGTGAAAAAAGTAAATGGGCAGGGTAGAAACACCCTCACCCCCTAGGCCTCTTGGGGGGTTGGGTCCCACAGGGGCCCTGAAGGGCCAAAAAAGCATTTTTTTCTGCAAGAGTCACGCTGAATCTATGGATCCCGCCGAAAATTTAAAATAACAAAGCACTGTCTCCTGTGCTTCTGTAACCTTTAGCCCCTGGATGGGCCAGGACCTGGGGGCATGTACAATATATGGAGGAGGGCGGTGCCCCCCTTTTATGGTTCATAAAGCCCCGGGGACCGCCACCTTCCCGGGGCTTTGTTTATATTTTATGCCGGGGTGGCCATCTTGACAACCTCTGTGCCCGGGGGACCGCCCCCTCCCCAGTGCTAAAAATGACATGAATTCCAAGTGGCCATGAGACCCCCTCGCAGTCCTAGGGACCTGCACCTCCCCAGGGATAAAGTAAAAATGAATGCAGGGGGCCCAGGACTGCCCCCTTCCTGGGGCTGTTTCGTGTAATGGAGGGGGCCACTCACCTCCCCTCCGGGAGCCAGAGATGGCCCTGGGAACTGCCACCCCCCAGGGCCAGCTCCTGCTATCTCCTGGGGTGCCCACATCTGGGACATAGCTGTTTGCTAGGGCTTGGCAAGAACTTTACTGCTTCCACCAAGCAATAGCAAACTGTGCACCAAATCAGCCCAAGAAGGGGGGCCACAAGACCCCCCTACCCCATTGAAAAAAGGCTTGGGCCCCAGCTTGCTTTTCAACCCTTGTGGAATTTTCTCTGGTAACATTCGGCAGGTTTTGGCGTTTAATGATTTTCTTTTGCCTAATTACATTTGTTGGCCTCTGTCATCTACGAGCTCTCAATGTTTCTAGGTCTATTAACAGTTAGTTAATCCAGGCCAGTTTATTTTTCTGGTACTTGTAGTCCCGATTTTATAATGAAAGAAACAGAACAAGTCCAAGAATGCAAAGATAAAGCTACATTTGATGAGCTACTCCTGGATGGATCAGAGATTGGGAAGTCAACATTTTAAAAGTGTATTCAGCTCAAACACTGTAATGTCAACAACAGAGGTTCCCAAATGTCTCCTTGTTTCATGTTCTCCAGGCCCAGTGTGGCCATCAGAAAGATGCCCCTAGATAAACTTGTTTGCCTCTCATCTGTTCATCAATACCATACTAAGGACATATTTTACGGCATACAAGTGCCTATTATTACTACCATCAACACATCACAGCACTGCTAGTTGATCCAGGACACACCATTTTATAGCGGGTCAACTGAAGCTGGGCAACACGTAAACTTGACTGCCGAGTTTGTGGTAGAGTGGTCAGATTGTTAGCTCTGGAATCAGGAGGCCTGATTGCCCCACACAAATAGATAGTGTAAGAATGACACTTTGTCTATCACCATGGAAGTGCCAAATAATGCGATCAAGGGTTCTCCTTTCATGGATTTTTGTTTTACAACAAAATACATTCTATGATTTGTAGCTCTGGTTTACCATAGTTGATATAATAAAACTAACATACCTAGAAACAATGACAGAGCTACTTTACATAGTTCTACTTTCTTGTCATGAGTTGGGGGGCACATGCCCTTCCAAAGATTAGAGCACATGCTCATCTGTGTAACCCCTGCTCGGTTCGTCATTAGGTGAGCTTTTTGCATTCTGGTGTTAAGTGGTATTCTAGACCTGTAAATGCCGGAGGTTTGTCATTCATAAAACTATATAATGGGTCAGAGATGAATAGAAATGTGTGGAATACACCCCCCCCCCCACCGTTTGACGTTAAGAACAGAGACAGAGGGGGCGACTTAGGCCTAGTGCAGGGAGGTGAGGCCTTAGATCAATGCCTGGGAGGCTTAGAAGCATTTGGCAAGGAGTGAAGACCCCCCAATGACTCCAGAGGCTATGAATATGCTGCATTGATGGGGGTGGCACCCACTCTTCCTGTTCCCACTTAGTTCCCTGTTTCTTTACAATGGGTGTCAGGGCCTCCTCCACACCTGGGAAAGGGGGTTGAGCCATGATCAGACCGGAGGGAGGAAGGGGCTAATCAAGTCAGGTACCATCTCACCGCCCCACCTTCCAGGACACCCCTTGCAGCAGCCCCCAACAAAAGTCAGCCTTTTAATCAGCAAGTGTCTGGCCCCCCACATTTGCATAGCCAGTTTAGCCGCCCTTTGTCTTTCATATCAGCCATCTTATATATTAATGGTAGGCTAGGCACACACACCCGTGGCATCACTGCACACAAAGTTTAGTTTTTTTGTTTGTTTATTTTTGCAGTCTTATGTAGCGTGGACACGGCCCGAGGGTGTTGAAGTGCTTTACATGAGCACTGGTTGCATTGCACAAGGACACATCAATTTTTGTACTGATTTGCCCGGAGTCACAGGTTGTTGGGTTGACACCAAGACTCCAGTGTTGTTCCGCAGCTCCAGATTCAGTAGCTCTGACTGTTACATCCACCCTCTCTAAACATGAATGAAAGAGGGCATTACACGGCGTACTGATTATATTTTTACAGTTTTATATAACACAAATTAGTTCAGGGGGAATGGAGCGCTTTCAGTGAGCATTACACTTTTTTGCAATATCTATGGCTCCTAATGTTTAAATGATGTATACGCTTGGAATCACATGTTTAAGCTGTCTGCCCTGGATATGGAACACTTTGCATAATTTTACTCTCTACAGATTACATTCTCCGACTACTTGCTAACTCAGAAAGCCTTCTCCCACTATACTCCTAAACACTGCATGAAAGAATGATGTTGATTTACTCTTGTTTAATTCCTCTCCATTCTTTCTGCAGAATGATAGTCTTCCTACCTTCCATCCTCCTCATGCTTTCTATTTCTCAGTATAGCCTCCTCTTAGCCTCATTCCTGTCTACCTCAATCCATCTTTTTCTAGTTCTCCACTTGGCTGATACCTCATTTCATAGATCACAACCTCTCCTCTTTAAATCCCTATCCCTGTAAACTAACATGAACTAATCTCCATCATCCTATCTATCCCACCAACCATTTACCTGAATCCACACAAGCCCACCACTAATGATCACACCTACCTGGTATTAATATATAACAAAGTAACTGGAGTAAATGGATGCAATTTGTCTTGAGAGCACATTAGTAATCACAATAACCAACAATAACCACTGGACTAACAAGTAACCTTTGTTCCGGAGTATCGTGCTACTCGCCATAAGGCGCTTTGATGCCTTATCGGGGGTAGTAAGTGCTATATAAATCCAATTACAATTAAAATTGCGAAAAAATTAATTTAACACACGCATGCCAAGTCACCAGAGGCCTAGCCCTCTTTTACCACCACTCTGAAAACGTGCCTCCTGGTGCACAACTGGTTAGGGGATTAAGTCACCTTGGCTGCAGAGGGTCCTTGGGGGCCAACAAGCCCTCCTGTTACCTCCAGTAATCCCAAACAGCAAGATTGCTGAGAGGATTTAGGAGGCCGCTTGGTCACTGAGGGTTCTTGGGGGCCCAGAAGCCTTCCTGTTATCTCCAGTAGGTCCGACACAGCAGGATTCCTGAGAGCTGGTCAGAGTTACTGTTCCTTTCTCCACCACTCTACAAACATGACTACTAGATAAAAAAACATAGAAATTCACTTAAAAAAACAAAGATTACAAGAACGTTATAGTTAGGAAATAGAATATGAAACATCTTAGAAATTCACTTTAAAAAATCAAAGGTTACAGAGTTATTATAGTTAGGAAATAGAATTATAAAAACCTTAGAAATGAGCGGCTGTGTGGGGGGGTGAGTGTCCCTGTAACCTTTGTTTTTTCCAGTGAATTTCTAAGGTTTTTTAATTCTATTTCAAAACTATAACGACCCTGTTTTTTTCAGTGACTATATATATATATATATATATATATATATATATATATACAGCAGAGCAATGAATGCGAAGGCAGAATCCCATGTATCATATTGTCCTTTAATTATCGTGAAAGTACACAGAACCCACTGGAGGGTGCGTGAAAATTGTTTGTGAATTGGACCACATGTCCCAGTGTGCATCAGAAACAAGAATCCATTTGGAAGGCACACCGGAGGCCTATAAATGAATTAGCACGCAGAGTACTGTTTTCAGCTTGCATTCATGTGTAATTACGGGTGCCTATGAGGAAGAAGCATGAAGCTTTGAAACGCGTGAGGCAAGAGGATTCAAGAATCGGAGTGAAATTCCGCTTTCTTTTGTGAATAAATGGTGTGAAACCTACCTGTTGTGGAGTGCGTCCTTAATGCAGGGCAGACTTTGGAATCATATACATATATATATATATATATATATATATATATATATATATATATATATATATATATATATTCACTGAAAAAACCATAGGTTTCAGGGACGTTATAGTTACAAATTATCATGTTAAAAACCATAGAAATTCACTGAAAAAACCATAGGTTTCAGGGACGTTATAGTTTGTTGAACATTTCACTCATACAAAACCATAGAAATTCCGCTGTTATAGTTAGTTGAGCTAACTATAACTCGCGCCCCCGCAATGCACTGCTGATGACATCACATATTACATCATTCATGACATGGTCAGTGACATCACTGATGACATCTCAAATGACATCACTGATGACATCACTGATAACATCATCCATGTGAAAAATCTGATGCACCTCCTCACACCCTAATATAACCTTTGATACACCCCCTGTAAAATACAGACTACCATTTTAAAAACCATCGATACACCAATACCAGTTACTGTGTACGCACGCACTGATTCCTAGGTCTACACACACATCCACTCATTCACCCATACAACCATTCATACATGTAGTCACTGATCAATACAACACTATCATATGCACTCATACACCTATACAGACACTCACACACCACCACTCATCCTAGTCAGTCATGCACTCATCCTAGTCAGTCATGCAAAAAATCAATCACAGTTCCATTTACTCACCTACACAGTTATACACACACCACCTCATTTATTCATACAGATACTAACGCATACTTACTCTCTTATATAATCACTAATACAAGTACACACTTATCCATACAGCCACTCTCACAATCACTCACTCTCACGTATAGTTATTTTTATACACCAACTCTCACATACACTGCCTTTAACTTTTCTACTTAGTTGGACATCTACCACTGACACATCCATTCACTCACCAACACATCCATACACACACTCACTCACCCATACAACTGTTTCTACATGTACTGTTAAACTCATACACCCAGTGAATCAACCACTCAAACATCTATGCACAGAGTCACACCCCCCCCACCCAACCACACACACACTCAGTCTCCCATACAAATACTCAGGCAACTAATCAATAACCCATATAGACACTCATGTAGCTACTGACCAACCGATACAGCAGGTTATACAACAACAAACAGACTCATACAGACATTCACACAGTTTAGTCACTAACCCATGTATTCAGTAAGATACATTTAATCACTCACTTAAACAGTCAGTTACACACCTACTAAATCCTCCATCCAGACACTTATACAACCACTCATTCTTCAATACAGCTTGGTATATATATAAAACATATTTAAACTTTACAGAAACACACAGTCACTAGATGATGTCATCAGTGATGTCATCAGTGATGTCATTTGAGATGTCATCAGTGATGTCATCAGTGATGTCACTGACCATGTCATGAATGATGTAATATGTGACGTCATCAGCAGTGCATTGCGGGCGCGAGTTATAGTTAGCTCAACTAACTATAACGGCGGAATTTCTATGGTTTTGTATGAGTGAAATGTCCAACTAACTATAACGTCCCTGAAACCTATGGTTTTTTTCTGTGAATTTCTATGGTTTTTAACATGATAATTTGTAACTATAACGTCCCTGAAACCTATGGTTTTTTCAGTGAATATACATATATATATATATATATATATATATATATATATATATATATATATATATATATATATATACAATGTGCCTGAAGCATTAGGAGAGCACTCCCAGCATGTCTCACCATCAGGTAGTACGATGCACAACTTCGCCTTCGCATTCCCAAAATATTTGCATAGTTGCCGACGCGTTTCAGGGTTAGGTCCCCTTCTTCATGGGCATGCTGGAATGACACACCTTAGGCTCACCATCTGTTTCACATGATTTTTATTCACTTTCCAGCCCACAGTGGGCGTTACTGAATGCACATCTTTGTAAATGCATTCTGGGACATAAAGTTCCGATGTGAGCAAGCCTTATTTCCCTTTAGTAGGTTTAGATGCGCCATCACAATTTCAGCTTAATTACATTCCTTAGTAGGTATAGGAGTTTGACAGGCGAGTTCTGTAAGCATCAGAGATGCTGCGCTTTCAATTTGAAACAGTTCAAATCCAGCCCCAAAAGTCACGGTGGTGCTCTTCCCACGGCTGGACTGCCGTGTGATTTATGTACTACAATGTGCCCGAAGCATTAGGAGAGCACTCCCAGCATGTCTCACCATCAGGTAGTACGATGCACAACTTCGCCTTCGCATTCCCAAAATATTTGCATAATTCGCCGACGCGTTTCAGGGTTAGGTCCCCTTCTTCATGGGCATGCTGGAATGACACACCTACTAAAGGGAAATAAGGCTTGCTCACATCGGAACTTTATGTCCCAGAATGCATTTACAAAGATGTGCATTCAGTAACGCCCACTGTGGGCTGGAAAGTGAATAAAAATCATGTGAAACAGATAGTGAGCCTAAGGTGTGTCATTCCAGCATGCCCATGAAGAAGGGGACCTAACCCTGAAACGCGTTGGCGAATTATGCAAATATTTTGGGAATGCGAAGGCGAAGTTGTGCATCGTACTACCTGATGGTGAGACATGCTGGGAGTGCTCTCCTAATGCTTCGGGCACATTGTAGTACATAAATCACACGGCAGTCCAGCCATGGGGAAGAGCACCACCGTGACTTTTGGGGCTGGATTTGAACTGTTTCAAATTGAAAGCGCAGCATCTCTGATGCTTACAGAACTCGCCTTTCAAACTCCTATACCTACTAAGGAATGTAATTAAGCTGAAATTGTGATGGCGCATCTAAACCTACTAAAGGGAAATAAGGCTTGCTCACATCGGAACTTTATGTCCCAGAATGCATTTACAAAGATGTGCATTCAGTACCGCCCACTGTGGGCTGGAAAGTGAATAAAAATCATGTGAAACAGATGGTGAGCCTAAGGTGTGTCATTCCAGCATGCCCATGAAGAAGGGGACCTAACCCTGAAACGCGTCGGCGAATTATGCAAATATTTTGGGAATGCGAAGTTGTGCATCGTACTACCTGATGGTGAGACATGCTGGGAGTGCTCTCCTAATGCTTCGGGCACATTGTAGTACATAAATCACACGGCAGTCCAGCCGTGGGGAAGAGCACCACCGTGACTTTTGGGGCTGGATTTGAACTGTTTCAAATTGAAAGCGCAGTATCTCTGATGCTTACAGAACTCGCCTGTCAAACTCCTATACCTACTAAGGAATGTAATTAAGCTGAAATTGTGATGGCGCATCTAAACCTACAAAAGGGAAATAAGGCTTGCTCACATCGGAACTTTATGTCCCAGAATGCATTTACAAAGATGTGCATTCAGTAACGCCCACTGTGGGCTGGAAAGTGAATAAAAATCATGTGAAACAGATGGTGAGCCTAAGGTGTGTCATTCCAGCATGCACATGAAGAAGGGGACCTAACCCTGAAACGCGTCGGCGAATTATGCAAATATTTTGGGAATGCGAAGGCGAAGTTGTGCATCGTACTACCTGATGGTGAGACATGCTGGGAGTGCTCTCCTAATGCTTCGGGCACATTGTAGTACATAAATCACACGGCAGTCAGCCGTGGGGAAGAGCACCACCGTGACTTTTGGGGCTGGATTTGAACTGTTTCAAATTGAAAGCGCAGCATCTCTGATGCTTACAGAACTCGCCTGTCAAACTCCTATACCTACTAAGGAATGTAATTAAGCTGAAATTGTGATGGCGTATCTAAACCTACTAAAGGGAAATAAGGCTTGCTCACATCGGAACTTTATGTCCCAGAATGCATTTACAAAGATGTGCATTCAGTAACGCCCACTGTGGGCTGGAAAGTGAATAAAAATCATGTGAAACAGATGGTGAGCCTAATGTGTGTCATTCCAGCATGCCCATGAAGAAGGGGACCTAACCCTGAAACGCGTCGGCGAATTATGCAAATATTTTGGGAATGCGAAGGCGAAGTTGTGCATCGTACTACCTGATGGTGAGACATGCTGGGAGTGCTCTCCTAATGCTTCGGGCACATTGTAGTACATAAATCACACGGCAGTCCAGCCGTGGGGAAGAGCACCACCGTGACTTTTGGGGCTGGATTTGAACTGTTTCAAATTGAAAGCGCAGCATCTCTGATGCTTACAGAACTCGCCTGTCAAACTCCTATACCTACTAAGGAATGTAATTAAGCTGAAATTGTGATGGCGCATCTAAACCTACTAAAGGGAAATAAGGCTTGCTCACATCGGAACTTTATGTCCCAGAATGCATTTACAAAGATGTGCATTCAGTAACGCCCACTGTGGGCTGGAAAGTGAATAAAAATCATGTGAAACAGATGGTGAGCCTAAGGTGTGTCATTCCAGCATGCCCATGAAGAAGGGGACCTAACCCTGAAACGCGTCGGCGAATTATGCAAATATTTTGGGAATGCGAAGGCGAAGTTGTGCATCGTACTACCTGATGGTGAGACATGCTGGGAGTGCTCTCCTAATGCTTCGGGCACATTGTAGTACATATATATATATATATATATATATATATATATATATATATATATATATATATATATATATATATCACGAAAAAGAAGTGCTGAAGCCCAGTTCCAAACAACAAAGCATTTATTGCAGAAGACAGCATGCTCTCATTTATATCCCTTACGCGTTTCAACTCCATAATGAGTCTTGTTCACAGGTGGAGCAGCTTGTCATGAAATGGCTACGTGCTTCTTGTAAAACTATGCCCCACGTGACTCTCGTGATAATCAGGCATACATTCCCCACAATGCATTGAGGATGAAATCCTACATTTAACAACTGCAACAAGAATTTAAAATAAAACATAATTGTGTTCAAACTTGCGCAGTTGTATATTTTCATGTTTGTTTGTATTTCAATGCATTTGTGCAATAAAGTTATTCAAAGTATGAGAGAGTCATGTGCAATTACACTTCAGCCTGGCACAGTACATCGTAGTTATTCTGAGCACAGCCTTTGACAAAGTTGTTTAAAATAATGTCTTGAATAGTGCCTTGTGTCCAGAAAAGTCGAGAGGAGAAGGGTTCCCCTCCTCTGGTATCCCTTGCTCACCTCTGCCTGGAGTATTAGGGTAAATCCTATTGCTGGCGTAGAGGCAAGTGGGTCATGCTCCCAAATTTAATCCACAAAGCACCTCCGAGAAAAGGGAGCCTCCGACCCTGCAGGGGCGGCTTCAAGCGTCGACAGGCACGGAGCAGCCTGTCCATTAACAACACGAAAAAGAAGTGCTGAAGCCCAGTTCCAAACAACAAAGCATTTATTGCAGAAGACAGCATGCTCTCATTTATATCCCTTACGCGTTTCAACTCCATAATGAGTCTTGTTCACAGGTGGAGCAGCTTGTCATGAAATGGCTACGTGCTTCTAATAAAACTATGCCCCACGTGACTCTCGTGATAATCAGGCATACATTCCCCACAATCCATTGAGGATGAAATCCTACATTCAACAACTGCGACAAGAATTTAAAATAAAACATAATTGTGTTCAAACTTGCGCAGTTGTATATTTTCATGTTTGTTTGTTTTTCAATGCATTTGTGCAATAAAGTTATTCCAAGTATGAGAGAGTCATGTGCAATTACACTTCAGCCTGGCACAGTACATCGTAGTTATTCCGAGCACAGCCTTTGACAAAGTTGTTTAAAATAATGTCTTGAATAGTGCCTTGTGTCCAGAAAGTCGAGAGGAGAAGGGTTCCCCTCCTCTCGTATCCCTTGCTCACCTCCGCCTGGAGTATCAGGGTAAATCCTATTGCTGGCATAGAGGTGCTTTGTGGATATATATATATATATATATATATATATATATATATTCACTGAAAAAACCATAGGTTTTAGGGACAGTTATAGTTACTTGGACATTGCACTCGTACAAAACCCGTGAAATTCCCCGTTATAGTTAGTTCAGCTAACTATAACTCGCGCCCGCAATGCACTGCTGATGACGTCACATATTACATCACTCATGACATGGTCAGTGACATCACTGATGACATCACTGATGACATCTCAAATGACATCACTGATGACATCATCCAGTGACTGTGTGTTTCTGTAAAGTTTAAATATTTTTAAAATATATAGGAAAAGACGTATTGAAGAATGAGTGGGTGTGTAAGTGTCTGTATGGATGATTTAGTAGGTGCGTGACTGACTCTATAAGTGAGTGATTTAACGTATCTTACTGAATGCATGGGTTAGTGACTAAACTGGGTGTATGTCTGTATCCGTCTGTCTGTTGCTGTGTAAGTGGCTGCATGTGTTTGTGAATAGCTAAATGATTTTCTATATGAGTTATTGAATGCTTGTCTGAGTATCTGTATGGGTGCCTGAGTGTTTGTGTGGGAGGGGTGTGTGCAACTCTGTGCATAGATGTGTGAGTGGGTGATTCACTGGGTGGATGGTTTCAAGAGTGCATCTGTGATAGACTGTATGGGTGGGTAAGTGTGTGTAAGAGTGTGTTAGTGAGTGAATGTATGTCCCAGTGGTACATGTGTGAGTAACTACATATGTGAAAGGCAGTATATATGTGTGTTGGAGTATATAAATAGCTATAAGCAAGAGTGAGTGATTGTGATAGTGGCTGTATGGATGATTGTGTGCTTGTATCAGTGATTGTATAAGAGCGTAACAATGTGCTACTATTTGTATGAGTAAGTGAGCTGGTGTGTGTATAACTGTATAGGTGAGTAAATGGCAGTGTGTTTAATTATTTGCATGACTGACTAGGTGTGTGAGTATCTCTATGGATGAGTGGCGTTGTTTGAGTGTCTATATAGGAGTAAGAGTGCATATGATAGTCCTGTACTGAGTGACCGTAAGTATGAGTGACTGTACGGGTGAGTGAGTGGATGTGTGTGTGTAGACCTAAGAATCAGTGAGTGGGTATGTAGTTATTGGTGTTGGAGTGTCTATGGTTTTGCGAATGGCAGTCTGTAATTTAGAGTGGGTGTATCAAAGGTTATATTAGGGTGTGAGGAGGTGCATCAGATTATCACGTGGATGATGTCATCAGTGATGTCATTTGAGATGTCATCAGTGATGTCATCAGTGATGTCACTGACCATGTCATGAGTGATGTAATATGTGACGTCATCAGCAGTGCATTGCGGGGGCGCGAGTTATAGTTAGCTGAACTAACTATAACGGGGGAATTTCACGGGTTTTGTACGAGTGCAATGTCCAAGTAACTATAACTGTCCCTAAAACCTATGGTTTTTTCAGTGAATTTCAAAGGTTTTTTAAATGCTAATTTGTAACTATAACGTGTCTGAAACCTATGGTTTTTTCAGTGAATTTCAAAGGTTTTTTAAATGCTAATTTGTAACTATAACGTGTCTGAAACCTATGGTTTTTTCAGTGAATTTCAAAGGTTTTTTAAATGCTAATTTCTAACTATAATGTGCCTGAAACCTACGGTTTTTTCAGTGAATTTCAAAGGTTTTGTAAATGACAATTTTTAAATGTATTAATTGTTATATTAATTTTTTCATACTGATTTACTACATTTTTAGAAACAATTTTTTTTACATATTTTATTTGTCAAATTACATTGTAATTACATTATACATTACATTACAAAAAATACTTTCTCAGAATGAATTACTTTAGTTTAAATACTTTGCAGATAGGCAATAGACTTTTAAGTACAGTAGTTACAGTTGTTGCAATGGGCAACACATTTTCAAACACAATGCAACATTCAGCTCAATGTGAATTTCTAGTTAAATGCAATTAGTTACTTTATGGATTACTTTTGTAACCACAGGACTGGATCCTAGATTCAGTCCTGGTACATCTCCTGTAAACAGTTGAGTAAAAGCGTTTTGGTTACAGTCGTGATTTTTAAGGAATATTATTGTATTTTAAAAGTTGACACTTTGAAACTTTTTCTCATAGAATCACCAATGTTATCCTATGGAAGGAAATTCACTTAGCAGGTAAAAACTGTTATCGTTACTTTTTCTTACTCAGTGTTGGATCCTGGATCCAGCACTGGTGCATCTCCTGTAAACAGTTGAAAGAATGCGTTTAAGTCATACAGGCGATTTTTAAGGAATATTTGTAGTTTGTGAAAATCAACACTTTGAAACTTTTTGCTGAAAACCAGTCAATGTTAGCCTATGAAGGAAATTCAAGTTACCGGTAAGTACGGTTAAAATTACTTTTGAGCATCAGTACTGGGCTGAAACATGCAGCACTGAGGTCTCTCCTGATAACAGGTGAGTAAATCGGAATTCGTATTTCGGGTGATTTTAGAGGAATATTTTAAAGTTCCAAAACTCCACACTTAGAAGAATTTCCAAGTGAAACCAGTCAATGTTAGCCTATGAAGGAAATTCAAGTTACCGGTAAGTACGGTTAAAATTACTTTTCAGGATCAGTACTGGGCTGAAAGATGCAGCACTGAGGTCTCTCCTGATAACAGGTGAGTAAATCGGAATTCGTATTTCGGGTGATTTTAGAGGAATATTTTAAAGTTCCAAAACTCCACACTTAGAAGAATTTCCAAGTGAAACCAGTCAATGTTAGCCTATGAAGGAAATTCAAGTTACCGGTAAGTACGGTTAAAATTACTTTTCAGGATCAGTACTGGGCTGAAAGATGCAGCACTGAGGTCTCTCCTGTTAACAGGTGAGTAAATCGGAATTCAGTATTTCGGCTGATTTTAGAGGAATATTTTAAAGTTCCAAAACTCCACACTTAGAAGAATTTCCAAGTGAAACCAGTCAATGTTAGCCTATGAAGGAAATTCAAGTTACCGGTAAGTACGGTTAAAATTACTTTTCAGGATCAGTACTGGGCTGAAAGATGCAGCACTGAGGTCTCTCCTGATAACAGGTGAGTAAATCGGAATTCGTATTTCGGCTGATTTTAGAGGAATATTTTAAAGTTCCAAAACTCCACACTTAGAAGAATTTCCAAGTGAAACCAGTCAATGTAAGCCTATGGAAGGAAATTCAAGTTACTGGTAAGTACGGTTAGAATTACTTTTCAGGATCAGCACTGGGCTCAAAGATGCAGCACTGAGGTCTCTCCTGATAACAGGTGAGTACATCGGAATTCGTAGTTCTGCTGATTTTAGAGGAATATTTGTATGTTTCAAAAATCGACACTTAGAAACTTTTTCAGCAAAAAGCAGGCAATGATATCCTATGGAAATAAATTCAAGGTACTGGTAAGTACGGTTAAAATTACTTTTCAGGATCAGTACTGGGCTCAAAAGTGCAGCACTGAGGTCTCTCCTGATAACAGGTGAGTAAATCGGAATTCGTAGTTCGGCTGATTTTAGAGGAATATTATAAAGTTCCAAAACTCCACACACAGAAGAATTTCCAAGTGAAACCAGTCAATGTTAGCCTATGGAAGGAAATTCAAGTTACTGGTAAGTACGGTTAGAATTACTTTTCAGGATCAGTACTGGGCTCAAAGATGCAGCACTGAGGTCTCTCCTGATAACAGGTGAGTAAATTGGAATTCGTAGTTCGGCTGATTTTAGAGGAATATTATAAAGTTCCAAAACTCCACACTTAAAAGAATTTCCAAGTGAAACCAGTCAATGTTAGCCTATGGAAGGAAATTCAAGTTACTGGTAAGTACGGTTAAAATTACTTATCAGGATCAGTACTGGGCTCAAAGATGCAGCACTGAGGTCTCTCCTGATAACAGGTGAGTAAATCGGAATTCGTAGTTCGGCTGATTTTAGAGGAATATTTGCACAATGAATCCAGGATCCACCACTGAGTAAGAAAAGTCACGATAACACTACTTACCTGCTAAGTGAATTTCCTCCCATAGGATAACATTGGTGATTCTATGTGAAAAAGTTTCTAAGTGTCAACTTTTAAAATACAATAATATTCCTTAAAAATCACTACTGTAACCAAAACGCTTTTACTCAACTGTTTACAGGAGATGTCCCAGGACTGAATCTAGGATCCAGTCCTGTGGTTAGAAAAGTAATCCATAAAGTAACTAATTGCATTTAACTAGAAATTCACATTGAGCTCAATGTTGCATTGTGTTTGAAATTGTGTTGCCCATTGCAACAACTGTAACTACTGTACTTAAAAGTCTATTGCCTATTTGCAAAGTATTTAAACTAAAGTAATTCATTCTGAGAAAGTATATTTTGTAATGTAATGTATAATGTAATTACAATGTAATTTAAAAAATAAAATATCTAAAAATAAATAGTTTAAAAAAATGTAGTAAATCAGTATCAAAAAAATAACTATAACAATTAATACATTTAAAAATTGTCATTTACAAAACCTTTGAAATTCACTGAAAAAAACCATAGGTTTCAGACATGTTATAGTTAGGAATTAGCATTTAAAAAACCTTTGAAATTCCCTGAAAAAACCATAGGTTTCAAGCACTTTATAGTTAGAAATTAGCATTTAAAAAAGCTTTGAAATTCACTTAAAAAACCATAGGTTTCAGGCACGTTATAGTTAGAAATTAGCATTTAAAAAACCTTAGAAATTCACTGAAAAAACCATAGGTTTTAGGGACAGTTATAGTTAGTTGGACATTGCACTCGTACAAAACCCGTGAAATTCCCCCGTTATAGTTAGTTCAGCTAACTATAACTCACGCCCCCGCAATGCACTGCTGATGACGTCACATATTACATCACTCATGACACGCTATTAGGAAGTGAATGCCGCTTCCTAATAGCGACTCGCAATTCCAAAATCGCTATTTTGGAATGGTACATACCCCTATTGGTTTTTGCATGCGCAAACGGGTTCGCAAACCCGTTTGCGCATGCAAAAACCATCGTACATCTGGCCCTTTATCTCCCTGTGCCTAACAAAAATTAATGTGTCCTTCTGTAATGAAACTGGTGCTCATGTAAAGCGCTCTGATACCCGATGTCTGGGGTCTAGTTTGCGCTATATAAAACTCTAAAAAAAAAATAGATAGATAGATAGATAGATAAATGTTTTATGTTTATATAAGTATATAGTTATATATTCTAATAAATATTAGTTATATTAAAATTATATATCAAAATATTGAACATTTACTTCTTTACATTCT
The DNA here is from genome assembly GCA_963921515.1 of Calotriton arnoldi. Taxonomy (NCBI): domain Eukaryota; kingdom Metazoa; phylum Chordata; class Amphibia; order Caudata; family Salamandridae; genus Calotriton; species Calotriton arnoldi. Next base: position 173,098 of record CAWUFW010006982.1, read on the forward strand.
ATTAATATTAAACATTCTTTATTTTTATCGATTTTTGGACAATTTTAGTGTCAACAATATATATTTTTTTATATTAAGTACTGGAGCACGATATTGTGGTAAACGTAATTTGTGACAATACTTTTGTCAACAATATTGTTTACAACAGTATTGTGTCAGTATTCCCATTGCAGGGTCATTAAATATGGAAGGAATTTGCCATGACCACTATCCATTGGACAATATCTTAATATATGTCTTTGAAATCAATCCACAGTAATTCAGGATCTTCATTTAGTTGGTTGGAGTCTCAATGGAACACGATTCTGAAGCAAGTATGAGAAAGGACAATATGGTCACTTGAAAAGGAACTGGAAATGATAAGTGGGTTATTAGCTGGCAATAATGTGAGTACTTCACAAGTATGGAAGTATACAGCCTTCAGTGCACTTGAAACTAAGTACCCTGTCAGTCTTTCAAGGTAGTGAGGCAGAGCAGTCCAACATATAGTCAAGGGACTGGTGTCAGCTAGTACCCCCATCCTTACACATTCAATAAACAGTACTCTATAAATCATTGCTTATTCAGTGCTTTTACATATAAAAAGGATAATGACTTTATTACACACATACATTTCAATACTAGCCATTAATTCACAAATATATACATGTTTACAGGTGCTAATACCTACAATGACACTCTCACAACAGTTCACTCCCCTAGAAAGCCCTGGATTCTAATTTCATAATACCTTCACATATATTAGACACAATATAGTAGGGCGTGGTTATGAAAAGTAAGGCCTATTGACTTGTCCACGACATCGCCACAAAAATAAACACAAAAATATGTTATGATAAGCTAATGCAACACCATGTAAACAACCAAGGATGGTACCTTCTTATAATGATACCCATTAATATATACAATTGCTCACTATTAACTTTGTTGCTGTCATTAAAACACTATAATGACATTCAATAATACATAAAATAATTCACTGTATACTTTGTCATTGTCAATATAGTATTTCAATAGTCAATAAACATATCATGTGTTTTTTCGATTCTTAATCATGCTGGAAAGCAGTTTTTGAACCCAGCAAAAAAGATCATTGCACCCTAAACCGATTGGCCTAAAAGCCCCAGCTCTCACAATTATGGCAAAGCTCTACTGAGAACATCAATTTAAACCATGGGGAGACTTAGGGTGTCATCATGAACCTAAAGTAGGGGCTTTTCTTGGGGGTTCCACCCAGCTCTAGAAATGCTTACAATCACCGCTACGCCTGGATGGGCCCCAGACATCAACAATTTGTACCATGGTGCATCTGTCTCCCGGGCACCAAACATTAAATATGCAAATTAGGTGGCCCCAGTGTGTTCTAGAGCATGCCTTTACTTTCGGGCAATGTTTTTAAAGAGCAGCCTCATGTTGTATTCATATGCTGTAATCTCTTCTTTTATTTCTTTTCATTTGTAAATTTTGCTTCCTGCTCTTTTTTTTTTTTAAACTTGAGTGCCTGGCCCCAAATGGGCATACAGGGTGGAGGTTCCTTGGGGGAGCTCCACAGCTTCCATGGCCTCTACTAGCTCCCTTGCACCCCTCTTGCTATCCAGAGCAAGCCAGTTGGGGACCCAAGACAATTATCTCCTTATAGCTTTGGCCCTCTGAAAAAGAGGATGTTTAATACTGAAAGAGCGGGACATCATGCGCACCAATACCGGCTGTGCTCTTCAGGGGACCAAACATCACTCCTTGTTTTCTCTGGCCATTTGTGATGATCTTGGTTTAATTTGTTCTCATTGTGCCATGGAGGAGGGTCCAGTTTCAGCCTTCTGGCCTCTAAAATTATGTTTTACCTCTAGCAATTATTTGTCTTTTTTGTTTTCCCTCTGTTGAGGGAAAGCTCAGGGCCTGCCCTCTTGCCCTTTAGCTCCTAGCTAAGAACCTGTTCAGCACCTGGTGCTCTCCTCAGCCTATAGTCACATTCAGTTGCATCCCTTAACCCTCATGGTAGAAAGCTATCCCTGCCTGCACTCTTCATGTCCCTCAGCCTCTTTTGGGTGCTTGCAAGGCATATATGTGGAAGCAGAAGTAATGGGCTGTCCTCTAACAAGGGCTACCTCTCTGTATTCCCAGTCATCAGATGTTTCAAGGGAACCCTTCTCCTCCAGGGTCCCTTAGCAGATCCATCTCTCTTCCATCCCTCAGAGGGTCTAAGGGGGTAAGTGCTACAGGTGCTGTGAAGGATAATCCACTGAGTCACATCCAGTCCAGGCCCAGAGTGTCCCAGCACCCAAGACAGGGTCTGGTACTCTAAGTCTCCTGAAAAATTCGACCTCTGTTTCCTTCTATCCCATGTGATGGGATTTTTAATAGGCTTGTTTTGTGAAATGACACCACTTTGCATAATGATGTGGCATTTGCAGTAAAAATGTATTACAAGTGTGCCATTTGTCAGAATTTAGCACACACATACAGGATCAACGGAACTGGAGCAGATGTTGTGCATAATGCTTTTGTTGTTTTGCACTTTTTTGGCTAAAAATGTGCCCTTGCATCAAAAACGGATGCGGGTATGCATTTTATGTGAAAATAGAGCACACAATGACAGATTTGCATTCTGAAATTTTGTGGAATTATGCACAGTATTTTGGGACATTCCAGCATAGCAGCATGAAGACCTCTTTGAAAGCCTGAACCCCACCACTAGCTGCTCATGTACCTTCGCTCCAAAACTTTACAGCAGATCCCCTCTTTTGATTGATTCTACAGGTTTGGCCTTCTCCACTTTGTTCTCCATGGGATGAGCCTTCCCAGGCAAGGTCCAGTGTAGAAAGTAATTATCATATGCAGATTCTGTCTGCACCCATTCTTCTGCCAGGAGCAAGGCTTATCACTGGCCCTATTGTGTGAGGAAGCCTTTGATACTACTTCTGGTCAGCAGAGCAATTAATCCCAGGAAGGTAAGCAAAAACCAGAAATATGATTAGCTATGATAAAACTAACATTAAGTCTACACTCTTTATTCTTGTTCACCAAAGGATTGGCACCCTAGTCTTTATGCCTAACTATGGCAAAATTGTACTTTGGTAATGATTTCATCCATAATGTACAATACAGCACACAATCTTTCAGTAAAATACTCCAGACTTACACTGGAAATGGCCACTCACTTTATTAGCAGTAATAAAGCATTCAGTGGGAAGAAAATCATAAATGTGGGATGAAATGAATAACGAAATAAGTAAAGACAATGATGGCTTCCTTTCCATTTGACTATCCTGTGATATTTTGATGCAGACCATACAGATGTGACAAATTGGAGGTGTCACACCTTTTTGATTCATAGAGATAGATGTGGGTTCACTCAATTGAGAATGCATGGAGAATACGTTTATACTAGTATCCCTGTAACCTCATTTTAAAATTGCTCATTACTGTATGTTTTCTCATTTCAGTACTGCCCTTGACATCAGCACATACATTTCAGATAACCAGCCACTAGTTTTCTCTCAAATAGTTTACATCATGTTTTGTATTTATCATGCAACTATTATGACATAAAATCGCCTTGTTGTTTGTATTATGAGGGTCTAAATGACTTGTTCTCAGTTATATGAAGTTCTAAAGAACAAGAAAAACAAAACTTTAGAGAGGTGAACTTGATTTCTAATACCTTGACCAAGACTAACAATTGAATAATAAGAAGCATTTAGAAAACTAATTGCCAGAAGTACAAATGGTTTTATCATTCGCATACCCTTTGAATCAGTAAATCAGAGGGTTTGCAAATGCTAAAACACTTTTTCTTATGTACTAAATGCATTTAGAGATGCAGAAAAGTATTTATGAATCGCTAAGTGTCTTTAGAAAGGGATACCTATTCTGTAATTGTAAGCAGCATGTTGTAGGTATCCCTTCAAAATACCAAATCTGCATGCTATTTATATCAATGTTTTGCAATTGAAATCAAGTCAGAAAACTCACATTTTACCAACATCTCAAAGGAGGTGGTAACTCATTCCCAAAAAGTAAAGGGTCCCCTTGGGACCTTTTCTCCTTTGTGAATGTAAAAAAAGTTTCTTTAAGAGGAAGCAGTGATTCACTGCTTCCTCACTGCTTCCTCACTGCTTCCTCATAAACACAAAATACACTTTTCTTTTTAAACACAGTCTTGTTTCCTTTAAAAAAAACAGGCTGTATTTAAAAATAAAATTGCTTTATTAAAAATCAAACACAAACTTGGTGGTCTGCTGACATTAGCAGCCCACCATCCCTGTGATGGCAGTGAATTGTAGTGGGCTCCAATTTTTCACCCTGCTCATTAATGTCTAACATAGCTATCTTGATATACCATAATGAAAACAGAGGTATGCTGTGAGAACCATCTCTGAAACTTGGAACAGGTTTGCAATTTAATATTTTAACTAGAAGCTAGTATAACACCTCCAAATAGCTTGAGAGTGTTAACGACAATAAGAAATCAATAACAATGTTAACATTTTTCTTGCTATTTTCATTTTCCATGACATGGTTTTCTGCATTATTTTTCATATTCTGTTTGGTACCATTCACATTTTATGCACTGGATTACGATTTTGAATAACATATCTTGTTTCTTTGTGGAATTCTTGAGTGTATTATTCATTAATCAAAGAGGGCTTGGAGGACCACTGTGTCTCTGAACTCATCTTCTGTGACTGACCATTCCCAGGAAACACTTTCAAACAATATTGCTCAGTGGGCTGTGTATGAGTTGCAGTCGAACTGGATTTCTAATTTGTGTTGGCACATTTATTACATTCATGTGCAAGGGGATAAGAAATCTGACCCCTGCAAGTCTGGGGTGTAACCCGAGAGAAGGTATCAATGTATTGCAACCAATACTTTGTTACCAGTGTTTAGTACTTATATATGTTTTGAAAATCGTAATGCCAAAAGACTGAGAGGAGTGATGTATGCTTGCCCACTTTGAAATAATAATATACATTTTAATGGTGCATCTATCACAGTTCTAACATAGATACCCAATAACCTTCCATCATCTTAGTTTTATGGTATTTTTGAATACTATCTGTATTGTGTGGGTTCTTTATAAGTCACAGATGTGAGTGATGACATGGTTCTGTTTATGAGCTGATTGTGTAAAAAAGGATAATCACAGGGAAAGGGTTTGAGTACTAAATTCAGCATGTATGTGATGATTTTGATGTCTGTCTCTGGTGTTAAGAGTAGAATACTCTGTGTGTGCATGTGTGTGTGGGTGTGTATGTTTATCTGTGACAGAAAGGGACTTAAGAGCTGGATAGCTGACTCAGTAAGATCATGCAGTCTGTTTAGCTAGAGAAATAAAACAGGGATGACAGGAGCTTCTGCTTCTCAACAGTAGAATAGGGCTATCCTAACCACCACTCAGAGAGTGGACTCCAAACACCACCTCTGCTTGAAGATCATGCAACATTCAATGAATGTGAAAAAAGGATTAGAGGCAGACATTGAAATATGTAATTTTGTCTGATCTTCAAAGGCCATACTGCACAAAGTGCATGGGGTACAACAGGCATGTGTGTCCCATTTCTCTGCACCTGTGACAATTTGCCATTTTAGAAGGGGCCAGAGACACTTGTGCAGCCCTTTCTGTAATACAGATCATGCCTGCTATACATGTATTAATAAAGGAAAATAATTTGACTTTTATTTTAAAATTATAAGTATATATTAAAAAATATATTTGCCATTCTTTTAATTAAATATGGTTTTATATATTTTTTTATTTTATGATTGTTAATTTTGGTTTATGATTTGATTTTGTGTTTTAGGGATTGAATATTTGGAGTGGTAGTAAATATTAAAAACATTATAATAATTATTAATTGTAATAAAAATATCTTACATATGTTATTGTTATATATGAATATTTAGCCTTGTAGTTGTGGTTTTGGGTATGGTGTATTGATTGAGCATACAAAATGTTTAATTTGTATTACCTTGTTTAAAATGTTTTATATTGCAATGAAAATAGTAAATTTTGCCTCTTTAGCGTAAAACTCTTTCTTCAAATAGCATTGGATTAGAGTGCGAGTAGTAAATGTCACACATTCCTCCAATATGGTTAGATTGGAGTGGGAATAGTAAATGTAACCCCTTTAGTGTTCCTCACCTTTCTCAATATTGATAAATTGGGGTGGGAATAGTAAATGTCAACCTTTTCGTTTTCAACGCCTCCTTCACATTGGTATAGATTGGAGTAGGAATAGTAAATGTTACCCATTAAATGTCTCACACCGTCCATAAATTGTTATAGGTTGCAGTGGGGATGGTAAATGTCACCCCTTTAGTGTCCAACACTGTCCCCAAATAGGTTCAGATTAGAGTGGGAAACACCTTCTTCTATTTGGTATACATTGGAGTAGGAATAGTAAATGTTATCCTTTTAGTGTCCAACACCATCCCTTAATTAGTATAGGTTGGAGTGGGAATAGTAAATGATACCCTTTTAATGTCCAACACTTTCCCCAAATTGGTTTATAATGGAGTGGAAATAGTAAATGTCACCCCTTTAGTGTCCAGCATTGTCACCAAATTGGTGTGAGACTAGCAGTTTTCAACCCTTTAGTGTCCCACTCCTTTTTTTAAAAAATTCTCCCGGGACCTAGCCCACCCGGGGCCTGTATTCAAAACAAGTGCGGGGAGCCAGGCTTGTTTTTTTTTTTTTAAACTTCTGCGGATTAGCAGCTCTGTCACATTTTTGTGGCAATTTGGTTTTTTTAAAGTGCTTTTTGGCCCTTTTGGGGTCCCTTATGACCAGAGCTAAAGAGTCACGGTATTCATAACCTGCCCCTTTTCTTTTTTTAAAAACATTTTTTGTTGGACTCGGCTGAAGCAGAGTCACAAGATGATTGCCAACACTTCCTGGTTAAAGTGCTGGCAGCCAATCAGATCTCAGCACCAGATCAGCAGGTGTTCACAGGGTCTTTGCGTCACCATATATACAAATTTGGATTTTAATTAATATCACAAAAATTACTGAATGTATTTACACCAATTCATAAAAAGGCTGCTTTCTGGACCAAAGGCTACCTTTCTGCCAAATTTAGTGTAATTCTGTCCATCGGTTTGGGCTGTAGTTGTGTCTGACATCCCTTTTTCTCAGCTCCAACTTGACGAATCACCCTGAAACTTTCAAAACACAAGTTGAACCAACTGTCATAATTGTTTTGAAAGTTCTGTGAAGATTTGTCAAATGGCGCCATAGTTACTGGCAAAACAAAAATGACTTTTCCTATGGAAAGTGGGTCCTAACTATATATATGTATATATTTTGACTTGCCTATAACTTTAGAATCGTTTGACCTATCTTCATGAAAGTTTCCCAAAGAAGTGTCAAAGTAGGTTCTGTGTGTCATGGAAATTTTTGGGGTGATCCATTCTGTGGGGACCGAGAAATAGGGGTGCGAAAAAAGGGTGCGTGTGTAATATTAATTCCCATAGGAACACGTTGTCAAACCTACAGCCTGAACCGCTGGACGGAATTACACCAAATTTGGTAGAAAGGTAGATGTTATTACACAGATTGTCTTTTGTGTTATTTGGTGCAAATCTGTCAAGTAGTTTTTGAGAAAGTTAAGCTGAAAATTATAGATATGTCTATAAGTCACAGATATCCGCAGTGGTTTCGCGATTAATTGTGGATGCGGACGCCAACGGGAATGCTCTGATTGGCTGGACGCAACCTGAACAGAAAGTTGCGCCCACCATTTTATCATTCGGGAACAATTCCTGGGGATACAAATTTGTGTGAAAGCTATTATAAGGGGTCAGGTGGACATACTCTGACCCTATGTTAGAGAAATTGGTGTGTTAGTGACACAAGTTATGTGTCTAAAATGGATTTTTTTGATTGCGTGTGATATTCGCGGCAACACCATGACTGCCATCGCAGCCCGCTGTGTATCCTCGCAGGGACATCGCGAATATCATGAAGAAATCGCAAATATTAGTGGAAACAAAAAAATATATACATTTATTTACACAGACTCGCCGGTCACTGTCACACACTCATGTACGCACTCACAAACTCACTCAGACACATATACACCCATTCACATACCCACTCACTCACTTATACATCTAATTGCATACCCAGTCAGATACTCATGCACTCATTCACATACTCATTCAGGTATGAATGCACCCACTTATGGACTCACTTGGAGAGAGGCGCAAGCATGTACAGACCCACTCAGAGACTCATGCACCTACTTAGAGACTCAGTCATAGACTCATGAGTACAGTGTCATACCTACTTAAAGACTCTTACACCCACTCACAGAACTACCTGGGCACTCATGCACCCAGGTACAGACCCAGTCAGATACTCATACAGCCACTTACAGACTCACTCGGAGAGTCAAACACCCATGTACAGACCCACTCAGAGACTCACACACCCTCTTACTGATCCACTCACACACTCACTTATGTACTCACAGACCCACTGAGACACTCATACACCCAATTACAGATCCACCCAGATACTCATACACCAACTCACACACCCATATAGTCACTCTAACACTCAGTCACTGACTCTCTCAGAGACTTATGGAGTCAGTCACTCACTGATACACTCAGAAAGTCGCACACCCACTCTCAAACTCACTCAGATATATTTGCATACACTCACTCATCCACTCAGAGACCCACCCAGACACTTGCCCTCTCAGTCACAGACCCACTCAGACACTCATGCATGCACCCATTACCTCACCCTCTCAGAGACTTATGCTCTCACTCACAGACCCATTGAGACACTTGTGCACCCACTCAGACACTCATAAACCCACTCACAGACCCACTCAGATACACACACACCTATACATTCACTCACACACCCTCTCACAGACCCACTCAGAGATGTATGCACCTAGTCACTCATACACTCAGAGGCTCATAAAAGCACTTGCAGTCCTGCTCAGAGACCCACAGACCCACTCACAGAATCACTCAGACACTCATGCTCCCAGTCATACACCCACTGAGAGACTCATGTACTTAGTCACAGACCCACTCAGACACTCATGCACCCACTCACTGACCCACTCAGACACCCACTTAGACACTCAGGTATCCACTCACAGATCCATTCAAACAGTTATATACTTACTTACAAGTGCACAAAGGCACTCATGCACCTACTGACAGATGGACTGAGAGTCATGCAATGAATCACAGACCCATTGAAACACTGATGCACCCACTCATAGGTGCACTGAGACAGTCACGCGGTTTATTACAGAAGCATTGATAAACTGATGCACCATGTTACAGATTCACTGAAATAGTTATACAGTGAATGAGAGACTTACTGATACAGTGATGCATGCAGTAATTGATTACACTGAAAAAGTTATGCACTGTGTTATAGAGATATTAAGGGAGTTGTACATGCTATTATACAGTTATTTAGATAGTAATGTGTTTAGTCTGTTGGTTAGAATCCATTTTGCAGTTATAAGTTTTGAATGTGGTGGTGGCTATTAAATGTCTACATTTGTTTTGTCATTTTGCGATGTATTCACAGTGACCGTAGCTACTGATATCATTGCGACGCCTGACGTCACCACGAAAACAGAAAATAGTCTTTGAAGACGAGTTTTCTGGAAATTCACTACAAAAATATGAGTTTGAGAAGTACACTAATAAAGCTCTACTGTTCAATATACTGTGGAATGTGTCTATATATATGTTTTTCTCTTTGCACAAACCACACGCTCTTCGCGACTACCGAAGTCACCGTGACGACATCGGTAGTAGCGAATATGATTTTTTTTTTGTAAAGGTGGTTTTCTCCTAAATTGATCACAGAAAAAAAGTTAAAACAAATTCTTAATAAATATCTAGACTTAGAACTTTATTTAAAAAATATTTTTAAGTGTATTTTTTAGTACATGAAATACATTTGCTGATCCCAGATTCTCCACAGCATTTGCAACAATGTTGTACCGACTCAAAAAAATCTTAAAAATAAGACCAGTTATTAATATACTTTCTGATAAACACATACCAAATCAAAAAATGAGTGATATATTATAAATATAATATACAATATCCAATTATAGAAAGAAAATATGAAAATCTTAGACACTCACATAAAAAAATGGACGTTACAATTAATAAATAAAATGTAAAAAAAACTTTGAAATTCACTGAAAAAACCAAAGTTTACATGGACATTATAGTTAGCAATTAGTGTTTAAAAAACCTTAGAAATTCACTAAAAAAAACAAAGGCTACAGGGCCGGTATAATTAGGAAATAGAATTAAAAAAAACTTAGAAATTCACTGAAAAAAACAAAGGTTTCAGGGACTTTATAGTTAGGGCGATATTTCACTCATACAAAACCAGAGAAATTCAGCAGTTATATTTAGCTGAACTAACTATAACTCACGCCCCCACATTGCACTGCTTATGACCTCACATACTACATCACTACAAGGCATAATCATATATATATACATGTGAATAGAGAAAGTGTTGTGTACAAGTCTGTAGTATAAAGTTACTTATATCTACATCATGTTGTCGCATACGAAAAAGGGCTACATTGCCATACCTATGTTTCAATCTAAGTTCAGCAAGACAACTTGCCATACAAAAAACATTAGCTGATGCATGAATAAAGTCATTTAAAATACCATGTAACATGTAAAAAAATGGTAATATTTACTAAGCAAATAGCCACACTAAACTATGTACACTAATGTGCAACTGTTATGTATGCAAGAAAAGACATCATAGGTGATAAAAGGACAAATGTATGTGAGAGAGTCAAACATATTGGCACTGTAACTACCTATATAGGGCTGAATGTATACAAGATAATCTGGATAAAAATATTCTAAATTACTTATCATAGTAATCTTCTGGATAAACATGAAAGTTAGCATGTTGATGTGTTGTATTATTTGCAACATGGACAATATGTGCAATGACACGTATATGTTGAACATACATGTGTAAAGCAATGGTTAACAGTACCTAAGACATATCTGTTAAAAGTTAAAGAAATGCGTATGAGTTTCCCTGCATACACAACACACATAGTCAGTTATGTCGAAGTAGCAATGTACTAAATCATTGACTGTTGGTATTTTCCACTTTTCAGGTGACCAAAGATATGGCTTGCAGTCATTGATTATAACACGATTCCAAAATCCCCAGACGGAGGGACAAAAAAAGTACAACTCTGATCTGAGCAAAACAAGATATTTTGTGGAATGAATGTTTGCGGTCCTAAAGTCCTGTTTCTGCTGCCTGCACAAATCAGGTAGAAGACTCCTGTACTTGCCTCCTGTGGTCTGCAAGATAATTATAATTTGTGCAATATTGCGCAACATCTGTCTCAAAACTAATGTGCCGTGGGACAATGAGACTGAAATCACAGATGTACTGGAAGAGGATATGGAGACGAATGCAGATATAGAGCACACAATGGCAGGTCGATTGAGACGGGACCAAACAGTGGCAAAGTGTTTGTCGTAATTAAATAAAAATGATGGTAATAATGACCAAAATAATGTCAACCTATCATCCAATACATTTATTTTTTGAACCCATCTATTATGTGGTGTTTTTGTGTATGTCAAGGTACATATAGTGTCACTCACATTGTCTCAACTAGATGTTGGCTTCAACATGTATAATCTTGATTTTCAAACTGTTACTAAACATGTGGGTATCTCAAAACTAAGAACTAATCAATGCAGCAAGCCAATGTAATGCCGTGTACATCATGAAAGTGAGAGGTCAGTATTGGTCCATCTCTAGATTGATATGGGGCCTTCCTGTCTTCCCTCTCTTAAGCAGTGCAGTGCAGCACAGCAAGATGTCTTGCTGTGTTTTTCTGTATGAAAATGTGTCAAATGTGGCCCTCAGTGTATGATGGATCACAGTTCTCCCACTCAGTAAATCCCTGCGGCAATCTTCAAATTGATGTGTGTTGCAGATGTGGGATAGCATGCAAAGTGGCAGCAACATTTTGCAGGAACAAATGTTGCAGCAGATACCTATGCAGATCATGGGGGACATGTCATGGACAAAGGCCTAGCTTCAGGTGTAGATGTCAAAATGTCATTTGTTAAATTGGGATTCGTGCATGTATGGGGATCCGCACACAAGTAACACCTTTCCAGAGCTGATTGATGTGAAGTATGCATTTGCCCACACTTGATACAATACACATTCATCATGCTTTGCAGAGCAATGCAAGGCATATCAAACACCCATTCAAAAACAAACTAAACTGCAGAAATAGCAATGTGTGGCATTCATCTGAAAAGTAAGACAAGGGAGATGTTTGCCAGGTATCACATCACTGCAGGAATACAGATATGTTTAATGTGTGATGCATGTATATAATAACGCAAGCACAAATGGTTGGGGACATACAGATATTTGCGATATGGTGCAATGGTGGTGTTGGGTTAGAATTTACCCCTGCCTTGACTACCCAACTGTAGTATTGTCTGAATCCCTAATGCTGGTAAGTTCCCACTAACCTACCAGAAACCTCCCCTCCACACACCTTGCTCTTGATCAGATACCAGGCATCCGACGCAGCTGCCTCGGAGTACGCTCATTCTCCCACCTCACCGCCAAAGCCTGGAGCAACCTCCATCTCCACACTTCACCCTCTCTCACCTAATTTAGGAAGGGATTCAAGACCTGGTTCTTTGAATGATAACCGCAGCACAGCACGTGGATACCCCTGTGGTAATTAGTTGAGCTATACAAATACTACTTGATTGATTGATTGAACGTATACTTGTTTGCATAAATTATGATGTTGGGTATGTATTTGCATAAATTATGATATAATTAAAAAAATAAACTGGTAATTACTAATACAATTTTCAATGTTATTTGTGGATTTCTATAAGGAGAAAGATACGTGAGAAGATAAAAATAATTTTTTGTAGAGTACGAAATACTATGGGGTCGATTCCGATTCGGGCCGGAAATCTCTCCGACCGAGCCGGACCCGGAGAGATTTCCGACCGAATCGGACCCGTGCAGTCCGACCGAACGAGTCCGATGCATTCGTATGCCACCGGACACGAGTCGGTCGGACTCCCATTGAACTCAATGGGAGCCGGTCGTACAACGCATACGCGGGCTCCCATTGCCTCAATGGGTGCGAGGCGGACACGGGCGCCCCCTACAGCGAGTACGCCGCGAGCGCTCCGCGGCGTACACGCACAGGTAGGGGGACCCATGGGTCCCCCTGTGTGCGCCTCGCACGGTGTACGCGTACAGGGGGTCCGACACGGACCCCAAAGTACGGCTCCGACAGCGAGTTCGAGTCGGACGGCGCGAGTCGGTCGGAGCGGTCGAGGTGCGCATCGTACTTACCCGGCCGGAAAACGTCTCCATTGCGCGGTGCGAATCGTGTCCGACCGAGTCGGTCGGAGCGGTACGATCCGGGTACGAGTCGGTCGGAGCGGTCGGGTCGCCCGGACGAGTCGGTCGGCGAATTCGCATCGTACTCGCTCGGCCGGACCCGCGTACGGTTCGGTCGGGAAACAGGGCTCCGAATCGGATCCGGTAAAGCCGAATCCGATTCGGAGCCCTACCGGCCGAGATCGGAATCGGCCCCTATGACTTTTTGCAATAATATATGTTACAAATGTGAGATGTCCTCGAAGACAAAGTGTACAAAGTTATGGATGAATGTATGAGCACTTTTTCAGTTCATATGTTCAGTATGCAGACATGATATATACTGTCTAATTTGAGCAACAATTGAAACAGCACTACAATGACATCACTGGGGATTTACGACCAGTGCAAGATAAAATGTATTAGGTGATATGCATTTGATGATGTTACATGTATCTGTTTTTGTTCTTGGTAGGTTGAGGGGGTCATGATCTGTTTTATTGTAAATATGCAATTTTAATTTGGTGGATTGCATGTATTGTGATGTCTTAAAAATTTGTTTGATGTTTTTCTTTATTATTTCTATTGTTATTTATTTATACATATGTATATGTCATTGTGCTTTCAGCCGTGATGAACTCCCATTTTGGGGATGAAACGTGTTGGCTGGGCTGAGGTTGGATGATTACTGAAAGAATAAAAAAATAAAAAATTGGACAAATATAATTTCATGGCTCCTGCTTAATTGGATATCTAAGAAGGACTGTATTTTCATGGGATAAGGCTCTCAAGAAATGCTTCAGCATCAAGCTTAATTTTGAACATTCAAATGAATTTCTTTGAACTTCTTAAGCATACTCTTTTGTGTATAATTGTGTTAATGGGTATGGTCTCGGAGCAGAAAGACCATTGAGAGGTTGAGTGCTGCATTTGTAAACTACGAGTAAATAACACCTGAGTGGCTTCTTTGGCCAATACGGCTCTTTCTAGTGGTTTCTTTAAATTTAGTGAAAGAGGTAGCACAGTGATGAGACAGTGGCTACTGGGTTAATGATGGGGGATAATCGAGAGAAAAGTTGACAATTTTAAAGCACAGATAATTTAACTAGAAAAAGAAATTAAAGAAATGAATCTAAAAGATCTGACAGATAAGAATTATGAAATCTTAAAGGAGTGATTAATGATCATCAATGAACATGATTCTAACTGTGGATGAATCTTTAGTTTTGCAAAGAAATTTGATGAAGCTTTGAAGGTAAAAATGTGCCCAAGAACAAACAGGCTATTGAGCTAAGTTCAGTCACGTAGAGTAATTCAAACTTGTTGTCTATTGAGGATTCGGGCCCAAGTATTGAAAGAGCACCCAAGTCACCTCAGTGTTCTTCTTTTTTCCAAGAGCTGCAAAGAATCAGGATGGGCACAAGCAAACCCCCAGGCAAACAAGGCGAGGGAGGAGGAAACACAGGAGGTACAGAATGGTTACACCCAACCAATCCGGGAACATGAAATGAGTTTGGATACTGCTAGGATATTAGAGAGTTCAGACATTACAAATGAGCTTGAGATTATCAATCTTTCTGATAGGCAATTGACTTTGGTGGAGTGTCATGTGTTAAAATGGGGTCTAACTTTTTGTCCTGCAAGTGCTTGTAATTTTTGTGATTTACGTATTGATTTGTTCAAATTTGTGACACAAAGTATATTGAAAATCTATTTTGCGTCTAAAGAAAATACGACCGTGAATGTACCAAAAAAATAGAAAATTATGTCCACGATCTGCATGTTCTTTTGTCTTTAAATGACTATGATTACTTTGATATTGATGATGTTTATATTGAAATGGATGTAGAAATGGATTACAACTTTAAAATTGGCCTTGCTCTAGAGAACGCCGAGCAAGATAACCGCACTTGCGTGAGGCTCTTGCCGTACTGGGCCACTCATCACTAAAATCCTGCCCTTATGCCGATACAATCCCACGAACTACAACAAAACCGGGCATCAGAACATCTGGAGCGCTGAATGGACTAACTTGAGCTCCAAGGGACGGACACTGTCCAAAGAAATCGGACTTGAAATCCACGGTTCGGCGCGGGCCTAAGATGGCCGAGCCGGCCCATCTCTAACCACTGTGAGGATAGCGAGAGGCCGATGGAGATTGCTGCGACCAACAATAATGGCGCGGGAGAGAGGCCGGCGCCCCGGATGCACGTACGAGACTCAACGGCTGCTTGCGACGGAGAGCGAGGGAAAAACAAGAGAGCTGCGCGCGGCTGAACTGTGAGTAAGGAGCTGTGGCTGGCGGCGGCGCCTCCCTCCCTCCCGCGGCCGCCATTAGACAACCCTGGTGAACCTTCGCATAAAGCCTGGTGCGAGGTACGCAAGACACACTACGATCCTTCTGGCCACAGGTGTGCTACGGGAGCGCTTACCCCCTGCCTCAGCTGCGAAAAGTGAAACTCAGGGGGATCACGGGGCACGACAAGTCACCCAGAGAGAGGCCCTGACTTGCCCGTGATCTGACAGCTAAAGAGCGGGTGTGGAGAGGACCGGGGCCTGGCCACGATTCGCAGTTGGGGGCCCAGTGTGCACGGGCACGGCATGCGCTGAATAATAGGCCCTAAACAACTAAGCAATGGAAAAGCCAGTGCACCGGAGGCGTGGTGGAGATTCAGCTAAAGACTGAGGTGAGCGGGGAGGAATAGGAGGGCTGGGAGGAACCGCACTGGAAGCAATGGTCCGATGCTGGCGAGGGCACATCCCCCCGTGGCTGCCATTAGCAAAGCCTTGGTAAGCCTGCGCATAGAAGCTAGTGCGAGGAGCGCGCAACTTAATCCAATTATCCTGACCACCAAGGCAACACGTGAACATCTCCTCCCTCCCCTGCTGCACAGAGAGCGGCCCAGTAGGGCTGCGGGGCACAACTAGCTGCCCAGAGAAGAGGCCAGGCTCACCCGTGCGCTGGGGATCGGAGCGGGAGCGCGAGGCGGGCCATGGCTGGATCGCAACCTGTGGCTGTGAGCTCAGAGACCACAAATACGCTGCATGCTGAACAAGAGGCTCCAAACGACTGAGGCGGACGAGTGAGTCCTCGCGAATGACACAAATTGATTGCACAATAGTGAACAACGCATGGTGGTCATAGTTGTGGCGAAGAGGCAGGCAGAGCAGTGAAACGAAAGCTGGTGCGGCCGATGAGACGAAAGTTCATCTACAGAAGCCTAGTGCAGAACCCCGAGAAACAACAGGCACTCACCGTAAATAGACAGAGCAATCAACGATACATATACACCAGATGAAGGAAAAGATTGGGGACACGCCAGAAATAAGCACCACGCTTACAGCAATACTCAAGGAAGATGCCCAGGAGCCTCACGGTGGATACAGGGACAGAAGGTACGCGCATCCTCCTAAAACAAGTATAAGGGGCACCCTCATCAAATAGAGACTGCAGGAGCTCTTTCTCAGGCTTCAAGCAGCAAGCAAGGGGAAAACAGATGGAAAACAAACTAAACTTCAATTTGACACTCGTAAATCCACCCGTACCAAGACTGAGCAGAACAGACAATGACAGAAGGGGCGGAATCCGACAGCCACACTTCTACAGAAGGCCTCAAGGTCCTCCTGCTCTCTACGAAGTATAGCCTCAAATCTTTGGAGACCAAAATGGACAACATGTGCACGCGAATTGACAATATCACGCACAAGATCGACCAGCACGACGAATGGCTCAAAGAGGCAGAGAAGCGTATCTCTGATGTGGAAGACACCTCCACCGGCCACACGGTACAGCTACTCAATATGGAACGTCTACTAAAGGTTATAGCCACCAAAAATGAAGACTTGGAATCTAGATCGTGCCGTAATAACCAATGAGTCCTAGGGATCCCTGAATCCACTAATACGGGCAGAATGGAGGAGTATGTAGAACGTATGCTCGCAACGGTGTTTGGAAGGACTGATTTTTCAACTATGCTGGTGGTGGAAAGAGCACACCAATCGCTTGCCGCCCGACCGCCGCCTGGTGCCCCTCCGCGACCGATAATCGCCAGACTGCCGAACTATCGGGATCGCGAAACCGCCTTGCGTTTAGCAAGAGAAAAACAGGCACTATCCTTCGAGGGCATGACACTGGCGATCTATCTGGACGTCACTATGGCGGTGCAGGAAGCTCGCAAAAAATTCATACCCTTCAAAAAGAAACTCCAACAAGCCAATATTGCATATGCCATGCTGTTCCGGGCATTCCCCCGTATCACGCATCAGAGCAAGCAGTGCATTTTCACACAGCCACAACAAGCGGCCAAGTTCCTAAAAACAACTGCCCGAAAGTCGCCTCGACACGAGGCCGCCTCCAGCCCACCAGGATCCACAGCTGCACTCTCAGACATTAAATGAAAAGTAGGACACTTAACGATTATCAACTTATCAAGGCAGAAATCAAGTCCCTACAAGACTGGAGTGACCACGAGATCGCCTGTTACGACATAATGAGCCAAATCACACTGGTCCTTTAAGAAAGGACATAAACATACTGAAGGCGCCACAGGAGGAATGGACGCTACCTTCGCCACTACCTAGGCTCTAAAATGAACTCACAGGCTATAAGGGACTCCGAAGTAAGCCCTGAACACCCTCGGACCACGAGGATGAAACACGGCGCCCCCTTGCGCTACCCCAGAAGGACATCCCTTTTATGATGAGACGCATCTGTTCTAGCGTTAAAATGCAACAGGTTCCCTACAGGGACCAAGTTAGAGTGTTACAGTGGAGGGATAAGGGCGGGAAACACCATGGCAGGTTTGGGCTGCTGATGTGGGAGGGGGGAGGGAAGGGAAGGGAGTTGGCAACACTTAGAATAGCACAGATCACAGGCAACACCGCAAGTTACAGCACCACTCAAACAAGCCACACTAGACATGCGCACTATGCACTCTATGAACTGCATGTTATGGATGGCCCGCCCAGATCCGCCTAGTTACAACTTCGCCACATGGAACGTGCGAGGCCTTGGGGACCCAAGGAAACGTCGCCATGTCTTGGCCTACTTAGACAGGCATAACATACACTGTGCCCTACTGCAGGAAACCCATATCGGCCCCTCTGCCTTGACCACTTTTGCGACCTGATGGGCTTTACATAGATGTTTTTCGACATACTCCACCTATGCGCGGGGAATAGTAATCCTTATCAAAAAGAGTGTCCCATATGTAGCCATATGGGAAATGGCAGTCCCGCAAGGTAGATACTGCATTATGTGGGGGAGATTGGCAGCCCAGACTATAACAATTGCATGCTGTTACGGTCCTAATACCGACGACCCCGAGTTCTTCAATATCCTATGGGGGAAAGTTGTTGATATAGGCTCCACTCACGTGATTTGGGGGGGGACTTCAACGTCACCTTGGACTCTACACTGGATCGACAGCACCCACAACCCCACCACTACATGAATGCCCAAAGACAATTGCTGGTGATAGTCATAGAACATGGGCTATTGGATGCATGGAGGAGTCTACACCCAACTGATAGAGAGGGCACATGCCACTCCACGGTGCATTCCTCATGGTCACACATAGATGGGTGTTTTTTAACCAGAGGATTAAAAGCATGGCTAACTAACTCACGACATTTGCTGCGCACGTATTCTGATCATTCATCTGTGCTGATGACCCTCACCTCACCTTGCACAATGACGCCATATCAGTCTTGGAGGCTGCCGGCGACTGCCTTACTTGATATCCCATTCCGAACGGAATTGGAGCAAGAAATCACTGATTTTTTCCCACATAACATTGGCACAGTGCCGCAGTTCTCCACAGTGTGGGAGGCATTTAAAGTGACTATAAGGGGGATATGCATTGCCAAAGGGGGAGGAATCCTGAAAGACATCCGCAGCACGCTCGGGAAGCTAGAGACTGAACTTAAGCAACTAGAGAGACAATTGCAATCTGAACCCGGCCCAGACCTACAGAAAAAGATTAGGGAAAGTTGACGGACTACCAGGAGACAGCAGAGAGAGAATGCAAATTTTGAGGGAAATATCATCGCTCCCGGCAATATGGAGAAGGGGAACGCCCGGGGAAGGCTCTGGCTGAGCTGACACGAACACCAAGATTTTCCAGCACCATACTGTAGGTTATCGTTCAGATGGCCATATAAACAGAGACACCTCAGACATCATAGAGACATTTCATGCATTCTACAAGACCCTATATACAACACACAGAACGCAGTCAATAGAGTTTGAGCCATACTTTGAGGATGTAGCGCTGGGATGGCTGGGGGACACCCAGAGAGAATTCCTATTAGCAGACTTCGAAGATGCTGAGATACGCACTGCAATTATGCAGCTACAGTCTGGTCAGGCCCCTGACCCGGACGGCCTTACTGCAGAATTCTATAAAACATATTGTGATTCTCTTATTCTGATGCTGAAAAACATTTACGAAGAGGCCCAAGAGACAGGTATACTTCCGCAAACAATGCACAAAGCGCTCATTATTTCTATATTGAAATCAGGAAAACCAGGCGACAGATGCGACTCATACAGACCGCTGTCGCTCATAAATTGCGACACCAAAATCTTGGCTAAACTACTAGCCAATCGAATAAGCCCTCTGATGAGCGCTTTAGTATTGCCAGACCAGTCAGGCTTTGTGCCGCGCAGAGCGACATCACATAACCTGCGAACTCTCTTTGCTCTCATGCAAGATACTGACCCAGACCTAGCTGCGGTGGCTGTCTTTTTAGACGCCACCAAAGCGTTTTATTCCCTTAAGTGGGACTACCTGCCGAGTGTCCTGAAACGTATGGGCTTTCCTCCCCCTTTCTTGGCCTGGATCCAGCTATTGTATACTAAACCACAGGCCAAGCTGAATATAAACGGGGTATGCTCCCCTAGATTCCAAATCACAAGTGGAACGAGACAGGGATGCCCGCCCTCCCCTCTACTATTTGCCCTGGCCATGGAACGCCGGCAGCTAAACTTAGACAACACCATCGCGAATACGGTCTCCAATACCCCGAAAGGCAAATCCTAATCTCTTTATATGCCGATGAACTTACTCTATACATACGTGACCCGAAGGATAGTCTCAACCCTATACGATGGGCCTTTTTGCAGTTTGGGGGGTACTCTGGGGTTAACATCAACTGGAGCAAGTCACAGATTTTCCCTCTCACAGATGCGGTCAAGAGATGCATTCCAGACTTTCCCTTGACATGGTGCAATAGCGAAATTAAATACCTCAGGATAGTAATCACTAGGGACAGGGAACACCTTATGAGGGTCAATTATGGCAAAGTGCTGTGTACATTAACAGATTCCATTACCAGGTGGATCGCTATGCCTCTCTCCCTAGCAGGAAGGGTGGCATTGATCAAAATGGTGATCCTTCCAAAGTTGCTCTACCTCTTCATAAACATTCCTTATGAACCCAGCAAACACTTCTTCAAAGCACTCAAATCGCAGCTTATTCGACTGACCTGGGGAGGCAAGCAACCCCGACTCAAGTGGGAGACACTGACTCTACCCTTTGATAAGGGCGGGTTCGAAGTGCTGGACATGGAGCTGTACTTTTGGTGCGCCCAGGCGCACTTCACTGCATACTGGATACACCCGCCACCGTACATGCCATACCTCGCAGTGGAACATTGGCCTATGGTCCTGACTCCTTACCCAGCATATATAAGTGCACAGACTGACCCTAATTGTAAGGACCCCACTACAGTGGAGTGTACCAACAGGGCATGGAGGGCTATTGCTGATCGCATGAAAGTAGATAAGATAAGATATACTCTCCTCTGATGTCGCTACCAGGCCACTTAGATATTCCAGTCACACAAGAGGGGAGATGCCAACAAATGCTTCGGAAATTCGACATCCACTCCTGGGGGGCACTTTACGCAGGGGGGACGTTTCTCACCCACGAACAGTTCTTTAAAGATTGCCAACCTAAACTATGGAGCTCTTTATGTATGTAAGGCTCCAACACGATGTGAAATCCACCACCCACGACTTTCCAAATGAGCCACCCACTCTGGCACCACTGCACACCCTACTTCAGAGGCCTACTCTGACCCATGTGGTGTCCCTGCTTTACCGAACCACTCAGATAGACAGCCCACATACTACTCAGATTGCGCGGTCTAGATGGAAGGAAGACCTGGGCAATTCTCTTCGGGACGACCAATGGACATTTTGTTGCCAGCAAACGGGGCGAATATCGGCCAGTAGCAGACTGCGTATCATACACTTTAAATATCTCCATCGTCTTTATTATACTCCTGTGAAGCTATGCCTGTTCCGCCTAAGGGATAATGATAAGTGCGATAGATGCGGGAGGGAGAAAGCTGACTTTCTGCATCTGGCCTGGGAATGTGCCCCCATTAGAGCATACTGGGAACCCTCAGTCAGATGGTAGGGACTCAAATAGCAAATACCCCCCTCATTACACTATTGGGATACACAAAAGACTTTGAAGCCTCACTCAGGCGATACATATCGCTTGCTTTGCTGCTGGCTAAATGAAGGGTGTCCTGCAGATGGGGAAGGGGAAGGGCACCAAAATTTAAAGATTGGATACATGACCTAATATTCTGTCAGGAGCAACTGACTATTTATGCAGAACTGATGCCGATCTCGTCCCAGCCTCGGGACATCTGGTGGCCCTTGCGGACATACTTACAGGCACAATACACTGAGGAGAGTACGGTAGAGGCAGACTCCGAATACCCAAGGACCACGCAACCAACAGCTAGATAGACATGGGTATGGGTGGCGGGAACCCATGGGAAATGCAGAATGTGCAGCTGGAACTGTTTACGTGTCTTTTCATTGGGAGGTAACAAGTAACCGAAGTGGTGCAAGGAACAGACGAAATATGTACGTTGCTGATGAATTTGTGCCTGTATATGCATTAATTACACTGTGTCACTTTGTAAGGCTGGCTGATGCCGGCTTATGTTAATTTCTTATGCTGGAAAATCAATAAAAAGAGTTTAAAAAAAAAAAGAACTGGTCCTTACTCACTTCTGTACGGGGCTTGACAGGAAACATAGCTGATAAACTGATTATCACCTATCGAAGAAACTATACAATAAGGGATAGGGTACTAAAAAATTCTGAAATCCTTTACGGAGATAAGTGGTAACTGGCTTCCAGGGTTGTCAGAAAGTTTCTATACCTGTGGTGATTGCAGTATCTGTCCAAATGGTTTGTATAGAACATGTGAATTTTGCTCCAACATTAAGAGAAAACACTACATCCAGAGATTTATTAAATGTAACAGTCAGCTGGTGGTTATGTGATTGTATGCAACTGCTTTAAAATATATGTGGTTAGTACTAAAAGATCATTTAAAACCAGGATACTAGAACATAGGAGGACAGCGAGACATCAAGATGCTAAATCCCCATGGGCAGAACACATTAAAGAATGTCACTCAACAGCAACAGAATTTAAATTTCATGGAATACAAAGAATAAATAGAAAAGGATCCCGGGGGGTGCCGGGGGTGACTTTGCTTTGAGATGCGAAACAGAAGCAAGATGGATCAATATATAGAACGGTAGAGATGGGGCTGAATGTTAAAAATGAGATGCATTAATTTCTGTAGGTCAGCTTTAAATATAAACCTTTTGGTACTGACTTGTTGACATATATGTAGGAGTCTATCTGATTGTCGGTCAGTATGATTGTGATCTTTAGATCTTTCTAGTCCTGTCAAGGCCAGGTGAGGAGGGGAGATAATAAAGGAAGATGTCAGTGAAAGAGATTTTGTAAGCACATAAAGATTCTAAGGATTGATATTTTTAGGTAATTACCAACTGAAAGTCCTTGTTTGAGATATGCTGTGAGACTCACACTTGAGTCCATTTGTTCAGCTGTGGGCCTTGAAAATGGATCCTTCATAAACAATGAAATATTTATGGTTATACCTACAGCATGAACAGGGTTTAGATTGAAGGATAATTTACGCAATCATGATATGATTTGGACTGTTCTCCTTCAGATCAGCACAGCTTGCACACTCAGACAAGTACAATCTTATACCTGATTAGTTTAGATCATTGGCTGGATTGGGCTTTTACCACAGGGTAATACATAAAAAAATATGGGGCCTTTGATTGGATGGCACTTCTACCCTATGACTACGTTTAGATAGTTTCCCCATGTTTCTGAATGGTTGGTGAGCTTTTTAAATTTTTTCACCTGAATGCTCTGAAGTATGATACACTTCGATGGGAACTCACAAGTCTGTATACATATTTGCAGTCACTCAATAAGGGCATTTGGCATCTAGATGAAAAGATATGGATGAATAGGGATATATCAACAGGAAATTTGCAGTGTCTTTTGATTGGAGGGCTGATATCTAATCTCGACACAGCTTGGATAGTTCTCACTCAGGTCAGCACCATTTCTGAATTTGCATTAATATAACTTAATGTATTGGGCTTGAATAGGCAACAAGTACAGGAAAATCAGCATTGACTTTTGACATCTTCTCAATGGATGGTGGGTTATCCAATCATGACACAACTTTAATGGTTTACTCTCTGGTCCACATATCAAGCGTATACTATCCTCCGGTGACCTAATATTTATGATTTTATGATTTTTGGGTGGTGTTACAGACTATAAATGAAATTTAGCCGATGCACGTGAATGTCTCTGGTTTGAATTGGTGGTGTTACGGACTTCAAGTGACATTTAGTTGATGTAAGTAAATGTCCCTGGTTTGAATTGGCAACAGGTACAGGAAAATCAACGCTAACATTTAAGGTCGTTTCATTTGATGGAATGCTAACCAATCACAATGTGCTCTTGACTGTTTCCTCTCTAGTCTATTTGAATGGGTGGCAGACACGGGGAAATTAACTCACAATGAACTGCCAGATCAATGCCATATCCTCATCTTGCTTCCACACGCTCCGCCTGCTTCGAAAGGCATTCAGATGGATCCCCACAGAGTCCACAAAGATGGACACCCATGCACTCATCACAAGCAGACTTGACTACGGCAGCGCCAAGAAACTCCTCAGGAAACTACAGAACACTCAAAATGCCACAGCCAGACTGGTACTCAACATCCCCTACCGCAGCTATATCACTAAACACCTTCAAGAACTCCACTGGCTCCCAGTCAACAAAAGAATCAACTTCAAGCTCATCAGTCATGCCTACAAAGCTCTCCACGACACAGGACCAGCATATCTGAACCACCGGCTCTCATTCCACGTACCCACCACACACCTTCCCCTCCTCCCAACTGGCCCAGCCACCATCCCACGGATCCACAAGATCAAAAACGGAGGAAGATCCTTCTCCCACCTCGCCGCTAAGACCTGGAACACCCTGCCTCGCCACCTCAGGCAATCTCCCGTCGTTGACCCAATTCAGTAAGGATCTTAAGACCTGGCTCTTCGACTGAACCCCTGTGCCCAGACGGATCAGCAGGCCCCCCGCTCAGCGCTTTGAGATCCTTACGAGTGAGTAGCTGCGCTATATAAACCCCTGATTTATTGATTGATTGATTGACTGATTGATCGAACCCTAACATTTAGGGGGTTTTATTGGATGGTATGCTATCCAATCACGATGTAAATGTGACGGTTTCATCTCTGGTCAGCTGAAGAAGTGAACATTATATCTCTTTTCTTTGAATTCACGTCTATGACCTGATGACCTTTTTTGATATTATTGAGGGAGAGTGAATTGCAGCCAATCGGCGCATGGTTTCTTGACCTATTACGACACATTAGTTCTCAGCCATTAGAGTTTTTTTTCATCCTTTTGGATTTTTTAATTCCGTGGTTTGCACTCTGGTCTGAAAGGAGCAAATAGATTTCAGGTGGGAGATTATGAATAGTTATCTGATTGGGCAATTTCAAATTCGGGGCAACATGATTTGTCAGTTTTTTACTCAAATAGGAGATAGGACTGTTGAATGGTACAAGAGAAGGCTCCGCGTGAAAGGAATACCATGTCAGTCTTTTCAATGTGCACAGGTCAGTGGAGATTGGTACTGAGAATGTTGCTCTGGCTGATAGATCATAATGCCAGTTACAAGGGAGCATTAGCGGGGACACCGATTTTTTGTTTATTATCTTTTTAATAATTTGAGGTCAAGGGATGCTTGGTTATATTAGTCTATAGAAATACTTGTTCTCCACTAGAATGCTAGTTATTCTGAATTCCAATATCTGGCGTTATATTAGCTATAATATTGAAGGGAATGATGCTAGTGGGTGGAATCTCCATTAGCGCTCTGGGGCTGCGCCCCCCCTAAAATTCCTTCACATTCCTGTACAAATATTAAATTGATTGAATTATTTAGTGATACAATTGTAGCTCTTAACAAATCGATGTATTTAAGTCTGGGCTGTCTGTTCCAGGCTGCCTTCTCTGCCTTGCTCTGAAGTAGGAGAGAGAAGCCAAGCAGGAAATCAACTTTCTGAACTGTGGCACACGACACAGGGCTTGCTGTTCCAAAGCCCTTCATTGCTATTGTAGTCAATGGCAGTATCTACTATAGGCCAGTGATGCTTTCAGCGTCATGGTTCTGGACGCTGGAGTCTCTGTCCCTGCTGTAGAGCTGCCATCGGTCATTCACAAGCATAAATCCCACCCTTTACCATCTGTCACATGCAGGAGTGGATGCAAGCATATGTGTTTTGGTGCCTTGTTCTCTGTAATGGTAAGTGTTAGAATGTTCATCTTCTGTAATGTACATTGTGCTGAGACCCCTCGCCAAGGTAACGTCCCCCACTGTGACATCCCAGGACCTGGTTTCACGTCGCTGGCCCCGTTAGAAGTGCAGCTGCTGTATTTGTTCTCCTGCAAGATTGATCCAAAAGACAAGCAGGTTAGAGGTTTTGTTCCCTTGCGAAGTTGATCCAAATATCAAATTCAAGCGCAAAGTATGAGGTATGTGCTTACAGTAGACAGGTATCTGCTGTATGACATTGAAACTGGCCCCATCCTCATGACTTTAACAACATTAATGCCAAAAACATGGATTGATTTACAAACAATGACTGTTAAAAACATTAAGGCAATGTATGTCAGCGATTTAGTTCCTCTCTTATTTCAAGTTTTACTTAATCTTGCCTTCCTCATGAATTAGCTATTTGATCATGTTGTGTTTCTGTATTTTTTTCCGTGCATACTTTGAGCCTTGCCAGGTGTTTATGAGGTGCTTTGATTGAGAGCTCTGACGCAAACCCTGAAGCCAAAGCAAAATGCCTAACAGTGGGTTGGCCTCTCTGCAGAACACACAGAATAATGGTCATTTATTGCAGTTGTAATTGCAATTCTGTTAAAATGTGTGTGAAGGGATGCAAAGATGGCAAAATATTCACACAGAAAAAGCTGAACAAAATAAATTGCTTAAAAGTGTGTGAGTGCAATATATGTTTGGAACTGGGGGAGATGCGAGGAAGTGCATGCAGGGAAGATTGAAAAGAGGGTGCTGAAGCGGAAAGAGAGGTGGTTGATGATGTGCATATGGACAAGATGTACAGAGAAAAAGGACATTTATATCTAACATAAAGCGCACATACCTGAAGGCCAAAACTCCTTCCACAGGTCTCAATAGTATTGAAATTTCAGAATTGAAACATCTTGAAGGTTAATTATTTTGATCAAATCCTTGCTGTTACTTGTTTATCTTAAACAGCTAACAGCCATTGAGAAAGCCAATCATACTCACTGATTTTAGGTGTAGGTCAGTTGTGTTATAAATCTGGATGCAATTACATCTCAGAGAGAAACCAAATTTCTGGTTGGGTAGCACACTATGGGAATCACAGAAATGTAATTAACCTGTTCCGTTTTAGAGAGCCCCCGCATTTTTCATACCACTTAAAGCCCTGTCTTCACATATTTCTTTATGACTGATTGCAGCCAGCAACTGTGGGTCCTTCATGAAGGCTGGTTAGAGCATTTTCTTCCAAAGTTGATGCTGCATGTAGTGCAAAACCCTTGGTAAGCACACACTTTAAAAGGCTGAAGTTGTTGCATTCTACAATTTGCACATTACAGTAACTGTTGAACATATTCATGCAGTAAGATATAGGGCAGTTTTTAATGTGTTTAATATTTTAAGACTATACGTTCCCACTGCTTCATAAGCCTTGCTTTATCACTAAATTCATTTGCTTCAAAATGCACCATCTTTTTTCAATTTTTTCTCTGGAGGAGGACCCAGACTGGACCCACGTTTGTCCATTAAGCTTGCTCGCGTTGCTCACTACATAAAAGTAATAGCAAACATTTATGCCCCACGACTTTCAAATGCCACCAGAGGCCACTGAACGATCCTATAGTAGGTATTGGTAGTATTCTGTTTTTCATAGGTCCCTCTGAGGAAAAGGAAACACAACCTTTGTTGGATGTATACTATTGACAATGATTCATCGGATAAACTGAATGAAATTGAGTGGGGGGACATAATGTATACTTGTTTGCATAAAATATGATGTTGGGTATGTATTTGCATAAATTATGTTGTTATAAAAAATATTAAACTGGTAACTACTAATAGAAATTTCAACACTATTTGTGGATTTCTATAAGGAAGAAGATATGTGAGAAGATAAAAATATTTTTTTTAGCAGAATACGAAATACTCTGACTTTTTGCAATAATATATGGTACAAATGTGAGATGTCCTTGAGGTCTCAATAATCATGCAACAAATGCCAAGGGCCTTATTACAATGTTGGTCAGAAAGACCGTCTGACCGACTCGCCCTCGGACATATTCCGCCCGACTCGACCGAGTATTATGATGCATTGCAGGTAAAACTCCAACCACCCAGAACTTTCCTTTCACCCAGTCCCCAGTGTCATCCATCTTGCCAGTACATTTCCAATCACTGTCAGGAAACCATTCTTCCTGGTGGCCTCATTGAGCAGGGTGGAAAGAGTGTGTGTAGTACAGGGCCTGATGGGAGATGTGGCCATTGCAAATACTCCTCCTCCCACCCAGCACAAAAAGTCTACCTGACACTCTGCTTTCCTGACAGTGAGTGGGAATGTACTGGCAAGATGGCTGACACTGGTGACTGGTGTTTGGAGCACAAGGCCATGATGGGAGTTGTGGTCAAGTCAGACAACAGGCACCAGTGATAGCCATCTTGATAGTACACCTCCACTCACTGTCAGGTAAGCAGAGTTCAAGGTGGGCTGGTTGAGATGGGTGGAAAAGTGTGTGTTGAACAGAGCCTGATGGGAGATAGAGTCATTGCAAAACACTCCTCCTCCCACCCAGCACAACCAGCCCACCTGGGACTCTGCTTTTCTGACAGTGAGTGGGAATGTACTTGCAGGAGGCTGACACTGGGGACTGGTGTCTGACTCAATCATAACTACCAACTGGGACTTGTGCTTCAAACACCAGGCACCAGTGACAACCATCTTGCAGGTACACTTCCCATCATTGTCTGGACAACAGTCTTCCTGGTGGGTGGGAGGAAGAGTTTAGGTTTCCCAAATAGCCCATTAGCACTCAAGTCCCAGCTCATTAAATTAGTTCACCCTAAATTAGCAACAAAACAAGTTTGAGATCTCTTCTAACTATGGAGTCAAAATAAAATATCCACGAGCTGTATATGCACAAAGCTAAGCAGTCACACATTTGGCTCCTTACAGGCATTCACTTTAGGGTCATGAGATGAGAACAATAAGCACCTCAATCACACCATGATCACAAAATTCCAGGGAAAGCAAAAGACTGTGAGTGTGTAGGCAGCCACATCTATGTAGCTGCTGATACATGGACTAAGTCCAGTACACAGGCCTGACAAACTCTAACATTAGGATATAAAGAGTATGTATGTCATTGTTATTCTACAGATGTGGAGCACACTACGCCACCAGTGCCATCTACAGAATGTCAGGTACAAGTCGGTGTCAGTGGATATGTCAATAGAACTAAACAGAACATGCCCATTTCTGCACATAGGTGGTACTGATTACCAATCCACATCCTGTCAAACTTGCAGTGTTCATCCCAAACATAGGCAACTGTTGGGCTTGGCCCTTTTTGCAGGGTCATCCAAGGACTTTTTGCCTTCCTCCTGTATTTTTTCTGACCTGTTGTTGGTGGTTTTATGAACCTGGGCACTTTACCACTGCTGATCAGTGCTAAAGTGCGTATGCTCTCCCTGTAAATTGTTGTTATGGATTAGTGATTCCATGATTGGCATATTTGATTTACTAGTCAGACCCTAGTGCAGTGCACTATGTGTGCCCATGGCCTGTAAATCAAATGCTGCTAGTGGGCTGCAGCACTGATTGTGCCACCCACAGAAGCAGCCTGTAAAATGTAACTCTGGCCTGCCATTGCAGAGCCTGTGTGCAGTCTAGTACTGCCATGTTGACTTGGCAAGTGCACCCACTTGCCAGTCCCTAAACCTTCCCTTTTCTACATATTAGTCACCCCTGAGATAGGCCCAAGGGACCCCTCTGGGCAGAGTGCAATGTATGTGAAAGGTAGGACATGCCCTTATGTGTGTGGCATGTCCTGATAGTGAATTACTGCCAATTTTGTTTTTCGCTATTGCAAGGCTACCTGTTCCCATGAGACAGAATGGGGAGTTTGTTTATAACATCTTATAAACATAACTACCCCTGGGAACAAGGTGGGTAAATAAAGTTTGATGTGGCTGAACTCAGAATGTTACACTGCATCTTTTAGTGAGGGTGATTTTTACATTCTGTGTTTGAAAATACCACTTTTAGAAAGTAGGTATTTTCTTGCATAGCCATCCAGTATGCCTCTGCTAGGTTTGTGTATTGCATGTCTGGCTTTGGAGTGTCAGGGGCTGGGGAGGAGCGGTGGCTCCAGAGAGCCTAATGAGTCAGGGCTGGGCTGAATAGGCCTGGTCTGCATTTGGAGTGGTAGGAGGAGTAGCACCTGCACCTGAATAGGGCTGTGCCTGCCTTCCACAATGATGGCTCTGCCCCCCTGTGGTGTGTCTGGAGCCAGGGCTCACACTGACAATGGAGGTTGTTGTGCACTTGCAAAGTGTCCCACAGAACTGGTTTTGGCTGGGTACAGACACTCTCTGCCTTCAGAGAACAAAGGATTTTTGGGTATAAAAAGAGGGGCCCAGACTCCAGACTTTTAGATCACTTCTGGGAAATCAAGAGGATCCTTCGCCAAGGAGAAGAGCTGGAGAAGCTGAGGAGGAATACTGCCCCTGTGCTGTTTGCTGTCTGGGGTTGGCCTGCAGTGGCTACTTGCTGCCAAGGAAAGGAGAAAAGGACTTTGCTGTTTGCAGTGTCCCCTGCTTGAGGAAGATCTCCAAGGGCTTGAAATTGAGCTTGCCTCCTGTTCTGAAGTCTCAGGGACACAAAGACTTCACCACCAGCTCCCCTGAACTTCCTTGCTAGGAGTTCTGACCTGCAAAGAGGTGCCTGCTGTTGTTTTGGAACCTCGAGAGACTGTTTTCCGCTGGGAGCTGGAAGAATCCAT
This sequence comes from Calotriton arnoldi, assembly GCA_963921515.1. Lineage (NCBI taxonomy): Eukaryota > Metazoa > Chordata > Amphibia > Caudata > Salamandridae > Calotriton > Calotriton arnoldi. The sequence continues at coordinate 204,012 of CAWUFW010006982.1, forward strand.
GCATCGTCCCGGATCGTCACATTGCATCGAGGCGCCAAGTTTGTTGCATCATTGGGTGACGCAGTAAGAAACAGACGCATCACCTCCCCACACAGTAAGAAACCGACGCATCACCTCCGCTGCGCAGCAGTAAGGAACCAACGCATCACCTCCCCCGGAGCAAGGCACCGATACATCACCTTCCCTGAGTGTAAGGAACCAACGCATCACCTTCCCTGCGGTCCATTTTGTTTGTTTGCGTGACGCATTCCAGGTACTTTGTGTGAAAAGTGTTGCATCTGCAATTTGCCTTGAACTGAATTATTTATACCATCTGAAAGGCATATTTTTATAACTGTATTGTGTTTTTTTTGTCGTTTGGTCTTGTTTTGGTTTAGATAAAGAATACTTATTTTTCTAAACTGGTGTGCTGTCCATTTGTAGTGTTTTCACTGTATTACTGTATGTGTTCACAAATGCTTTACACACTGCCTCTAAGATAAGCCTGTCTGCTCGTGCCAAGCTACCAAGGGGGTGAGCAGGGGTTATTTTAGAAGTGTATCCCCCTATCCTGACTAGAAGCAAGGGTCCCTATTTTGACAAAGGTACCTACCTCTGCCAACTAGAAACCCCCATTTCTAACAGCGACCATCATGGATAAAGGAGGCCAATCAATCAACCTAAACTGATTTTTTTGTCCAGTCATTTATGTAATGGGTACCATTTGATGTGCATTGGACATTCACATAATTGACTGTGTTATTTATGTACCCAGAGGGCGAGCTGGGAACACCGCCAGGCCAAATGATGACAGCCAGTCCCAGACTCCAGCCGACCATGAGCTCACCGGCGTGGAGGACTCTCACTCATCCTCGGAAGAGGAGGAGCAACCTGGCCCATCAGGTTTGGGTCGGCAGACATCACAGCAGCTTCAGCAGGATCCACTGCAACAACTCCCTCTTCAGCTAACGACATCCATCTGACCCCTACCCTGACAGACACAGAAGCTCCGGACAATGACAACAGCACAGCAACACAGATCACTCTGGAGTTGACCGATGACAATACCCCCATCAATGAGGAAGGAGGTTCAGGATTGACCGTGCCACTGTCAACTGTGCATGCTCGTGGGGGTAGGGGTGGTGGGAAGGGTCAGGTGGATCCATGCCATTGAGCAGCTGGTGCTGCTGATTACCACTCAAACCTCTCCCTGGTAATCAATTCCTATGAGGGTTACCAGGGAGAAATGGGCCAGGTCATACAAATCCTCAGAAACATCGAGCAGCTGCAGGCTGAACAAAACCAACGTTTGGGCCGGTTCAACAACCAAATGGACGACATTACTGGGGTGCTGCGGGATATTGGTACCAGCCTCCACCAGATTGCTAGTCACCTAAGCACACCTGCCTGTGTTCCCACAACATCTGTTGCTACTACATCTGCATGAGCCACAGGGAGGGGCGTTAAGTCAGGCGGAGAGTCACCAGTACCTCAGGAGCCTGCAGCTTTGGTTCCGCCACCCAAACATGGGGTGGGGCATCTGAGGAAACATCTGTGAGAGTCGGATGGCAATGCACCATCCCCAGGAAGTGAAAAGGTGCCCTTGATATCATCCAGTGTGTGCCAAGCATTCACTTTGTTAACTGCCCAAAATAAATGTCCCACATCTGATGGAGGGTCAAAGTTGGACTTTGGACTTGAATAACTGTGGCTTGTCTCTGCTGGATTTTATCAGCAAACACTATCAACTCAAATCTGCACTTTATTTTTTGTTTTGAGCTCACCACCATTGAGTGGCTTCAATTTTGCACTATTTTTTCAATTTAAACTACTTTACACAGCAAGACTTGCTCATGTTGGGACTTTGAATTCAAAATGTACATATTGTCAACAACCTCTAATCATAATGATGAAAGTGTCAACAACCTAGGTAATCAATTACTTGTAAGTAGTAAAGTAAGTGCCCGTGAGTAAATGAACTTTTGCACAGCATGATAGATATACACAACCAGGTTTTCAGACACACTGTAGTACACAGTGCATATTCATTGGAAGTCAATTATCTACACAGTTACCACTTCTTGCCAGCCCAGTCAACAATCATTGTTAGCCAAGTAGTTCATCGTGGTCAAACTTTGATTTGAACATATTTGGATGTGTGATATCAGACAAGGCACACCTCAATGTGGAACACATATTTTTTGTCCAGATACAACCTGGTGCCTTAACACAAAGTAAAATCATATCACACAGTCTTGAAAGGCACTAATAACAAAATCACCAGACTATCAGGTCTGAGGGAAGTGCATGCCAGGGAGTACAAGAAAATGTCCACGTCGGTGTCTGTCACAGCATCATATGTCTGGTGAGGTCACAACTTGCAAGTCCACTCTTTAGATGGTAAAAAAGCATAAAGAACATAATTTAGCAATCAGAAATAAGGTAGCACAAGTCAGAGAAGCATGATATCTCAAGCGCAGCAATGTCATTGTTAACACTAGCTAGGCTTCACTGAAGCACTGTCAATGTAAATTTGACCATTTCAATAACCAGTCTTCGAAAAAACTTCAAGACACCTATCATACACTCTCAAGCATACATACACATTGTCCACCAGCTCCACAACCACAATCAATGGTGATTGGTCACCTCCTCTCATTGCATACTTACAGTCATGTGAAAAAGTTGTGGATAAGCTGTTGTCTCAAATCCACTCCATCATCATCATCACCACTGTCATCATGGCCCAGTCTGGGATCCTCCATTTGTGGCGCCTGCTGGTCTCCTTCCTCCACTATCAGAGGTATGCCCTTACATATTGCTATGTTGTATAGCATGCAGCAAGCCACGATTATCTGGCACACCTTTCTTGGGGCATACCTGAGGGCTCCTCTTGTCTTATCCAGACAACGGAATCTTGACTTCCAGAGGCCAAATGTCCGCTCCATTATCCGCCTGGTCCGTCCATGGGCCTCATTAAAGCACACTTCTGCTGGGGTGGATGGGTTGCGCAGTGGTGTCAGTAACCATGGCTGGTTGGGGTATCAATAGTCTCCTCCATTGAACACAGAAAATAGTTCAGTTGTCTAACAACATATCACTATCTGATATACAACCAACACACATCCCAACATCCCCATACAACATGACCTACCAACAAGTCAGGCCTGGTTAGGTTGCAGTTGAGTCATCAAATGGGGGATGATGCTGTTATGCAGGATATATGCGTCATATGCAGAGCCAGGTAAATGGGCACAGAGTGTGAGATGCACATGTTAGCCAAAAGCACCTCCTGGACATTGATGGAGTGGAAATGTTTGTGGTTGTGATCCACTTGTTCATTGGCATGTGGTGGTATCAACGCAACATGAGTACCATCAATAGATCCAATTACATGGGTTATCCATCCTAATGCATAGAAATCACCCTTGATGTCAGACAATTCTCCTGGTTTAGAAAACTTGATGCAGTAGTCCATGTAATGGGTCAATGCCTGCAACACATCACAAAGGACATTACTGAACATGTGCTGGGACATTCCACACAATGTTGCCACTGTGTATTGGAATGTTCCTGTGGCAAAGAAATACAATGCTGCAATCACCTTCACCTTGGGGGTTAGTGCTGTTGGATAAGTGTGCTGCGGCTGCAAGTGAGGTGGCAACTGCTGGCACAACTCATCAATTGTTGCCCTTGTGAAATGGTATTTCTTGATGATGTCTTGTTCTTCCAATGTTTGTAGGTCTGGAAAAGGCCAGTTCACAGGAGCCTGTCTGCCACCTCATCTGCGATACCTATGTGTAAAGTGCACACATAGTTGGTGTTAGTTCACAATGTACCAAGCAACATGCACTTAGACCAACAGCAAAGAGAAATTAACCACACATAAAACTCCATGTCGCTGAAAAGACACATTTCAATGAACATTGTTGTCCTTAGATACATATCACAGCATACAGGTCATTGCTAGACACGCTTGAAAGGTTTGGTGACACAGCAATTAGAGTACAGTAGTGTAATCTTCACTAGTGTCTGTGATTTTTCATGTAAATCAAGCAGGACATACTCCAAAACTCACAAGCCAAACAGCCTAGATTTATGTTTGTGAGAACAATTATATGATTCATCTGTACACACTATAGGATCATGTAATGCTTTACATGTGGGACACCACATACATACAGCGTATCACAATGTAAATTATGCAGACTAATGTCACAGGGTGGACACTGTCATGTTGTCATGTCTGCATTACACAAACAATTACATACACAAACCATTTATAATGCAGAATTTCCATAAAATGCAGTTATACACTTAAGAGTAGCATACAAAGATACCCTAAAAACTCACATATCAGAGCTAAGCGTAAGTGGCTGCTTAATGGCACAGTGTGGACTTCTGCAGTCTTGACAAAATAGTACAAAGTGTTGAATACGCATTTACAAGTAAGATGTTCAGGACTAATAGTTTGTACAGACGATGCATCCAGAAGGCCCAGTGACATAGTGATCCACATGAAACATGGGGAAGATGCAGTCATTGGACGTGGCAGTGTGCTGACCTGTGTTTACATGGCAAACTTGTGAAATGTATCCAATGTGGACAATAATCTGATTAAACTTTCTAACACTGTGCATAAATTACACAATACTGTGGGCCATATACCTTTCACCCTAGCTATGCCTACTACATTGGTGTCTCCACGATAAGTGTTAGACATGTGACCTGAAAAACCAACTACTTCAGCTACTGGACAGATGAGCAAAATCAATATGATCTGTGTGATATGTCCTATTTAGTGACAAAACCAGCTTGATGTATGACAAGAAAGATATGTGACCTACCTGTAACACTAGACCTAAGGTTCCCAAGTAGATGAATAGGCATTGCAGAATGGATGAAGGCTCGCCAAGACTAAGCCCGGGCGTAGTTTGCGTAGTAGCACTTCACGTAGCTACGTGAAGTACAGCTTCAACTACACGTAGCTATGCAAATTGCGTAGTGCGTAGCTGTGGGCTTGACTGCACTGTACAATAATTACCAAAAGCAAACTTGTACAGTGCAAGTTAAGATAAAATAAATATCTCTGTCTTTATATGCTAAAAATGCATATAGTCATTTCACTAAAGTGAAAACAAAAAGTTAACAAGCAGTGAGAGAGGTGATGATTTTGGTATCCTCACTAACTTAGGGAGAGAACCAACAACCAAGCAGATGTCTTGAAAACAAAAAGCACATCTTATTGAACGATTCCTCCTAGGACCACCCCAAGCACAGTTATGGGCAAAAATACAATCCCAACCAAAGGCCCTGCAAAGCATTATGGGACGAGATTAGCAGTGGGCAGTGAATATTATAGTGTCCAATATCAAAATAATTCTACAAAGAGCTGCAGTTCAACTAGTCGTCACTGGGTGTCGTCCCTCAAGAGTGAAATGCAAAAGTATTGAAAACCTTTCATGAAGCTTTTGCATTTGACTCGTGAGGACGACACCCAGTGACGACTAGTTGAACTGCAACTCTTTGTAGAATTATTTTGATATTGGACACTATAATATTCACTGCCCACTGCTAATCTCGTCCCATAATGCTTTGCAGGCCTGGTTGGGATTATATTTTGCCCATAACTATGCTTGGAGTGATCCCTAGGAGGAAGGGACCACCATTGAATCGTTCACATGATATGCTTTTTGTGTTCAAGGCATCTGCTTGGTCCTCCCCTAGGTTAGGGGGACTCCAAAATCATCACCTCTCTCATTGCTTGATATGTCAAAATTCATTTTTGTGAATTGGTTATATGCTTTTTAGCATAAAAAATTGCTTTATCAAAGCATTTGAAGGAGTTTGTTATTATTATTAAGCCTGGGCGTAGTGCTAGCTGTGTGCTTGACTCACTGCACTGTACAATAATTACCAAAAGCAAACTTGTACAGTGCAAGTTAAGATAAAATAAATATCTCTGTCTTTATATGCTAAAATTGCATATAGTCATTTCACTAAAGTGAAAACAAAAAGCAGTGAGAGAGGTGATGATTTTGGTATCCTCGCTAACTTAGGGAGAGAACCAAGCAGATGTCTTGAAAACAAAAAGCACATCTTATTGAATGATTAGGTGGTGGTCCCATCCTCTTAGGACCACCCCAAGCACAGTTATGGGCAAAAATACAATCCCAACCAAAGGCCCTGCAAAGCATTATGGGACGAGATTAGCAGTGGGCAGTGAATATTATAGTGTCCAATATCAAAATAATTCTACAAAGAGCTGCAGTTCAACTAGTCGTCACTGGGTGTCGTCCCTCACGAGTCAAATGCAAAAGCTTCATGAAAGGTTTTCAATACTTTTGCATTTCACTCTTGAGGGACGACACCCAGTGACGACTAGTTGAACTGCAGCTCTTTGTAGAATTATTTTGATATTGAACACTATAATATTCACTGCCCACTGCTAATCTCGTCCCATAATGCTTTGCAGGGCCTTTGGTTGGGATTGTATTTTTGCCCATAACTATGCTTGGGGTGGTCCTAGGAGGAAGGGACCACCATTGAATCGTTCACATGATATGCTTTTTGTGTTCAAGGCATCTGCTTGGTCCTCCCCTAGGTTAGGGGGACTCCAAAATCATCACCTCTCATTGCTTGATATTTTATTGTCAACATTCATTTTTGTGAATTGGTTATATGCTTTTTAGCATAAAAAATTGCTTTATCAAAGCATTTGAAGGAGTTTATTATACTCCTGCTACGCTACGTTTATTAGTACAGTTATTCACTCTGCTACGTGCAATTTGCGTAGTGCGTAGTAGCACAAACTTTGCATGCTTCGTGAGCGTAGCAAAGTATTATGCCCAGGGTTAGCCAAGACCCGAACTGCACTGATTACTCTCATGAGGACTGTGTTCAGCTTGCCAGAGCGGTAGAAGGGTACCAATTGGCTTTAGAGAAATAGAGTCAGCTCCCCCCACAGATGGAGGTGATGAACTACTGAACAAGACCTATGGAAATGGCCAGTATAGCCATTTTTATTACGAAAGAGATGATTTTGGCATACACATATACAGAGTGACTTTTATAATAGATGGTCCTGACGAATGCCTAAGGACTCCATTTGGAGCCAAGGAAAGGCAGAAACATGTTGACCTACATAGGGGGATATTTGTTATGAACCCCCCTGTCCTCTGCTCTTTTAATCCTTTCCGAGGACTCTACCAAATAAAATTATTTGAGCCCTAGAGAATGTTTTAGTTTTCACAAACACTTGATTCACAGCACTCTGTCCCTCACTCACCATTTACTTCTTTTTGGCATCCCTGTGCCTTTAAACACCTCAGCTCCTCCCCACACAACTACACCAGGTGGGGAGTTGTAGCCCACATTGGGGACCGTCTGGCCCCGATGTGCGGAGGGAGCCCAGTGATGAAGCATGTCACCTTCGGGTGAGTGAGGGCTCTTGTCCGTTAAGGACCTTGCATCTCCACTCACACAACATCCCAATCCCCAGTTTGGTAGAGCATATATTGAGTGAGTTTCAGATTAAGTTAGGGAGTGATATGTTCCCAGTTGCTCTCCCTTGGATCCTACGTGTGGTAAAAGTATTGCAGAATGGATACCATGTCTCAAATCAATTGTGTGACTCATAGTCCCATTATGAGGTCTAAAGTCCCTTGTATTAGATGAGACAGGTATGTCATGACACAAGGCCGTCAGTAGTGAAAAACAAAACATCAGCTGGTACATGTTGATGTAGTAGACATTGTGGATAAGGAAATTGAACTTGCTATACACAATGTCACTGACATCATCATGTGTGATGGTGCATAGGATTATTGGCGTAATAACGTGGTATTTACGGAACAGTATCAAATATTTCACCCACAAGTCCAATTGATGTAGTTAGGTAATCTTGGAAGAGTTTGGATGAAACCTAAGTGTCACGTACAGATGGACGACTCATGTGATTCATTTTACTTCTTGTTCACAGCATTAAAACCGTCCAGTGGAGGAGACAGCACCATGGATGCTGGGGAAGCAGCTAGCCAGAGTGGTTCCTGTGCTGATACTGAGCAAGAGGGAACCAGTGGCATGGCATAGAGGGTGAGGAGAGCCTCACTGAGGGCACGAGTGAAGTTACACTTATCAACTCGACGACAAGCTCCAGCTCCAGTGAGGATTCCCATGTTGTGGTGGATGAGCCAGGAACTGGATCCACCCCTACCATCTCTACCCACACAGTTGTTCCCCAATCCACTGTCCATGGCCATTCCCCTAGAAGAAGAGGCATCTCCTTCGCACCAGGCACCTCACCTCCTTCCTTTGTCTCCCCTGCTGCCCTGAGTGTGGAGGCCATTCACCTCCTGAGGCAGATCTCTGTGGGGCAGACAGGAGTGCTGAATGTCCACCAGGTGCTTACCAATCACCTTACCCAAATGGTATCTTTCCTGGCGGGCATTTACTCGGACATGTCTTCCCTACAGAGATCCAATCAGGCTCTAGCTTCCACACTGATGGCAGCATTGTTTCAAATTAAGCTGTCCCACCCCCCTCATGCCTCGTCCCAATCCACAGTCCCAACTACCCTCCATGACCCAAGCACATGCAAACATAAACATGCATCCACCTCAACTTCCACACACAGCACACAAGCACACAGACATAAAGGCAAACACACACACAAGCACACTCACAAGACAGATGTCACATTCACCACCACAGACATGGCAACAGATACCACACCAGCATCCGCAGACATGCCGCAGACCCCACAACCCTCTGCTTTTACAACCCCTACCCTTGCCTCTCCTCATACCCACTCTGCCCAGAGACTTCACCTCATTTCCCTTGACCTCTTCCCTACCCAAACCTCCCAACCCCCTCCCAAAAAGAAGAAAATGACCCTGATGCCCCTGCAATTCACTTCAGACCCCACCCCCAAACCCACCACAAAGAAGTACCCTCAAAGCTTCACCCAAAAGACAATCCTCCAGTCCAAAACGTCTCAACCCCCTCCTGACACCCATACTTCTACATCCCACCCTAGTACCTCCACACCCAAGAAATCACCTGCGCACCCCATTCCCTTGCAGACCCTTCAACATTATTGAATCCCTAAACTCGTGAAGCCCAGCCCATCTCCCCTTCATCTAGTCCTCCTACTGCAGTTGTCCCACCCTCCTCCATTTGACCCTCCCACTGCAGTTGTCCCACCCCCCTCTATCCGACCCTACCACTGCAGATGTCCAACCCCCTCCTGATTCCATTCCTCCCAAAACCCAACCCAGTCCTCCATAGTCTTGTCCCCTTGTTGCCTGGCCTGCCTCCTAGATGCCCCTTACATGGGAGGTGTCCCTTTGTAGACTAGTGCAGGCAAGATAAGATGGGCATGATGTTTGTGGACTAATGAAAGTATACAGATATGCTGTTCCTGATGGTTGTCAACACAAGGGAAGTGACACCGACCTGATCCAAATTTGGTTCAAGGTGGGAAGTCCAATTATTGGATTGTAATGCCCTCACACACCCAAAGGGTGTCATGCTTCATCATCTGGGCTGCTCCTCGTCGGGTCGGCAGTGCAATACCCAACGGGCTCCCTATAGTAGGGGCTCTTTATCGGAGATCTTCTTCCAATAGCCGTATGGTGAAGTGGGGGTATGGGGCCAGAATTGTGTAGATGTGTAAAGTTGAATGTGTGATCTAAAATAGAGTTGGGAGTTCCATTAAATGTGATTTATTCAAATGGTCTCCTACCCTAATTAAAAGAGTGATAATGTGATGCTCAAAAGTGAGTATTATGTCTCAAGTAAGGCATCATCATTCTTAAAGGAAGGTCAACATGTTTCACGCTTGTTGTCAAGATCTACATGCGATTCGTCAGGACCTCTATAAAAGGTAGACTATCTACACATACACACGGTGCGGTGGCCAAATACTCACCGCAGCCGATTCATTACCTACGTAAGTATACCTGTCAATCCCTGATCCTACCTATGTTGGTGAGAAAAAGGAACATGAATCATAAATATACACATATAGGTATATAAACAGTGTGGTAACCCTTGTGACTCTTAACAGAACGTTGTATTCATTATGATGTGAGTAGCAGAAAACTATAGTGCCGAACAGTGAATGTCCAAAGTGTACTATAGTGAGCTATGGCCATAGCGGCACTGTGAAGCGCAGCAGATAAAAACAAGTAAACTCACCCCATAAAGTGAGTATAACCAGGCGTCATCAGTGCCCGGTAGGGATACAAACAAGAGGAGTTCCTCAATTGCTGGATAAAACCATTGAAATAAAAGTAAATCAATGTAAACAAGGAAAAGTGTGGTCAATTCAACAACCAACATCCATTCTCATACGTTATGATCGTACATGTAACTTGATATTGTGGCCCCGGGTTAAATATCCCATATCAATGGACAATCAAAGTCATCAGTAATCATGTAGCACCTCTAAACTCTGATTCCCCCATAAGGAAATGGGGAAGAAACAACACTCATACTGCACCTCTAGATTCTTATTCCCCCGTAAGGAAATGGGGGAGGAACAACACTCATGCTGGGATGACCAAGTAAAGTCTATCCGTAGCCCCGTTCATAAGCAGGTAAGGTCTATCCATAGCCCCGTGCATGAACACATGATATAAATGTAAGCCCGCACACGCTGCGTACTCTATACTATGCTGACATTCCCACCAAATAACTCACACTGGTTGGAGACAGTGTCTTAAAACTAAGAGGGTTTTACGGTGGGTACATAGTATGATGGTAGTAGAAAAATTGGTGGCCAATCCATTATTAAACAGATAACACTGTATTAACGGGGAGTATTACAGAATTTGCCGAGCGTCATGTAATCATAACTAGAATGGGGGTCAAGTTCTAGTAACTATAACCAATCTGTCGCGCACTAGTAGCGTACTTACTTCTGTGTCAATAGCACATCTCCAAGCGACCTACCCACATCTACCGGGTCCGGGAGGTGAACTGCTCTGTTTGCGGACTGAATTTATAGTCCCACCTTGCTGTCAATGAAGTATTACAGGCAGAAGTGGCTGGATGTATAGCGGCCATCTTGGAATGGTGTTATTTGGTATACAAACAGAGTTATAAAATAGCATGATAGGCAGTAAGAGTCTATAAATCCCCGACAATCGTAGTCAAGGGAAAGGTCGATAGAGAGTTGGCTTGTTTAAAGACTCTGTATGTAATCCATCCTTTCTGTTAAACAGAGCTGTGCGTGCCAAAGTGACCGGATGTATAGCGGCCATATTGGAAAGGTGTTTATTGTTTAAGAACTGGCACAAAAGGTAAATATAAGGGTCTGTCAGCATATCTGTATACTTTCATTAGTTCACTCAGGGCGTTTATGCTGGACCTTCCTCCATTCCGATAGGAGGAGAAAGCCCGTCGGTCCCCCCCCCTTTTTGTTTCCTCATGATGTTTGTGGCCCATGAAAGCATAGAACTTTATTGGACTGGCAATTGGCCTTTTTCTCATTTTCATATTCCCCTTATTTTGCTGAATAAAGCATGTACTAATTTTGATTTCAGATTTGTGTGTCCCCAAAATGGATTTGTGGTCAACTGTCATTCATGTGTGAATTGTGATGTAAGTATACAATGATATTAGTATGGCATGGATTGCATATGGTCCATGGAGTATGAGCACTTGGTTAGTATGTAGTCTAGATGTGTGCCTACATTGGCTGGGTGTCAATGTCAACATTAGTTTTGTCTATGAGTGTGACAAAAAGTCACAAAGCTTTGTTTTGGAAATCACACTTCCACATAGTTCATGCTTTCAGATGTCAACATAGTGCAAGTGTGGCAAAGTACAACAGTTTAAGAGAAGCATGCTGCATATGTGTGTAATGGGCTGAAAGGCAACTGTCTCATCAATACACCTGGATACATATGGACTTTGCCTACATGGTAGTGACTTTGGGCACACATATGTACACAGACTAATGGTACAATTGATGTATGGGACTTAATAGTGGTGGACCCTTGTCTGTGCTTCCTATAGATCTGGTTAACTAGTTACAATGACAACATTGCCACAGATGGCATGCCACTGTAGGCCAATACCCTTTCAAGGCTGTTGACCCATATAATACATTTCCTGTGCCTATGGTGAGTGTAAGGTAGGTATTGTTCTGACAGTGTCCCGACCCTGTTGCCTTCCAGGACTCCCATTTCTACAGATATTCATGTTAGGCAAGGTGTCTGTGGCCTGCATTATCAAGTGCCTTTAAAATTAGATGTCAGTCATTACCTCCTGATTTTGTTTTGGTACATCATGTGGATGGTGTGTGTGTCCAGGACATGTCTCAATAAGTTACAGTGTTTTACTGTCCTTACAGGGGCACATTTTTTGTATGTGTTAGTTGCATGTGTACACAGTGTATGGTACAGGAAGGGTTGTCACACAATTAGATTGCTAGTGATGACATGCTGTTATTGTAGAGCTGTACAGTACCTTGCATTGTAATGTACATCTCAATCTGGCCTTATGCCGCAGTTAGAGTGTGAGAGTCTGGGCATTTACCTAATCTGTGAGCTGGACATAGGCCACATCATGCTTATGTGATTTTCCTTTGGATTCTGCATTGGGTCACACATGGCCCTGCATTTGCTCATACACCCAGAGACAGGATGCACCAGAACAGAGTATGGTAAGCAGCAGGATAAGGGATGTATGACCTATCCCAGGCTAATGTAAGTTGCAATATGTTGTCTAAGCTTTTCAACGAGTATTTGTGAGATAACTGAAGTTGAGTGTGTCTACATGGCCAGAGAGGATGTGTGACAAGCTAACTGTGACCAAGACACAATGCGTGGTACTTCTGGCTTGTGGTTTTGTGGTTGATTCTACTTGTTTTTTGCATTGTGACAAGCTTTATGTTGTTCTTTAGATGAAACCTAGTGTGTATTCTAGTTTGACAAGGATTTGTTTGTGTGGAGTCATAGGGATGGTTATCATGAGTATGTGTCTACCTTTTCCATACAAATGAGCAACTTGCTAGTGCATTTCACATATAGGCACAAGTTCTAAATGTTGTTGTTTCAGGCATATGATGATTCTGAGATAGGATTAGGCCTGGGCGGTAAATTACGTTCAGCTCGCGGAATTTGGGTAATTTGTTCGCGCTTTCAAAATGCGTGTTCGCGAGATATTTCTCCCCGAGCACGCAAACAGCGTTCGCGAACAGGAAAAAAGCATCGCGAATGGGCGGAACAAGCAATTCCGCGTGTTTGCGGAACTTTTGCATGCTCGCGGAGATTTTTTACCGTTTTGCTGAGATTTGCGTGGCGTGACTACGCAAATTCCGCCCACCCCTAGATAGGATATGACACGCCTAACATTGTAACTTAGATGGCAGACAGTTTGTATCTGCCAAAGGCTGTGATAGTCATGCCAGTTAGGTGACATACATGTGACCTAGCTCCATAGAGATTAGGAGTTGTCACAATACTGTCAGGAGTGGATTGTGCTTGTTGTGTCCAAAATGTCATCTCCTTGTTCAGGGACACTGCTGGGTGCTGCATGGTCTAAGTGTGTCATGTATGTTTCATTCATTTATCAAAATTCTATTCATTTCAAAGGGTATTTTTTATGTATATCAAATTGCCCTGTGGGGAATGCTAGATTAGGTCAAGTACTGTTAGTACATTAGGAGTGAACAACATTTGTCTGTGCTTGGTCATCCAATGCCTCTTCTAGCCCCCTCATGTGACACCGCTGAAGGTATACCTTTGCTGCATGACAGTGCACAGCAACAATCTCCTTCTTGGCTTAGTTCATGCAAGCAGACTGAACTCACTGGTTGGTGACAGAAGTGGTGTAGAATGGATTTAGTTCATGGTGGATGCTGTGTGCCAGTCCTGGCTGACACTGCCCATGGACAGGTGTCCAAGGCCTTACAAATGCTAATGACTATAGAGCCCAGCAACAGAGCACCGACTTTAATGGGCTTTCACTGCTATGAGCTACAGGTGGACAGACCCCTCACTTGGGACCCTTAGAAATGGGCTGAGATGTCAATCTGTTTGGCACAAACAGCCTTTGAGTTTACAGACTGGAATGAGAATGTTTATTCTGAGTTTCTTTTCATGGCAAACTTGACTTGCTCTTACCCCTCTCTCACCATACACAATGCATCATCATCATTACAGCATGTGGGCACATCCCTTGAGGGTGCTATGGATGTGACCGCAACTTGCCCCTGCCCAGATGAACATTGGGGAATCCTATGGTACTCCCAGACAACTGAAGTCTGACAGACATAACGGTATCGTAGCACAATGGGCACTGCTCAACAGGGATGAGGACAGAGGGAGAAGAGTGGAGAATGGATGAGAGTTTGGATTTTTGCTCACTTTTCCACTGACAATTATTTTGTCTGTACAAGCTAGGACTATACAATTTTACCCACACATCATTTGTAGTTGAGCATATGATATATGTGTATGTAGTCATTTGTGTATTGAAAACAATGGAGTACTTTTGAGATATGCTTGATGCTGGCCAAGGTCACATAGAGATGAACTTGGAGTGGTGTTATTACTAGTGGTTTGCCCTGTGCAACCCGTGGTAAGCAGAGTAGACTTTGAGTGCACAGAAGTGTTGTGGGCCTGTCTGCTGTGCCTGTGCTACAGGAGCCTTTGTTACACCCATGCACTAAATTGACAGACAGGGGAGAAGGTGGGTGTTGGGATGTGAGACATAGCTGCACATGTTGTTGGAGAGGTTTATGTTGTAGGGTCTAAGCTATCTAAACAAGGGGAGAGGTGAGAGTGACTTTTGTTTCCATTTTGGAAATGGAGGGTAGACTCAGACGTAATAGGAGCAGTACAAGTAATAATTTGTATGAGAGTGGAAGGGAGGAGCTAAGGTCAAAGGCAGTTCTTGGATAGGATACATGAAGTATCCTAATTATTACAATGTGAATTTTTGGAAATGCTGGGGTGTGGATATCAGAGTGTGGGACATTTGAAAACAGGCTACAGCCTGTGTGAGGTATGCTAGAAATAGGTAGATGTGATTGAGGTATAACCAGCTAGACAAGGTTAGAGAGCTTTAGTTTGTGGCACTATGGTGAGAGATCGCTATGATAGGGCAGATTCATTGAGAAAGGTAGTTGTTAATATTTAGAAGTCAATAGAGGTATGGTACATGGAACTGAGATGTGGATGTGACAGAGCCACAGTGAGACAAGGTTAAAGCTTTTAGTTGAAACAAAGTGGATAAGTGTATGTCAAGTGTATACACCAGTTATGTAAGTTAGGGTGCTGGATGGGGAGATGCAAGGTGTTGGCCAGTAGATGGATGTTGTGTTTGAATCTGTGGATGCGTAGTTTGTCAAATGACCATTAGTAGGCCTTAAGCAGAGTAGGGTGAGTGAACGGTGAGAGGCGAATGAATGAGGACAGATTCATTGAGCAATGTACGTCTCTGGATGAGAGATGTGGTGAGGTGTTAAGTGTGAATGTCAGAGCTGGATATGATGCTGCACCTTGTGAAAAAAGAGTGGTCAAAGCCATTAGTAAGGGGCAAAATAGGGATGAGAGGTATACATTTGACATGATACGGTTATCGGCTGCTGAGGGGTGATCAGTACAGTACATTGTGTACATATCATGAATGGGAGAGGTGTTGTGTATATAGTGGTGATGAGTGGTATAGGGAATGTAGGTGTGGATGTAAGAGGTGCGGCACCAGAATGAGAATGTGAGAGTCTGGGTGGAAGAGTTAGAGTATAAGGGTAGAGCTTGGAGGGCAGAAATGATTTCAAGGATGGCAGCACCAGAGTGTGATTGTAAAGAGCTAGTGGATGAAGGATAAGTTGAGAGATGAGCATGTACTTTGAGGTGGATGTGAGAGGGATCAGACCAGCACAAGTAGAGATTATGCAGGCCAAGAGGTAATGTGGAAAGGTACACATGGAGAGGGTAGGTAGATGTAAGTATGCAAAAACAGTTACCAGATGAAAGTTTAGGATGTAGTTTGTGTTAGCTGCTGTTTGCTGTCTGCCACTGATTGTTCAGGACAGATTGTTGACATGGCCTCTAGGAGACGACTAGCATATACAAAACCTATTGGCATCATAGGACATGTTCCCTCCACTTAGCCTTGCCTTGGCTGAGTTGTGTGTGGGCATAACCGGTAAGTTTCCCTTTGTAGGTAGATGTTGTCACTGATTGTTCCATCTTCCCCTAGGATACTGCCCTGGGATGGAGGTGTTGAGGGTTCATGTTTACTTTAATGAGGCAGAACCATTGAATGGCAGTCCATTGATTAGAGGCCCATACCTCCCCCAAGTAAAAACTATAGGATGTGTGTTGGTGGGCCACCTGGGGCAGACTACTCCTGAAATGCCACACTTCCCAGTACACTGCACACACAAAGGTACTCATGGCATTATGACTTTGAATGTCAGAGGTATGGGGACGACAAGGAAGAGACACGCATTATGAATGATATATCTGGATGCGCTGGGGAAAAAACATTCCACTGTTAAAAGAGACACATGTGACACCGGAGCATTAGACCCAGTTCCAGAAGTGTTTGCAGAGCCATTATTTTTTGCATTATCTAATCTGGTTTGGCAAGGGTAGCTCTTGTGTGGGTCCATACCGGGGTCCCATTTAGCCCTTTAAACACTGCCATGGAGCCTGAGGGCAATATGTCTTTGTAGAGGGGCTCCTTGATGTTTTCCAAGATTATGGGGCAGTGTTTCTGTGCACAATGTGGACAAACCGGACTTCATTCTGCACCTATCCCTCATCCTCACGAGGTGTACTCATTTCCCCTGGCTTGAGGACGGCAATGTCAATTGTGTCCAAGAGCCACAGATTAACCGTTCTCCACCCCCCATGGCATCCTTTCCAGTGAAGGCAGTGTGCCTTACACAATGGGCTGCGCACTGGTCCCTCCAACACTGTTGGTGGATCATACATCCTGAGACCCATGAGTACTCGTACTACTCTGCAGTACACAATCAGCTAATTCTGAATTGAAATATCTGTTGACTCCACACACTACAGCCTGAGGTGCTAGATGCCAAATACCTGTGATGAACATTCTCAGAACATAACCCAATACACATACACATTGGGTGTAGTGTGCAGCACCCCCCCAGTCCACACATGGTGACGGCATCCTACATTGTTGTTGCCCCATGCATTTTGCTCATTACCGAGGAATTCAGTCTCCAATTATTTCACTGACTGGGACACAGCCACTTCTAGGTTGTTGGAGTGGGAAGCACTGAAAGTGCTATTGATTGGTGTGTGTTTGTGGCTTTTGTGGTGGCTAGGGCCTATATCCACAGGACTTTGATGGAAACAGAGGCACCACTAGGTCAGCAGGAGACTGCGGTCCAGTTGCAGGCTGAGATGTTACCCGCTCTGACAGATGCTCAAACACACCACACCCATCTAATTGAGCAACTGCGTTGGTTTTACTTTGAAACATGACAAGCGGAAATGCATGTGGAGGGAGATAAGTCAGAGCAACTCCTGGCCTGCCTATGCCGTTGCATAACAACAACCCAGCAGATGACGATGATTAGGGATCACCTGCACCAGATGTGCAATAGTCAGGCAGCCATCCATGAATCCTTCACGGAGTATTGTCATCGCCTATACCATCCCCCCTAGTCTGAACGCAAGGTAGATGTTTCCTAATTCCTGACTGGATTGAATCTACATGTACTTGATCCAGCAGCACGTGCAGTGATCAACAACATGTTGTCGGGTACCAGAGATACATGGAGTGATTATGCGCAATGCCACATTGACAACTCAAGGGTTGGACGGTCTTCCGTCCAAGCTCAAAAAGGCCTATTAGCTTGTACTTGCCAACAGGTGACTGTAGCTCTCCCTGGCCACCTTGAGTGATTGGAGACAACCACAATCCATGCCGAGGTCTTTTTTGTGATCGTTGGTAAAACCCAACAGTGACCTTGCCAAACTGACCCCCTACAATCCATTGTCAATGCTTGCAATAGATTTTTAATTCTTAGAACAGTAGTGGCGCTTCGCCTGTTGGTACACATACTGCATCTAGTGCATGGTGTACAAGAGGTTTTTTATCCAGGATAGATCTACGACGCTTAACATTCATAGCCAATATAGGGTGCTGTAGCTGGTCCATGGGAGGTGTCCCTATGTAGCCTGCTTAGTGCTGGAATCGATATAGACATTGCATACCATGGATTGGGTATACATGTTTATCACTCTGTCAAAACTGTACATCGCAGGGCAGCTGCAAAAACACATGTCTTTTTCATACAAAGCCAACTGCCCAAGTCAAGTATTTAAATAGGCATTTAGATTGGGCAGGTGGACTCATCAGGGCTGTCCCCTTTCCCCACTTCTCTTTGCTGTAACAATGTAGCTGCTAGCCCAGCAAATTTATCAGGAGTAGTAAGCATGGTGAGTTCCACTAGGCGATGAGGTACATGTAGTATCCATTGATGCAGACGGCATGCTGCTCTATATTCAGTCTCTCTGCAGGGATGTTCCAGATATTTCTGTGGGACTATCAGATTTGCAGAGTGTGTCGAGTTCGGGTGTTAACTGGGCAAAGTGTTGTGTTGTGTTTTTCCCCTCTGTGTGGAGTATCCTCCACAAGAGGTGATCGCGGGTGAGCAGAGGGTGATACTTGAGCTTCGTGTGTTTTGGAACTCAGGGATCTGTAACTGTCTTGATGCAAACTATCTCATTGTGTAAATCTGAGCAGAGCCATATTCTCCTTACTTACACAGATGGGTTTTTGTAGCACTCTCCCAGTTACAGGCCAAGGATGTATTCCAATTTCCAAGATGGTAATACTCCCCTGCATCTTGTTTGTTTGCAATCACCTAGCAGTGGCTGTCCCTCGTGCCACCTCCAGGGAGCTGTACACCATGCTCCAAGGGTTGATCTGCAATAGTGGCATGATAAGTGTGGCACTGCGGAGGCTACATCTGCCTGTGTGAAGGCTGTCTAGGGTGTGAATTTTTTATGGGATGTTATGTGTCAGCACCGCTGCAATGGACGGTGTGAGGTTTGGCTGGCAGGCAGTTGTACGAAGTGGGCATGTTCCCAACATACAGGGCACAGGAGATGGCGGGATCAATGTTGCTCTCTGGAGAGCAGCTCCCCTGTGCAGCCGACATCCTATTGAAAGTGGCTCATTTGAGCTACAAGGGCCTGAGGCTACTGAAGGACATGATCCCGTACTCTCCGTCTGTTATTCTGCACTTCAAAGCACTTTTCCATAGAAGTATTGTTGGGAAGGACTGACAGCATGGAGAGACATGGGAGTGAGCTCAGTGGGGGACCTATTCAAGGTCTGTGAGCACATTACCTTTGGCCAGTTGCAGGAAGATCCTGACATTCCAGGGGGCCATTTCTTAGCACATGGCACACTGATAGCTGATATGGGACACCTATGAAGAGTCACAGAACCTGAACCGGCACATTCCCCCAACCCACGCCCTGCACATCACTGCAGTCTCTGAATTTCACATAACGTGTGTGCAGACTGACATAATACTTGAAACATTATTGTTAAAAAGTATTTTGTGCTGAACTATTTTGAACAAAAAATAATACGTATTGTTGATAATTGGTTCTGAACCATCTGTATTGAAAGTTAATATAATTTATAATGCACCTGAATCACCCCGGAAAGGGTATCTCAGCGCCGCAGTGCACCATAGGCAAGCAGCATTTGTATATGAAAAGCTCAGTTTTGAGAAGCTTTCAAAATGAAGGTGGTCCATGCACTTCCAAAGATAGGAGGGTAGCTGATTCCAATATAAGGGGGCCGGATAAGAGAAAGCTTCCCCCCCGGAGCGTGGTTTTCTGATGCGGGGCATAGTGAGAAGATATTTCACCCTGGACCACAAACGTCTGCTCGGCTGGTACGAAATACTTTTCTCTGTCAGATATCTGGGTCCTTTGCCATTCAGTGATTTGTGCACTATGCAACAGATCTTGAATGTAATTCTCATGTGTATGGGAAGCCACTGGAGTGAGCGTAAGAGGGGGAGAGCGGCTATTCTGGCTGGGATTTTATGAATGAGGTGGGCCGCTGTGCTTTGGACAACTTGGAGTTTGTTGAGTAGAGATTCACTAGTGGTGGCCAAAAGGGCATTACAGTAGTCCAGGCGGCTAATCATTAGTGCCCGCACTAGGGTTTTCTGCACTGAAAGTGGAGTAGAGGAAAGACTCTGTGCAACAGACTTATTGTATAAAAGCAGATGCCAGTGGTAGCCACTACCTGAACTTTCGTAGTGATTTAACTGACGACTTGGGCGTAGGTGCTACACCCAAGTCAATTGGCCACCAATCCGGGGACAGAGCAGTTGGGCTTTACCAAATAGCATAATCTCCATCTTGCTCACATTCAGCTGGAGAAAGTTCTGTCATACAAGCTGAGATGGCTTTCATACCCTCAGAGAAGTGTGCTTTGGTAGTATGTAGGTCGTTATAATGGAGATGAGAAGTTGGGTGTCGTCCACATATGTAAGAGGGGTAAATACATAGGCTCTATTGGTTTTGGCAAGGGGGGTAGATAGATGTTAAACAATGTAGGGCTCAGATAAGAGCCCTGAGACACTTGTTGAGCTCTATGGTGCAGGATCTGAAAGGGCCTAGATTGATGGTCTTGGTTCAATGAGTTAGAAAACTCATGAACCATTGTAGAGTACACCCTAAATACCTATCTCTTCTATTCTCTGGAGCAGTCTACGATGGGACACTGTGTCAAAAGCTGCTGATAAATCAAGCAGCACTAGCAGAGCAGGCTGATTTGCCTCCTGGGAACTGATAATATAATCTGTTAACCCTATGATAGCAGTTTCCGTGCTATGCATGGGTCTAAAGCCGGATTTGGAAGTATCTAGGAACCTATTGGATTCTAAGTGCTCCATAAGTTGTTTATTAATGTGTCCTCCCAAACGTTTTCGACAGGTCTAAGGCAGGGAGAGTGACCTTCTTATGAATGGGAATAACCTGTGGGGCCTTCCAATCTAGTGGAAGCCTTCCTGAGCTCATTGAAAGGTTTAATGCAGAGCAAATGGTGGGGTGAACTGACTGGCCAGAATTGCTGAGGTCCTGGCTGGCACTATGTCTGAAGAGGACCCTGATTTGGCAGTCTTCAGCAGTTAACAGATGGAGTCAGCCTTAAGGGGTACACAGTTCTCTAGTATTTCCGTACTATCAATATTTGAGGGGATGCAGTAGGATTCTACTCCCCACTACCCCTCTTGCTTTAGGAAATTTGTCGTAGATCAAATTAACTTTTTCTTTGAAGTGGTTTGCAATGGCATAACATAGAGCTTGCGAGGGAGGGGTACCAGTAGAGCATGCAATAGGATTTGTAAAGGATTTAAGAACTTTATATAACACTTTGGAAGAGTTCCCCGCCTGTCCAAGTTGTACAGCAATGTGTGCCTTACGCACTTTTATTTATATTCCTATGATATAGCACTATGGTTACTTTATAGGTTTCTCTGTCAGTGTGGTTGTGGGTTTGACGCCAACACCTCTCTAGTTTTTTACACCGTAATACAACTTACCTGTAGTATAGCTGTTGTAATCCTGTCTCAGGAGTGACTGAATCTCGCTCAAAAGTATCCTTGTCAAACCTATGTAGAATGGAGTGTCAGCAGCCCCATTACACTGATGACCTGGATGTCTGCATGGATGTAGGGCAGCTAATGTATCAATGCTTCAAAACAATAGCTCTCACCCTGTATAATGCACATTGTGAGGGTAAATGTCTACATGGCAGGGAACTTGTGCTGTGGCCTAGTAGTTGTACCGTGGATGGCAGCCTGCATATCTCAGTTATATATGTATCTGTAGGGCACAGAGTGCCAATTTTAATGTTGTAAACTATATGCAGCCCAGTAGGCCTCACTGCATGGATAAGCCTAGGTTTGCTAACTAACAACAAAAGAGCGAAAAAGGAAAATGCTAAGGTAGCACGAGGAGAAACCTCTTTATTTAAAAGAACCCTCACTCACCAACCTAGTTGGTGACATGCTTCATCATTGGGTTCCCACCAGAGGGACCGAATGTCCCCCCGGTGTGCTACGACGCCTGGAATTCCAGCGGAGCGGGTTTTTTGGAAGGGTAGTGTAAGTGTGCGGGATGTGCAAAATAAAAGGTCACTGGTTATTTCCCAAAATAAATTTTAATGGTGGAGAACCAGTGATCGTTTAAAACTAGTGAGACGGACACAAGCTGGCTAGTTAGGTAAACCAGAAGAGTCCGAATTAAAAGTGAAAATTGGTCAACATGTTTCTGCTTATGTATGCACTGTTAGCTAAGCATTCTTCAGGACCAGACACCCCATGGCGGTATACGCACGCTAAGGCGTATCCTACCCTATGGGGAGTGTGCGTAAGGTAAAACTCACGGTTTCACCAATGCGGCCTTATGGTAGTTCCAAAGAGCCGCTGTACTCTGAAAGAAAGAGAACAAACATAAAAAACACACGACCACTGCGTGACCACTGTGATGTTCCTCAACAGGTGCGACAGAGGATTAAAGTACTACAACACCTCGTGCTTAAAGAAGCCTGGGTGCATAACGCAACCCAAAACACGTTTGGCCCAAACTCAGGTAAACGTGTCGCTCAAACATCCAAACCGTCCGCTTGCATTGACAGACAGATCATGACACGCGTGACTTGCACTCTTACACCCATGTCACACAGGCTACTACTCCGTATCCGAGTATAAGCGGAGGAGTCCTGAGTCCGGGTCAATACCGGTAAACCTTCGACTACAATGATGTTAGAAGTTAACACATAATTCAAGGTAAATTAAATTGCTCAGTGATAGTGCCCTGACACAGCGCTAAACGAAAGCACTGTGCTAAAGTGAAAGCATGGAGAAATCGGCGCTTACGTGAAGGCAAAAATGGCTTCACTTCATGGGTTCCGGGAAAGGGTAGAGCTACCTATAAAAATGATGAGGTTAAAATCAGAATGTCACATATCTTCTGATAGATGTAGCTACCTGCCCTGGCAAACCATTTCACTTACTTATTGCATGGAGCTCGCCCTCTACAGACCTGCCAGTTGCCTGCCACGGACCCGAATATTACCGCTACCCCGCAGTAACGGTCCAGAAATAGCGGAGCTCCATCACGTGACCCGGAAGTGGGTTGGGAGTATTCCAGTCACGTGATGGGAAAACAACTAAACCGCTAAACTGCACCCTCGTACAAATAAAACTTTATCAAGTAAGTCAACCAAATAAAACAAACTTAAATATAACCCATCACAGTACAGGAACCTCAAAGCAATGGTATCTGAAACCCTCAAATATCAAGGGGTCTAATAGGTGGAGGCACAACCAACGACAGTTTACAAGAGTGTTAGGCCGAAAGGCAATTCAGACACTGTATTACGGGGGAATTAGCTATATCCCATACATAAATATGAATATGAACCAGAACCCTTGATTCCATCAGGCTCATTACATATCAAGTGCCTGTAGTCAGTGCAGTTGGACTACTGGTTGGTGCTTATAATAGATTATCTGGGAGCGGGGGGCCGTAGGAATACATAGGGGCTACCCCAAAAGAAGTGGTCAGGGGTCAGCAAGGAGTGTACAAATATCAACGTTTCAACACTGTACCCCACGGAATATTACCATTCAGTCCTTGCTTGTGGGTGGACAAACGATAGATCCAGCGCTGCTCTTTTTCAAACAGTAATTGTTGTATATTAGAACCCAATTTTAATTGTTCAATGATTGTCCAGCTCAAATAGTTTCCCTGTTTCCAATGTTAATTGCTTTGTAGGAGTTGTAAGATGGCAAACGCTACAAGCCCCACATGGGAAATGGCCTGTTACTGGTGGGAGGCCCCAAGCATTTAGGACCGACTGATTAGGGTCCCTATTGGCGTTCTTAGGTCGAGTGTGAACAACGGAATCCTTAATACTCCTAGCTCGTTTAAAGGAGAAAAGAGGTTTCTCCCAATTATGATTATTGCTCTCAAGTATTCTCCAATGCTTTCTAATGGATTTGCTGACAGCGCTGGAAGCTACATTATACGTGGTTACGCACGTCAAGGGTAACTCCTCTACAGGTTTCGGAATATCTTCAAGCAGGGCTTCTCTATGTTGGTTCCTAGCCCTCTTACAGCTTTTACTGAGTATTTTACCTGGATAACCCCGCCTCTGGAGTTTATTCGTCAAATCCTTAGCCTGTGTTCGATAGTCCTGTAATTCACTACAATTCCGTCTTGGGGCCTCCCACCAGTAACAGGCCATTTCCCATGTGGGGCTTGTAGCGTTTGCCATCTTACAACTCCTACAAAGCAATTAACATTGGAAACAGGGAAACTATGGATACAAAGGACACACACTAATTGTAATTCTACCAACGTAGTTTACCTGATCATTTGCCCGTGTGGGCTCAGATACGTCGGTATGACTTCACGTAAAGTGAAGCAGCGAATTTGCGAACATCGCAGCAATATTCGATGCAAGAAGAACGTGACGAAACTCGCGGATCATTTCTTGCAGATAGGGCATACTGCTAATGATTTGAGCTGGACAATCATTGAACAATTAAAATTGGGTTCTAATATACAACAATTACTGTTTGAAAAAGAGCAGCGCTGGATCTATCGTTTGTCCACCCACAAGCAAGGACTGAATGATAATATTCCGTGGGGTACAGTGTTGAAACATTGATATTTGTACACTCCTTGCTGACCCCTGACCACTTCTTTTGGGGTAGCCCCTATGTATTCCTACGGCCCCCCGCTCCCAGATAATCTATTATAAGCACCAACCAGTAGTCCAACTGCACTGACTACAGGCACTTGATATGTAATGAGCCTGATGGAATCAAGGGTTCTGGTTCATATTCATATTTATGTATGGGATATAGCTAATTCCCCCGTAATACAGTGTCTGAATTGCCTTTCGGCCTAACACTCTTGCAAACTGTCGTTGGTTGTGCCTCCACCTATTAGACCCCTTGATATTTGAGGGTTTCAGATACCATTGCTTTGAGGTTCCTGTACTGTGATGGGTTATATTTAAGTTTGTTTTATTTGGTTGACTTACTTGATAAAGTTTTATTTGTACGAGGGTGCAGTTTAGCGGTTTAGTTGTTTTCCCATCACGTGACTGGAATACTCCCAACCCACTTCCGGGTCACGTGATGGAGCTCCGCTATTTCTGGACCGTTACTGCGGTGTAGCGGTAATATTCGGGTCCGTGGCAGGCAACTGGCAGGTCTGTAGAGGGCGAGCTCCATGCAATAAGTAAGTGAAATGGTTTGCCAGGGCAGGTAGCTACATCTATCAGAAGATATGTGACATTCTGATTTTAACCTCATCGTTTTTATAGGTAGCTCTACCCTTTCCCGGAACCCATGAAGTGAAGCCATTTTTGCCTTCACGTAAGCGCCGATTTCTCCATGCTTTCACTTTAGCACAGCGCTTTCGTTTAGCGCTGTGTCAGGGCACTATCACTGAGCAATTTAATTTACCTTGAATTATGTGTTAACTTCTAACATCATTGTAGTCGAAGGTTTACCGGTATTGACCCGGACTCAGGACTCCTCCGCTTATACTCGGATACGGAGTAGTAGCCTGTGTGACATGGGTGTAAGAGTGCAAGTCACGCGTGTCATGATCTGTCTGTCAATGCAAGCGGACGGTTTGGATGTTTGAGCGACACGTTTACCTGAGTTTGGGCCAAACGTGTTTTGGGTTGCGTTATGCACCCAGGCTTCTTTAAGCACGAGGTGTTGTAGTACTTTAATCCTCTGTCGCACCTGTTGAGGAACATCACAGTGGTCACGCAGTGGTCGTGTGTTTTTTATGTTTGTTCTCTTTCTTTCAGAGTACAGCGGCTCTTTGGAACTACCATAAGGCCGCATTGGTGAAACCGTGAGTTTTACCTTACGCACACTCCCCATAGGGTAGGATACGCCTTAGCGTGCGTATACCGCCATGGGGTGTCTGGTCCTGAAGAATGCTTAGCTAACAGTGCATACATAAGCAGAAACATGTTGACCAATTTTCACTTTTAATTCGGACTCTTCTGGTTTACCTAACTAGCCAGCTTGTGTCCGTCTCACTAGTTTTAAACGATCACTGGTTCTCCACCATTAAAATTTATTTTGGGAAATAACCAGTGACCTTTTATTTTGCACATCCCGCACACTTACACTACCCTTCCAAAAACCCGCTCCGCTGGAATTCCAGGCGTCGTAGCACACCGGGGGGACATTCGGTCCCTCTGGTGGGAACCCAATGATGAAGTATGTCACCAACTAGGTTGGTGAGTGAGGGTTCTTTTAAATAAAGAGGTTTCTCCTCGTGCTACCTTAGCATTTTCCTTTTTCGCTCTTTTGTTGTTAGTTAGTATTTTCGTCAGGGGGACGAAGAGTGATTTTTCCCTCTCTCTTCAGTTGTTAATGTATAAGCCTAGGTTTGGCCAGCAGGACATATGCACTATATTTCACACATATTGGCATATCAATGCCAGCCTCATGGGCAGAATCTAACCAATGTGGAATTTATGTTAAGCTTTCATGCAGTGCAAAACAGCAAGCCACCTTGCTATACTGTGTGAAAGGGAAAGGACAGGAATGCACTTTGATTCGATGATACAGCTGGTTAATCAGTAGGTGCAAGTAGGTACCTACAACTCGTAATAACAACACAATCACAAATAAGGTGCAGTCAAGTCTCAATAAATTAATTCTTGCTCAGTTCCTGGTAGTTTGGCTGATGAGCAGGAGTGTAAAGCATTTAATATCACCCAAACTGAAATAAGTAGGACAAAAACACAAACAAATCCAACACCAATTTATACAAACAGAGAATATTTGTATATTTAAAATGACAGCAAAACAACAAAAATCCCATGTAGGGAACCAGAGATATGAATTTTTAAACATTAAATGCAAAACATTGCTTTCTAGCGCCTAAGAGTGATCCTGGAGGTCTTTGTCTTCATCATGGAAGAGCTCCGGAGCTTTTAGTGGGACAAACCTGCACAGTCAGAGCAAGTCGTGGTTCAATGTCACCGGCTAGACTTTCGTCGTCAAGGTCGGTCTTCTTATGGAACGTTTTACCAAGCGTTGTCAAAAAATTCCCAAACTTGTAGAACTTCTTATGAAACGCTCCTTTAGGTTTAGAAAGGGTCCACAACTCCAGCCGAGGGTCCTGAAGCTCTGATTTGCCTCTTGTGATTTGGGACTCCAACTCCTACAATGCACCTGGTTAATCCCAGTAAAGTCCAGGTGAAGCTGGTCAACTGGGTTTGTTCTTGTTGTAGATGATGCTGGTGACTTCTTTCAGCACTTTTCTTCCTGTGCTGATCAGGGAGTCCACTCCTTAATCCTTTAAGAGAAAGGCAAAGCCCTCTTTTGTGAAGACTTGAGAGAGCAGCAGGTGCAGTCTTATGAGTGCAGTCCTCTCTTTGTGCACTCCAAGGGTCCAGCAGGGCAGTCCTTCTTCTCCAGATTTTTCCAAGCAGGGATCTGAGGTGCATTGCAGCTCTCCCATATTTATTCCATATTCTGGGCTGGCAAGAGGGGGGCATCTCCAACAAATGAGGTTCAAGTTATAACCCTCTGTGATGACCACTTCCTGAGAAGTGTGACATATTTCTGTCCAAGAATGCACATCACAACAAAAATAAAAATTGTGGCATTCTCTCCTGGGAGTTCAGGTCTGGGTACCCCATCCAACAGGTCTGGCTAACGTTTCCCTAATATTTCCTTCCAGACCCTCTCCTAATTGAATTATAGGGGCTCCCATCTGGCTAGGGGTGCAGGAAATGGGGGTGGGCGACGTTCCTGTGCTATCTATGATTTTCACTTTGAAGACCAGTTTGGCTACCAATCCCCCTTCATGTCCTGCTATCTGCAGGCAGCAGATCTCCTCCCATCAGATGGTTGCACTGTTCCAACCCAGGCCAGTTCACACCTAATCAGGAGCAGCTTGGCTCAGGCTGTCAAAGGCTTGGCAATCAGAAGAGGCTGCTACAGGGCTGCTGTAGGTAACTTCAGGAAAGCAATCTCTAAAAGTACTTTCCTGCATTTGTTATAATAAATCTGACCATTGCAAGTTTATTGTAACTATTAATTTGATACTTTTAAGAAATGTTCTAGCTCACTCCTGTCAAAAGTTAGACTTTATTAAAATCTAGTAAAGCCTTTCCATGTTAGCCTATGGAGTTAGCAGCACTACATTGGGGAAAAATGACATTGCCAGTTTTCCTCTCATCAGGGCATATAAAACATCTTTTATAATGGACCTGCCTTTTTTAGCAAGGTACCCAACCCTTAGGGCACCTAGGGAAGACCTTAGGGCCGACTTATATGTAATAAAAAGGTAGTTTTAAGTCAACTTTGGATGCAGTATTATTTTAAAACCAGCCTGCAAGGCAGGCTGGCTTTAAACTAACAGCAGACAGCACAGCAGTACACAATTAAGTGCATTAAATCCACTGGGGTCTCCAAATCTACATGCCCTACCATATACTAGGGACCTACAGGTATGTTGTCTAAACCAGTTGCAGTTACACCTAATTACCATATACCTTTTATAACAGAGCACTGGCCATGGATCTAGTTAGCAGAGCACAGGGCACAATCAAAATCAGTAACCACCAGTATCAGTCGAAAATGGGGGTAATCAGGGCAAAATGGATGGCTTTCTCAAATCCTCGCATACCTGTCCTTTCCGAATGGTGACGTACATTTGCCTGCCTAGCAGCAGCGCTGGCACCCTTGCATCATGATGCAAGGGGGCCTGCATTTTAGGGAACACCGTTCTTGGGTAGGTAAGCACAGCTGCCTGCATAAACATGCTCCAGGGTGGCAAAATGCAGCACAGGGAGAATGAGGTAACAGACATTTTTACTTAGATTATTTCTCCTGGTTTTGGTTCACCTATGGACTTGATACATTATGACACATTTCCAGATCTCGCACTGATGTCAAATCTGCAAACTTGTCAAAATAAGGGTGTTGATGCAGTGAGACACCCACTCTACATCTTTGCAATGGCTCCCTGCTGCAGAGAAAGGCAAGTCAGCAATGTGCACTGCCTTGGTAACTCAAGATTACTTATTACATGCAGAGCTACACAAGCTGCCATTGCTTTCCTTTACACTTCTCACTTAGGTATTGCCTTGACCTTGCCACCCTCATGCGTGATGCAAGATCAGCAACAAAAGTGTACATATCCAGCCCATGGGTATTATTTACCATTAACACATCAGAATGAGTAGGTATCACTGGTATTAGTGAAATGCATTGTTCAATATTGTGCTTAAATAGATGTTTGTATACCTACAGTGACCTTACTTGCGTTAGTTTGACGTATTGTAATTGGAGAAGTCTTTGTAATGAAGGTATATTGTAAATGTCTCTATACCAAGAATAGGTGTAGGTATGGGCAGGCACTTATGATTGCATAACTATGTCAGTTATGATTTGTGATACGCGATGTACATATTATACTTGACCTAACATGAGGTACAATTTTCTCCGGAGCACACATGACACCAGAGGAGGCAAAGCCACTTGCATTGAAAGAGGCACAGTATGGCCGCATCCGGAAGATTGCCCATGTCTTTCGGGTAATGGGGCACACTAATTATAAGGCCAAGTGCATTGGCCTTTGAAGAAGACATACTTTGGCACAAGATAAGAAGAACCCCACTCCTACAGCTTCACGACGGGCCACTCAGCTGCCAAGCACATGGCAACCCACCCCTGGACCCTCAGGAGCACAACAGCTGCAAGCCACTGGGCAACCCAAAGTTGGAGGTTCTGCACAAGACAATTTTCATTTGTTACTAGTCAGAAGGAGGCAGAGAATGGACTGGAGGATTGCCAACTTGGAAAAGGAGCAGAAGCATCAGGGTAGCATTTTACAGATGTGCCATGAGGCACTGGAGCAGATTGCTGCACAGATTTGAACTCTCTTGTGGACATCCCCTTCCTTGTTTTGTATACATTTCATATAGTTATTTTTAGTGGTCATAGTTATAGGTATAGTATTGAGTGTAGGTTTAAGACTAGTTTAGGTTAGTTTTAGATAAGTAAGAAGCTTTAATGTAGTTGTTTTTTAGTATGTTAAAAACCAACCATAGTATGTTTTTATTATGGTTGGTTTTTAAGTGAGTTTAATGTTTTGTGTTTAAAAAGAATACCCCCAAAAATAATATAAAAGAAACATTTGTTTAGGCTTCTATATGTAGTTAGTATACACTGTTGTTTGTATTGCACTGAGCTATGTGGATTAAGAGGGGTGGGGGGTCGATGTGTAACTTGTCATTTGTCAATGGTGGTTAAGACAGGTTAAGGTTTAGTTTAGATAGTACAGGCTAGTGTTAATGATAGTGTAGGTTATTTAGGG
The DNA here is from genome assembly GCA_963921515.1 of Calotriton arnoldi. Classification (NCBI taxonomy): domain Eukaryota; kingdom Metazoa; phylum Chordata; class Amphibia; order Caudata; family Salamandridae; genus Calotriton; species Calotriton arnoldi. Next base: position 234,398 of record CAWUFW010006982.1, read on the forward strand.
TTAGTTAGGGTTTTTAGATGTTAGGTTTTTTCATTTAAAGAAATTAATCATTGTTCTCTAGTTGGGTATCATTTAATTGTCATGAGTTGGTACTATTATTGTAGGTGAGTACATGATGTTCAACTTGTCGTGAGTACATTGTAGTACTATGTTGCATTGTCAAAGTCCTCTGTACAACTGTAGGTCTTCATCACATTAGAGTTATGTATGGAACCATGTCCATACTTTAGACACTGCAAGTGGGGCTAAGTATTTGTTTTTGCACACAGCATAACATAGATATTCTCCTTATTGTAGCTCCCTGGCTGCACTGGGACTCAAACTGCTGTCTACTACTAACGCAGATACCCTTGCACCATTGTGCAAAGGGGGGTCTGCATTGTTTCCTGGTTATATTTGTGCAGGAAGTCACGCATGCCTGGGCAACATCCATCATCATTAGCCTTTACTTCTTGCTAAGTGTGCCACATCATAACAACATTACTTTTTGTTCACATATCTCCCATGTTCCCTTCACCTGGGGAGGTGCAGCATTGTTAGAGGCTCCCTGGTCTGTCATGTATGCAAAATTGTATTTGCAAATGATATAATGTGTGAATGCACTCACGCTCAGCACATGCAAGGCCTCTCAGGGGCAGGGCAAGATAGGTTGGCTATTTTGGCCGGTGTTGCATTACTCAACATTTCTAAGTATACACAGGGACAGGCATGGTACCCTTGCATTTCTTAGTTACTGTCACTCAAAGTATTGGGCTACCCTTGTGTGGCACAAGTACAATGCAAATCCATGAGTAATATGGGTATGAGTATCTGGGCAGTATTATTACAACCATCCAGAGTTTTGTACTGTTGATTATCTTTTGTGTGATCAGTGAGGTATTCACATTAGGTATTGATCTTGTCATATTTACTTTGCAACTTTTATGTGGATGAGTGGAACATTGTTTTGGCCTCACATGCCTCAGACATCCGATTTATAGGTGGTATTTGTGTACTTTGGGAAAATCTCATTGTGTGTCAATCAAAAAAATGCAGCTTGTTGAGACACTCTGAGGATACATTGGGAAACTACACATTGCACATCCTACCATTGCAATAGATGTAATTGGTCCAGGTGCACATACAAAGAGAAAAACAAGCGTTGTCTCTCGTGAGAGTAACGTCTCCAATGGGCACTCCTTCAAATAAATTTCAAGAATTTCCTTTTGAATTATTTGCAAGATTGTGTTTTATTTCATTTCATTTCAATTTAGTACTATTGTTTTCATAGTATTCCTTGGTTACATGATTATTCAATCGTTTCTGCCCAATGCATTTCGGGCCAAACCCTTCATCAGGGGACTTAGTTCAAGATCGCATTAATGTAGACCATGTATGTCTCAATAGTGATACGTGGAGATGCAAGTCCCCTGATGAAGGGTTTGGCCCGAAATGCATTGGGCAGAAACGATTGAATAATCATGTAACCAAGGAATACTATGAAAACAATAGTACTAAATTGAAATGAAATGAAATAAAACACAATCTTGCAAATAATTCAAAAGGAAATTCTTGAAATTTATTTGAAGAGTGCCCATTGAGACGTTACTCTCACGAGAGACAACGCTTGTTTTTCTCATTTATTCACCCTCACACTCAGGAGGGTTTACCAATAGGCACCCACATACCTCATAATCACCCAAGTACAAGGAGGAGTGCGCCAGTCCATACTCCATTTGGATTTCAGCACATACAAAGAGAGCATGTGCAATTGACTTTAGCTTGCTCTTCTTCAGCTTCAAAAAGTGGCTTTGGGTTTTTGAGTTAAATAGTGTATATAGACTTTTCGGAAATATCCATACAAAACTCATAATTTTTTATTCCAGAAGTTCAGATCCTCACACTACAATATGTGAGTAGTTGATGTGTTGTCGCAATCAACACGTATCTAAATATATGATGTGTTGGGCAGCAGAAGTTCATTTGGTTGCACATGTGACATCACATTTACATGTGTTTATTCTGATAAGTGAGGAGGTATGCAATTTGCCATCAGCATGTGTAGCATTTTATTTTGCAGCACATATGAACAGGATAAACTACTGCACAAACAAAAAGTACAGTACTGTGTTCCACAGAAGGTGGCATGATGTCCTACACAGGACAGTTAGAAAAACTGGCTGGGGGCAATCACAAATGTTTATAGGCTAATTCTTAATCGGAAACTGGATAACTTTACATCTTCCTTCTCTGATGAGTGTTCTGCCTTCCTTGCAAGTTGTTGTGTTGGAATGGGAGGCAAATGAGTGATGTTACTAGCCTCAGTCCCTGGCAAGGGTGTGCTGGTTAACCAACAAAGCAATGAAGGTGCTATTGAGGGCACACATTGATTCTATGAAAGAGTCAAACTTGGCCTTCAGGGACCGGATGGATATATTAATGGCCCGAGCTGCCTGACAACTTCACTGGTGTCAGATATAGAAGGCTGATGTTGCTGATCCTTCTGCATCTTGACACCAGCGATGTCAACCAGGGAGTCATCAATCCGATGGATCCAAGAGTAGGTGTCTGTGATAGCCTTTGTCAACCCCTTAGACACCTGCGGACTTCTTCAATAGTGGCCACTTTGGTCTCCATCCCCAACCGGACCACATCAGTCATTCGCTGTTGGACTTCTACCATTCGCCATTGAAAAGCAACATGGGAATCTTCAGAGTCTTCAGCCGTGATGTCGAAGGTTGAAGGTCCACGTCCAGTATGTGTTAGCTCATCTGGAGTCCCAACAACTTTGTCTTCACTTGCCAGTACCAGAGGAGAAGTTTCAAAAGTGTCCAAGAGCTGTTGGAAGGTGTCTTCATCCATGGGGCGCAGGATGATATCATCAACAGGTTGGGCATCATGAACAGGCTGATCTCCAGGAGGTGTTGATTGTCTCTCTGGAAAGAAATAGAAATATGTTACGAAGATGTCATGATTAAATATGACATAAGTGAATTTGTAACACTCGGACAGTATTTTTCTCCACTTTCACATACACAGGGCTGTGTGGAACATATGTGTCTACAAGTGAATATGGCCATGTTGTACTTTTGTTGCTTTTCTCATGGTAATAAATGTACATTGTTCACACAACCTCAGTATTCACTAGTGGCCCTATTTGTGTAACTTTCACACAATGCAACACATCTAGCCAGCTTGCTGCCCTACCTGATAGAGTAAGTGCAGGAATGGGTGAAATTGAAATGTTATGGTGCATTTCTGCTCTATGTCTGCACTGATGCAACATTTTTCTTAGCACCACTACAGACACCATTGCACCATGCAGCAAGGGTGCCTGCATATGCTCTAGCCATCAGTTTGCGCCCCAGCACTAGCCAAGGGATGTTATATATTGTCATACCTCACACAATCCTGCACTCTACCTTTCACACAGCATCAATCAATCAATCAGGCGTTTGTTAAGCGCGTCTACTCACCCGTAAGGGTCTCAAGGCGCTGGGGGGGAAGGTGGGGGGGGTGTTGGCAGCATAACACACCAAACTGCCTTGCTGTATTGTCTTGCATGCAACATGTACAATATTGCACCTTAGGGGTCATATTTCACAAACATCCACACAACACTACACGGCAAACCGCCTTGCAGCACTGCATGAAAAGGAAAGGGCATTTATATGTCCTATTTCCAATTTTTAAGGGGATTCTTGTAGTTTCCTAGCACACACAGTCATCTTCAGAATCCACAACACTAGAAACTGAGGAGCATATCTGAAATGGATAGCCTCCTTCATAATTGGAAGTATACAACTGTTTGCGCTCACTCCATTCCCTCGGAACCCAAGGAGCTCATCTGCAGAGTCCAGCAAATCTCTTCACTCAGCCCCATTCTCTTAAACATATACATGACTCCTTTGGCAATCTGCATTCAGACCCAGGGACTCAACATCATCTCTTACACTGATGAAACCCAGAGAATACAATAACTCTCAGGAGACACTAAAAGCATCAACAGTTGTTACATTATGCCATTGATCAACATGGCTAACCCAATGTGAGATTATTTGCTCATACTCAACTTGACAAGGGAAAATTGATGATAATCTGTAACATTAACTCACCCTGGTTGCCCACATAACTAGGCCTACACCCCACACACTCCAACCAATCCAGAAACCTATCCATCATCCTGAACACCTAGCTCACAATGAGACTTCAAATTGCCACTATCACATCGATCTGCTTCCACATGATTTACATGATCAGACATTTCTTCATGCAGCTTCCTCCTGACACCTTTCAGACGATCACCCAGGCCCTCATCACATGTTGGCTGTAGTACACAAATGCCCTCTACTACAGCATCTCTGCACACCTGCTACACAAGAGGCAAACTATCCAACACACCACTGCCAGACTATTACCCAAACTATCTTGCAGCACGCACATTATACCTCACCACAGAAATATACAATACTTCCCCGTTCAGACCCATTGCTGATTTAGGATTGTCAGCCAACTACAAGGCACTACACTACCACAGACCTCACTAGCTCACACACCATCTAGACTTCCACCAACCAATCATGAACTTTCGCTCTGCATCACTTGCACTCACCCACACCCCCCATATCCATATGAGTAAGACAGTAGGTAGAGTGTTCTCATATATGGCTGGCTACATTTCAAACAACCTTCCCCAGCACATCAAGTCAGCTGCGCCAAAAATGGGTTTGTACTAGGAGCTGTACACCTGGCTCTTCAAGTGATACTACTTGCAGTTCAGGCTCTACAAAGCGATATTAACTGAATTTACATAATGGTACACTTTTGGTTGCCTAGCCCCAACTCAAGCACAATTGAGTCATGGTGCAAGGGGGCATGCATTGGCACTGGCATATCTGCAAGTTTCCAAGGTTCATGCATGATGTGCTGCTCCAGTCTAGGTTTTCAACTTTGTATTCCGGCATTTATAGTCCTGTTTTATGAAGGAATAAATGACACTACAAGTCAGAGGATTCAAAGGAAATACCTGGTATGGGGTAGCACATCACACATGTACTTGTGAAACTTGGCAGGGCTGAACTGGACTAGAAAATTTGGTACTGCACAAGGAAAGGACAGTTATGTGAAGGATAAATTAACATGTGGGGCATCCCTATCCTTTCTCTTTCATTCAGAGCAGCGCCATAAAGTGTGTTACTACATTGCTCTGCATGACAGTATGCTAATATATGGTCCCTTGTTTTCACTCACCCTGTAGATCTTTCTGGTACTCTACTTCAGCACTGACTCTCCACTCTAGCTTCCAACTCCATTGGATTGAAGGATACCACCTGCTCCTCCAATGGATCCAACTCCTCCTAGACATGTCCTATTTTTTATGTGCGGAGTTCTCTGCCCCAAATGTGGCGTCTCACTCGTAAACTTACGATTAAAAGGCAGTTTAGTAAATTCCAAACAAATGTAATCTTACACAAAAGTGTAAATTTACCTTTGTGAATCAGACCCCATAAGTTCACAACTATAGAAAACCTGTAAAAAAAAAAGATTATAATAATTCACCCACAATGCACACAATCCCACAAAATACATCAAATACCTATTCTATTGTCTTAAACTATATATATATATGTGTATGTGTGTGCATGTATATATATATATATGTATGTATATATTATCTACTGGCGGTCGCCAGTAGATAGTTATAGTTAGGACCTATTATCCATAGGAAATCCGTGACATTCTATTTGAAATAACGTTGGCGCCGGTTGACGAATCTTCGCGAAAGTTTCCAACTTGTTGGGGCGCTCCGCTCCGCTCCTACCCTGAAAGTCTCGGGTTGATTCGTCAAGCGGGGGCTGAGAAAAAAGGGGGGTCCCAAAACGCGTTTTCCCCATTCATTTTTCCATAGGAACCTTTAGTCGCAGCTACAGCCCGAACTGCTGAATGGAATTACACCAAATTTGGCAAAGAGGTAGCCCTTGGTTCAGTGTCGTGCCTTTTGCTTAAATGGTGTAAATCTGTTCAGTAGTTCCTGAGAAAATCAAAAGTAAAGTCACATATATATCTATGGGCGCGTAGGGTCCGCGTACCCTCCCGATCACGAGCTGTATGCTAATTGGCTGTCAAGTGGCTGTCAACACTCCAAATCAGGAAGTGTTGGCAGCCATTTTGTCCCTCGGTAGAACCGAGGGACAGAAACAAGTGCGCAAAGCGCAAAAGGGGGCAGGGTAGAAACACCCTGACCCCCTAGGTCTGCTCAGGGGGTCCCACAAGGACCCCCTGGGCAGAAAAAAACATTTTTTTTTTTTAAAAATCGGCGGGATGCGTTTAGGGTGCGCGGATCCCGCAGAGAAAATAAAAAAGAAACAAGTGCGCAAAACGCACAAAGGGGGCAGGGTAGAAACACCCTGACTCCCTAGGTCTGCTCAGGGGTCCCACAAGGACCCCTGGGCAGAAAAAGCATTTTTTCAAACAACAACAAAATCGGCGGGATGCGCTTAGGGTGCGCGAATCCCGGCGAAAAAAAAACGAAGCACGGTCTCCCGCGCTTCGTTGTTAATTGGCCCCGGGTGGGCCAAGTCCCGGGGGCATGGGGGGGTATTTATAATATGTGGGGGCCTCTAAGGCCCCCCCAAGCCCCGGGGACCGCCACCCCCGGGGCTTTAAAAATAAATGGTGCGGGAGGGCTCTCGGCCCTCCCGCATCCCAGGGACCGCCACCTCCCCGGGGCTTCTTTAATGATTTTTTTATAAATTTACCTGTGTGGGGGGGCTCGAGCCTCCCCACATGCCCTGGGGACCGCCACCTCCCCGGGGCAGTAAAAATGTCAATATGGGGGTCCATTACGGACCCCCAGAGCCCCGGGGACCACCACCTCCCGGGGCTTTGTCAATGGAGGGAGGGGGCCGCGCGGCCCCCTCCTGGAGCCTGTAATGGCCCTGGGGACCACCACCCCCAGGGCCAGCTCCTGCAGTGTCCCGGGGTGCCTACCCCGGGACACTGTAGTTTGCTATGACAGGACGGGTGCCTCGCGGCTCCCGTCCTGTCATAGCAAACTGCTTTGGATATTGAAGCGAGAGCAGGAAACCTGCTCTCGCTCCAATATCCAAGCAAATTGCTTTCCACACGGGGAGCTGCATGTTAGCAGCTCCCCATGTGGAAAAGCAATGCCGGCTCCCAAGGGACGCGGGGAGCCGGCGGGACTGTGGGGGGATTGGGGACCCCCCCACAGTTCCCAACGAAGAGGGCCAGCTCCGGGGAATGGGGTCCCCAGGGCAAGTAGTGGCCCGGGAGGGGGGCCACGCGGCCCCCCTCCCCAAAATGAATAATTAAAAAAAAAAAGAAATAAAGGCCTGCCCCGGGGGATGGGGTCCCCGGGGCAAAAGGAGGCCTGAGGAGGGGGGCCACGCAGCCCCCCTCCTTAAAAATTTATTTAAAAGTGTGGCCATGCCCCGGGGGATGGGGTCCCCGGGGCCGGATTCGGCCATGGGAGGGGGCCACGCAGCCCTCTACCAGTTTAATAAAAAAAAAAAAAAGGGATAAGGCCCTGGGGGATGGGGTCCCCAGGGCCCAAAAATAGGAAAAAGTAAGGGGGGCCACACAGCCCCCCGTGGGAAAAAAAAAAAAAAAAAACGATCGGGCCGCAGGCCCCGCCCCTTCCTTTACCACTTTGCAAACGCGCCCCTGGCGCGTTTGCAGATGGGAACAAATTCCCCTTCAATACTGGGGTCCTGGGGGCCAACTAGCCCACCAGGAACCTCCAGTATGCGCCAGGGGCTGCGTTGCAGAGAGGTGTACAGAGGCCACGCCCCTTTTACACCTCTCTGCAACGCAGCTCTGTGGCGCTTTTGGAGGTACATGGTGAGCTAGTTGGCCCCCAGGGACCCTCAGTATTCAAGGGGACTTAATCCCCCATCTTAAAACGCGCCACGGGCGCGTTTGCACAGTGGTGAAGGGAGGGGGCGAGGCTTCAGGTGACATGTGTGCAAACAGGCCCCGTGGCGCGTTTTAAGATGGGGAATTAAATCCCCTTCAATCCTGAGGGTCCTGAGGGCCAACTAGCCCACCAGGTACCTCCAGTAAGCGCCACGGAGCTGCGTTGCAGAGTGTTGTAAAAGGGGCGTGGCCTCTGAACACCTCTCTGCAACGCAGCTGTCTGGGGCATACTAGAGGTATCTGGTGGGCTAGTTGGCCCCTAGGGACCCTCGGGATTGAGAAGGAATTAATTCTCCAACTTAAAACGCGCCACTCTGTGTGTTTCCAGACATTTCACCTCAGGCCCCACCCCCTTCCTTCACCATTGTGCAAATATTCCTCTAAAATCAGCCGAACTACGAATTCCGATTTACTCACCTGTTATCAGGAGAGACCTCAGTGCTGCATCTTTCAGCCCAGTACTGATCCTGAAAAGTAATTTTAACCGTACTTACCAGTAACTTGAATTTCCTTCCATAGGATATCATTGCCTGCTTTTTGCTGAAAAAGTTTCTAAGTGTCGATTTTTGAAACATACAAATATTCCTCTAAAATCAGCCGAAATACGAATTCCAATTTACTCACCTGTTATCAGGAGAGACCTCAGTGCTGCATCTTTCAGCCCAGTACTGATCCTGAAAAGTAATTCTAACCGTACTTACCAGTAACTTGAATTTCCTTCCATAGGCTAACATTGACTGGTTTCACTTGGAAATTCTTCTAAGTGTGCAGTTTTGGAACTTTATAATATTCCTCTAAAATCAGCCGAACTACGAATTCCGATTTACTCACCTGTTATCAGGAGAGACCTCAGTGCTGCATCTTTCAGCCCAGTACTGATCCTGAAAAGTAATTTTAAACGTACTTACCAGTAACTTGAATTTCCTTCCATAGGATATCATTGCCTGCTTTTTGCTGAAAAAGTTTCTAAGTGTCGATTTTGAAACATACAAATATTCCTCTAAAATCAGCCGAAATACGAATTCCGATTTACTCCCCTGTTATCAGGAGAGACCTCAGTGCTGCATCTTTCAGCCCAGTACTGATCCTGAAAAGTAATTCTAACCGTACTTACCAGTAACTTGAATTTCCTTCCATAGGCTAACATTGACTGGTTTCACTTGGAAATTCTTCTAAGTGTGCAGTTTTGGAACTTTATAATATTCCTCTAAAATCAGCCGAAATACGAATTCCGATTTACTCATCTGTTAACAGGAGAGACCTCAGTGCTGCATCTTTCAGCCCAGTACTGATCCTGAAAAGTAATTTTAACCGTACTTACCAGCAACTTGAATTTCCTTCCATAGGCTAACATTGACTGGTTTCACTTGGAAATTCTTCTAAGTGTGGAGTTTTGGAACTTTATAATATTCCTCTAAAATCAACCGAACTACGAATTCCGATTTACTCACCTGTTATCAGGAGAGAACCCAGTGCTGCATCGTTTAGCCCAGCACTGACCCTGAAAAGTAATTCTAACCGTACTTACCAGTAACTTATATTTCCTTCCATAGGAATCCATTGTCTGGTTTTCAGCAGAAAAGTTTCAAAGTGTCGATTTTCACAAACTACAAATATTCCTTAAAAATCGCCTGTATGACTTAAACGCATTCTTTCAACTGTTTACAGGAGATGCACCAGTGCTGGATCCAGGATCCAACACTGAGTAAGAAAAAGTAACGATAACACTACTTACCTGCTAAGTGAATTTCCTCCCATAGGATAACATTGGTGATTCTATGTGAAAAAGTTTCTAAGTGTCAACTTTTAAAATACAATAATATTCCTTAAAAATCACTACTGTAACCAAAACGCTTTTACTCAACTGTTTACAGGAGATGTCCCAGGACTGAATCTAGGATCCAGTCCTGTGGTTAGAAAAGTAATCCATAAAGTAACTAATTGCATTTAACTAGAAATTCACATTGAGCTCAATGTTGCATTGTGTTTGAAATTGTGTTGCCCATTGCAACAACTTTAACTACTGTACTTAAAAGTCTATTGCCTATTTGCAAAGTATTTAAACTAAAGTAATTCATTCAGAGAAAGTATATTTTGTAATGTAATGTATAATGTAATTACAATGTAATTTAAAAAATAAAATATGTAAAAATAAATAGTTTAAAAAAATGTAGTAAATCAGTATCCAAAAAATAAATATAACAATTAATACATTTAAAAATTGTCATTTACAAAACCTTTGAAATTCACTGAAAAAACCATAGGTTTTAGGGACAGTTATAGTTAGAAATTAGCATTTAAAAAACCTTTGAAATTCACTGAAAAAACCATAGGTTTCAGACACGTTATAGTTAGAAATTAGCATTTAAAAAACCTTTGAAATTCACTGAAAAAACCATAGGTTTTAGGGACAGTTATAGTTAGTTGGACATTGCACTCGTACAAAACCCGTGAAATTCCCCCGTTATAGTTAGTTCAGCTAACTATAACTCGCGCCCCCGCAATGCACTGCTGATGACGTCACATATTACATCACTCATGACATGGTCAGTGACATCACTGATGACATCACTGATGACATCTCAAATGACATCACTAATGAAATCACTGATGACATCATCCACGTGATAATCTGATGCACCTCCTCACACCCTAATATAACCTTTGATACACCCACTCTAAATAACAGACTGCCATTCGCAAAACCATAGACACTCCAACACCAATAACTACATACCCACTCACTGATTCTTAGGTCTACACACACATCCACTAACTCACCCGTACAGTCACTCAAACTTACGGTCACTCAGTACAGGACTATCATATGCACTCATACTACTATATAGACACTCACACACCGCCACTCATCCATAGAGGTACTCACACACTTAGTCAGTCTTGCAAATAATTATTCACACTGCCATTTACTCACCTATACAGTCATACACACACCAGCTCACTTACTCATACAAATACTAGCACATTTTTACGCTCTTATACAATCACTGATACAAGCACACACTCATCCATACAGCCACTCTCACAATCACACACTCTCACTTATAGCCATTTATATACTCCAACACACATATATACTGCCTTTCACATATGTAGTTACTCACACATGTACCACTGGGACATACATTCACTCACTAACACACTCTTACACACACTTACCCACCCATACAGTCTATCACAGATGCACTCTTGAAACCATCCACCCAGTGAATCACCCACTCACACATCTATGCACAGAGTCGCACACACCCCACCCACACAAACACTCAGGCACCCATACAGATACTCAGACAACCAATCAATAACTCATATAGACACTCATGTAGCTATTCACAAACCCATGCAGCCACTTACACAGCAACAGACAGACGGATTCAGACATTCACCCAGTTTAGTCACTAACCCATGCATTCAGTAGGATACGTTTAATCACTCACTTATACAGTCAGTCACGTACCTAGTAAATACTCCACACAGACACTTATACACCCACTCATTCCTCAATACAGCTTGGCATATATATAAAACAAAATTAAACTTTACAGAAACACACAGTCACTGGATGATGTCATCAGTGATGTCATCAGTGATGTCATTTGAGATGTCATTAGTGATGTCATCAGTGATGTCACTGACCATGTCATCAGTGATGTAATATGTGACGTCATCAGCAGTGCATTGCGGGGGCGCGAGTTATAGTTAGCTGAACTAACTATAACGGGGAAATTTCACGGGTTTTGTACGAGTGCAATGTCCAACTAACTATAACTGTCCCTAAAACCGATGGTTTTTTCAGTGAATTTCAAAGGTTTTTTAAATGCTAATTTCTAACTATAACTGTCCCTAAAACCTATGGTTTTTTCAGTGAATATATATATATATATATCCCACAAAATACATCAAATACCTGTTATATTGTCTTAAACTATATATATATATGTGTATGTGTGTGCATGTATATATATATTTACATATGTATGTATATATATATATATGTATGTATTACAAACACAAGTCCCGGTCGTTGCAAGGCTGTCTCTACGACCGGGACTGGTGTTTGTATTATTTAGTAAAAGTTCGAGGCTGACCCCTTTATGATGTGCATGTCGGAGATTGCGGGCTTGATTGGCAGCGTTGGCCCGTGAGTAAGGAACGTTCACACTACGCATGAGGATTGGAAGCGTAGTGATATACTCGACATTGCAGAGTCAAACGACGAGTCGGAGTGGTGCCGTGGACGCCAGAAATCTGTCGGGAGAAGCCCTTGCCGATTTGCGTCAGTGTTGAATCCGGAGGTTCAGGTTGACATCTGGGAGTGGCGGTAAGGTGTGCTGATTTACGGGACTTTTTGAGAGTTGAAGGCACCGCTTTGCAGATTAAAGGGCAGGGAGCTGACACGATTTCGGAACCTAGGGGTTTCGGAGTCAGCGCGTGCATGCTTCAATAAAGTTAAGTAATATAAAAAAAAGCTGCAACACAATGGCAACAGTTTTAGAAGCCAGAATGAAGGAAACGGCTAATAAGTTATTCTTTACTGAAAGTGGAACTGGTGGCAGTAGTACCACGACTATGACTGCAACACACAATATAACGGATGAGATCAAAATTCAAATGCTGTTTCAACAATTGGAAAAATTACATAGAAAGGAACTTTCGAAATGGTGGGAGGCAGAGTCATTACAGCGCTACATCGAGGTTGGACGTGTCCCTCGGGGATTAAGGATTTTTACAATTCCCACGTACGAAGACCCTGACCCAGATATGTTGGAAGAATGGTCTAATAATTCTACTGCATGTTCTCTCACAATGATGCGCATTTTGGTTAAATATGCATTAAAAGATCGATCTAAAATTCTTGAAGAAATTGACAAAGTTCTGGTCGAATTGGGGAACTTAGCATCAAAAGAGGCTGTGGAAGCATTTACTAAAAATCTTATGATCCGACTAAAGAAATTGGAAGAGGAGATCACAGCAAAAAAACAACGGAAATTTTTGCGTGATTTTAAAGATTATCAGGCTGAGCGTACATTAACTTTCCACAAGAAATATGATCATATGTTTGAAGTAACCCTGGGCGTAGTTCGCGTAGTAGCGCTACGCGCAGCTACGCGAAGTGCACTTCGCACTACGCGAGCTACGCGTAGCTACGCGAACTGCGTAGTGCACTGTGCAAAATGCTGTTCTCACTGATTGCACAGTGCCGGATGCTTGTCCGCACTGTGCAATCAGTGCAAACCGCATCTTGCACAGTGCAAGCGATCAGTTTTCTGCCGCTCGAGTAGATTTCTACTCGAGCGGCAGCTTTCTCAATGCAGACTGGTAGTTTCTCATCGCGAGCGGTCGCGAGCATACGCGACCACTCGCAATGAGAAACCTGACCTCCCCGCGTTGAGAATCTCGCCGGGAGGTTTATTTTCCACGCTCGCGATCGGCAACTTGATGTTGCTGATCGTGAACGAGGAAAAAGTCTCGCCGGGATGTAATTTTGCTTGCTCGCGGTCGCCAACTTGATGTTGAGGACCGCGAGCAAGCAAAAAATGACCGCTACGCTACGCGTGTTTGCACTGTGCTACGTGCAATTCGCGTAGTGTGAAGTAGCGCAAACTTCGCAAACTATGCGAGCGTAGCGTAGTACTTCGCCCAGGGTTAGTTTGAAGCTAAAGAATCTGGGCCAGTAGAAAAGAGAGTGGTGCCAATACCCATGATAGATATCAGTGAAAGTGACGACTCGGACGGTAACATGTCGGATGCCTCGACCTCAGCTTTGAGTCAGAGTACCACTCAAGAACTTCAGAAGAAGAATTTTTTACGACAATTTCAATTAATGAACAAAGGAACGATTCAACATCTTCAAGAACAAAATTTGCAGAGGGGAAGAGGACGCGGCAACAGAGGAAGAACGCGAGGAACAAAAAAGCCAAAACAAGGAGCAAAAAGCGAAGAAGTAAAGCCCGTAGCAATGCTGACAAGGGGCAAGCAACTGAAACAATGAATGTAGTGAATTTGTCACAGCGACAGCTGTCGGTGGAAGAGGAGGAACTTCTTTCACTGGGTTTGTCTTTTTGTCCCTCTGCCAATTTGAATTATGTACAAACTAAGATAGATTTGTTTTACTTTTCAAGAAAATTGAAATTGAAGAAGTGGTTTGAGACAAAACCTGTGAAAATGAAATCGCAAGATGTGGGTAAAGTGTTGAGTAATTTAAACCTTGATGACATTGAGGTATTACATACACTTACGACCCTTGATGAGGATTGTGATGGCCATGAGAATGCTGTTTTAAATCTGGCAAATTTTGATTTTGATTTGGAGGTTAATCCAGGCAGTTCTTTTAAGCCAAAGTCTGTGTTCCTGCCTAATATACAATGTGAGGCTATAGAGGTCTTTGAGAAGGGAGTGTTAAAAGACCTTAAAAAGAAAGAGGTACAAGTTTCTAGCATTAAGCAAGAAAAATATTACTTATTCACAACTGAAAGCCTTGGAAAATCTAAAAACTGATGATTCCATTGTAATTAGGCAATCAGATAAAGGCGGGAATGTTTGCATTTTGGGTAAAATGGAATATCTAGCGGAAGGGATGCGGCAGCTTAATGATGTCAATTGCTACTGCGTCTCTAATAACAATGAAATTATGACATCTAACAAAAAATTTGGTGAAATGCTATTTGATTGGAGGGAGAGGGGTTTATTGGAGTGGGATGAGTACAATTTTTTAAAATGTGCCCATCCCAAGATCCCTGTTCTATACCTCCTGCCCAAATTGCATAAAGACGCCCAGAAGCCTCCCGGTAGGCCGATTGTTTCATCGATTGGCTCATTGTTGGAGAACACCTCTAGATTCATTGACCATTACCTTAGACCGTATGTAATGGGATTACCGGCCTATTTGCGTGACACTACACATTTTTTGACCATAATTGATGGCATCTATTGGGAAGACGAGTACACTTTAGTAACTATGGATGTAAACAGCTTGTACACTAGTATTAAACATGAAACAGGTTTGCAAGCTGTTAGGCACTTCTTAAAGACGCGTTCTATTTCATTTTTTTTCCATTCCGAAATGATTTTAGATATGATTTATTTTTGTCTAACAAATAATTTTTTCATCTTTGATAAGACCATCTACAAGCAGTCACAGGGCACAGCTATGGGCACCTGCTTCGCCCCCAGCTATGCGAATTTGGTCATGGGCTGGTGGGAGGAGCAGGTGGCCGCACAGCTGGAGGAATTCGAAAGTTGTGTTCTCCTGTGGCTGCGTTTTATAGATGATATATTTTGAGGAATCGGCCAGAAGTTTTGTAAAAAAACTAAATAAGAATTGTTATAACTTAACATTTACAGAGCACATTTGTAAAACAGAGATAGAATTTTTGGATGTGCAGGTAAATGTAAAGAAAAATACTCTGGAAACTAAGTTGTTTCATAAAAGACGTCAGGTAATAGCCTGTTACAGGCAAGAAGTGCTCATCCTCCAAAACTTGTGTACAGTATCCCTTATGGAGAATTATTACGCGCAAAAACGAAATTGTAGCACTGATTCTGATTTTAACATCGAGAAAGAAGTCATGTGCAAACGGTTTGTAGAAAGAGGATACAGTCAGAAGGTGATTGACCAAGCAATTGAGAGAGTAGAATTGGTCACAAGAGTAGAGCTGTTACACCCAGTAAAACAAGAAGAAAAATCTGAAACAACTAGATTTATAACAACTTATTCCCATCAGGCGCAAGATGTGAAGAAAATATTGAAGAAGCACTGGCATGTATTGATGACAGATGACGACTTGCGCAAGCATTTGAATTGTAACCCACAGATAACTTTTAAAAAGAGTAGATCATTGAGGGATGAGTTAAGTGTGAATTTGATCACTAGAGATGTAACGTCCAGTACTGGGGGTAGATCAGGTTATCGCCGTTGTAAAAATTGCAAAGCGTGTAGCAATAGTTCTGATTGCACTGAGTTCCAGATTCCTAACTCTAAAGGGCAATTTGTTATTCAAAAGGCTTTGAATTGCAATACCTCCCACTGTGTATATGCTCTAATCTGCCCATGTTACAAAATGTATATAGGTAGCACAATCCATCGTGCCAAGAAACATGTGTTAGAGCATGTACGGGCTATCAGACACAATGATAAGCATTACCCGGTGGCACGCCACTTTTTGATTGCCATTTTCAAAATGAGAAACTATTGAAAATGATGGTAATTGATGCTGTAAATATTGATGTCAGGGGTGGAAATCGAGAGTTAACATTGAGGAAGCTTGAATCAAAGTACATTATTGATTTTGAAACCCTTATGCCAAAGGGATTAAATTCTAGTGAAGAATTGGCAAACCACTTGAGTATTTAAATCATTTGATTTTATAATTCTTTCCAGATGGCTTTTAATGGTAATAGTTTTTGTTTTTGTTATTTTTACACAGGTGCAGGCACTTTTCACCTTCGTTCTTTTGAGTATATATTGTGGAGCCATCTACTTTTGATATTCAGATGATTGCAGGCATAATACATGGATTCCATTGTAAATAACCCAATTGGGTAGAATTGTTGTATTTCAACATTTGATTCCATCTGAGAGGGATGAAATGACCCAGGAGGGTATCAAGTTTTGCCGTAGAAATGTAATTAGGCACATATTGGCAGAATGTATAGATGTTGAATAGGTACTAGAATTGGTTTTTAACATGTTTTTAAACCATGTACCGTATTGTAAATTTTGTATTCACAAGAAAGGTTGCATTTAGTAATATTAACCAGTCCATTGGGTCATAGATTGACTATAATTGCCCACTAGGGCGAGACTGTAGTGATGAATTTCACAAAGGTTGACAGTAGGAATATACATAAATAATCTTTTTATTGTAAAAGCTTTCCTATCTCTTTAATTTTTCTGTGTATTGAAGATTTAATTATTCAGTGCTAAATATGGATGAATTCATGTATTGATGTAATTACAGTATATCATTGAATTATAACATCATCGATGCGGCTAATAACATGCTGCCTGATAAAGTTTTGTATATGATCATGTTAAGATGGCCGACACATTTTCACTACTAAATCACAGAGGGATGGGTGAGTCCTTTTTCACTTTTTAAACATGTATTTAAAGTGGAACAATGCTTTGTAAGTCTTATTGCCGTGAGCAAGGCGTAAAGCCGAAACGCGTCGGATTGCCATTGTCATTAAATTGGCTATGTTGAAGCATACACGGGCGTCTGAGTAATTTCTTCGTATGGAAGAGAGGAGTGTTGGATATATGTATGTATATATATATATTTATATATATATATATATATATATATATATATATATATATATATATATATATATATATTAATACATATACATAGTTAGCCTAAACCACAAATGCAATGCTAATGCTAATGATATACATTAAGGCCTATTATATGCATGTAACTAACCATCCCTATTTAGCAATCAAACTGCCACATGCATCAACAGAAGGAATTGTGATTCTAAATAGCGATTTTTAAGGAATCGCTATTTAGGAATCGCAATTCCTTATGCATGTAGGAATCGCACAATAAATTGCAATTCCTACACATTACCTAACAGCGATTCTCAAAAATTGCGAATAACTATTAGGTAATATCACTCCATTCATTCCTATGGGCCTATAGCCCCATAGGAATGAATGGGAATGCATTCACAAATTGCTATTACCAAATTGGTAATCCCAAATTGCGAATGCAATTCCAAGGGTGTCAAGGGGCCTAAGGCCCCCCTGATGTACCCCCCAAAAATAGGTAAGTATGCACATGTGCAGCACTTACATGCCCTAAGGGCATGTGTGCACTGCACACCACTTTAAAAAATGCACTTTTGTGCATTTTTCAAAGCATGCGCAAATTACCATCAACTTCAAGTTGATGGTAATTAGCGTTTCCTAAATGCACAGTTTGCATTTAGGAAAGACTTGATGCATCGCAATTAGGGAATCGCAAATTGCGATTCCCTAAATGCATTTGCAATTTAGGTAATCTCAATAAATTGCGATGACCTAATTTGCGAATTCAAAGCCTTTGATGCATCGGAAAAGGCCTTTTTCTGGTCCCAAATGGGCCGATTCTGCGAATTGGCCCATTTGCGACCAGAAAAAGGTTGATGCATGTGGCCCATAGTTAGATAAAACTACACTAACCTGCACAAACTAATATATTTAACAATCCACCAAACTCACCCTTTTTAATTACATGTTATCGTTTTTCTGTTTCTAGGTCCTGTTGTTTAAAGATTTTCTAGGGTTTTTAACTCTAGAACTTATGTTTAGTTTTAATCTTTTTGACTGGTTTAGATACATGAAGAAAAACATATTTTTAAGTAATTTGTTTTAGGACATTTATTATTTTTTTATGTTTGGAATTTGTTATAAAAGATTTTTTTCCACATTTTAATTGTTATGCTTACACTTTCATTGTGTGAGTTCTAGTACAATTATTTTCTGTTGATTTTCAGACTTTTTCTTTTTTTATAAACGGTTAGAGGTTAGTCATTTGTTATAAAATCATTTTAAATGCTGTTTTATGTTAATCTTTTTCATTTTTTTTGTTCTTACTTTTCTAATGACATAAACACTCTTTTACTGTGTCTAGTGCAATTTATCCATATGATGTTATACTGGGACTTAGTAACACTTTTCTGGTGGCTTCAAGTGCAGCCTTTTTGTTAATTTTGCCGTTCTCTTAAACTCCTTTTGAACTAGGATTCCTATTTCATTTGTTGACTGTTTTGCTTTTCAATTTAACTGGCTAACGGATTAGGTAGGACTTGCTTTTCTTTTCTACCTGCCATATATGGAAGATGCTTACTAATATTTGTTATCTGTGTATAATTTTATTTGGTTTATACTATATTATTTTTTAATATTACATTTTGTTTATATTCAGTGCATTATTTAGCAATATTTTGGTCTTCCATATTTTTGTAGTCTATATTTATTCATGTTTCGTATTGTGTTGTTGCTATCTATATTTTTCTTTTGATTTTTGTATACTGTATTCTTAGCACTTTCGCTGTCAAATGTTTTTCCTTTCTTATAAAAATTTAAGAAAGTTAATATTAGTGTTTTTGAAATATTAGCAATTATATTTTTATGTCACTATATATTTGTGGTTGATATTATGCCATATAAACATCATTTAGACATCATTAAGGTAATATTCTTTTGGATTGAGTATGTGTTGCTATTTGATGATGTGCTTCTACATGTTGTTATATAATAATATAGAGTGTGAATATACACTTTAGATTTGGTGTGTGAGTTATGGCTTGTGTGGGTTATTAGTTGAGGAGGATGCCAGTGTTTCCCAAGTAATAAGTACAAAATGTTGCAGGTTCAACACACAAGTATAATAAATATACATTGGCTCAACCCTTGATATCCATGGAACAGAAGAAATATACTTTACTTAAGGAAAAGAGTTTAGCATATTTGGCAGTAACAAAACAGTTAAAAAGTGACAACACATCACAATAAAGATTTGAAAAACAATTTTAATGGGAAAAATTACAAAAAATGACTAAAATCCAATCAGGGAATCCGAAGAAATAATTGTTTTGAAGTCCCAAGAAAAAGTAAAGCACCAACCAGAAGCCATTGTTAACAGTTGACTTGGACATAAATAAAATGTGAGGCTGACTACAATGGACTGCACGTAGGAAGCACCAAGTGGGTCATCCCTATCATAGATTTTAGCTCCTGACTTAGTCTCGGAAATGGAAGTCAGAATCGTCCATCTGGGCATGGTTGTAGGCTGTATCCCGGAAATTCCTCTCAAATTCTGATAGCTTTTGGGAGAAGTCCAGATAAAGCTGCTAGTTATGGCAGGAAAATCTCAGAAGTGATTGGATACTTTTCACACCTACAGCTGGTCAGGGTTTTTAACTTCAGGCGTTAATCTCTTCTTTGGAGCTCAAAATCCTCCAGCAGGGCAAGTCTGGAATTTGTATTGAAGAAGACTTCTTGTAGTCAGACAACTCTGCTTTAAAGTCCCACCTCTTAAGACTTTCTGGAGCAGTTCCTCTTGGCCTCTTCCATGGCTCGCAGGACCTGAGGGGCAGCATTCGAGGCTCACTCCAGCAAGGGCACCAGTAAGGCCCAATCAAGGTCCAGTTGCTGCTAGCCAGCTTGGCACTCCATGGAATGGGTCTTTTGCACTCTTGCATGCAGCCTGTTGTGTTCCTGAAGCCACACATGAGGTCACATAAAGCAGGTCCAGTCCTCTTATGTTCTTACACATGTCAAGATGTGTTCTGATGAGCTGGAGGTAGGGAAGAACGTCTGTAAAATTCACTAGCACGTGGGTGGAGGTGACTCCTAGATACTCCCTAACCAATGAGAAGAAAATTCCCCAGGACAACCATTCCCACTTTTGCAGCACATCCTGTTTGCTTTACTGCAAGCTATTCCACAGTGCACTATTTTTACTATAAAGGATGAAACTGCTTCTATGAGAAAAACTAAAGTTCAGATCAAGTACTATTGCTCATAACTCTGGTTTGGGATATGCTGCACAAATTATTGAACCGCTGTTATGAAAATCCAGTTTAATGGTGAAGTTGGACTTTTGATTTTTAGGAAAAGAAACTTTTTAAAAATGTAGGCTTTGTGTTCCTGAAACTCCAGTAGCTGGCACTTGTAATTGCTCTGCTTAATGAGGCATGAAAACCACTCAGAGAGCACAAACAATGGCTTGAACTGTTTGGCAGGAATCATCTTAGATCAGAAAGGGTAGATGGGAAGGTTCAGGAATTTCATTAACTTGAAAGGACCAAGGATGAGGCATGCCCATTTATACCTAAGTTTAAAGGGAAACTTGTGGAAGAGAAGCCTTTGTTCCCTGGGCAAGCTGTAGGCAGTTTGATATCAGCTCAGTGGGAGGGGGAATTGGTCCCAGAACCAGTTAGGTGTGATTCTTTTTTTTACTTACATTGAGTAGGAGGAGTCTGCTCATTTTCCTAGACACGCCACTGGCAGGGACACCAAAACATCTACAAGGCAGAAGGGTGCTGCAAAGTTGCATTATACTCAGAATATCTCTTTGGGGACAAATCGCTGAAGGATCATGGTGACTGTAGCGTAATTACGTGAAATTACAGAAAAATTATGCAAGATTTTGCTGAATTCTGTGAGGAGCGTAACACACCTTGTAGCTCTATATTCCTAGTGCAAAATGCACCCTTGCATCATTAACGAAACCTAGAATGCATTTTGCACTGAGGCTATCCATTGTTGCCCCAAATTGCTCCAAACTACATTAATGGGTGTAGTAGCGTAATTTTGGTAATTTTGCATCACAAGAGTAACACAAAATCACCAAAATATACTCCAATTACTTTGGAGTAATAAAAATGTTGCCTAGGCCTAGAGAACACTAAGGGCCTGATTATGAGTTTGGTGGTCGGTGGTACGGCGGTGGCAGTCCGGCCACTGACGCAAAGGCAGTTCGACTGCCACATTACAACTTTGGCGGTTGGACCGCCGCAACCACCAGCGAACCACATTCCCAGGCGTGGCAGTCAGGGGCTTAGAATATGCTGCAGCACGCATGCATATTATGAGTTTCCTGACTGCCAGCAGTCTCATGTAGGTTCCTACTTCATGAAACTGCTGGTGGTCAGGAAACAAAGAGGGCTGAACAGGGCCCTGCTTGCCCCATGAATGTTGGTGCATGCAGGGGGGCTTATGTTGTGCCCCTCCGTGTGCATATACCCCCAGTTCCAGCATGACATGGACTTCACAGTCCATGCCATGCTGGAACATGTTGCGGTGGTCCAGCAGCGATGCAGCAATAAGGCTCACATTTGACTAAACTGTCGCAGGCCCAACACCCTGCCCGCCGCCAGACCACGTTTTAACTCATAATCAAGCGGGGGATGGCGGTCCTGTTTGGCGGTGTGGGAGCGGGGTGGTGGCATGGCAGCCCGCTCTCACACCACAAAACTCGTAATCGGGCCCTACGTTTTTTGCATCCACTACTTTTAAATACTAGGCCCTTACCTTGTTGGCTAAAATACCTTTTCAGGAGTGACCTATTTAAAATTTAATTTTAAATTAGAGTGTGTTCCTGTTAAAAAGCGTTATTTTTACAGATTACCCAGCAAGTTTAAAAGCTGCAGCAGTCAGGCAACACATATAGGCCTGAAGCCATGTTTTTGTTTGTGAACATAGTAGATGGCACAAAATGTGCTGCAGTCCACAGGTGACATTTAATCTTCCATACCACTATTTTCCTGTACCATATGCTTACAGGAACGTTAACATGCCCGTTGGAGATTAGACCTTTTTAACACGCTTTGGGATCAAAGCACATACACTGGGAACTGGACCTCACCGCCCCAATATGTAGACCAATCAGCAAAAAATGGGGTTGATAAGAAAGATTTATTTTCTTCACATGCCCGTTTTGCAAGTTTTGGATTGTGGAGTTAACTATAAGTGGTGAATGTTCAGTCTTTTGTGGTTCTAATTTGTAACTATAATTCAACTTTAGCTCTTTTTAACTGAACTTATAATTAAAGCATACATGAAGGTGTCACACCCGGGTCTAACTACAACTTCACCTTAACTATTGTTTCTGTGAATTTCTATGGTCCATCCTATTTGAGAGTTTCTCTTCCTTAGGCAAACCTGAGTCCTTGGACCAGGGGCCCTCTAAAAAGGTTTCAGTTCACCAACATTACATCTCACCTGGACTACGCCAACAGTCTCTACTTGGGTCTTCACGCTTACTTAACTCACAGACTGCAGATGGTTCAAAACGCTGCGGCCAGAATGATCTGCAAGATACCCTTTCGCCACTCGATCTCCCCCCACCTGAAGAACCTGCACTGGTTACTCGTGATCAGACGCATTGAATTCAAGGCCCTGACTCTGGCGTTCAGAGCAACCAGGGGACTGGGCCCGGTTTATCTGAGAAACAGACTTCAACATTACCATCATGCCCGTACCCTGAGATCCAACCATCTATGTCTCCTTGTCTCTCCCCGCTTTTGCAAGGCAAGCACTGGCGACAGAGCTTTCTCGGTCAGGACCGCTAAACTCTGGAACGCCCTACCACAATACATCCACCTACCAGAGACGGAGCTTACTTTCCGTCGTGCCCTCAAAACCTGGCTTTTCAACTACATCTAGCTTCTTCCCTTTCCCTTCTAATCAGTCGACTGCCTCAGCACCGGGACACCTCCGTTGGGGGTAGCTGTGCGCTATACAAACCTCAATAACAATAATAATAACAATGCACCACCAAAAACACAATCTGACCCTAATCCATTGGTAAGCCCCAAATGTAATGAATATATAATTGTTTTATATTTTGAACAGTGCCCTAATGTGTCTATAGATGATGGACTTTATTTTGAGTCCACAGACTTGACATACCCTAAAGGTGAGTAAGGTCCACGGTCATAAAGCAGGGGGCACAACATAGGTCTAGATTTATCATCATTAGTGAACCTTGTAGAGAGTTCATAAACGATGGCAGAGAACCCAACAATGCTTCAAGGATTTCACATTTTGAAAACCTGATACAGAGTCCACAAATAGTTTTCGCCACAGAGGAACCTTTGTTGGGACCATATCAAGGGTCTCCATTTATTTTTACGGACTATGGAAAATATGTACTATTTACTGGTTGTATTTACAATTCTATGCAAATCATTATTTGTATTGGATTGCAACTCAAAGTAACACAAGACAGTGCAATGCGCTGCCTTGCAGTATTTTGGGTCATGGGGTTGGTACTTGGGTGGTGCATTGGTGCTCCCACGAAACCACTCATGGGCTTTGATGAACATTCCTATCTACAAATGATTGTAGAATGGGATTTGCCCTACAATGAGGCATGCGTAACAAGGAGAAATGTTTTCAAAAATATGTGAATATTAAATATTAATGAAGGAGAAGATCATATACTAATATCAATCAAATAAATCCCATTCAAAGTTTGTTTGGATCCTGTATCAAGGATATATTCCTAAGAGCTCATAATGAGGTACCCCTCATAGTATCCTTTTCTCATTCAGAATGCCCAGCTAAGTATCGAACAAATTAACACTTATGATAATAAATATAATCCAATCGGTCCTCACCTTGTATATTAAACTGTTTAATATACAACTCTTAGGAATATATCCTTGATACAGGATCCAAACAAAACTTTGAATGGGATTTATTTGATTGATATTAGTATATGATCTTCTCCTTCATTAATATTTAATATTCACATATTTTTGTATGTGATAGAATGGATATAGGCAGGGTGATATTTTGATTTGTATATAGGATTTGTCTCTTGGGTAAAAGATGAACCATGTAAACCTGTAGAAACCCATAAATATGAGCTTTGTGTTGATTTATTTCTATTTTATTGTTTTATTTCAGCCCTGATGATGTCCTTTTAGGACGAAACGCGTTGGCTGATGTATTGTTTGGAATTTGCTTGGAATACGAATTATAACAATAGAGAAGAAGATTGTGACTGCTTTGGTTATATGGATTTTGAACTGTGAATGTGATCATTGGAAAGAAAAAGAAAAAAGAATCTTCTTGAATTCAACATACTGCCTAAGAACTCATTATTGGAAAACTCTCAAAAAATTATTGATGGAAAACTTTTTGGAAATTGTTTGGCGCTCCTCTGATTTGTATTTTTTGTCTTAGTTATTTGTGGTACTAAAGCGGTGGACTGCACAGAGTGAGCTCCAGTGTTCATTATCATAATTTCTCTACATATTAGTATAATCAACTAGTGCGCCTAAGGTGCTTTACCCTAACCGCTTAGATGTCTTCAATTTTTGGTTTGTTCTACATTTAAAATACATATATAAAATTAACATAAAAATATTTACTCTATTTTTCAAGCTAAAAAACGATTGTAATTTATCCTATACTTTACCATAAGGACACCCCACCAACAGGACATGTGTGCGCAACAGCGAACCTACCCTTAAATGGGAAAACACTTGCAGTTAGCACTTTCAATCCATCTTACAGAGTTTACAGGGAGCGAGACTCAGGTATTGAGACTCACTCCCACCAGAGGCCCAAAAACTGGGTGGTCCAAAAGGCATAGAAAATGTGAACTATATGGCTTGGAACCCAAAGCTTCACAAACAAATTAAGTAACAAACTGCATCTCACTTATGACGGTGTGTACGATATTATTAGAGCAAAACCTGGCATTGCTTGGAGTCTGAAATAAGAGTATACATGTACAGAATATAGAGACAGGACTATTCGATGCTGTGATTTGAACTCAAGCCTGTCTGATTGTCTATCTATAGACATAGGGGCTGATTACGATGTTGTTCGGAAATTGTTCCGAACAAATCGGTCTCGGAATCATTTCCGAAAAAATAGGGTCCTGCGATCCTCTGTTCCGAACGAGAACAGACTCCAATTGAAAAAAGGGGTGGTTGGGGAAAACCTTGCTCCCTGTGGAGGGCACCCCATGGTGCCTGACACATTGCGCATGGTTGGGAAGAGGGGCCCCTAGGGTGCCCCCACAGGCTCCAATCGGACGCATCCAGATGAAGGGGGCCCGCAACGGGCCCCCAAAGACAGATTCCGACAGTTGTTTTGTGTTGGGCAGACCGAATAGGACTGGCTGTCCGAATCGGTCATCATAATCGCTCGTTCGGAAACCGTGTCCATAGAGCTGTACGATTTGGCTCCGAAAGACTCGGGCTGTCCGAATGCCTTTCAAAACCAATTTGGACTGCTCGAACGGTTTCCGGGCATCGTAATCGGTTGTTGGGAAATGTGTACGATTCATTTGGAAACAAGGGTTCCGAATTGAATTCTGCAATACCGAATCCCATTCGGAGCCTTTCCGAACGACATCATAATCGGGCCCATAATCTGTAGACATGTATACTCGATAAAAATACAATGGTTAAAGAGAAGTTAGCATTAACTTTGGTTATAACACCTAAACATAGGTTTAAAAAAACCTCAGGAATTCACTGAGCAAAAAACAAAGTTAAAGTGCATTTATGATTATGAATTAAAAATAAAAAAAACGCAAACATTTTCTAAGGTATGGTTAGGACCACAAATGCTGTAAGTAAGCTTCCAAATGACATTACATTCTACATTACCCATAACACTGTGAAAGAGATGACTGTGAATGTACTACTATTTAGTAGTTTTGGCATGTGTGGTTATTTCATTTCATTGTTAAATCATAAGCATTGCATTTGATGTACGAGTTCTGGTTTAGGGTTCACAAGCCCTATTGTTGGATTTGTGAGTCCTGGGCAAGCTCCTGGCCACGGACAGCGAACACTCAGCAGTGTTCATGGGGCATTTGTAGGACCTTCCATGAGGTCCGTGGACCTGGGTTCAGATTTGAAGAACCTGAGAAAGGACAAGTGTAGGCCCATGGAGCTTGCACTGGGTTTACGGTCTCTTGCCATGATTCGTAGATCTCAGGGCAACCTCACAGTCCACGAACTCCATGGAAATATGTACATTTCATTTATTTATTCATAGCTGCAGTCTTTTGGACTCCCCCAGTCACCACGTGGGTCTCTGAGTCAGGGCATGCTCACCCTGTTCCCTTCTGGTCCCCCTTCTTATTTTTCCCCAGACATGGTGCATGAGTGACTGTGCTCTGTAATGTCTGCCATCACATTTTTGATGATGCTGCAGCTGTTACGTGAGATGTTCTGTAAAATGCTTTTCGGATGCGTGAAGTCTTTTTCCCAAGGAAAGTGTGATCCCTTTCGACACCCATTGTACCAACTGGTGTATGGCAACCAGCATCGGGCAAGAGCCTATAGAAAGAAACTGCTACTGATGAAGGAAAAGGCTGAAGCAAAATACCTCCCAGGAAAACAGCAGGGTCGGAGATGACTTCAACACAGGCGCAATATGAGAATGGAACAACGGGAGCAGAAATGTGCAAGTATTAGTAATGTGAAATGAACACAGCAAAAAGGTATTCTAACAAGCAGGCAGAGCGTTTGCAACGCATCTTAACTTAGGCAGGCTCTGCTATATAGAGAACCTGACCTGGAA
This sequence comes from Calotriton arnoldi, assembly GCA_963921515.1. Taxonomy (NCBI): domain Eukaryota; kingdom Metazoa; phylum Chordata; class Amphibia; order Caudata; family Salamandridae; genus Calotriton; species Calotriton arnoldi. The sequence continues at coordinate 261,381 of CAWUFW010006982.1, forward strand.
CTAATGGGCTCCCACAGGAACCACTCACCTTCCATCTTTGGTAGGGAAGAAAAACCATTCTCAACGTTGCGTGGGACCATCTTGGGTTATGATCTATATAGCATGCAGTGGGCAGATGCCAACATATTGCCCCCTGACTCCGGGAGGAAGAACGGGACTGACTCATGAGAGGCACCCAATGTACCCGGGTAAGATCCAAGCCGTGGGCGCTGTGCAGAAAAGACCCATGTTTAACACCCGCGGATTAAATAAATATCTGCGTCAGGAAAGCTTCCTGACAGAGGCCAGGCAAGAGAGATCTTTAGTTCCATGGGTCTAATTTTGGGTTCACGGACCCAAAATGGCAGACAGAAGAAAAAAATCCCCCGACCGTTCAGGCACATTTTTAAATATATGGGCGCAAACCGTGATTTGCAGACTTCCCTTAATTAATGGTCCAGAAAATATACCCTTTCATGTCCACCCAAATTTTTTTATTAAAACCAAATTTCTCTAAAACTACTGAAAGGATTTGTATCATGCCAAGAAAGCACTTCTTTGAATAAGGTTCTGCCGTCATGTCGAGTTTGGTGTAATTCTCTCCAATGATATGTTGGCATTAGAGAGCAAAGATGCCCATGGGGTTAAAATAGAGAGCGTGAACCCCCTTTTTTGGGCCCATGCTTGACGAATCATCTTGATAGATTTGCATGAAACATTCCATGCATGCCCCACCCAAATTGGATTACATTCTTCTGAAAACTTTTGGAAACCTTTGGAATGTTTTGTGGGGATTCTTTGAATGGTTTATACATGTAAGTTTCCATTGAAAATGTATGTTTTCTGTTCTCAATAATGTGTCATTTGAAGAATGCAGAAGACACTTTCCAAAAAAAGGTCATCCACTTTGGGTTTGGCATGACAAGTTTCCTGCAGATCCCTCCAGCAGGGGCCAAGAAAAAAGGGTGGGGTGACAAAAATGTGACTACACTAAACTTGGCAGGGAGGAAGAACTCTATTCACTGAAAAAATGTAGCTTAAAGGAATGTTAGAGTTAGGCCTTGTAATAATATATAAACAAAGAGCCTGTTTCTCAAATGGCACTTTGTAGTACATTTTGTAGGACTACAAAATATGGTACAAAATGCTATTCACAAACTACTTGCAGACTTTTATGACTCCACCCTCCCTATACTTCTGTGTACAGAGTTTCCATCGCGACTGATGAGTCTCCGGGTGCGGAGAGCTCTGGAACCATAAGTAAAGGGGGTGTGGAGTCATAAATCTCCGAATGTAGTTTGTGAATATCGACAATTTGTAAACTTACTATAAAGTGTATGTTTACCTTTGAAAATCAATCTATATGGTTTTAAATAAAAATAATACAATAATATTCACAAGTTATAATTTACTTAGCTAACTACAAATTGCGCCCCACCATGACCAGCTCATGACCTCACATTACCTCCCGTCCCTCCCTCGCCTTCCTTCAGCACTAATGAGGCCCCGCCTCCCACCCAGACCCACCCCCAGCATAAAAACTCTGCCCGCCCCCACCTCCACCTGTTTTTTTCTGTCTCCCTAGTGAGACTTACCTTCAGTTCCTCCCTGTGGCAGTGCCGGGGAGTCTTCGAGTTGGTTCTCTGCGACTGCGGTGCCCTCAACAGCGTTCTCCTGGCGGTGCCTCCTCTCCTCGTCTCCCTCGTGGTATGGGGGCGGAGCGGTGGCTCAGGAAGCTGCTGCGTTGTTTGGCGGACCTCCTGTGGCTGGGGCTGTGTTTCCGGGTCGGGCTGTCTTGGCTGCCTCCTCTCGGACTGCACTCTTCTGGGAGACCTGGTACGACGGGTTTGTGCCCGATCTTTTATTTTGGCTGGCGTTTTTGTGGTTTATTTCCTGTTTTTGGCAGTTTCCTGGCCTGGGCTTTCATTGGATGGTTCCTGGTGGGTTTTCTCTACATTTAGGTGACGGGGTGTTGCTTCTCCATTCCTCTGCTGCCATGGGTCGCAAACGGGTGTTTAAGAGGAACAACCTGGTTTCTTCTTCCTCTTCTTCCTCTCCTGATGGTTCTCCTGTTCCCCCCAAGCGCCCTCGGGGTCGGGGCCTTTCTGGGGGTGATGTGCCTCTCATGTCCAAGGATGAAGTGCAGGGCATGATTGAGGCTGCGGTGGCTAAGGCTCTCTTGGCTCGTCCGGTGCCTGCTGCTCCTTTGCGTCCTCGCTCGCTGGATCCTGCTGGGGCTGTTTCCCTGTCGGACGAGGAGGGTCCTTCTACGTCCTCTGGGGGAAAGTATATCTCCAGGGAGGAGCGGTGGGATGTTCTGGCTCATGTGCGGGACAATTTGGGGTTCCCTCCGTTCCAGCTGGGGGAGAGGGATGGGACTCTTTTTCCTCAGTATGCTTCTCCCTCCAAGTTGGGCATGCCCTTTCAGGGTCCGGTCAGGGACATGGTGTTGAGGGAGTGGCGTGAGATCGATAAGTTGCAGGTCCTCGCTTCCTTCAGAAGCTGTACCTTTTGGAGGGGAGGATCCCTTGCCTCACAGTTTGAAACTGGACTCTATCCTGGCCACTCTGATTGGCAAAACTGCGATTCTGCCTGAGGATTGTACCCCGGCGGATGCTACTGATAGGAAGGTGGACTCTGGCCTTAAACGCTCCTTTGCTGCTGGGAACCTGGCGCTGCGGGCTAGCCTTTTCTCTGCCTACTCGGCGCAGTCTCTGGTGCAGGATTTCGAAAAATTGGCTGCCGCGGTTCAGGAGGGGTCTGAATGCTCTGACCTCCTGGCTGCTATGGAGCAGCAGGCTAGGCTGCTGGCGGACATTTCGTCAGACGTGATCAAGTCTTCCGCTATGTCCACTGGAGCTTTGGTGGCGGCGCGTCGTTCCCTCTGGCTCCGGTCCTGGAAGGCTGATCCTGTTGAGAAGGCGGCTCTGTTGAAGTTGCCTTTTGATGGACTGGCTCTGTTTGGGGAACAATTGCCTGCCCTGATTTTGAAGGCTTTCAAAGAGTGGGTGGCCGTCTTTGGCGTTTTCTTCCTCGGTGGCAGCAGGACGTTTCGGATGGCTGGGTCCTGAGCACTGTGGGTCATGGGTACGTGATCGACTTTGTGCTGGTTCCACCGGATTCGGGGGTTCGGCTGACTCCGGTGCCTGTCTCCGGTCCCTGCAGGGTGGCTCTGCTGGACGGGGTGTCCTGTTTGCTTGCCAAGAATGCCATCTGCCGGGTTCCTGTTGCGGAGATGGGGACGGGGACCTACTCCATTCTGTTTCTGGTGCGGAAGGTGACCGGCGGCTTTCGGCCTGTCCTGGATCTCAAGTGGGTCAACTCCTGGGTTCGGCTCGTTCACTTCCGCATGTTGACCCTTCAGGCCATCATTCCTCTGGTTCAACCTGACGACTTCCTGGCTTCCGTGGATCTCGAGGACGCCTATCTCCACATCCCTGTGGCCGCTTCTTCTCAGCGTTTCCTGAGGTTCGCTGTGGGAGACACCCATTTTCAGTTTTGCGTGCTTCCCTTCGGCCTCAGGTCCGCGCCCAGGGTTTTCCCAAAGGTCCTGGTGCCTCTCATGGCTCTCCTTCATGCAGAGGGGGTTTTCATTCATCCTTATCTGGACGACCTCTTGCTGCATGCTGCGGGGGAGTCTCTTTTGCTCGCTCACATCGGGAGGGCTTTGGAGGTTCTTCAGGGGCACGGGTTCTTGGTGAACTGGGGAAAGTCTTCTTTGGTCCCCTCTCAAGACATGGTGTTCATCGGGGCTCGTTTTCAGACTTTGCTCGGCCTTGTTACTTTGTCCGACAAACGCTTGCTCTCTCTTCAGTCCCAGGTTCGGGCCTTGATGTCCCGGGCGGCTTCTCCGGCGGTCCAGTGGCTGCGGGTGCAGGGGCACATGGCTTCCGTGGTGTTTCTGGTTCCTTGGGCTCGTTTTCATCTCCTCCGCCTGGCCAACTGGATCCTGTTGGGTTGGTCTCCGGGGTCTCAGAGTCTCCTGTCCCTGCTACCCATGTCGGACCGGATCCGGGGGGAGCTCTCCTGGTGGCTCTGCCGGCGTCACCTTCTGGCCGGGGTTTCACTGGCTCCTCCGGCTCCGCTTGTGGTGACTACGGACGCCAGCCTGTCCGGATGGGGTGCTTGGCTGGGGTCGGATCAGGTTCAGGGGTGCTGGTCCCTACTACACTCACGGGGGTCCTCCAACTGGTGGGAGTTGAGGGCGATTTGGCTTGCCCTGGTGCACTTTCAGGACTCTCTGCAAGGTCGTTGGGTGTTGATTCAGATGGACAATCTGGTGGCAAAGTCCTATGTCAACCGTCAGGGGGGGACCCGGTCCCGGTCCTTGAACTTGATTGCCAGCGTCATCTTTCAGTGGGGTCAGGTCTGGGTGCTGGGTCTGTCGGCTCTCTACATTCGGGGGGTGGACAATGTGAGGGCGGATCTGTTGAGCAGGGAGATTCCGTCATCTCGGGAGTTCTCTCTCCTTCCCGGTGTGTTCGTCCAGTTGGTGAGTCGTTGGGGCCTCCCTGTGGTGGACCTGGTTGCGGATCCGGGGAATGCCAAAGTGATCCGGTTCTGTTCTCTGGGCAGGTGTCCCGGGTCTCTGGGGGTCGACGGCTTGACCTGTCCTTGGCCTCGGGGTCTGCTGTATGCCTTCCCCCCCTTTCCGCTGCTCCGCTCCTTTCTGGTGCGGGTCCGCAGGGACTGTGCTCAGGTGTTGTTGGTGGCTCCCTGTTGGCCACGGGCGAATTGGTTTCCTCTCCTGTCCGGGCTGTGTTGCGACCGGGAGTGGGTCCTTCCACTGGTTCCGTCCCCTTTGGAGTTTCCGGCCCTTCCTCTGGATTCTCTGCGGAGGTTGCACCTGACGGCCTGGCGGTTGAACGGCAGGGCTTAGCTGGGTTGGGGGTTCCTGCCCCTTTGGCTGTTACTTTGCAGGCTTCCCGTAGATCCTCTACTCTGCTTTCCTATGCTAGGCATTGGCGGGTCTTTTCGGCCTGGTGTGCTGGCAAGGGTGTTGATCCCACGGTTGCTGACCTCTTTGTGGTGATGCAGTTCCTTCAGGATGGGGCTCTTCTGGGGTTGTCGGTGGCTTCTCTGCGGGTGCAGTGGGCGGCTATTCAGGCGTTTCGGGGCTCCTGGCGTAATTTGCGGGATGACGGGGCTCTGATGCCGCGTTTTTTTCAGGGTCTGTTGAATTTGTTTCCCCGCCCTGTTTGGTCCTTCCCTTCGTGGGATTTGCATTTGGTGTTGGATGTCCTGTCTGGTCCTCCCTTTGAGCCCCTTGAGGGTCTTGAGTTGCGCCTCTTGACTTTTAAGACTTGTTTTTTGGTCGCTATCACCTTGGCGCGGCGCTTGGGGGAGTTGGGGGCCTTGTCTTGTAAGTTTCCTTCTGTAAGGTCTTTTCGGATCGGGTGGTTCTGGTTCCGGTTCCGTCCTTTGTCCCTAAAGTCAATTCGGCTTTTCACCTCAGTCAGGAGGTGATTTTGCCTGAATTCTGTCCTGCTCCTTCCTCGGCTGAGGATTGTCGCTTGCATTGTTTGGATGTCCGTCGGGCTTTGCTGTGGTACCTGCAGGTTGTGGAGTCCTTCCGGGTGGGGGACTCTTTGTTTGTTAACTTCGGTCCGGCTAGGAAGGGTGTTAAGCCTTCCACGGCTACTTTGAGTCATTGGATTCGGTCCACGGTTTTGATGGCTTACCATCTTAAGGGGGTGGCTCCTCCTGTGGGGGTTCAGGGGCGTTCCACTCGCAGTATGGCGGCTACGGTGGCTGAGTTGCAGGGGGCTTCGGTGGTGGAAATCTATAGGGCGGCGACCTGGTCTTCTCCCTCTACTTTTGTCCGTCACTATCGAATTGCGAGTCTGGAGCGTTTGGATAATGTTCTGGGCCACAGGGTTTTGTCCTCTATGCGGGATCAGGGATGTTGATCTGCTGTGTTTGGGGCACTGTATTAAATTTTGGTGTTTCTTTATCACTCAGTTGTCCGTCTCTGTTTTCTTCTGCTTGCTATGTCCTCATTAGTGCTGAAGGAAGGCGAGGGAGGGACGGGAGGTAATGCTTCCATTTCTAACGATAATGGCATTACTCCTAGTCCTACTCCCTCGACTTCCTTCGAGGACCCTCCCTCCCTCCCAGTGCGGTTCAACTGAGTGCTAGCTCGGCTTGTTTACGTACAGGAGGAGGTGGGGGCGGGCAGAGTTTTTATGCTGGGGGTGGGTCTGGGTGGGAGGCGGGGCCTCATTAGTGCTGAAGGAAGGCGAGGGAGTAGGACTAGGAGTAATGCCATTATCGTTAGAAATGGAAGCATATTACATCACTGATAGCATATCAAATGACATCACTGATTATGTCACTGATAAGATCATACAATCATTGTGACAGCATCCCATAGGTTTTGGCCTTGAAATAATTCAACAGACTACAGGTGTGGACAATTTTTGATTCAGCTTAATGAGATTAGCCACTTAAATACTAGACATAATCCACAAATTTAAATCAAGAGGTTGGCAGGTATATATTTGTCACCATAAAGAGTCTTTCTTAAAGGGCTTATGAATTACACTCATAGTTTCATAATCGTCAATGCCTCAAAATCTTCAGCGAATTTCTGGAAATAAACATCCACACTTATAAACATTCTCGCTGTAACGATCAAAGTGAATTTCTACCAGGCAGGTTAATTTTTATCAATACCAACTTTTTAGTTCAGGCAATCGATTTCCATTCCATCCACAAAATCAAGGCGGCAGTCATTCTTTTAGATGCCGAAAAAGCTTTGGACTTGGTCTAGAGGAAAGTCCTATTCTCACTAGATTTGCTCTGCCATCTACATTTGTGCAGCTATTAAGAAACCTGTATAAAAATGCGACAGCACATAAAATTTTCAATGCCAAGCCAGTCTGAAAAATGAACACCAGCTGGGGTACTGGACAAGAATGCGCTATGTCACCTGTTCTCTTCACTTTGTTTATGGAAACTTTAGCTTGCGCCGTTTTAAAGAACTCTGGGCCTTATTCTGAGTTTGGTGGTCCTCCTGTTGGCCCGCCACTGCTGTGCCGCCAAGCCCTTAGTGCGCCTGCCTTCCAGATTACGAGTGTAGTCCATGGCAGGCAGGCAGTGCTGTGGCTGTCCCACGACAGTAGGCTGTTAGGCTCATAGGAGAGCATAAAATGCAGCCCGCCACTGTGACAGAGCCTGCAGAATGTTCCTGCACAGTGTGGTATGCATGCCACACCTTGCAGGAATGGGGTGCAATTACAGGCGGGCATAACATGTGCCGCACGAATGCACCTCCAGGTACAGATACGGCATGGGACCTGTTAGTACCCTCTTAGTTGCCTCTCCGCCACCCTTTTGTTGTTGAGCTCACCGCCGTGAAAAGGCAACTCATAATATGCTCGGCGTTGCCGGCAGTGGCACAGTCAGCATATTCAGGCCGGTTGCAGACTGGCCCAGCAGGATCCTTGACTCAGGCGGAGCCAGCGATCTCATGGCGGTCTGACCACCACACACAGAATACTGCAGGCGGACCCTCAGTGTGCCGGTGGTTGGACTGCCACCACAAGTACGTAATAAAGCCCTTAGTATCCTTCTACTGATGAGCAGAGCAGCCAAAATGAAACTATTTGCAGATGATATGGTATTATATTTGGCACAAGAGGAAAATAATATTGGGAACGCACTTTCGAAAATTAAAGAATTTGCGGACATATGGGGATATACAATTAATCATTCGAAGTCAGAGGTCTTAAGTTCAACTGTACTTCAGAAGTCTTACTGGCATCTATGCACTTGTCTTACTCTCTTACTACCCCAATTTGATATCTCGGGATATTTGTTACATCCAACTATGGTGATCTGTTTACACTGAATTATGCTCTCACACTTACAACGGTGTGGAAGCTACTTAACCAGTGGGAGAATGTAGTAGTGATGATTATCAGCCAGGTTGCATTGGTAAAACTGAACACTCTTTCTTAATTTTTATTCCTTTTCTCGAATGTTATGATTAAGGTACAGCAACCTCAGAAGCAGCAGAAAGGGAATGCTTGTTCCGCAGTAAATATTTTAAGGCTACGGAGATCGTTGAGGGAGACCGGCCAAGGCGTACACTGGTGACTATGATCCGCACTCTCAGTGGCACCAACACCATCTTAGAAATACAAGATGAGGATGGCACAATAGTCCAGGATAGACTGGAAATATAAAAAATATTCTCTAGATTTTAACAAAGGCCTATATAACTCATGTAGGTTATGAACAGAAGACATAGGTGCATATTTGGAAACGTGGTTCTTGGATGGTTGAACGATGCCCAGGTTCAGCTGATATAGAAGAAAGATGAAATAAAAGAGGCTATAGCACAGCTTTGCTCAGGTAAAGTACCTGGCCTGGATGGGCGGCCTGCTGATTTCTATAAGGCATATGCTGGTGCTATAGTCCCAATCTCCTAAAAATCTCCTAAAACACTCCATCATGAGGTTAGACAGGACGGTATCTTACCACCTTCTATGAGAGAGGCGATGATCATCACGATACTCAAACCAGGTAAGTCTGCAGGCCCCTCTCCCTTATTAATTAATGATGTCAAAATTCTAGCAAAAATCCTTGCAAATCGCCTTAGCCTCTTGATGACCTTCCTGGTCTGACCTGAGCAGTCCGGATTTATACCGGGGTGGGCTACCTCACATAACTTGCACACCTTATGTGTGATCATGCAAGATATAAACCCATAACTGGCTGCAGCTACGGTCTTCCTCGATTGATTCTGTAGAGTGGGAGTACTTGATAGTGGTCCTGAGATGCATGGGTTTTCCACCCCCCTTCTTGGCCTGGATAGAACTGCAATATGTCCAGCCAACAGCGAAAATACAAATAAACGGTTCATGCTTGGCCCCATATAATATCGAAACGAGGTACCAGTACCTGGCGGCAAAATTGCGACAACACCAATGCGAATATGCCATCAGATATCCTATTAGACATATACTTATATCCTTATATGAAGACAATATTACTCTGTAAGTCAGAGAACTGTGCAACAGTCTTAACGGGATCCTGTGCAAATTTGTACTGTTTGGAGGTATATCAGGTATCCAAATTAACTGGAAGAAGTCCCCTCACTCTGCCATGGACTGCTTCCAACCAGACTATCCACTGAAGTGGAGCAAAACTGACCTCAGGTATTTAGGAATATTAATATCCAGAGACAGGGAAGAACTGATCTGTGCTAACTATGGGACTTCCCTAGATGGGATAACTGATAGGATCACAAGATGGATATCGCTGCCCATATCCCTAGCAGGCCGAATATCTTTAATGAAGATGGTCATACTGCGAAAACTACTCTATCTGTTCCTTAATATCCCCTACTCACCAGGATAGTACTTTTTAAAATTCTAAAAACACAATTGATACTGCTAGCCTTGGCGGGTAGGAAGGCATGCATACAATGGAATATTCTCACACAGCCATTCTCAAGGGGAGGCTTTAAGGGACCTGACATGGAGCTATATTTTTCATGTGCCCAAGCAAACTAGGCCATATATTGGCAGAGACCTGTCCCGTACATGCCGCATCCAAGATCAAACAGGGCTACATGGCTCAAATCCAAATGCTGGCCTACCTCGGTGAGCGAGATACAACAGTTGGCACTGCTGCATCCACTGTGGCATGTACCACATTAGCATAGGAGAGATTAGCTAGGACAATTGGTAAGCCACTACTCTACTCCTCACTCATTCCACTGCCCTATCACTTTGCTTTGCCTGGTACACATGAGGCGGCATGCAGGGTTGTGCTCCTCAATACTGAGTTAAACATGTGGGGAGATTTATACACAGATGAACAATTTCTAAGCCATGAAGAATTCTTTACCGGAGTCACCCTGACCCCCCTGGACATATTTCACTACATTAGACTCCTTTACAACATTAAGGCAGTCACTCCTGACTTCCCCCGAGAGCCCACTACTCTAAACACGCTGTACACATTGCTAGGCTCCTCTAGTCTCAGACACTTGGTCTCAGTTTTATATCCCTCGGCCCAGTTGGAGATACCAGACATGGCAGAGAATTCTCAGGCTGGGTGGGGATCTGAGTTAGGCACAGTACTTACAGATTGTTGTTGTTAATTGGGTCTTGTAAAGCGCTAGCATCACCTTGAAAGGGTCTCATGGCGCTGCTGCAAGAGTTCCAACAGTGGTGTTGAAATTAACTAGAACATCCATGTTTTTAGCCCTTTTTTGAATAGTCTGTGGTCGGTAAAGGCCTGGAGATGTGTGGGGAGCTGGTATTGAGGGGCTAGGTATGAAAATGATCTGCAAGCATTTCTGGCAGTACGGGCCCTATTGGGAAGCAACAAATGTTTTCCACCAGACAGAAGATTCCTTATTGCTGCGTACCAATTAAGTTTTCTCTGTAAGTACTGGGGCCCATTTCAATGTAGAGATTTGTGTGTTAGGCAACTGAGTTTGAAACATGTTTTTTTCCTTATTTGTAACCAGTGTAGGTTTTTTAGGATGGCGTCTGACGATGAACAGGGAGGAAGATGAAGTACTAACCATGCTGCAGTGTTTTGTACCACCTGGAGCCTGGTATATAGTTCTTCATTCATGGACGCCATTAAGACGTTTCCATAGTCCAGTTGACTGATTACAAGTGCCTGAACTAGGGATTTCCTTGATCCCAGTAGAATCCATTGACATATTTTCCATAGGGTGCGCATGATGCCATAGCAGGTGCCTGAGATGTAGTTTACATGGTCCTTCATTGACAGTTTGTTGTCTACTATTATTCCCAAATTCCTTACTGTTGCTTTTGGGATGGGGCTTGGAACAAGACTGGTAGGCCCCCAGTCATCCGACCAGAATTTGTGTGCTTTCCCGTATAATACCACCTCCATTTTACTTGGATTACATTTTAAGCAGTTTGTCACATACAGTTGGTTATCTGATTCATGTAGTTTCTAAATGTTGTTTTGGTGTCTGCAGGCTTGGGTCCCATGGTTATGACAAGCTATGTGTCTTCTGCATATGAGATAACATCAGATGCATATGATTTTATGACTTTTGCCAGTGGTGCAACATATACATTGAAAAGAGTGGGGCTCAGTGACGAACCCTGGAGAACTCCCTTGTAAATGGACATGGTGCAGGATACATATGACTCTAGTTGTGCAGAGAGTGCCCTTCCCTTCAGGAAGTTCTTTAGCCAGCTGAAGGCTTTACCTCTGACACCAATCTCTTCTAACCTTTTTGTTAGGATTATATGGGAGATGGTGTTGAAGGCAGCTGATAGATCTGAAAAGACCAGCATTGCTGAGTGTCCCTCATCTAAGGAGAGTCTTATGTTGTCCAATACTTCTACTAGTGATGTTTCTGTGCTGTGTCGAGCCCGTAAACCTGACTGAGAAGGGTCGAACAATTGTCAACTTTCTAAGTAAGTTGTGAGTTGTTTATTTACCAGTGTTTCCATTACCTTCCCGAAGTAAGGGGGTAAGGAAATTGGTCTACAATTTCCTAATTCATTTGGGTCAGCCCTTGGCTTGAGGATTGGTGTGATCTTTGCTGATTTCCATTTTGATGGGACTGCTTCCAAATATAGTGACATATTAAGAAGGTTGGTAAGACTGTTCAGTAAGTAGGGATAGTGTGGATATAATATAGAGAGGGACTGGGCAATCTGGGGATCCTGATCTGACTCTATTTACTGTGGTTCTAACATCTTTTGGGTTACTCCGGTAAAATCCTTTAACAGTACTGTGTGAGTAATTTCTGTCCTACTGCATTCAACATTCCTTTCTTCTGCACTATCATTGTGAAAGGTGTTATACATTTTTTCCTCGAAGAAGATGGACAGCTTTTCTACCAGGTCCTGTGATGCTGGAATGGATGTCTGACAGGATATGGGATTAGGGAATTCCTTTAGGATTCTATATAGTTCCTTATGTGAGTTGGCTGCTTTTTTGATTCTGCTGATGATGTGGGCTTTCCTGGTGTCCTTAATGTTGTCTAAATATTGTCTGTGGGCCCTTTTGTAGGATAGTCTGTCATCCTTTGTTTTTGTTGCTCTCCATTTACGTTCAGCTTTCCTACATGCTGCTTTTTCTGTTTTCAAAGAGTCTGTAAATCATGGGGCAAAATTACTCTTGTGCTTAGCTTTGTTATTAACTTTTGAGACTGGCTCTATTTTATCCAGGGCTTGTGCGATTGACTTTTCAAAGGCGTTGAGGGCAGCGTCTAGACTCTTAAGTCCCTTTAGTGTGGGGGGACAGAAATGTGAGGAGAAGGAGGCTAGGTCGATTTTTCTCCAAGGCCTGCTCGGTTTTTGAACTAAGGCCTGGCTTTCCAGGGGAATTTCTGATTGTACATATAATTTAATTACACAGTGGTCCAACCAGACCAGTAGGATAGGGGGATTCATCCTAGTGTTTAATTCATTGGTGAACAGGAGATCATGGGTGTGTTCTGCACTGTGTGTGGGTCCTTTCACCTTTTGGTATAGACCTAGTGCATTTAGGTCCGTGATTAGCCAAGTTGTGTCTAAGTCAGATGTTAGTTCTGCATGATAATTAAAATCTCCCACCAATAGGAAATTGTATGCTGCCAAAATATGTGGGGCATTATATTCCATCAGTTTGTTTCTGAAATCTAGGTTGGGCTCTGGCGGTCTGTACACAAGGGCACCTCTCCAGGTCCCCTTGCCTTCGGTTTCCATTCTAAATATGCATAATTCAATCCAATCTTCAATGAACAATTCAACTGTGCTGATATTTAATCTACTGCTGTGTGCTATTGCAATGCCCCCTCCACTCCTTTTGTCTATGTCTTGTCTTATTAGTTTACAGTCTGAGGGAAAAGCTGAGGAAATATCTGGAAGGGCTGTTGCTTGTAACCACGTCTCTGTTATGAAACAGATGTCTGGTTTTGCGGCATCCAACAGGCTCCATACCTCTAGCGCATGTTTAGGGATTGAAGGGGCATTTAAATATAGACCCAAAAGCGCTTTATTATGATCTTTTGTCTTCGGTCCCCTCTTAGTGATCACAGGTTGCAACTGGGAAAAGGTAAACTTACATATATTAGAGATATATGCACGGTCGCGTGTTACGGCTGGGTTGTGCGCATTTTCAATATTATGAGTACAGTTTACTATGTCTTGTTCTCTTATTTGATTTAGTTCTGAGCTTGAGTAATGATGCAGCGGCACTGTAAAAATGTTCACTCTCTACTTACCCTGGTCGTTGTGGGAACGAAAACGGGCAGGGGTCCTGGCAGCTGGCAGCGGTCTGGCGTGGATGGACACAGATGGGCTTGCCTTTGAGGCGCCGCTGCGTGCATCCGCTACACATCAACGCCCTTTCCGGGTACGCCTGATTGAAAGTGCAGAGGGAGGTGGCAGCCTAGTTCACTAACCTCCGAGCAAAAGTGGCTGAAAGTGTGCTTTCCTTCCTGTCACGTGGGTAATGCTGAGCAATGTTCCTCTGCTCAAACGGCACCAGCTGCGGCAGAACGGGGACTGCTGAGCATGTCGCTGGTAAGTGTGCAAATGCACGTTACTGAGCGGTTAAAAATTCACCATTGAAACAATGTTAAGGGTTTTGTTAAAATTACAATTTTTAAATGTTTTTATTTTATTTATTGCATTTTAAGAATTACACAAAGACAAATTAATACACAAACAAACAAAACATACAGGGATAGTTTACCAGTAAGGGACTGGTAGCGTTAAAATAAGTAAATAGCATTCAAATCAAGCAGAATCATTATATTACAAGCACTGTTCATTCCTGTTTCTTGGGAGGCATTGCCTATATCGCTTACACTTTTCGTAGCTTTGTGAAGCATATTTATGTAACATTCAGTTCGTTTCTTCGGTATGCAAGAGTAGATAAGAGCGGAGCGGTTGCCAGATATTTTTGGGCCTAGAAGTAAGTGGTTGCATGGAGGCATATGTATCACCCGTAGTGTCACAGTATATTAGGGGCCAGATGTAAGACCCTTATTTGCGCACGCAAATGGGAGATCGGCCCATTAGCGACCGCAAAAAAGGGTAATGGCATGTACAAACGCTATTTAGTGAGTCACTGTCTCGCAAAATAGCATTTGTGTCTCTCGCTATTAGGAAGGGGTGTCCCTTCCTAATAGCGAGACTCACTGCCATGTGCTATTGTTTTGCAACCGCATTTGCGGCCGCAAAACACTCACAGTTTACCACCTCCTTCAAGTAGGTGGTAAACCACTCGCAAACTGGAAGGGGTGCCCAGGGACCCCTTCCCCTTTGTGAGTGTGTGAGAAAATATTTTATAAGAGCAGGCAGTGGTCCCAGGAACCACTGCCTTCCCTTAAAAAATGAAACTGAAAAGTTTAATTTTTCTTTTTTAAATGCAGCCCATTTTCTGTTAAGGAAAACGGGCTGCATTTAAAAAATAAAAAACTGCTTTATTTAAAAAGCAGTCCCAGACATGGTGGTCTGCTGACCCCAGCAGGCCACCATCCCTGGGAGTGCTAGCCATTCCCAATGGGGTCACAAATTGCGCTTGCCTCATGAATATTGAAGAGGCATGCAATTTGCGACCCCATTGGGAATCGCTAACAGTGTCTGTGACACTGTTGTACAATGCATTTTGCGAGTCGCAAAACAATGGAATTTGCAAGTCGCAAAATGTAAGGGTCGTACACCTGGCCCCAGGTCCTTTATCCAAGCCTTAACCAGAGCCGCCGAGCTACACCAATGTTTAGAAACTTGTCGTTTGTCTAGGAGTAAGGCGATAGCTGAAAAGCGGCGCACACTAGTAGGCTTGAGCGGCTTCACATAGCCCAGCAGCGCCAGTAAAGGGGTAAGTTCGGCCTCTATCATGTCAGCAAGGTGGAAAAAGACTCCACTCCAATATGCCAGCACAGGCGCACAGTTCCATGCCACATGGGAGAAATCTGCAGCCTCCGCAGCACATCTGAGGCAGGTGTGAGGCTTGGTGGGGTCTATTTTGGTCAATAGTTTGGGTGTAATGTACGCTCTGTGTAAGTATTTAAAGTGTAGCAGCTTATGACAATGGTTAAAAGAGATATAACAGATCTGTTCACAACAGTAAGTCCATGTTGCATCAGGTAGGGGCTGGCCCAGAACATTTTCCCAAGCAACTCGTGCTCCAATGCCCACCCGTGGTCTAAGTGTCAAAGCCAGGTGACAGAGTCTGGAGACCAAATGGGCACCGGAGGCAGAGGCAATAATGAGTGAGAGTGGGGGAAAGTCCACCAGCTCAGCGGTAGATGCTCGCAGTGCCACTTTTAATGAGGTGCGTGCTCTGTGGAGTAGAAACCTGTCCATATAAGATACCTCTTGATCCTCCATCAGGTTTTGGACTGATCGTACCTGAGCGCCCTGGAAGAATTGTCCGAGCCTGTTTAGCCCACATCGGGTCAGCGTCCTCCTAGTGAGGGTTTCGATGGTTGGGGAGAGCCATGGGTTCCCTTGCAGTGGCATATGTGGAGAGTACAGGAGGTCGATCCAAAGGTAGTGGCATGGTCTTGCCCAGGCCAAGAATGTAGAGTGAAGCGTCTGTATTTCAGAGGGTGTTCTGGGCATGCCTTGTGGTATAAGTGCAGAAAGTGAATGGAGACGAGCCTGGGTCCATTCTGGCTTTCAAGTATTGCAGTCAGGCATCTGGGTGGTACCAATAATAGGTGTAGTGTACCTGCGCAACTAGAAAGTAAAGATAAAAATCGGGGACTCCTAGTCCACTGCGCTGATATGACATTGTTAATGTCTGCCAGCTAATTCATGGCTGCCCACCTGCCCAAACCAGTTTAATTAGCAGACCCATCAGTGTATCGAAGTATTTAGCAGTGAGAGAATTGGGGATATTTAGAAAGTAATACAGAAATTGCGAGAGAACCACCATCTTAATAATAGCAATTCTTCCGGCCATGGACAGGGGAAGTGCAATCCATCCATCAATTTGAGACGCCAGTCGATCAATTGCTGGTCAGTAATTAAGTCGGATTACCTCTGCTGCGCCGCGTGTAGGTAAATTCCTAGATATTTGGGGGGGTCATCGCACCCTTGGAGAGGGAACTCGAGAGAGACTGTGGTCGTGTCCTCCATTAGTGGGAATATTTCAGATTTGTTCCAATTAATACTGAGCCCAGAGAAAATCTCGAATTGTATACCTCCTGAAGAAGGGGGGGAGATTAGTCTCAGGGTCGCGAACGAACAGTATGACATCATCAGCATATAGTAAAGTCAAGCGGGGTTCCCGGTGGAAGCGGAGTCCATGATGCAGGCGTCGTTCCTACAGATGGCGGACCAGGGGGTCCATCGCGATAATAAACAGAAGCGGTGACAATGGACAGCCCTGTCTAGTCCCACACAACCGGGTTTTTGTATAATAGGCGAATGAGGTTCAAAAAATGGCGGGGAATACCGAGTTTCTGCAGGGTTGCATATAGAAAGGACCATTCTAAAGAATCAATTGCCTTTTCGGCATTTAGCAATATTGCTGCAGCTGGAAGTTCGGGGGTAATCTGGTTAATAACTGCAAAGAGCGTACGCTGATTAACGGAAGTGGATCAGTTTTAGAACAAATCCAGTTTGATAAGGCTAAATAATCTGATCTATCAATAAGGAGACACGAATCGCGAGAATCTTGGCCAGGATTTTATAATCCTAATTCAGCAAAGAAAGGGGCCTCTAGGAGTCGCAACACGTGGGATACTTCCCAGGCTTCAATAAGGGGGAAGTATATTATTCTCAAGAGACTCTGCATATACCTCCAGTAAATGGGGAATAAGGAGGGTTTCAAATGTTCTATAGAATGTGCCAGACAGCCCATCCGTACCGGGGGCACGAGCTCCGCTGAGGTCATCAATGGCCTGTGACATCTCGTCTGCTGTGATAGGAGAGGCTAGAAATTGCTGTTGCCCATCCTCAAGCCAGACCATGGCTACTTCAGCCAGATAGTCTGTGAATGTGTCACCCACAGGAGGGGAGCGAGTAGTTTAGAGGCGCAAGTAATAAGAGTAGAAAGCAGTAGTAATTGCTGCTTCATTATTGGTTAAAGTTCTGTCTGGTATTTGGACCTGTGTGATGTAGGATGACTGATACTTGGGCTGCAATAATTGAGCCAGTGTCCGTCCTGGTCTCTCACCCTCCCCATATATCCTGGCCTGGGCGTATTTGCCCAAGTAGTTGGCCTCACAGGCAGCGAGTTCCTGAAACTCCGTTAACAGTGCCACCCATTGCTTTAACGGAGCTGGGGCTCCCCCTTGTAAGAGTTTTGCATCAATGTCACTCAAGAGCCCTTCAACCCTCTCCAAGTCGCCACGAATGGTGCATCAGACACCGAACTGCTTTGAAATACAGGTTCCTCAAATACAGACCTTAAATGCCTCCCAAAGTGTGGTGTGACTGGATACCGACAATGTGTTCAATTGAAAATGTTCCACTATGGCTTCACTAATCTCGGCTCGAAATACGATGTCTTATATTGCTTCCGCGGGGAAGCACCAGGGGGGATGAGCGTGCACTGACCTGAGGCTGGAACAGAGAGAACCAACAGCACCTTCGATTAGTCAGACAGTGTGCAAGGGAGATGATCTAGGGAACCTGCAGCTAATGTGAGGTTGGGCGACAAGTAACAGTGGTCTATGCGGGACCAGGTCCCATGAGGAGAAGAATAAAAGGAGAATTCCTTTACGTAAGGGGTTGCAGGTGCGCCACACATCCTTCAGTAAAAAGTATCGCATTAGAGTGCTCAATGCCCATATAGATTGGGGTTTGGTAATCAGCCCACCTCCTGCTGTGTCTAAAGCAGGGTTTAGTGTGAGGTTGAAGTCTTCGCCCATTAGTATAGTGTCAGTGCCTAGCTGAGAGATATGTGTAGCGATATTGGGAAAGAAATCTGGTGAGTCAATATTGGGAGCATATATATTAACTAATAGTATGCTTTGGGAGCCCAGGGTACCAGCCACTAGCACGTAATGGACTTCGGGGACTGTAATTATTTTATGTGCTTTGAATGGTACCGCTCTATGAATGAGAATACATATTCCTCTCGAATATGAACTATAGTACGCAAAAAAACGATTGTCTCCCCAGTTTGAGGCGAACCGATTGACAGAGTTTGGGGCGTAGTGTGTTTCTTGCAAAAATGCCACCTTAATATCATGTCAGGCAAGATATGCCAATACCCGCCGTCCTTTACGAGGGTTAGAGAGGCCCCGCATATTCCACGTCATGCATCTCATGCCCCGAGCCTCGGGGTGCCTACCGGGTGGTGCCATGTGGTATGTGAGATTGTGTGTAGCTTGAGAACAGTGCTTGAGAGTGCCAGTGATTGATCTGGGTGTTTAGTAATATCCTGTAAAGAACTAACATCCAACATACAACAGTGAACATCCTACATTTCAAACCCCCCACCCACATCGGATAACCACCCAACCTGTATCCGGTGAATCCCAACATTTCCCAATCAAACAGTAGGAAATCTCCTTGGGGGGAGGCAATGCTCTAGAGTGATCGCCAGCCCCCCACGATTATGCAGCATCTAAACTTTGCCCAGAGCAGCAGCACTGCTACATGTATAATAAAAGGAAAAAAGACAAGTGGCGGAAGATTCAATTTACAGCAAATGACTATAAAGTGTTCAAGAAGTTTTGCAACCATTCAGACCTCCGCATCCGCATGCACAGGAAGGCTGCCGGCGATTCAGTCTGGCAGGGTGGGGTACAGTGGCATCCGCCAAACGCCTCCCTGGTAAGTTCAGTGTGCCACATCCGTAGAAGACATGCTTGCTGAGTCACTTCAAAAGTCCACCCTGGAGAGGCAGCCTTTGTCCGGTGCTGCCTTCATAATTCGGCCGTGTAGGTGGGCATTTCAAATATGTGAGTCTTGCCGTTTAACTGGATTTTCAGTTTCACAGGGTAAAGCATCGCGTAGCGTACTCCCGCCTTCTGTAAGAATTTTTAAATGTCTGTGAATTTTGAGGGGCCTCCTGAACCAGTGGAGTGAAGTCAGGGTACAAAGCCAGCGCCATGCCTTGATATTGAATGGAGCCCCTCCCTCATGCCAAGCGGAGGGCAACATCCCGGTCGTGATAATTAAGGAGTCGGGCAATGATCAGGTGTGGTGAGGCACCAGGAGCTCACCTTGGGGCCAAAAACTGATGGGCCCGCTCTACTGCGAATGTAGAGGAAAATGCATCACTGTCAAACAGCTCGTTTAGTAGGCGTTCAACATAGTCCTTCATAGGGCCAGTATTGGTAGATTCTGCCACCCCCGATATGCGGATATTGTTCCGGCGCGACCTCGACTCAAGTCTTCAGCTTTTGCGGCCACCGCTTTAAGGAGATGCTCTGTATGCTCAAGTCGCTTAGTCATGGCTGGATGCACGTCTTCCATTGCCGAAATGCGCTGTTCTGCCGCTTCTATGCAGGTGTCTTTCTGGTCCGCGCGGCTTCTCGTGTCAATCAGTCTTGTTACCAGCGTGTCAAGCCGTGTGTCTATGGCCCTGAATCCTGCCCACAGCTCTGCCATTATTGCCACCATCCCATCCGACGAAGGGGACCCCAATTCCGCCTATCTCCGAGGGTCCTTGTCTGGGGGGCCCAACTCCTCTTTGGGGTCTTGGTGGTGTCAAAGGAGAGTTGACGCTGCTTCAGGTCTCCTCTCCCCATAGTGGAAGTTCAAGGGCCGGCGAGGCAGAGGCATCTGAATTTTTTAATGTCTGGGGGGAGGCGATGGGTTCTTGGTCAGTCTTCAAATAGAACTGTTGATGGCTGGAGGGGTAGATTTATAAAGGAGTGTGATGTTGTGTCGAGGCCGGGCGGGTGCCCGTGTACATTTATTATGGGGCCAATATCCTGTTTACTCAGCAGCTTGCCATGCACAAGGCAGAACATCTCGCCAGCTATGCCACCATTGCCCACCAGCCCACCGGGTCACAGCCCAGGGGGCCCGAATAAGCGGCTGTAGTCCCAAGATAGCGGGCCATCCCCTGAAACCAGCCCTGGCCCCAGCTTGTCGCCGTCCAGGCCACACCACATTAAAATTACCATTGAATCCTATAATCATACGTAAAGACCTGTATGCTGAACTGCTGTTCTAAAATTCAGATTAGGCGGTCTGTTCCATGGCCGTTCATTCTATAGGAGTACTGTCTAAAAATATCAGATAATCAATGGTTATACTACTGCCAACAGACTGGACAAATATATAGCCTCAAGCAGCAGATGCAGAATCATCCATTATAAGTTCCTACACCGCATGTACTACACGCCTGCAGAACTATACAGATATCGCTTATGTCCTGACGACAGATGCAGGAGATGTGGTATAGAGGGAGCAGACTTTCTGCATTTGGACTGGTCCTGTGGCCCGATTCAGGCATACTGTGGAGAGATAGCGGATGCGCTAGCCATTATGATTGGACAGGCAGTAAAACTCACACCTATACTGGTGTTACTAGGACACAGTAAGGATATACTGCCACATGCATCAAAAGTAGGATTTGCGAGTACCAATTAGCAATTTTTAAGGAATCCGCATTTGGTAATTGCAAATACTTATGCATGTAGGAATCGCAATAAATGTTGTGATTCCTAAACATTAGCTAATAGCGATTTGGTAATTGCGAAACGCTATTAGCTAATGTGACTCCATTCATTCCTATGGGCCTGCATTCGCAAATTGCGATTACCAAACTGGTAATCGCAAATTGCAACTGCAATTCCAAGGGTGCCAGGGGGCCTAAGACCCCCTGATGCACCCCCCCAAAAAGGTAAGTGTGTACATGTGGCGCCTTACACATGCCCTAAGTCACGTCACTTTGAAAAATGCACTTTTGTGCATTTTTCAAAGAATGCGCAAATTACCATCAACTTGAAATTGATGGTAATTAGCGTTTTCCTAATGCACAGTTTGCAGTTAGGAAAGGCTTGATGCATCACCTTTAGGGAATCGCAAATTGTGATTCCCTAAATGCATTTGCAATTTAGGTAATTGCAAAAAATTGTGATTACCTAATTTGCGAATGGAAATGGGTTCATGCATCAGAAAAGGCCTTTTTCCATTCGCAAATGGGCCGATTCTGCGAACCGGCACGTTTGCGACCGGAATAAAGGTTGAGGCATGTGGCCCATAGAGAAGTGTTTCAGGAAGTATATAGCACCTGCACTCCTGCCCGCTTAGCACAGAATAGCATGCAGATGCGTTAGAGGCCGAGCACCAAAATTCAAGGAATAGATACACAAGACCTTACATATTGTAAAGACCAACTCACCACGTATGCAGAACTAATTCCCCCTAGCTCAAGACCCGAGACAAATGGGAACATTTGCAAACATCCTTAGCAACACAGACACCCAAGGGATCAGAGGGCGATGAGCTACAATGTGTAGAACAGTGACTATGAGGGCATGATACCTGACAATCCCCTGCAATTGTGGGGCTGTGCAATGTATTTTGTGATTACAGTGCATGAACTGCAAACATGGCCTCGATAAAATATATGAAGATATGTGAACTGGTGGCATGGTTTGGGTATTTCATGTGCATCTTTGTGGGTGAATATATATGCCAATTTCTCTTTAGATAATCATGTGATGGATAGCCATTGGTAAACATTCCCCTGTGTGGGTGGGGAATCAGACTAAAGAGATGTTTTTGTATTTGACTGAAAGATGTTGTTTCTGTAATAAAGTGTGCATGGAAAAACCGATAAAGAAAGTAAAAAAAAAAAAAGTTCAGCAACCTCGTATTAAGCTCCAGGCAATGCAATTAGATCAGGAAAAAGGAGGGCTGGCGCTCCCCAGAATAAAAAGTTATTATCAGGCGGATTTTATGGATTAGCTATCTCATTCCGCTAACTTCACTATGAGCAGCAGCAGCCTTTACCTGAATAGAATGATAAGTGAAGCAGGATCTTTGCTTTTCAGATTTCTAAGAATTCCCAGACTTCCGAAGAGATCCAAATATAAGACCCCATTTGTCATTATGGATCGATTTCGCAAGAGTTCGATTTGCCTAGAATTCATCCATACTTAGTTGATTGCATCCCTCCAAGGGTTCCTTTATGCGCCCATATAATCAATCAGTGGGTTAGCCTAGGGTTTCGTATGTTCAAAGAACTCTTTCAAAATAATGTATTTATTCAATGGCAACAGGTGGTCGGTAATGATTAGTGTGTTATCGCAGTGCACTCTTGTTAGAACTATGTTCTGACACTATGGGCCGCCCGGATTTTTCACTTTTTGAGCACCTAATTATTGAGCTTTTACTGTGGGGGAGCCTCATAAGTTGGGACTCACCCACAGTGAACTCACAATGAAAGAGACTGCATGGGGATTTTACTGGTGACCCCCTGGCTTGACCAGGCCACTGCGCAGCCGCAGGAGGAAGGGGCACCGGGCTGGTTACATGCAGACACGTGTACATGCGTGTGCACAGGTGTACGGGCTGCGCAGGGGAGAGTCCTGGCGTGCGCAGTCCAGGAGCAGCTACAAAGTGAATGGTGTGGCAGGACTTATGCAGAATTGGGTGGTGACATGGAATAGGCTTTATACACTGGGAAGAAGCATGCCAGGGAAAGTCAGTGTGTTTTACTGTATTTTTCACTTCATTATTCCCCTATGGGGAAGTGGAGCCCATGGGCTAGTGTCACTTTCCTAAGGCCTACAAATTCCAGACACGCACTAAAGTCCACTGTAACGGATGTGAGAAGAAGTATTCTGCAGAGTCCAGAGTCATATTTGTACTGCTTTTGGGTCATCCAGAACTGTCATATTTCTCTGAGTCAGCCCTAACCAGGCCCTGGCTGGGGTCTGACCTCAGTATCCTGGATTGATGACCTTTCTTCCCAGAGCAAAGACCTCCTCTCCATGACGAGAAGCTGGGTGGAGCTGCAGGCTAATTCATCAGCAGCTGTCACTGGGTGCCAGGCACCAAGCTGCACGAAGGGGAGGCAGCTCTGGGGGTGGGAAGGGGCTTTCGGAGACCATGTGGCAGGAGACCCTGGACGACACCATCTTGAACCAACCCAGAGGCCTGGGCAGGAAGGAGGGAGCAGGGGCAGTGAAGTGATGTGTCGCTGTTTGATAGGACAAGCAGAGACTTCCTGCCAGCCCCCTCCCCATTCTCTTAAAAAGTGTTTGCACAGGAAGAGAAGCTCTCTCTGGGGTGTGGTCTGCTGAGGCAGAGGGTGCTGGAGCCTGGCGCAATGGGCAGTTGCAAGGAGGAATCCCCTGACTGCCACCAGGATCCTGAACAGCACCAGGAGAAGAGTCCAGGACCAGTGCGCAGAAGCAGGGGCCTCTGCGCAGGGAGAAGAGAGGCCCAGGAGGAGAGCAGGCAAAAGGCTGGTGCAGGGTGCCAGTGAGGACAGCTCCCTGCTGAATCCCCCCTTCTCAGAGACCCAGAGGGCGAAGGAGAGTGCTCCCAGTGGTTTGAGAGCACCACCAGGAGCAAGTAGAGGCCAAGATCGCGAAGATCAGACCCCTGGGGGCCGACATACGCCCCCCAGAAGGTAGGCGACCTTTGACCTCCAAGAAGACCAACCACGAAGCGCATGGGGCTCCGCCGCCAGTCTTAAATGTGCCCCCGGGGTGGGTCAGGTCCCGCGGGCTGCCCCCAACAAGAAGAGAAAGCCGGGGAGCGCCGCCGTGCTCCCCATGAAAATGACCCCACGCGGGGTGCCAGGAGCCCACCCTGGCCCCGCAGATTGTGCATAGAGGGGAGCGCCGTCGCGCCCCCCTCGAGGAGGTTCGGGGGCCCAGGATTCTAACTCCGGGCCCCGTGTGCTGAGGTGAAGGCGGGGAGCACCGTCGCGCCCCCCGCAGGGAGGTCTTTAGGGGCCCGGGATCCCATCCCCGGTCCCCGAAGCAAAGCCGGGGAGCGCCGTCACGCTCCCCCTGAAGAGGTGGTCGCGGGGGAGCCAGGAGCCCACCCTGGCCCCCGCAGAAGAACACAAGTCGGGGAGCGCCATCGCGCTACCCGTGAAGGCAGAGAAGGGGCTTGGGATCCCAACTCCAGGCCCCGGTGGAGAAGGCAAGCCAGGGAGCGCCATCGCGCTCCTCGTGAAGAAATGTCCAAAGGGGCCCGGGACCCCATCTCCCGGCCCCTGCCGTGCAGAAGGAGGACGGGGGAGTGCCGTCGCACTCCCCCGCAGCTGCCCGGAGGAGGGGGGAGTGCCGTCGCGCTCCCCCGAGGCCAGCGCGAGTGTCCGTGTCTGCCCGCCGGAGCGGGCAGACCAAATCTGCACTGCCGGCTCCCGGTGCTGCACGCGAGGGTGCTGGCCGGGCGGGGAGCCGACGGGGGCAGCCGGGGTGGGCTCCCCGGGCTGCCCTCCAACGTAGAGGCACGCGGGGGTCCCGGGTGGGACCTGGACCCCGACAGGACCATGAAGAGGAGCCAGGGGCCCGGCTGGGACCGGGCCCCCGAAAAATAAGCGGATCGGCCGGGGGTGGGCTCCCCGAGCCGTACACTCACCTGGGGGCTCGGGTGGGACCGGGCCCCCCACCGCCGAAGATGGAGGTGCGAAGCGCCAGCAGAAAAGGCAGTGCGGCTCTCCCCGGAGCAGCGGGGGAGCCGCTGCTCTAGTATGCACAAAGTCCCATAATGCCTTGCAGGCCAGGACCAGCCTGCAAGGGCAGAACAGCGGTTTCACGGCTTGTGGTGGCCCCAGAAGAACGGGGTCACCACCATATGTGTGCCAGGGTGCAGGGGGAGATGCAGGAGCAACGCAGTCTCCCCCAGCACAACGAGGAAAAGTCCCTCCCTAAGTCTCTTGGGGACTGGAAAACAATAACCACCCAAGGGCCCAGCCAGCATTTTAACTTCTCTTGGGCTGGATCTTATGTTCTACAGCTGGCGGAGGATTGAGAAGTGCACCAAAGGATGAAGGGTTAAGTTGGGATTTCTGGAGAAGGGCATCCCCTGGAGTTGAAGAGGTGTAATTGTACCTGTAGTGCATTTACTAAGGTTATTCCTTTCAGAGGGACTGAAGGTCACATATGTAATGTAAAGTACCTGTGTAAGGTGGTGTCGTAAGCAAAGTGGGGTTATGTTGCCAGACATTCCTGCTAGGGTGTCTGGCTGTATATGCGTAATCCTGTGATTTCATCTGTGATGCCTTTAGGGGCTGTAATTGCAATGCATTCTAATGATCCACAAATGTGATGAGTACTGTCAATCTAAAGTGCTGCTTTAACATGTATTCTTGCTGCTGCGCTTAAGTGAAGAACAACCCAGACTGTTAGCCCTGAAGATGTAAGGGGGCATACTGTATGGACAATATGAGATGCTCAGTCAGGGGTATGTGTCACCAGGGCAGGTGTACCTATTTTTAATGCTCGTTGAGATAAGGGGGTGGGTCGCCACTGGGATGGTGCCAGTGTGCAGGGCCCTCGTTCCAGGTTATGTTCAACACACTGCATTAAGGGGCGAGATGATGTGCAGGCATAGGAGTGGTGGTACTAGACCCCACCCCCCTGCGGGAGGGGTGGAGATGTTATGCAATGTCACAAAGTAATTCCAACAGCTTATATATATTTGTAAATTGGTGCATAGTATTGAGTAGTGTGTGTGTGTAATAAATGTACTCTTACTTTTATAAAGCAAAGTACAGACTGGACAATCAATTATTGAGTGTTATTTCTGCGCACCTGCAAATGGCGATTACTAGCCCACACCATCTCCCTTGAGTAAGCCTCAGACTGCTCTGCAACACTACCTCTGAGAGTCAGGCGCTACAATTGGGTGTTTGGTTCCCAGTGAAGGACAAATGTAGTCATGTTATTTGTGCAGGCCTCACAGATGCTGCCTCGTTTTCCAACAACTCTTTTCTTCCTTATTTCTCCTTTTGTTTTTAAATATGATTTGGTAGTGTGCTACTCCATCGGTGGCGCTGGGTCTGTCAGCGCTAAGTAACTTACAGAATCCAAAGTGGCAGGTTTGGAAAACCAATCTCTAGCTGATGGGAGCACTTAGCATTGAAACTTTATTGTTTCTCTTCCAATTGAATGTGTATTTTCCAATTTCACAAAAGACTTAAATCTCGTTCTATGTGTTTAAATCTTGATTTTAATACATCTTTTTGTGCTGCATCCTTGCATTACACAGATTGTGTTATTAAATTAAATCTTTCATCGTACCCAATGCATTTCGGGTCGAGAGTGACCCTTCATCAGGGGTCTCTAAAAACAAAATAAAGAAAGGCGCCAGTTCAGTCCTGACTGTTTTTTACAATATGCTATAACGTCATAATCCCTCTATATCATCAAAATTAAAAATGTGGATCCCTTGTAGCATTGATGAATCAACTAACAATCCATATCGTGAAAGTTTAAAAAACAGGATTAATTTGTGAATCCCAACATGCCTCAAAGCCTAAAGTCGTCATTCCTTCGTGTGTGAAACTTTAGTGCGCAAAAAATTCAAACATCGTGCCGTGACAAGTGAAACATTCAGTGCTTGAAATTTATGCGAAGCGAAAACAGTGAACGTGCTCGATTATTCAAAGAACAGTGCAGACTCTGAGTGTTACACTGCATCTGATATAAAGGATGTGCATGTAAATGACATCACCAGTGGTTCAAAAACCTCCTACCAAAACTCCCGTCAATGCGTGTAATATGCTGTTACACTACATGCGAATACATAAAGAACCGTCGCCTCTAAATAATACAAAGCTGTAGGAAGCCGTCTGCTTACCCGTGGTATATCAGTGCTCCGCGTACTGCGAGCCGAAGTCTGTGAATTACGTGAATCTCCAGTGCAACGTTAACGTAAATGAACGCTGTGACGTGACGAATATTAGCCTAGGTTACCGCCTGCTTAAAGTGAAAGCTACCATTTAAACTAATATGAATGACACACAGATGAAAAATAAAGTTACCAGCTTTGAATTGTAAAGAAACAGAGCGTAACAAATATTGCTCAAAGAGGTGACTTATGCATTATAAAGTTGACAACATGCTTTGCTGTGAAAGACTCAACACATTATCTCAGAGAGTAGAGCAAATGCATACATATATCAAGAATGTCACACACTAAATTCCTCGGTTATCAAACTGTTCTTAATGCCCTAAAACACTAATGTTAGCAGATCTGTCCCATTATAGAAAACATGCTAATTTAATTCGGTCATTCAATGCTTGCGGCTGCATCGTATTTAATTTTTTGATCCAAAAAAACTCAGATCTAAGCAATTGTTTCTGTGGATCCACATCAGTTCGATATCTCACTGCCTCCAGGATTGTAAAACGTAGTTGAGAGATGTTGTGTCCTGTTTGTTGCCAGTGCATTGCCACGGTGGACTTAACATTTTTTGTTCTAATATTGCTTTTATGTGACTGAACTGGCGCCTTTCTTTATTTCGTTTTTAGAGACCCCTGATGAAGGGTCACTCTCGACCTGAAATGCATTGGGTACGATGAAAGATTTCATTTAATAACACAATCTGTGTAATGCAAGGATGCAACACAAAAAGATGTATTAAAATCAAGATTTAAACACATGGAACAAGATTTAAGTCTTTTGTGAAATTGGAAAATACACATTCAACTGGAAGAGAAACAATAAAGTTTCAATACTAAGTGCTCCCATCAGCTAGGGATTGGTTTTCCGAACCTGGCACTTTGGTTTCAACAGGTGGTCGGTACTCACCCCCATATAAGCCCTAACTTGTGACTCAGCTTTATTGACTTAGACACTTCTGTGGTGGTTATAAAGTGTAAGAGAGGAGGTGGTAGCAGAAAGCATTAGCAAAGCATTTTACGTATCAAATCTAAAAGGCACAGGCAACTGGTAACAGGTATTACATCAAAAGATCTATGAGGAGGTGGTCCCTGCCTTTTTGAATAAAATCACATCCACAACTTGGTGCAGGATAGGAGCACCCCAATGGAGATTTCAAAACCAGCTGAGTTCCAGGGCTATTCGAGCAATTCATTATAAGAAAATGTCCTTTTTCAGTAGATGGATGCTGTACTACACTCCGGCACAAAGCAGTCAGGCTTAACTTAGAGGCAAGTGTCAAGTATTTGTGCAGCACACATAAAACTAATAAAGTGAACACAAGCTGGAAAAAGGTTTGCCTCCAAACATACATCAGCAGCCCCAAGAACCACTAGGAAGAGCCTCCACTAGCTCTCTGAGTTTCCAGTTTTCCAGGTGGACCATGTCTGAGACAGCGATAAACTTTGGTGAACCAGCTTATAGTTGTATGTGGTGTCACTGAAAATCTAAAGCAATTGAACCATTCTGCTGACCATTATCATAATAAGCACTAATAGGATTAAGTGGCATGGAGGACCTATTTATGTGTCAAGATTATCTTAATGACGTAACAAATAATGAAAATATGCAGTGTATTCTCTGGCAGCCTTAGGTTCATCCATTAGAGCTAACAACATTTTTTTCCTGAAATCTGGCTACTATGAAAATTGTTTTGTAATTTTTGTAGCGAATGCAGTACATCCAGAAATATGCGGTGTGCTATGTAGTATTGTTTTAGCAACAATTTATTCATGGAAGGTAAGCAAAACCTAAACATTCTTATTCCAGCCTGTGGCCATTGTTAGTTGCATTTTAAAGTTAACTATCCCCCAAAAACATGTGAAATAAAAATAGTCAATGGGTAGCATGTTATATGGTCCTACCCCAAAAAACACATAGTACCCTATGATGTCGGTTGAAAAGCCTCCTACCTGTGGTCAGAGGCTTTCTGACAGACATCATAGGTTTCGCTTTTGACCACCTTATTACAATGACAGCTGTTGGAAGTGAAACCGGCCAATCATTCTGGCTGGCTTCCGATGGGCTCAAGGAGCCCGTCGGCCAGTCTGAACTGGCACTTAACCCTTTAAAGACGTAATTTCTACCATCGGGATTACAATGTTGGTTTCCCACAGGCTTTCCATGTCGGGCTTTCCAACATGGAAAGCCTGTCAGAAGTGACTTTGGGGGCCCCTACAGGGGCCCCCTTCCCCCTGTGGGCCTCCATTGGGGGACGAAGGGGCACCATAGGTGCCCCCTGTTAATCCCTGCATGGCGTGGCAGGCACCGTGAGGTGCCTGCCACACGGTGCAGGGATTCCTGCCACGCGGTGCAGGGATTAACACAAACTCCCATTTCTCTGTGGGAGCTTGTGCTGCGGCCAGTTTACAGCCGCAGCACAAGCTCCCATAGAGAAATTGTTGTATGTGACCTTGACAGCTGTTGGAAGTGAAACCGGCCGATCATTCTGGCTGGCTTCCGATGGGCTCAAGGAGCCCGTCGGCCAGTCCGAACTGGCACTTAACCCTTTAAAGACGTAATTTCTACCATCGGGATTACAATGTTGGTTTCCCACAGGCTTTCCATGTTGGGCTTTCCAACATGGAAAGCCTGTCAGAAGTGACTTTGGGGGCCCCTTCAGGGGCCCCCTTCCCCCTGCGGGCCTCCGTTGGGGGATGAGGGGGCACCATAGGTGCCCCCTGTTAATTCCTGCACGGCGTGGCAGGCACCATGAGGTGCCTGCCACGCGGTGCAGGGATTCCTGCCACACGGTGCAGGGATTAACACAAACTCCCATTTCTCTGTGGGAGCTTGTGCTGCGGCCAGTTTACAGCCGCAGCACAAGCTCCCATAGAGAATTTGGAGTATGTGACCTTTGTAATAGCGGGGTCAGGACCACCAACGGTTCTATTTGTAGGGGTAAAGTGCAGGCAGTTAATTAAATACTATTAATTTATTATTAGTTAATTATTAATATTAATTGTTTACTTGAAATATTGTGTAATATTTTTTTCCCAATTTACATATTAGATGTGGGTTTTTAGTTTTGTATGGATAGAGGATGGAAAGGTAATTAAATATAATTATTTTTCTATTAGTTAATTATTATTAATATGTTAATTGAAAATTAATTATATATAATTTATAAATATTATAGTGTAAACAATTTTTTTAAGATGTGTGCTGTGTAGTTTGGTGAAGTATAGGGTAGAAAGTTAAGTAATACATTTAATTATAGTTAATTATTTTTTATTATTTATGTTATTTATTGTTTGTGTTAATTGTTTTCTGCTTTTTAATTGTAAATAATATTGTGTTTATTTGTTGATGTTATTTTGAGAATATAGTTTGGTATTTTAATTAGAATATCATTTGTATTGATGTATTATATGTATTAAAGATTTTTAAAAAAGATGTAATTTGTTTATTTTGATAAAATATTATATATAGAAGTTTTTTAATTTAAATATGTATATTTTTTGCTCTTTAGTATAGTTTTGCAAATATTTTATTTTTTGAAGAGAATTCGTCTGTTTCTAAGGTTGCATAGAGTGCAGTGAGAGCAGTAAATGTAACCCTTTGCAATCCAACACTTTCCCTAGTTTTGAACGGAGTGGATTGTGAATGCTAAATTTTACCCCTTCGCAATCCAACACTTTACCTACTGTTGCACTGACTGGAGTGGGAATAGTAAGTTTTACCCCTCCGCAATCCAACACTTTCCCAACTGTTGCACTGGATGGAGTGGGAATAATAAATGTTACTCCTCCACAATCCAACACTTTCCCTACTATTGCACAGACTGGAGAGGGAATAGTAAACTTTGCACCTCCGTAATCCAACACTTTCCCTACTGTTGCATTGACTGGAGAGGGGATAGTAAATTTTACCCCTCTGTAATCCAACACTTTCACTACTGTTGCAATGACTGGAATGGGAATAGTAAATGTTACCCCTCCGCAATCCAACACTTTTCTTACTGTTGCATTGACTGGAGTGGGAATAATACATTTTACCCCCTCCGCAATCCAACATGTTCTCTACTGTTGCATGGACTAGAGTGGGAATAGTAAATTTTACCCCTATGCAATCCAACACTTTCTCTACTGTTGCAATGAGTGGAGTGGGAATAGTACATTTTACCCCTCCGCAATCCAACACTTTCCCTACTGTTGCAATGAGTGAAGTGGGAATAGAACATTTTACCCCTTTGCAATCCAACACTTTTCCTACTTTTGCACTGACTGGAGTGGGAATAGTAAAGTTTACCTGTCTGCAATCCAACCCTTTATTTACTGTTGTACTGACTGGAGTGGGAATAGTAAATTGTACTCCTACTGAGTCCAATATATTAGTAATGTTATATTTATTATTTGTATAATTTTATAGTTTAGTTTATTTTGTTTACATTTATATTATTTATTTATGTTTTTGTGTATTTAAAATAATATTAATTATAATTCATAATGTTTTTTAAAATGCAATATATTTGTAGTCAATTGGAAATTTTTATGTTGTTTAATGTTTATTTGTAATTAAATTGGGATTTAAAAAAATATGTGTATGTTATTGGGTATATATTTGTTATATTATCACATTAAAGAAGATAACATTATATACATGGAAAATATTAGTTTAAATATATATATTAAGATAAATGTGTATTTTATTTTTATGGATAAGTATAATACTTCTATTTATTTTCAAATTAATTAAATATATTTAATTTGTATTATATTACATCTACGTTTTAATATATTTAATGTTTAATATTTATATTTATATTTATGTTATGTTTATAGTTATATATATTTTTAAAAAACAATATTTTGTACAACGATATTAGTGACAATGATATTTTTATTTGATATTTTTGTCGTTTGCATTATAAGTATAGGATGACAATATTTTTGACTTCGATATTTCTGTCACAATATATTTGTTGGACAATAGTTTAAGCTTCGATATTTTGTCAGTGAACCGTGTATATGTCTGTGAAACGTGCCTGGCCTCTGCAGAAGCTGTAAATTGCCTATTCATGTATTATCCATGTGTGTGCGTCTTTATGTGTGTTTGTGGTAGTGTGTGTGTATATGCTGAAAATAAAGAAGTAAAGCCAATGAGCCTAACAATCTACATTATTTACGGACCTTACCATTTTTTTTATATCCATTTTTTTTATATGAAAGTGATCTCGGAGTTGCAGAGACATGGGCATCATTTCTCACTGAATGGAAAGCAATATTCAATAATGACTTTAAATTGCTCTAAGAATGATGCTAAATTGAGATGGCTAATCAGTTCGTAGACAGAAGCTTTATGATGGGCTGCTAATTGTACCACTGCGCTGTATTACGCTACACTGAAGTATGGGTAATTATTTTTATTAAGTTCCATTCCAGATTTAGAATTTATATATATTTATTTTGACATCATCCAAAGCTTTTAGTTGCTGTTGCAGAATGCTGAAACTTGTTATTTTTGTATTGATCTTTACACAGTTCAGAACAAAGATATAACAAGCTCAGTGGAGAACCGATGATCTTATACCTCCGGAGAAAATGCAATTTAATTCTTTTCAAAGCTGGTTAGACTGTATTGCAGACATAGTAATTATAGGTAATTTTGTTCTGTGATGTCAGTGCATCAAGTAAACAGGTCAATACTGAAAATAATGGGGGAAGTCAAACCAAAAGCTCGAAGCGAATGTTGTTCTGTGCTCAAAGTTTGATCTGGCATACACCCATGACATCTGCTAATGACCCTAGTTTAAGCTGACGAGACTGAACCACAGTTGTTTTTAGTAAATCCATTCAGTGCACTGTGCTCTGAAACTAAAATACTCTCATTTTATGTTTGCAAGCAAGATGCATGCTATTAGAAATGGGGTTTCTGGTTGGCTTGGGTATGCACCTTAGCCAGGCAGAACCCACCACTCTAGTCAGGATAAGGGAGTTACACACCCAAGATAACCCCTGTTCACCCCCTTGGTAGCTTGGCAGAGCAGTCAGGCTTATCGCAGAGGCAATGTGTAAAGCGTTTGCGCAACGCACACACACCAGTGACACACTAGGCACACTACAAAAAGAGACTCCATACAAGGTTATAAGAAAAAATCCTTTGCATTATTCATAAAAGCATGTTAGACCACAGTCACATAAATCACTGTGCAACCAGGAGCTCGTCATGACGTCACATTGATTATAAATCACTTGGTAGTAGGTAAAGCACCTTTAGACCATCACTCACATAAACCAACATTCACCTTTCCACTAGGCAATTGTCATAACAGCACAGGTACTGCAATAAGGTAAATACTCGTAGATTGCACACATTAGGAAACAGTAGGCATAACATCATAGTTAGTGCACTAAAGTCAAGACTTATATGGTGCATACATCATAAAACCACACCATCATTATGCATGCAAGGCAAGTCTTGAAATAAGACTTGCTATCCTGACAATGCACCATAAAAACAACACATATCATAATAGTTAAAATATCACAGTAACTACTCCAGTGCTGTATAGGTCATAGAACCCCTTCACTGTGCATCATAGAAAGGTCCTGCAAAATGGACATTTGTCATGCTGTCTTCAGGAGGAGGAAAACAACATTTATCACCATTATCAAGTAATACGGTCAGTGAGGCGATAGCATTCGGATTACCACAGGTGTATCCGCCTCCCCGGTGCCAATAACCATCCAGCACACCATTCTGGTGTGATGCAGCTCTTGCATGTTATCGGGCCAGCTGCCCGTTTGACCACAATGAGTTCGACCAATAAGGGAATGCCCCCAACAGTATGTCACATAGCAGCTGCCTGCGGTCATGCGGCACAGCTGTGAGCACTTGCAGGAGCTTAGTACCCCATCTGCCGGCAAGGTAGAGAGTGCCCACCACTTACTTCGGCGGAGAACCTCCCTTGGTCCCTCGCGTACAGGATGAACTCCAATGGCAGCTGCCTGTGACCGCACGGCCCCCTGCTCACTTACTTTGTGGCCATCCTCTAGCGCGGTCCTCGTGCAGCTTTGTTTTGCAACATCAACTCCCTGCAGGACAGAAGCAGGACCCGTAGCGAAGTCTCTGTCGATCCACTCCCTGCTGGTCTTGTGGCCGCAGGGGAAAGGGACAGGGAATGGCCTTCCTCGTTGGCCCCGCCTCCCAGCAAGTCACCAGCAGAGCTCCTCTGCTGTTCAGTGCATCCTGCCCGGCTCCTGAGCAACTGTGGCATCTGCGATGCTCGGCCACACGGGGGCTTCATCTGTGGTTTGCGTTAACTGGCAAAAGCACGGGCTGTGGAGAGGGAGAGCACTTCCTCCCCTCCTTCTGCACAAACTCACGAGGGACAGAGCAGCACTGCATGCGTCACAATAGCCAGCGCCGGACATGTTTCAACAAAGTGCTCAAACTACGGTTATTTTTGTCAAGGATTGCTTGAAGTAGGGAGTGCTCTCAAGGCCATGAACAGCACTTGCCCCTCAGCCTGGGATGCCAATTAAAGTGCTCCATACACAAATTACAATAAAAAGGGTGAAGGACAGCCCAGTCCTTCTCTTGCTCCAGACAGGAGCAGCAACTGCAGGTTGTCCCACCCCATGCACATCAGGGGCAGCGGTCCTTACACAGCTTTTCCAGCTCTCCTTCCAGGCCGGTTCATTTTAAATCCAGAAAGTATCTTTTCATGAAGTCTATGATTTTCCTGAGACTTCCAACAGGAGTCAGGCACACACAAGCCCTTGGAAATTCTTCACAAGCTGGGTACCACAGCAGGGCAAAAAGAGTCAGTCCTTTTCCTCCACCACAGACAGAAGCAGCAACTGCAGGCCAACCCACCTAACACTCAGTAAAGGCTGTGCTCCTCACACAGTCCTTCCACTCTTCTTCTTGGCAGGGTCCTCTTGTTTCTTGAAGTAATCTAAAGTCCTGGGGTTTTAGGTGCAATACTTTTACCCCAAAATGTCATTGTTCTCTTTGCGGCAAGGGTCTCTGAACCTAGTCCAAACCAGTCCTGTCCTCCCTGGTGCAGCATGACCACAGGGGATGGAGACAGCATTGTGAAAAAGGAGACACAGCCTATTCAGGTGCAAGCAGAACTCCTTCCACAACTCTAAATGCAGACCAGCTCTATTCAGCCCTGCGATGAGTCACCCAGGCAAGGCTGGGCACACCTCCACCCTCCAGTGACTGTCTAGAGTGAATGCACATCCCAACTCCTGTAACTCAAACACTAGAAGCTGAAAGCTGAATACACAAACAGCCAGAGGCACACATACTTTCTCTCTAAAAGTGGCATTTTCAAACATAGAATTTCGTAACCACCTTTACTAAAAGTGTGTTAATAAATTCTGAGTTCAGAGAGCCTAAACTCAATTTTTCTATCTTGTCCCTATTGCAAGTTACACATGTAAAAATGTTACAGTTCAACCCCAATGATAAGCCTATGGGACAGATAGCCTTTCAATAGTGAAAAATAAAATGCACATTATTTCACTATCAGGACATGTCACACACACCAGTATATGTCCTACCTTTCACATACACTGCACCCTGCACATGGGAGTACCTTGGGCCTACCTTAGGGGTGCGTACATGTAAGGAAAGGGAAGGTTTGGGCCTGGCAAGTGGGTGCACTTGCCAGGACAACATGGCAGTTTACAACTGTGGTAGGTCTGGGACACATTTACAGGGCTACTCATGTGAGTGGCACAACCAGTGCTGCAAGCCAACTAGCATCATTTGATTTACAGGCCCTGGCACACACTGTGCACTTTACTAGGGACTTGCCAGTAAACAAATATGCCAATCATGGATAACCAATCATATCAAAATTTATACAGAGAGGGCCTGATTCACAGAACTAACTTACGTCAAAAACGTAAAGTTAGTACTTTTTGGTATTCACAGAATACACTTACTCATTTTGGTATTCACAGAATGAACTTACTCATTTCGGTATTCACAGAAGTTAGTAGTCCTAACTTTAGGACTCCTAAATGCCTTCTGTGAATACCGAAAGTCTTAAAGTTAGGATTTTTCTCAGTTTAGGAGTAGTAACCTAAAGTCTTAAAGTTAGGATTTTTCTCAGTTTAGGAGTAGTAAAGTTAGGACTCCTAACTTTAGGACTCCTAAATGCCTTCTGTGAATACCGAAAGTCTTAAAGTTAGGATTTTTCTCAGTTTAGGAGTAGTAAAGTTAGGACTCCTAACTTTAGGACTCCTAAATGCCTTCTGTGAATACCGAAAGTCTTAAAGTTAGGATTTTTCTCAGTTTAGGAGTAGTAAAGTTAGGACTCCTAACTTTACTACTCCTAAACTGAGACAAATCCTAACTTTAAGACTTTCGGTATTCACAGAAGGCATTTAGAGTCCTAAAGTTAGGAGTCCTAACTTTATTACTCCTAAACTGAGAAAATCCTAACGTTAAGACTTTCGGTATTCACAGAAGGCATTTAGGAGTCCTAAAGTTAGGACTACTAACTTCTGTGAATACCGAAATGAGTAGGTTCATTCTGTGAATACCAAAAAGTACTAACTTTACGTTTTTGACGTAAGTTAGTTCTGTGAATCAGGCCCAGAGCATATGCACTTTAGCACTGATCATCAGTGGTAAAGTGCCCAGAATCCTATAGCCAACGAAAACAGGGTCAGAAAAATAGGAGGCAAAAGGCAAAATGTTTGGGGATTAACCTGTCAAAAGGGCCAGGTCTAACACACACACACATCAACTCCTCTATATGTAATTAGGTAGGAGAGTTTTAATTTATTTAATTTTTAATTTAATATTTTGTATCTGGTTAATATCTCAAATGTAGAGCATAAATTGTACAGATGCACAATAAAAATAAAAAGTTGCTGTTTTTTCCCGACAGTGTCTTTGTAGGTCATTAGAGCATCAAGTAGAGAGCCAGGATATCAATATCAGGACTAGGGCGATGATGAAAAAGCTGCCTGTGTTAGAGGTCAGATTAATAAATCATGTTATAATGCTTTAGTGTGAGATTCAGATTTTTCTAAGCCCTTTTAGAAAACCAATTCCAGAGTCTTGAATAGAATGTACGATTTATGGCAATATTCAGAGAATCAGCGTCCATGATATTTTTTTTTTAATTGTAAGATGTCAGTGACATAGCAGAGCACCACAGAGGTATAAACCAGAGTTCTGCTTATCACAGTTTCTGTTGAGCTCCTCCTATTTGTTGAATAATATGAAGACCAATATAAAATGGAGGTTCAACAACACCTATACCAATTTACCATAGGAGACAATAGTTGTAGGAGCCCCTGGCTTTGCAAGCGCTGTTGTATGGTTTTAAAAGAAAGGAAGAGGTGGGGATAATCACTTCCCTTCCTGAGTGGAGCAAGCAGAACAAATTTAGACATGCTAATGTCCATTATTATAGCCAGAACCAAATAATACCACCCAGGATAGATGACAAGAAATCTTCGCGAAGCAAAGATCATGTTAAGTTATGATGCATTTAGACAATTCATGCTCATTGTCCTTCCCTTTGAATAACAATTGTTAAACAAAAATGAAATAAGTAGTACCTATTGCACATGCTGGTATTCATCTCCCTGCAAATTACATTCTACCGATCTCCCCCTCTCCATTAAGACTTCAACATCAGAAAATGTATTGCAATACTCATTTGCCCACAGGAGACACACTTTAGAACAAGGCATCCTTTTCTTAAAGAGTACAAATGCACAAGCACCAGTGGTGGAATGATAAGTAAACCTATACTCTTCCACTCTGTATCTCATCATACCTACCCAGCATTCCCCGTTACATCTTGCAATCTGTATACTCTATTTCAACATTTTATTGAATCTCTCTATCATCCCATTTGTCTCTGGATGATATAGGGTGAATTTCTTCTGAATAATACCTCTTTCCTTCAAAATTTTCTCCAAGGCTTTTGAAGACACTCCATTGTCTGTGAGTATGGATTTAGGATTTCCTCGCCTGGCAAACACATCCTTCAAGAATTTAATCACGGAAGAAGTGGAAACTTCAGTAGTGACCATAACCTCAGGCTAACTTGAGGGCATATACATCACTACTAACTCATACTTCAAGGATCTACCCCCACTTATGGGACCCACAAAATCAAATGCAACTTCATCCCAAACCTCATCAGGAACATCTTTACAAACCATTTGGGGTATCCTTACCTTCATGGTTTTGTCACTCAATCTGCACTCAACAATCTCAAACTGTGGCAGTTTGGGTGTATTATATGATATGCCTGTGAGGCCTTATCGTGGAATACACTCGCAAAAACTGTCATGGGTCCAGTCAGACTCATTTGTATCACCTTTGCTCAGCCATGGGTAGCTGTGGCTTTGAGCAGCAACGCTTGAAAAGGAACTTTGTGTAAAGCACTTAACATCATCAAACAATGGAATAAGAAAGTGCCACAGCAAGGAAGAGATGCAACAGCAATTTATAAAAATTGAGTGTATTTGTGTGAATTTTTGGAGTCCGGGATCATAAAACTCCTACGAAGGGTTCTGAAAATATGGATTTTTAAAGCATTAAATAACTTTTAATTCAACCTCAAACAAACATTAGTCAACAAAAAGTTTGTAAACTTTTCAAAAGTTTAAAAAAGTGTATTCGGCAACTCTAGCCTGACTTGGGTGACCAAATCTGACAAGGAGGAGTCTCAGAGGCCAGTATGGTTACTTTGAAGAGTTGCCTGGCCACCAACGCCCTTTTCCAGTCCAGTTCCAGCCTTTAGGAAACACCACCATAGACAATAATGGAGTGGTCCCTATGTCAGGGATGCTGGAGGGAAATATGCTTAGAGATTGCTCCTGGTGCTGTGTGGTCAATGGGGGTGAGTTGCAGTTGAGTCCTCAGTCTACATGTGAAGTAGGGTCACTTTGGAAACAGAACTCAGGGTCCCAAGTTGTCATCTTTGCGACTGCAAAAGCTCAGCTGTGGCTGGGCTACCAATTTCAGGAAACAGTGGTCACAGTGAAAATGCTTGGTGGGGGCTAGTATCCCTCTTGGTTGACGAATCTGATTCTGATGGCACTCTCAAGGTTTAGCAGACTCAGGTGCAACTCTTGGCTGTCATGGATCAGTCACTGTGGACACCAGGCAGCAGGTTGCAGCAAAACGTCTGCAGTGGCTACCAACTTGCCATTTTGGGCTTCTTCAGTTATTTTGTCCCTGGAGCTGGTTCCAGGTGATTAGCCAACTGATGCTTGGAGTCATGGCTTCGATCTGGGGCTGGTAATCAACTTTTCCTTGAGCCAGAAGCCACAGGCACAGTCCAAACTTTACTAGCCTAAAGTGCAGCAGTTGCAGTCCTTCCAACGGTGCAGTCTCTCTTCACGCAGCTTCAAAGGCAGCAGGCAGTTCTTCTTTGGTCCTCTCTCCGAATCCAAAATGTACTAAAGTGCAAGATGCCAGTGGTGCCCATTTTTTTCTTGAAAAAAATGCCCCAAGGGGAAAATGTTGTAACTAGCCAATGGGCTAGTGGATCCCCTCCTCTTTGGTGACAAAGTTTTAGTGATGTGTGGCATTTGGCAATCCCAGAGTGCAATATTCTTGCAACTCTCAAGTGTGAAGAGCTTCGTAGCTCACACCAGAGGTGTAGCTACCTAAAGGCTATCTCCCACGCCAGTTTGGGGATGGGTTTACCCTTTCTATCCCTGTCTCCAACTTGTCAACATGAACTGTAAAAGCAGCCTGCTTGGGAGTGTTATCTCTAGCGTACATCCAAAGGCAGCTTCCCCTTTGAAGCTCGCCTTTTGAACTAACACCCCGAGTGGCCTTCCTGGGAGAGAAGGACACACCTCACTCTACAGCAATTGCCTTTGTTCCTAAGCCTGGGAGTTATTCACACATCTCCGCAGGTGATAGAAATCTGGTTGTGTTCCAGAACATGTGTGAGGCCAATGGACCAGCTAGAGCACAGAGTGGCAGCTTTCTAAAGTTGCTTAACTTTAATAGTGACATTAATGTTGACTTGGGCATCAAATCAGATTTAATACCATAATTCATTCGATACTTTACAGTACGCAGTTAGATAGTCCCATTCAGAAATCAGCCAGTCTGGGATGCCAATCGATAAACCTGTATTAGCCAATGGGGCTACTAACTTTTCCTCAGCAAAATGACAACTTTAAGGGTTTTTCTGCTAAGACATATATAAATATATATGCCATGCTTACCAATATATAACTCCCTGTCATAAGGCTCTATACCCCCTCCTTAGGGGAGAATTACATCTATTACTAAGGGAGTGGTGGCTTTGACATTAGTTTAAATGGCAAAGTTGAACTAGCAG
Source organism: Calotriton arnoldi (assembly GCA_963921515.1). Lineage (NCBI taxonomy): Eukaryota > Metazoa > Chordata > Amphibia > Caudata > Salamandridae > Calotriton > Calotriton arnoldi. The sequence goes on from CAWUFW010006982.1 coordinate 301,419, forward strand.
TGTAAACACTGCCCTTACAGTTTGCAGTGGGAGGCTCAGAGCTATTATGTCCGTTGTCACACTCAGGGTGGGAGAAACAGTGCTGCAGCCCTGCGGGTGCACTCTGCCTTACATGCCCTTGGTACCCTGGGTACCATATACTAGGGACTTATAAGTAAGTCAGCACTAGCCAATTAAGGGCCATCCTATTTGACATACTTTTGGTAATGGGTCAGAACACTGGCACTGAGGTCTGGTTAGCAGGCCTCATTACACTTTCAGAGTGAAAATACCAGCAGCTAGTGTCTAAATGGGGGCAAAAAGACGAGGGAACCTGAAAAAAAGCTTGTTTTCTAACACAAACCAGTCTTTGAAACATAAGATCCATACCTGGCCACCTTGTCAGTGAACTGCTTCCCTTCCAGCACAGCCCCGCCTGGTAGCTGCTGCCCCTGACCCTTGCTGGTCAATGTTGGAGGCCCTCCTCCACCCACAGGCACCCGCCTGCGCCTCATCCCTGGTGGTCCAATGGGGAGCTTCTCTGCTCTGCTGCTGCTCTGGCCTATGTTTCTCTGCCTTCTGCCTTTCTCTTTCTTTCCTTTCATTTAGGTTTGCTTTTTATTTGCCTCCTTTCATTTGCTTTGTTTTTATTTTCCTTTGCTTTTTATTTGCCTCTCTTCACATTTTCCCTCTCTTGCCTCTTTTTGCACCTTTTCCCTCTGTGTCCCTGCTGGTCTCCCATGGGCCCAACCCCATACAGTGCCAAAGCACCAAAGGCAAGCCCGTCTGGGCCCGTCCGCATCTGGACCATCCACAGCTACAACGCCAACACTCTCCATGCTCTCAACACCAGATGCCACACCGACTGCGGCTGGGCATCGCCGATGGACAGCCAAGGCCCTTTTTCCTGCTGGAACTGCAGCTTCACCTTCGCCTACCACTGCAGACCAGTCCCATCCACCGCACTACTGACAAACACCGGACCCGGCCACCTCAACTGCATCCTGCTCAACACATGTTCCATCCACAAGCAAGCCATGGAGATCTGGGACCTGCTCGACTCTGTCGACCATGTCATCACCTTCCTCGCAGAAACCTGAATGCCACCTCTGCCCCAGACATTGCCGCTGCCATCCTTGACAGCTACAAAATTGTCCACAAGGACTGCATCAACAAACCAGGGGGAGGCATCGGCATCGTACAATAGCACCCTCTGCCTCACCACCCACGTGGACGACCTCTCAGCCAACATGGAGCACCTTGACTTCCAGGTCCAGACTCCAGACCAACCCGAACACCACCCTCCGTGGCACCATCATCTACAGACCCCCGGACCCTGCTCGACCTTCAGCGATTCCATCATAGACATCATGTCACCCCACGCTCCCTCCTCCACAGACTACATCCTCCTCGGCGAGCTCAACTTTCAACTGGACAACTCCAATGACAAAAACACCTCGTCCCTGTTATAGAACCTTGCCACTGTCAGACTCAAGCAACTGGTCACCTCCACAAGCCACTCAGCAAGACACATGCTTGACACCATCTTCTCTGCCAGCGACAACATCACCTTCAGCCACACCGCCGAGCCCCAGTAAACCGATCACCACTGCATCCACTTCTCCTTCACTAAACCTACCATACACCGCCACGCCCACTGCAACTCTTGCAAAAGTTGGAACAAGGTCACAGAAGAACAGCTCACCACCTCCTTCACCAAAACGCCTCCACTGACATCCACAGATGGCATCACCACAGCATGCAACATCCACCAATAGATCTCTGTCTGCACTGACACTCTGGCTCCCCTAAAGAAAGCCCCAAGCAAGCGACACTCCAAGAAAGCCAGCTGGTTCTCTTCTGCCATTCATGAGTCCAGACACACCTGTAGACGGCACAAGAAGAGATGGAGGAGCAGCAAGACCCTGGAAGACCACTCAGCATTGAAGACCGCTGTCACCGCACACCACCACCTCATCAAAACAACGAAGAATGAAGCCCTACAAGAAAGGATCAACGCCAATGCACTCAATAGTAAAGAGCTTTTTGCCGTGGTCAAAGAATTCGCCAGACCCAGCAGAGAGACAGCAGACTTCCCCCCTCCCAAGGCCTCTGTAACATCCTTGAGACCTACTTCCACCACAAGATCATGAGATATACAACAGCTTCGACAACCTCAATACCCAAGACCCTCCCACCCCACCCCACCTGCAATCACTGCACCCTGCAACGCCGGATCCCAACAGACCCTACTAAGCTGGACCCCCATCACCGCGGATGACACCCTCAAGTTGATGATGAGCATCCACTCCGGTGCCCCCTATGACCGCTGCCCGCATCACATCTTTAACAGAGAAGGCAAGACCATCAGCACCAAACTCTGCTACACCATCAATTGCTCCATCAACTCTGCCACTTTCTAGGAAGACTGGAAACACGCAGAGATCAACCCCTCACTGAAGAAACCCTCTGTCGACCCGATGGACCTCAAGACCCATCTCTCTTCTCCCTTTTCCAGCCAATGTCATCAAGAAGGCCATCAACGCCTAGTTTTCCGAGTTAATCGAAGTGGACCATATCCTGGACCTCTCTCAATCCGGCTTCCAAAGCAACCACAGCACCAAGACCGCCCTCTTCACCGCCACTGAAGATGTCTGCCCCCTCCTCGACCTCGACCGTGGCAAAACTGCAGCCCTCATCCTCTTGGACTTCTCGCCCACCTTAGATACCGTCTCCCACCGCACCCTATGCACAAAACTCCACGATGCCAGCATCCGCGACAATGCCCTGGATTGGATCCGCTTCTTCCTCACTGGCAGAACAAAGAGAGTCAGTCTCGGAACCTACGGAGATCAGCTGCAAAGTGCCTCAGGGCTCCTCCCTGAGTACCACTCTTTTCAACATTTACATGGCCACGCTCGCAGCCATCGTCAGGAACCAAGGACTCAACATCATCTCCTATGCTGACGAAACCCAGCAGATTCTCTCCCTCACCAATGAACCCACAGTCGCTAAGAACAACTTTCACGATGGAATGACTGCTGTTGCCACCTGGATGAAGAACAGCTGCCTCAAGCTCACCTCAGAGAAAACCAAAGGCCTCATCATGGGTTCCATCCCCTCCGCCTGGGTTGACTTCAAGTGTCCCATCACAGGACCAGGTACCCCTGCTTGTCCCCCCTTTCGGAACAATCCAAGCTCTGGGGCTGTAAATAGGGCACCCTGGGTCTCTCCCCACCCCCATCTCTCTTCCTACTCTTAGAAGGGACATCGGAGCCTTTTACCCCCTACCAAACTGGGCCCTGTCAGGGTCACCTCATACCTCTCTCTCACTCTGTTGAGGGGAACCTGAACCACCCTCCTTAGGATGACTCCCAAATGCCTTCTCAGACACTCTGGTACTCTGGTCTGCCTCCTTTGCAAGCTCCCTGGGGTCAGAGAACTTACAATCAACCAGGTGTTGGTGTAGCTCTGACTGAACATATGCTTGCCATCAAATTGTACAGACATTCATAAATGTTTACCTCACTAACCTTCACCCAACCATCCAGTGCCACTGTTAGACCTGTAATCCTTAAGGTGGTCTTTTCCCAGACGTTTTGTCTTTTACCTCCTGTTTTTTTTTGGTGGCCAGGACAAGCAAAACTTAAAAGTACATGCCCTACATTTTACTTAACAGCATCCTGCCCTATGAGCTACCTACAGCCTACATGGGGGTGAATTATGTGTAACAAAAGGATAGTTTAAGGCTTGGCAACGGGTTTTAAATGCCATGTCAAAGTGGTAGTAAAACTGCTCACACAAGCTCTGCAGTGGCAGGCCTGAGACATGTTTTTAGGGCTACTGTTGTGGGATTGAACTGGGTTCAGAGAGGCTTAGAACTGGCAATTATCCCTGCAGGAGTGGGCCTTTGTCCATGTTCTATCATCCTAAGCAGGAAACCCATCAAGGTAATGATTAGGCTACCTTGGTTTTAGGTTGGAGGGGGTTTGTGTTGGAACATGTCCCTCTCTGAAGGGTCACCCCAACCTTTTTGCCTTCCTCCATCTATTTTTCTGACCTTCATTTTGTTGGCTTTAGGAGTCTAAGCATTTTCCCACTGCTGACCAGTGCTAAAGTGTATGCTCTCCCTCCTCTAAACATGGAATAATTGGTTTACACCTGTTTGGCATATTTAATTTACTTGTAAGTTCCTTGTCAAGTGGTATACCATATACCCAGGCCTGTAAATTGAAGTCTACTAGTGGGTCTGCAGCACTGATTGTGCCACCCACTGCAGTAGCCCTGTAAACATGTCTCGGGTGTGCCACTGCGGAGCTTGTGTGTGCAGTTTTACTGCAACTTCGACTTGGCATTTAAAACCCTATGCCAAGCCGGAAACTCCCCTTTTATTACACATAATACAGGCCTAAGGTAGGCCCTAGGTAGCCCATAGGGCAGGGTGCTGGGTAAGTAAAAGGTAAGACATACTTTTAAGTTGTGCTTATCCTGACAGTGAAAATCCCCTAAATTAGTTTCTCACTAGAATGAGGCTTACTCCTCTCATAGGTTATTGCTGAAAGTTCCTCAATACGCTTTTAACTTGTAATTCCTGATTAGAAAGGAGTAGCTGTGTTATGTTTTATATCTTTGGAATGACAATGATAAATCCTCTCTGCTGATAAAGTTGCATTTAACGTTACTGTTTTAAAAATGCCTCTTTTAGAAAGTAGACATTTCTCTGCTCTTACAGCTGTGTGTGCCTGCAGGCTGTCTTCAAGACAGGTCTGGGGTGGGTGACTGCTAGACTTTATACATCCCCTTTAGACAGCCACAAACTGTTAGGCGTGTCTGAGTACTCATCTGCATTTTGATGGCTCTTCCTGGGAAGGAGGAGCAAGGGGTGACACACCTATATTGGCTTTGCCCTGTTCCCACACAAAGGGTTGATTACCCCCTACTGATAGTCTGGGGCCAGGGCTGGGAAGAAAGCGCTACTGTGCTGTATTGCTAGAGGCATTCCTATGTATTGAAACCACGTGATGACCTGTGACTACCATTATTTTAAATGACTTTTGGTGTTTTACTTCATCCTAGCTTGAATGTATGACATCATTTTTCCTGCATGTGCCTTTTTCCCTTAAAGATTTCTTTTGTGTCTTCTAGTAGCTGCGGAGGGGGAGAGCTTTCCTGAGTAGAACAGCCTTGCCAGGAACAGAATGTGTGGGATGTGCATTTGAAAGCATGAGAGAGAGGTGTGGAATGTGTTTCTTAGTCTTGGAGTGCAGTGTTATAAGCAGTGGTGCTCAAATGTGCATTATGTTGTACATTGGGAGATGAAGTGTGTGATGCTTTAGGCAGTGGTGCACAAATGTGCATTGTGTTGTACATTGGGAAGTATTATGAACTTCTTACTATTGGCTTTGACATGCCCTCATGCCATCTTGAATTCTGACTCTGTCTAGCTTGAGCTTTGTGCACAGGCAGGCCCCCAGATTACTCAAGTTGTTTAGGCTATTCACGTGCAAGGTTGTTTGTAGCTGTACTTTTGGAGATTGTTGAATGTACTGCTGGAGACTTTCTTAAGCTTCGTTAAGATAAAGGCTGGAACATGTGAGAGTGCAGAAGGAATGTGAGAACTCTTACATTTGGAATGCTTGTATGGAGAGTGGCCAACTCCAGTAAGATTCATTGGTGCAGAGGAGGGTCTCTCGGAACCTTCTAGTATGTTTTGAGATTATATAGCTGGGGTTTGTTGACTTAGAAACTGGGATTTGTTTGGAGTCTGAATGGGGATGGACGCTTCTGCTTCAGCAGAACCCAGTTTGCTGAGGCTTTTTACCCCGGCTGTGAATCCCCCTGTCTGGAGTGGACTAAGATGCAGTGTTTGCAGCCAGTGAGGTGTTTTCTTTGAGTATTGACTTTGTGATGTGTGAGTGTGTCTGTGTGCACATTCAAGTCTCCAGTGGTTATAATCATCTGAGGTGTTTTCATTGTGATGTGTGAGTGACTGTGTGCACATCCAATCTTCATGTATTCCAATCTGATGTATTTAGTTTCTGATTTCTTGCAGCAGACATCCATAGTATTATCTACTTGTATTTCATTTCATATTATTATTCATGCATTTAACAGTTGCCTTTGCCTACTTATAAGTGTGTTATTATTTCTTGCACACACACGCACACACACACACATATATATATATATATATATATATATATATATATATATATATATATACACTTTAATGTTGTTCATTTGACATCTGGGAAAGCCTTTTTGTTAGAGAGAGGTGCATAAATAAAACCCATGCCTCATTCTGAGAACAGTCTTTTGATGTATTTCATTTTTAGAAAGTGAAATCCCTTTCCTGGTGGTGTTTTGTTTTTATTGCTTCATCGTGTTTGAACCTCCGTGTAGGAGGGCGGTATTTCCTATTATTTGGGGGTGCGCTTCAAAGATGTGGAGGGGTAGTGTACACCAATTACTGTATGGCACAGCACAAACACAAGCCCTATCCTCACCGCTGATCACAAATGTCGGAAATTGAGTTTCTGGTTGGCAGATGTATGCACCCTGTCCAAGCAGGAACCACTCCCCTAGTCAGGGCAAGTCATGACACCCTAAATTATCCTGTGCTCACCCTCTTGTAGCTTGGCACAGAGCAGTCATTCTTAACTTCAGAAGCAATGTGTAAAGTATTTGTGCAACACTTCCTGGAGTACCACAGTGAAAATACCACAAAAATATTCCACACCAGGTTAGAAAATTAGAGCTTATTTTATAAATAAAACAAGACCAGAAAAACAAAAATCCAACAGGTAGAAGTTGAAATATGATTTTTTAAAGAATAAATGTAAAATAGGCCTAAGAAGCAAAAAGCACTTAAATGGGTTATCTGGCCGCGGTAGACCGGGACAAAGTCAAAAGTTCAGGCCGATTGCGATGGAGCTCGGGCCAGATACAAGGACTCACTTGGGCCAGCTGAACCAAAGTGCCTTGATCAATGATCAAAGTGCAGCCGAGACGATGCATCAGTGTCGAGCCAAGCAATAGACGAGATGCATCAATTTTCTCCATGCAACTGCAGTGATGTATCGGTTCCGAGTGCGAGGCACTGGTTCCAAATATGAATCGCGGCTGCTGCTTCCGTAGTAGGTGATGTAGCAATTCCAAAGGCGATGTGCAGGTTCCGAAGGTGAAGGGCACGCAATGATGAGGATGCTCTGTTCCAACTCATGCACATGCAAAGATGGGCCGGTTCCAATATGGATGTGTGGATTCTGGTTGAAGCATCACAGTATACCTACTGCCAATGGACCAGAACTGGGTTGGCACCAGTTGGCAGGGCCAGATGACTTGTAGCAAGAAAAGTCCAGGTACTGTAGCAGGATGAGTTGAAGTCTTTGATGTCCTTGAGACTTAGAAAAAGAGGCAAGTCAGCACGCTCTTTGAGGCACTCTGGATTAAAGTGATTCAGATCTAGTCTTTCTCACCCAGGCAGGAGAACATCAGGCAGCAGGGCAGCTCAGCAAGACAAGAGCACAGCAGTACAAGAGTCCAGCAAAGCAACAGTTCAGCAGAGTGGCAGTCATTTCAGCAGCAGAGCAGTTCTTCTTCCTGGCAGAGTGGTCACAGGTCCCAAAGTGTACTGAAGTTATAGTGTTAGAGGTCCAGTACTTATACCCAGTTGTGCCTTTGAAGTGGGAGAGACTTCAAAGAAATCTTTAAAGTGCATAGAGGTTCTCCCTTCCTGCTTTGGCTCCAGACTCACTACAGGGGGGTTTGCAGATCTTTGTGTGTGGACAGGACCCAGCCTATTCAGGTGTAAGTGTGAGGCTGTGCCCAGCTCCTCCCTCCCATGACCCAGGATGGCCTACCAAGTCACACCTAAGCTTATTTTGTATATAACAATCTATTGGGAATACACAAAGCCCAGCTGACACCCAGCCCTGAATGAACAGAGACAGGCAGCACACACTAAATGGCTAAAGTAAGTAAATGCCAACTTTCTAAAAGTGGCCTTTGCCAAACTTTAATTTAAAATCCGACTTCGCCATAAGCTGTGATTTCAAAGTGTGAGGCCAGTGACAGCAAACTTGAATAGTGTATCTATTCATAATTTGGAACTACACTTAAAAGATGTTATAAGGTAATCCCAATGTAATCGTATGGGGGAAATAGGCCTTGCAGTAGTGAAAAACAAAACTGGGAGTTTTTCACTACCAAGACATGTAAGACTTAAAAGTACTTGTCCTGCCTTTTAAATACAAAAGGCCCAATGCCCTGTGGGTCATGCAGGGCCTACTATAGGGGTGACTTATATTTATAAAAAGGGAAGGTTTAGGTATAGCAAGAGGTTTATCTTGCTAGGTAGAAGTGACAGTGTAAACTGGGCATGCAGGCTCTGCACTTGCACAATGAGTTCTGCAGGCCCAGTAGTAGCATTTAATTTACAGGTCCTGGGCATTTGTAGTGCACTTACTAGGGACTTATAAGCAAATTAAATATGCCAGTTGGGTATGCGCCAATATTACCATGTTTAGGGAGACAGCACAAGCACTTTATCAATGGTTAGTAGTGGTAGAGTACACAGAGTCCTAAAGCCAGTAAAACAAGGTCAGAAATATGGAGAGAAGCAGGCAAAAGTTGGGGAGACCCACCCTAAGGCTGTCACATCTAACACCCAACCATTGTACCTCTTTAAATGCTACTTTCTCCAAAACTATTGGATGGATTTATACCAAACCAAAAAAGCACAATCCTTGAGTAAAGTTTTAACTTTGTGCCAAGTTTGTTGTAATTCCATCCAGCTGTTTTTTTATATATCAGTGAAAAGAAAAAAATCCATTTACCATGAAAACTTAGACCCGACTATAATTAGACTGGCACTACCACCACCAGCGAAATATGGATATATATCACACAGTGTTGGTTTCCACTGTGTAGTTATAGTCAGATCAAAGTTTCCAGAGGAAAGGATGTTTTGCTTTTCTTAACAAGGTTGGTTCCTTTAGGCAAATCTACACAAGGCTTTCCAAAAATGCATCTACATTGTCTACTTTATGGAATATTTGAAGCTGATCCATCTGTGGTGGGTGGTCACAAATGCCATTACCCATTTTAATTCCCATTGGAAACTTTGCTCTCTGATACAAAAAAGGCTGAACTGAATTACAGCATGTAGGAAAATGCCTCTTTTTGCATGTTCGGCCCCATGTTTTTCAGATTGATGTTGCAGGATGTGCTCCAGTCTCTAAAATTTGCCAAAATTGACTATACTCCTAAGTGGCATAATTAACTTACCTTTAAATCCTTAGGATATGGTACAGATGTACCCAGGGCCCATAAATTAAATTCACTGGGGACTACAGCACCCATTGTGCCACCCACTACATTGACAGTGCAGACATAACTGCGGGCCTACCACTGCAGCCTGGCTGTGCAGTTTTAAAGCTGCAAATTCGTCCTGTCACAATAACCACTTTTACCAGTCCAAAACCCTCCTTTTAGATATTAATGCATGACCCCTAAATAGGCTTTAATGCCCATTAGAAAGGCATGGCAGTTAAAAGTGTGACATGTAAATCTTTAATGTTGAGCATGTCCTTACAGTGAAAAGGCCTCAAAAGCTATTTTCATTCTAGCAAGGTCAGTTGTTCCGTAGGAAAATGATGAGATTCAATATTAAATTTATTAATGTTATCTACGCCTAGGAAACAGCTACAAAGTTGAATAGTGGACTTTAAATATTTATTAGTAGCCTAATTCACTGGTAAAGTTGAATTTGTAAAAAATATTTAAGAAGTAAGGAGCCGATTCACAGAACTAATCTGAGATAAAATCCTAAACTTACTACTTTTGGTATTCACAGAAGGCATTTAGTAGTAGTAAAGTTAGGACTCCTAACTTTACTACTACTAAACTGAGATAAAATCCTAAACTTACTACTTTTGGTATTCACAGAAGGCATTTAGTAGTAGTAAAGTTAGTAGTAGTAAAGTTAGGACTCCTAACTTTACTACTACTAAATGCCTTTTGTGAATACCGAAAGTCGTAAGGTTAGGATTTTGTCTCAGTTTAGTAGTAGTAAAGTTAGGAGTCCTAACTTTACTACTACTAAATGCCTTTACCAAAAGTAGTAAGTTTAGGATTTTATCTCAGATTAGTTCTGTGAATCGGCCCCCAAGACTTTTAGAAAATCACCTTTTTCCTGCCTAAAGCTACTTGAAGCCAATTTGCATGAGCTTCTAACTGTCACCCAGGAGCTGAATAGCCCTTTGATGAGGTGTGAACTTGCTCCCAAATTTAGGACAAAGGGCTTTGGTGTGGAAAAGTGTTCTATTCCTCTGGGTGGATGATCATGTGGGCTGTGCCTGGAACTTAATTAACTTCAAATATGCCTACCATGCCACAGGCAGGTATAGCTAACATCTAGGCATGTCCTCTCCATTGTCTACTTAGCAAGCCAAGCATCAATCCCAGTGGAAAAGGAACTGTCCACAAAACTGGTTTTGAGTGACAACAGAGGGGCTGCTCATTTCCTTGGCTACACATCTAGGGTGGGCAGAGAAGCACAAGAGCTCTGCATAGGGGAAGAAAGTTTCTGCCATGATGGTGTTAGGTAGAGAGGGGTACTGTGGGATTGTTGACAGTAGGGCACACTGGAATTGCTGCAAAAGTGGGAATGGTGACCCCTGGGAACTTTTTCCTCATTGGTTAGTGAGGGGCAATGATTTACCCCCACCCACAAGCTGTTACCAGGCATACTTGTGGCATTCCCAGTACTATCCTCAGAAGACTCTTGGGGGCATATTATCAAGGGCAGTATCGTCACTTTAGAAGCACTTTTTGCCGCTAAAGCAGCGATATTTTTATCGCCCTATTAGCAAGCTGTCGCTAACAGCTGTTAGCGACAGCTTTATGGCGAAAGCGGCCATTTTCTTACAGCTTTGCATGTGAGCGATAATTATCGCTAATGACATGCAAAGTAGGCGTTCCCAACTAAAAGCGACTGAAAACAGTCGCAAACACAACTTCCCCCTATTAGCAATGCCCACGAAGCGATAAAATAATTCGCACTAACCGCGATTATCGCTGGAATCTAACACCTCTTTAAAACTTGACTTAACCATTCTAGTCAATGGGAGGTGGATTGTAAGGTTAAGTCCTCACCTGCCTATTAGCAAGCTTTTCATTAGCGCGTGGAATTTATCGCTGGATTTCGCGCGCTATTGCTGGGTTTCGCCGCTATCGCTAGATTTTCTATCGCCTTGGAGATAAGCGTTGATAATAACGCACTATCTCCGCGATGTAATCCAACGATAGCCGGCGATAAAAAAAACAGCGCTAAGTGCGCTTTGCGATAATTATCGCACATCCTTGGTAATATGCCCCTTGGACTTGGAAAAGATAAGAAGAGGACTGAAGCTGCGGCCTGATGCCTAAGAAGAACCTTGAAGCACTAGGCCTGCTCTCTAATGTGCCCAGAACAAAAAAATGGACTCCAAGAGCCGTAGGGCTGGCCTCAAGTTCAGGCTACATAGACACAAGGGGCCTTTTCTGCAAATGCCCAGCTGACCATTTCCAACTGGACCTAGAATGGACCCTGCTGTTGGGATCACTGTCAGAATATTGAAACCAGCAAAATTATTGTGTCCCTATCCTTATGATGGTAAGTACATAAATATTTTTTAAAACATTGTTTCATACTAATATCATTAAAAACACAAAAACATTTTTCCTTAATATATAGTTTACAATAGTAAATCTTAAAAACTTTATTATGTACCATTAATTAGATCAATATCACTAATATTTAATACTATATATGGATATCTAATGTAAACACACACACACATATAAATGTGTGTTTGTGTGTTTACATTAGATATCCATATATAGTATTAAATATTATATATATATTCACACTCACTCGTAATGCTTATCCAAATATAAAAAAAGACCAGGCACAGACCGAGAACCTTGAATCTTTATGTGCAACTTAGTTGGCCATAACACATTTCGGCCTCCCTGTGACCTTGTTCACATGTGCGCCACGCCATTATCTGGCCTCACTTATATTGTCTACAAGGTCTATTACATCAAAGACAGACTCCAGCAAGCAGTCTGTTTTCTTTTTTTAATAAAATTGTTACACGTTAAATTAATTACAATTCTATTTGCACCATTCAGTGTTGCAGTGATATTATCAATGATGTTATGGAAGAAATCATGAGTGATGTAATATAAGGGGTAATTAGCAGTGCATGGTGAGGGTGTGAGTTTATAGTTAGCTTAGGGCATGAGTTATAGATCTGCGGATCCTCACATGGTAAACAAAAAAAGGTTTTTGGACAATTTCTTGCCCACGAGGGATCCTTCACATACACCTCCATTAGTCCCATGGGGTCAGTGTACCTCTACGCTGACCCCTTCTATCACTTTTTAATTTAATTTTCCTGCTGGGAACCGAGTCCTAATGAACAAAATGGTGGCAGCAACTTTCCTCTCAGGTTGCAGCCAGCCAATCACAATATTGCTGTTGGCTCTTGGTGCCGCAAATCTGAAGAGGAATCCGCAGAGCACCCGCATACCTAGATATACAAATTTGGTTTTCTTTTAATACCTTGAAAACTACTGAACAGATTTACACCAAATCACAAAAAGGTCATTTTCTGGACCAAGATCTGGCTTTCTGCCAAATTTGGTATAATTCCGTTCAGCGGTTTGGGCTGTAGTCTAAAATCACTATGGGAAATTGCATGGGGAAAATGCATTTTGGAACCCCCTTTTTCTCACCTCTGCTTGACGAATCACCCAAGACTTTCAACACAGCAGCTGAACCAACTGTCAGACTCATTTTGAAACTTTCATGAAGAGATGGCAAACAGCACCAAATTTATTAGCAAAACAAAAAATGCATTTCCTAGGGAAATGAGGTCCAAACTATAACTACCTACTGGTGACCCCCTGTATGTAATATGTAAAAAAAAATATTTTACATTATATTACATTTTTTAGTTCTTTAAATAACTAATATAAAGCCACATTATTTATACCTTTGAAGTTCAACGCTTTCCCTAGTTTTGCCCAGATGGAGTGGGAACATTAAATTTAACCTCTCTGAAGTCCAACACTTTCCCTACTGTTGCATAGACTGGGGTGGGAATAGTAAATTTAGCCCCTTTAAAGTTCAACCTTTTACCTACTGGTGCACAGATGGAGTGGAAATAGTAAATCTTACCTCTCCAAAGTCCAACACGTTCCCTACTGTTGCATAGACTGGAGTGGGAACAGCAAATTTAACCCCTTCAAAGTCCAAAGGTTTCCATTCTGTTGCGCTGTTTGGAGTGGGATTAATATATTTAACCCCTCTGAAGTCCTACACTTTCTCTTCTGTTGCATAAACAGGATTGGGAATAGTATATCTATTATTTTCAGACTCAGCGTTGGTTGAATATATTTATTATTAATTATTTTAGAATTTTAATTTTATACTATTATCACTTCACTCCAGCCCACGAGCAAGCCTCCAGTGATGTCTCCAATGTAGAAAGTTCGGATGAACATGACATGCCTGGTCCATTGCATCCTGGGCAGACCACTCCCACTAGTCTCACTTGGCCCACAACTACACCTCCCACCCCAGCTGTAACACCACATCCAATAGATTCCCCCATTTCCTGTGGATGAAGCGCAAGTAGCACCATCTTGTGCCCCCCAGTCCTGGCTGGTGGTGAGACACCACGACCATCACCTTCTGCTCAGTAAGGAACCAATGGGATGGGGCTCATTGTGCCAAGGTCACAGCTTAGTAGGGTTAGGGGTAGTGGGAGTGGCTCTGTGGGCCAGCATAGTGAGGCCACTGGGATGACCCTTGCTTACATCACCCAGTTCTTGGAATCATTACAGTAGTCCCCAGGTCCTTTCTGGGGTGCAGGAGATGACGCAGTTGCAGAGGGAGCACAATGTTGAGATGCAGATTCTGAACTCCAATGTGGGCTTCCTGACTGAGGTGCTGCAGGACATTTATACCCATCTGAGCAGGGTTTTTCCTGCACCATTGTCCCCTTTCTAAGAGCCAACTCCATCTGGCCGTACTCCATCAGCCTAGCCAGAGAAAGGGAGGCCCAGCCATCAGAGGCAACACCTGCAGCAACCTCAGTCCCCAACTGTTGATCCACTAACCATCTGCAGGTGCACACGTTCATCGGGACCACCAGGAGAGGATGGCAAGACCCCAACCGCTACCAAGAAACTGCAATCCTAAATTCATACAGTGTGTGACTACCATTCACTCTGTGGACTATTTCTGATTACATTTACCTTTCTGCGAACAGCTGTATTTGGGACAGTGGACTACAAACAAAGTTGGCTCAACAATTATGGCAATGACTGACTTTTTATTATTTTGTTTGCTTCATCCCCATTTTTGATTCATTTCCCTTTATGCAATAAAAGAAAAAATAACAAAAGAAAAGACTGGTGTTGAAGTTATTGTTTTGTATTCATGCTATTGTTATACATTCCAAGATACTTTTCAAAATGTTTACAACAAAAGGTTTGTGCATTTATAAGTGAGGTTAAGGTTTTTCACTAATTTCTACCAAGACACATAACAAACCATACAAAACACAAATACTCAATGCCATTTTTACATTTCCAGTTCTACGCTTTCCCACCATGGAAGAAGGGGATATAATCAAAAAAATCAGATTCAATAGGCAAAATAGTATTGGATTATGTCATAAAATGGGGACAAATCTTCTGCCTCACAATGGAATTTGCACAACAATAACACCAATAATCCTAAAACATGGCAGTACTCAATTTTGTGGCCACAGGATCAGTCCAATACATTGTTGCAGTATCTGGGGAAATGTCAGAACAAACTTTAAGTGGTGTGCTACAAGAATTTCTGTTTTCAATGATGAGACACATCAACATTTTCATTCACTTAATACAAAATGAGCATTTTGCCAACGTGAAGGGGGATGGCTATGCTTTTGGCTGACTACTACATATGGTTAGAGCAAATCAAGCAACGCATTTTGGCTTGGTGCCGCCATTTAACAGAAAACAAGTTCAAAGCAATCTTCAAAACTTCTATTCAATCACGTGCAAGTTGTCTCGGTACAAGATATGTGCACCCAAAGTATGTGTGTGTCTCCCACAGGAGCGACCCAAGTACCCTTTGTACTTCGCAACAGCAGCATATAACTGCAAATATCCCAACATCAAAATGTCCAAATGAAGATGACATGGTGAGGATCCTAAAACAAATCAAAATAAAACGATTCATTTTAATTACATTACATATTAGACACATTACAAATTAGTACTTCTGAGGAAATATTTTCTAAAGACAATCAAAGAGAAACATTTTAAATGAACCCAGTAGTCAATGTGCCAAAACTTTGAGAAACAACAATCTTAGGCCTGGACTTCATAAACGCGCCCCCTCTAAAAAATGCCCAGCACAGACTGTTCTCCTCATGAGATTGAAGGTTGGTTTAAACTTTACGTCATGAAATGTAGATGTATACTTACACTCAGGTGAAGAAGTTGACAATAATATTGTGACGCACGCCAACTTGTTGCTCTCTGCCACATCATCTTCATTGGCCATTTAAACATCCTCACCCAGTGCCTCTGCATGCTCACCATCCTTTGTGATGTATGGGATGTTGCGTCGCAAAGCGATGTTGTGCAATGTGCAGCAGCTCATGGTGATTTGGTGCACCTTATCGGGTGGGGAGAGGAGGGCTCCACCGGTCTTGTCCAGACAGCAAAATCTGGCCTTCAGGAGCCCTAAAGCTTGCTTAACTGGCCTCCATGTTCTTCCATCTGCCTCATTGAAGCAGACTTCCCCTGGCATTGTTGGATACCTCAGCGGTGCCAACAACCATGGTCAATTAGGATAAACGGAGTCACCTAAATGGAAATGTAACAATTAGGCTAAATAAATAACACAATTTCAGATGAGTCATCTTGTGATTACCCAACAATGTCAGGTCTGATTGTACTTACTGGAGGTGAGTGCTTGGCTAGCCTGGCTGTTGAGAGACGTTACCCCAAAAACCGGTCCCAGGATACTGGCTTAGCAGTTCTGGCTGGATGGTTTCTATGAGGAACAGGGTCAAGACTGATTTGCATATGGCTGGATCTGAACTAGGGTGGCAAAGGGGGCAAAAGAACGATGATGGATTTAATCCAGATCTAATAGTAACTGATTGTGGGTGTCTGAAAAGTTTCAGCGCTCTGTCCATCATCTTATTGTGTTTGCTTAGTTTGCCCTAAGTTGGCAGGGTATGCCCAGACATGGGTCCCTTGCTCACTTTGCCACTGGATTCAGGCTAGCCTGGCTGATCAGGGGTGTTACCCCGAAAACGGACCCAGTATGCTTGTTTCCGGTCCAGGGAAGACCTGGCTTGGCAGTTCGGGCTGGACTGTTCCCATGAGGAACAGGGTTAAGACTGATTTGCATATGGCTGGGTCTGAACTGGGGTGGCAAACTGAGCAAAAGAATGATGATGGATTTAACCCAGATCTAATAGTGACTGGGGGTTTCAGGCTCCGTCCATCATCTTATTGTGGTATCTCATTGTGTTTGCTTTGATTGTACTTACCAACAAGCCATGGGAGATTTGCTGGTGTATGCTGCTGTTCCGTATTACAAAGGAATTATGGGGAGATCTGGGGAAATGGGCACAGGCACTTGAGATGTAAGAATCAGGTAAACAGATAACTTGCACATTGATTGAATGGAACTGCTTCTGATTGCAGTATACTTGTTCCCTGGCGCTTAGTGGCACTAAGGCAATATGTGTGCCATCAGTTGCTCCAACCAAATGTGGCAGGTGACCCAAAGCATAGAAGTCCCCCTTCACATTAGTCAAATCCTCAAGTCGTGGGAGCTGGATGAAGCTTTTGATATGTCTCATCACTGATGCAAGTACTTCATGTAGCAAACCATTGAAAGCTGGTTGTGACATCCCACCAGATACTGCCACAGCTTATTGAAATGATCGCGTGGCCAGAAAATGTAGTACTGCCATGACTTAGACAATAGGTATATTAGCTGTGGAATTTCTGTTGCATGGCAGAAGATCAGGCTCCAGATGACGACCTAAATCCAGTATAGTTTGCCTATTCAATCTGAACTTTTTTTATAATATCCCTTTCATCCATGGTGGCCAGGTCTGGAAATGGGCTGTACATTGAGGCTGTCATCTCCTCACTCTCCCAGGGTTCAAATGTCTGCAATTGAAAAAAGTGGTGACATTTTCAAAACATTTCCACATATACATTTATGCTCATTCAAACAAATGTCAACATATATATGCTTTCACTTTCCTTTTTGTTTAATGTAAAAGTTGTGTTTGTCACTTTTTAACATCTCAATGTCCTTTTTCGTCTTTCAAAATTAATGAAAAATATTATTTTGAAAATAATACATTTGTAATGTATTATTTACACATCCTTTATTAAAAAATATTTGTTTGCCTAAATTGCATCAATGGAGGTGTTAACACCATGCCACTCTCACATGTCACAACACTAACTAAATCAATGTAGTTTTTAAACAAACATGACTGTTTTTTAAATGTGTAAATAATGTAGCCACCTTTTTGAGTGGTGGTGATGCACTTAACCAACACCAAAGCATTACTTGAAGACCTAAAAGGGCTGCTGCCCGACCTTGCCATCAGGATATTTGTACGACACATCCACGGCCGAACTTGAGCACCTAGTGGGTGTTGTACTCCATGACGGACACAGGCATAGGCTAATGTGTGTGAAAGCAACCAATGGCTGTGCCCGTTGTACATGTACATATCGGTTTGCAAAAACATCACTTGCCTCCTAATACTCAGCCATCTAAACCCCTCTCCTTTTGCTGCTTTGTCTGACCTCTGGTGGCATTGAAGGCACAGGTTTCTGGGGAATGGGCCCCTGCCTTCACGCCTCAGGAACAGGAGAAGCTGGCAGGGGAGGTCCTTTCCCTGTGTGGACGACTCTATGGTTCACCAGAGGAAAAGATACATGTTTGAAATGTGTATGCGAATCTGTCTAACTTTTTAAGTTTTCCTGAAACACAGGATACAATGTCCCTTTGAGTTCCTGACTGAAGTGTACTGAATGATGTGAAGAGTCATATATTTACTTCCTTACATAGGACAAGGATCTTGGGGACTTGTAAGCACTTTCCCATAAAAATCAAAAGCCCCCATTAAGTGGTATGTATTGTGTGTTTAAATCCCGAGACAATTTTTGGCTCTACATGGAGAGATATATCCAAGTATACTTTTTAAATACACGTGAAATGCATTAATGTCACATCATTTAATCTGAAAATTAATTCTAATGTAATTAAAACTGTACATGTAAGTGTTTTCTGTAGCTACCAAATAAAATTGATGTTTGCTATGTGTATAGTGCCAGAAGACTCTCAGCCTAAATCAGAGGTCTCAAAACAGCAGTTTGGGAGCTACCAGTAACTCTTGGACCCCTCAAGAGAGGGACACAGCCTTCACGTAAGTCATTAGATGGGCAAAAGGTCAGTTGTCCATGTGAAAGTTAAGCGAAGGCTGATTCATGTGACATCATGATCAGCATGCTGTAGAAATCAGAGTCTGACAATGAGCAGTGCTCAGTCAGAATCATGGGCCAGGCTGGGGCTGAGTCACACATGCAAAGCACTGGAGCACTGTGGTATTGGACGTCATTAAAAATGGTTCCTTGACAACAGAAGTTTGGAGGTGTGTTCAAAAAATGCCCTTGTATGCTAAGATATGGAGAACATTTAAAGTGGAGAGTTACCTCTCTTTTAGAGAAAAACCTTAATTTCAGTTTGACTCCCATTCAGAAGTGTTTCCTTTCCAAACTGCAGGCCCCTTACTCCCAGTGGCTAGAATTCACTGTGCCATACGTACTAATGCAAGACACAGCCTTTTGATAGCTGTGATATTTTTGAAGTGCAGAGAAATGTTCTGCAAACACTTCTTATCATCGTACATTTATTTGCACTTTCAAACATGTCACATCTAAAATAGGGCTGTGTCTTCCATTAGTACTGATGGCACAGTGAATACTGGCCACTGGGAGGAAGTGGTCTGCAGTCAGACAGTGCAGACAGTAAGTCTGTGTGATAAAATCTTGTGGCACAGAACACACTTTTTCCTATATGTGGTACTGTTATGTGATTGACATAAACAAACAATTGTATGTCCATTTGAATTGGGGAAATTTTATTGTTCAGAGAAAAATTCTATCAAACACTTCTTAACATGGAACTATTTTCTGCATCTTCACATTCCCCCAAAACAAATAGACATACAAATGTATGTTTGTGTCATCCATGTAACAGTACAACATATGAGAAAAAGTGTGCCACTAGATTTTACCACACAGACTGTCATCTGTATAATGTTAGCTCATCAATAGGTACACACGTTTATACATCCTCAAAGAGCACACTCACTGACACTCATGGCAGACCTTTCATAGTGTCCTGAGTCATAGGGGCCGATTCCGATGTCGTCCGGAAGCACACCTAACACTATTCGTCCGGAAAAAAACCAAGCTGAACGCGTGTTCTCTGACCGATTCGAATACCCCACCGAACGAACAAGTACGATGCGCACAACAGCCCAGATTCCGAGCGAGCCGTACTTACCCAATCCAGCTCCTGTTCCCCGCCCGAGCCGGATCCGCAAACGCCGATTCGAGCCGCACGGAAGCAAATACACAGCACCTTCCGGCCGGACTTGTACGATGCGCGCTCCGTACGCGCCGAACCCGTCGCTACGTCCGGCACGTTTCAGCATCCGGGAGAGCCGCACATAAGCTCCGATTCACGCCACAAGAAGAACCACGGCTACGAGACGAACAAGCCAGCGACGAGTACGAGTCGAAGACACGCGAAACCCGAACGAGACGACCCAACCATGAATCCCATCGCGCAGGTCCTACCTATACTCTACATCTATTACCGGGACAAGTTCGGACGCGTACGGCGCAGACGGTAAGTCAAACACCCACAACACAAACAAACGACACGTACCCGAAATATGTCACACACACATAGGGATGCACAAATGACGTACACTAGCAACAGCACAATCATAGGGGTGGGATGGGCATCACCAATGCCATACACACCCATAGGGGCCTGGATGCCTGCCACCACCACCACCCCTACTCATGGGGGCCTGGATGCCCATCACTACTACCATCCCCACTCATGGGGGGCAGGATGTCCATCACTACTACCATCCCCACTCATGGGGGCAGGATGCCTGCCACCACTACCATCCCCACTCATGGGGGCAGGATGCCTATCACTACTACCATCCCCACTCATGGGGGCAGGATGCCTGCCACCACTACCATCCCCACTCATGGGGGCAGGATGCCTATCACTACTACCATCCCCACTCATGGGGGGCAGGATGCCCATCACTACTCCCATCCCCACTCATGGGGGCAGGATGCCTGCCACCACTACCATCCCCACTCATGGGGGCAGGATGCCTATCACTACTACCATCCCCACTCATGGGGGGCAGGATGCCTATCACTACTACCATCCCCACTCATGGGGGGCTGGATGCCTATCACTACTACCATCCCCACTCATGGGGGGCAGGATGCCATACACACCCATAGGGGCCTGGATGCCTGCCACCACCACCACCCCTACTCATGGGGGCCTGGATGCCCATCACTACTACCATCCCCACTCATGGGGGGCAGGATGTCCATCACTACTACCATCCCCACTCATGGGGGGCAGGATGCCTGCCACCACTACCATCCCCACTCATGGGGGGCAGGATGCCTATCACTACTACCATCCCCACTCATGTGGGGCAGGATGCCTGCCACCACTACCATCCCCACTCATGGGGGGCAGGATGCCTATCACTACTACCATCCCCACTCATGGGGGGCAGGATGCCCATCACTACTCCCATCCCCACTCATGGGGGGCAGGATGCCTGCCACCACTACCATCCCCACTCATGGGGGCAGGATGCCTATCACTACTACCATCCCCACTCATGGGGGCAGGATGCCTATCACTACTACCATCCCCACTCATGGGGGGCTGGATGCCTATCACTACTACCATCCCCACTCATGGGGGCAGGATGCCCATCACTACTACCATCCCCACTCATGGGGGCAGGATGCATATCACTACTACCATCCTCAATCATGGGGGCTGGATGCCTATCACTACTACCATCCCCACTCATGGGGACCTGGATGCCTATCACTACTACCATCCCCACTCATGGGGGGCAGGATGCCTGCCACCACTACCATCCCCACTCATGGGGGGCAGGATGCCTATCACTACTACCATCCCCACTCATGGGGGGCAGGATGCCTGCCACCACTACCATCCCCACTCATGGGGGCAGGATGCCTATCACTACTACCATCCCCACTCATGGGGGGCTGGATGCCCATCACTACTACCATCCTCACTCATGGGGGGCTGGATGCCTATCACTACTACCATCCCCACTCATGGGGTCCTGGATGCCTATCACTACTACCATCCCCACTCATGGGGGGCAGGATGCCTGCCACCACTACCATCCCCACTTATGGGGGGCAGGATGCCTATCACTACTACCATCCCCACTCATGGGGGGCAGGATGCCTATCACTACTACCATCCTCACTCATGGGGGGCTGGATGCCTATCACTACTACCATCCCCACTCATGGGGGCCTGGATGCCTATCACTACTACCATCCCCACTCATGGGGGGCAGGATGCCTGCCACCACTATCATCCCCACTCATGGGGGGCAGGATGCCTATCACTACTACCATCCCCACTCATGGGGGGCAGGATGCCTGCCACCACTACCATCCCCACTCATGGGGGGATGGATGCCTGCCACTACCACCACCCCTACTCATAGGATGGGTAATGCATGACACAACCAGCATACTCCCACATAAGGAATCACAGAAAATTACATCCACCCAAACAACATGACAAGCGTGTGTAGTCCATGTCAAATGCCAACAACACAAAACATGACAATGAACATACAATGTGACCCACTATCACATGTGTGACACATAAAAGTGTGTGGCCTCCACAATACAAGCCGACCATGGCCACTGTGGCAATGGGGCCCAAAGCCCCATCACCACAGTCACCAAAAGGTAAGTGTGGGGTCCAAGGCTGATGCACCTTTTGATCAGTATGGCAATGGGGCCTAAAGCACCATCACCACAGTCACCAAAAGGTAAGTGTGGGGTCCATGGCTGATGCACCTTTTGATCAGTGTGGCAATGGGGCCCAAAGCCCCATCACCACAGTCACCAAAATGTAAGTGTGGGGTCCATAGGCTGATGCACCTTTTGATCAGTGTGGCAATGGGGCCTAAAGCACCATCACCACAGTCACCAAAAGGTAAGTGTGGGGTCCAAGGCTGATGCACCTTTTGATCAGTGTGGCAATGGGGACCAAAGCACCATCACCACGGTGATCATAAGGTAAGTGTAGGCATGGTAAAAGCTGCCAAAGACAAACTGTATGGATGAATCCTGGTCACACAACAACTAAAACATCTGTGGCATAGTAGTGCTTGTGTCCCATTGCAACATAGATTGGGCGAGGCTAACAGTGCAGTGACACAGAAACATCGTTTTGGCCATGTGCATACAAACATCACACATGGGGGACCACATTGCCAACAATCAGCCAATTACACAATGACAGAAGTGACCATCATGATGCTGACCCACATATCTGCACCTATGGACACACAAATGTATATAACCTGTGGAGACTGTCGATGTCAGGTGAACAAATACCATATCATGGCAGCAATGGGACATACAAACCATGATCATTGTGCTGACTGATGACCCAGGAGTCCCAGGGAGAGCAGGGGAAAATCACCAAACAAGATACAGCCAATGGCACACTACAGAAATGCCAATGCAGTGATGCAAATGCACTAACCCAAACAGGCAGACTCAGACTGCATATCAAACACAACAGGTGATGGGGGTGTGTGCCAGTGTCCCCAGGCAACCACACAACACATGAGGAGGCCTGAATCCCAATTACACAGATGTGTATACAGTGCCACACACAAGTAACTCATGGATTGGATTCCCCTATGTGGGCAATCTGGCATTGTTAGATGAGAGGGAGCCCAAATTACACATGTCACACAAGCTTGTAGGAACAGCAACTAACACAGCAAGAGACACACCCACCACAGCACTACCCCCAGGGACCCCACATTGTGCAGACACTAGCCTGCATGACAATTCCACTGTGATGACAAAGGTAGATGTTGATCACACTGTGAACCACACCCATGTGTCCTCAGCTACAAACTACCATCACACCTACACAAGCTCCAATCAATCAGCAGGGCCTGCCAGCCAAGGCCAATATGGAGGTAGTGGTCTAGCCGTGCAACAACTCACATTTGCACACTCAACACCACACACCCTGATCTCCACCAATGTGCAGCAGTGAAGCTCACATGGACTGGTGACATTGCACATGCACCCATGACAATCCCAGGGGTGGTGGGGGGAACTAAGGTGCAGAAACCCATCACACATGCCCACTCAACATGACTCGTCTATGTATGACACACAGCACAGTACGCCGTACATGCGCATGATGTGAAATCCACCACAAACAATGGGATCCTGGCCATAGTCACACACCAACGAAGAAGCCAAGGTGAGACACAAAGAACACACGTACACAACTTCCAACATTGCAGCTCTGACCCTGAGGAGTGGCAGCAGTCACACACACAACGCGTCACAATCACTGAAAGCTACCACAAACTCAAAATCACATTACTTGTGTAAACAACAAGTGCCAAGGGGAATCTTGAATGTGTCCCATCAGCGTTTGCCCACATCCCCAGCCCTGACAACAAAGACAACCTGGGATGACAACCTCATGAACATCAGTTTGCCATGCACCCACATCATGGAGAAACCAGGTCCAAGATGCTGGATGAACACATACCAACTCTGCAAGCATCACAAACAGGAACATCACTAGGGACACAGCCTGTGTATGAAAAGGGAAGGGAACATGCACAGACATGCTCACACAACACACAACACGGGCACACGCAATGTCACCAGATTACACACAGCCATGAGGGCACTCCACTCCTGTGGAAGGTCCACTGTGCCAAACCTTGTCTGTGCACGACTCAAACATATCAGCAGGACACTCCATCAGTGAGTCAACAACTACAACACACAGAAGCCTCTGCTCACATCAGCCTGGGTACGGGAGTGTCACGTCAGTCATCTGCATACACCCAAAACACGTGGCAATCCAGTTGTACTGTATACACAGATGAGTCCTCCAAAATTGATGTGCAAAACTGCATGTCCAGTGGAGACGGGCACACAGTCAGGGTACTAGGAACATTGGACAGTGGTAAGCCCAACAGATGTGCAACAGTGTAGGACAAAGATGGTAATCTACAAATGCTAAACGTACATCCCTGTGTCAAATGCTGAACATTACACCCTCAGACTGCAGCAAGGGATGCTATAGATCCAGTCTAGATTAGGACACATTTCCCATGGATCACATGGAGCCCATCACAGAAAAACGTCATTTACCTGATCTGAACACAATTACAACAGCAAATGCATGATTCTACACATCTACATCATGTACCACCAAAGATTAACCACAAGTAAACAAAAAGAGGCTTTATTCAGCAAGTGTGCAACTGAAATCAAAAGTCCAAAATTAACTACGGCCAATGTCCAGTCCAAATACACAGTTCCAACAGGGTGATGTGTGACAACTTGTCAC
The DNA here is from genome assembly GCA_963921515.1 of Calotriton arnoldi. Classification (NCBI taxonomy): domain Eukaryota; kingdom Metazoa; phylum Chordata; class Amphibia; order Caudata; family Salamandridae; genus Calotriton; species Calotriton arnoldi. Next base: position 326,233 of record CAWUFW010006982.1, read on the forward strand.
CAATTGCTTGCCTGCACAGGTACCGACAGGGGACATCCCCCTTGGAGGGGCATACGAGGGGCAGGCACTGCAGGGACAGGATCAGGGGATGCCAGAAGGAGGCAGGGAAGGTGAGGTGGGTGCAGGAGTGTCACCGGCAACTGCAGTGGAGGTGTCTGACTCAGGGGGGGCCGGCACCACCACAGGGCTCAAGTCTGATGGTGTTGGTGCTGCAACCACTGCAGTGGGCTGGTCAAATGGAGTGGACTGGGTCCCCAATGCAGTGCCCGAGTCAGACGGGGTTGTTGTGGACTCCACCGCAGTGCATGACTCCAAGGGAGTGGAATGGGGGGCAGAAGAGCTGGGCAGGACAGAGGGGGGGACACGGTCTCCACACCAGTGGCACATACAGGCAGAGCGTCTGGTTTGGGGTGGAAGAGCAAGTGGCAGGGGGGGAGGGCCTGAGCAGTTTGGGGATGCGGTATCGGTGTGTGGGGGAACCTGGGGCAGGGTGTGGCGGTGGAAGCTGTGGAGTGGTGGCCTGGGGAATGGAGGTGAGAGACTGGGTGGGTGACTTGCAGGGCAATGGTGGGGTCTTGCTCTTCCGGGTCCGGGGGGACTTGCGGGTGGGGGCTCACTCTGCCTGCGCCTGGGGGAGGGTGTCCAGGGGCGAGGGGCACTCCCCTCTCTGTGTGTGGACTTCCTCTTCCCCGGTATGCTGGATCAGCGGGATTGGAGGGGAAGAGGCCGAGGTCAGAGAGGAAGAGCTGCTGTGTATGTGGGGTTGCAGGTGAGGCAAGGGAAGGGGTCTTGGAGGGAGAGGATCTTGAGGATTGCGGAGTGACTGTGGTTGCCTGTGTGTGTGTCAGTTCCCCATCCCCTGTGTGTGTGGAATCAGTCCCCTGAGGATGCTTGTGTGCACGTCTTGCCTTGGTTTTGGGGGTGTGTGTGCTGCTCGTGTCTGTGTGTTTGGGTGATTGTGCAGGTGTGCATGTGCTTTGGACAGGTAGGGTGGTAGGAAGTGTGGATGGGGCAGAGGTGGGAGGGATGAGGGACTGTTGGAGGAGGGACACTGCTGCCATCAGGGAGGACTCCATGGACCTATTGCTCCTCTGTAGGGCAGACATACCCGTTGAGATGCCCTCCATGAACGACACCAGCTGTGTCAACAGAGTGGTGTGTGCATGGAGGACAGTCAGCATTGCTGTCTGCCCTACATGGAGCTGCCGAAGGAGGTACACAGACTCCTCACTCAGGGCAGCATGGGACACAGGGGCAGGGGGTGCGGTGCCTGGCTTGAAGGAGACACGCTCCCGAGCACGGGAGCCTCCACGGACCTCAGGAATGGGAGCCAATGGGAGGGCGGTGGTGGTGGTGGTGGTGGCGGGGTCAGACAGACTAGCTGGGGTGTTGTGGCTGCTGACACCCGCATCCACAAGGGAGTCATCCTCCGAGCTGCTGTGGTCCCCAGCTGAGGTGGATGGTGCTGAGGACTCCTTGGTGTGGCTCCCCTCGCCCTCCGTGCCACTGGGTCCCTCTGACCACTCGTCGGACGGTGACCCAGTCTGGCTCCGCTGCTCCTCCTGGTCCATGGAGCTGTCCCCTCCTGTGGCTGTGGATGTATCTGCAAACAATTAGGGAAACAGACAAACATCAGTCACCTGCACTGACCGCACACACCACAGTAAGTACAGCACATCACAGAGCAAGCCCTGGCATCTCTAGTAGAACATTGCCAAAAGTCATCACACAGATTAGGAGAAGCCAATTGTCAGTCTGATGGTCAACCATGGAACAGACACCCCTCCTGCCCTTGCACCCATCTGTCTGGTGCCTGTCTGATGGTAAGACCCCAGTGTGGACACATGCACCACCTACACAGTAGTTGGACATTGCTGAGAACACGGTGAAGTATGTGAACATGCCCACGTCACATCTCTTGCCACTGAGTCAGTGCAGGTGTCTGTATAAATGGACGGCCAGAGTCTAAATAGAAATGCATGTGATGCATACCAGCACCAGACCCCATGAAGCACCCATGTCCGGATAGTCAATGCCACAATGGGGTGCATGTTGCACATGTCACTCCCCTGCAGGATCACTCTTAGGAAGTTTAATGCCATGACACAGGCATGCCTGCAAAGTCATACATCACTGTCTCCAGTCACATGGGCATGGCAGCCAGCCAACAACAGTCTGCACTGTGTCACAATCCTAGGACATGGGGAAGGCAAGTAATGTAACTGACAAGTGCACATGTCCATCCCCCAAAAACCACATCATCTGAACTACTATTTGTCCACGTCATACCAATTGGACATATGGGGGACATGAAACACAACTCTCTGAACATGAGCACCTCACAGTGTGCTGAGAATGAAAAACAGCTGCCTGAAAGTCACAGTGGCATACACCTGTCTGCACAGTCATGTGATCAAACACCTATAAGTCACAGAAGTCTTGTCTCACATGGTCCAATAGCAGATGGCATGCTGACCTCTAACCGATAAACATCACAGGAGTCCCGACAACGTAGTCACAGCACAACGACACAGAGGCAGACACCTGAGGGAACATTTCACTGAGCACAGCATGTCAGCTGATACACAGGAGTGGGAGTACAGAGTGTATTGTATGCCCTGGAGTAGGCATGACTGTCCGGCTCCACCTGCAAGATGGATGAGCCCTGGTCAGTAGGCAGGTGGCTAGGCATGTGTGACACACTTGACATACATACTCCTGAGGCCCAAACATTTTACCCACCCGCAGCATGGGGGTGTGGCAAATACCCCAGGGACATGTGGTGATTCTGATCTGCAAGTGGATCACATATCAAAGTTACACCCAGACTACATTGCACGACTCAGGCATTGTGTGAGCAATTGACCCACCCATGAAGGCTAACACAATATCACGGGAACAAAAGCTGTCACCCACCTTGAGCAAAGCAAAATGCAAGGACCCTGTACCCGAGTGACACAATTATCCTGAGCGTAAGGAGCACACCGGCCTATCAGATGGGTAGTGGCCATGTCACAATAGAGGGACATGGGTACTGGACAACAAGACTGATGTACTGGGGAAGTTAAACCAGGCCACAGGAGGGCACATAGAATGTCAGACAGAGTTCACAGTGCAGTCTTTGACTCACCCCCTCCTTGCTGCTGTCTGCCCTTCAGCTGCCCATCCAGCTCCGGGAAGACCACCGGCAGGATCTGGAGCATGTGGGGGGTCAGGGTCCGGTGTCCGCCCCTCCTGCGAGGAGGCGACAGCTTCAGCTGGACCCTTGCAATCCTCCGGGTCCAGCCCCGAAGGTCCTGCCACCTCTTCTGGCAGTTGCGGATCCGGCGCTTGTAGACCCCCACGGATCTGACTGCCCGGACGATGGCCAGCCAGATATCCTGCTTCTGATGGGCATCAACCTGTTAGGATGACAAAGTGAAAAGGCCATTACTACACATGCAACATATCCGTGCATCACACAGTTGGAAATACATGTCTCAATCACAGGGGCATATGATGTACACAGGCAGTGCAACGAGGGCTATGGACAGTTTGCCAGCAGTTACTACATGGTATCATTGCATGGGAAGTGAACCTTGTTTGAATGCACTGTTACTCCACTGTACCTGTTCAGTGCATGTGACTACACACTTTGGGGGGTGAGTACTACTCAGTGAGCATGCTAGCCAGTGGTGTGCACACTGTAAATCCTGCTAGTCAGACAACATACACAATTAGTAAGGCAGTGGACAGCACACTCACCTGCTCCCCTGGTGTCCCATACAGCTTGCTGTACTGTGGAAGGAGGTTGTCCAGCAGGGCCTGGTTCTCCTCATGGGTGAAGGCTGGGGCTCTCTCCACAGTACGTGCATTGCAGTAGCCAGAGGATGCAGAGACAGCAGCAGTGTAGTGGCAGATGTCGTCCTGGAGCATGTAGTGCAGGCAAGTGAGCCCTCAGGGGAACAGCCAGCATTATATGTGTGCTGCAGAGGCAGATACTGTGCCATGTGTCCAAAGTGATAGGTCCAAGTTGTATGCATCTTATGAATCTGACCAATACATGGAATTGCAGCACCAAGACACGCCCACAGCATCCTTCAAAAATTTCAACTTCATGACACCCATGAATTTGCAACATTGTTGTGGCTGGCCAACTAAATTCACTGCATCAGACTCGTTGAAGCTTCAAAAACGCGTCCGTTGCCATGCCAGGCCCCAGCCAATGCGTGCGCACCGATCGGACCATTGCTGTACAACGCGTACCCACGATACAACGCGTACCCGCTCACATTCAATGCAATGGTCCGTGCGGGCACACCGATCGGACCATTGCTGTACAACGCGTACCCACGATACAACGCGTACCCGCTCACATTCAATGCAATGGTCCGTGCGGGCACACCGATCAGACCATTGCTGTACAACGCATACCCGCTCACATTGAATGCAATGGGCCGGCCGGGCACACCGATCGGTCCATTGCTGTACAACGCGTACCCGCTCACATTCAATGCAATGGGCCGGCCGGGCACACCGATCGGACCATTGCTGTGCAACGCGTACCAGGCATACAACGCGTACCCGCTCACATTCACGTGGAGAGGTGTGGTGCAGCGGCCAGGGCAGCTGACTTCGGAGCACAAGGTTCACGGTTCGATCCCCGGCTCCGGCGGCAGCTCAGCACCATGTGACTCTGGGCAATAGCTCACTTAATTTCCACTACGGCCCCAGCGCCTTGAGACCCGTAAGGGTGAGTAGCTGCGCTATATAAAAACGGACTTACATTTTTTTTTACTTACATTCAATGCAATGGTCCGCGCGGGCACACCGATCGGACCATTGCTGTACAACGCGTACCCGCTCACATTCAATGCAATGGTCCGTGTGGGCACACCGATCGGACCATTGCTGTACAACGCGTACCCGCTCACATTCAATGCAATGGGCCGGCCGGGCACACCGATCGGACCATTGCTGTGCAACGCGTACCAGGCATACAACGCGTACCCGCTCACATTCAATGCAATGGTCCGTGCGGGCACACCGATCGGACCATTGCTGTACAACGTGTACCCGCACACATTCAATGCAATGGGCCGGCCGGGCACCCCGATCGGACCATTGCTGTACAACGCGTACCCGCTCACATTCAATGCAATGGGCCGGCCGGGCACACCGATCGGACCATTGCTGTACAACGCGTACCCGCTCACATTGAATGCAATGGGCCGGCCGGGCACACCGATCGGTCCATTGCTGTACAACGCGTACCTGCTCACATTCAATGCAATGGGCCGGCCGGGCACACCGATCGGACCATTGCTGTGCAACGCGTACCAGGCATACAACGCGTACCCGCTCACATTCAATGCAATGGTCCGTGCGGGCACACCGATCGGACCATTGCTGTACAACGCGTACCCGCTCACATTCAATGCAATGGGCCGGCCGGGCACACCGATCGGACCATTGCTGTACAACGCGTACCCGCTCACATTCAATGCAATGGGCCGGCCGGGCACACCGATCGGACCATTGCTGTACAACGCGTACCCGCTCACATTCAATGCAATGGGCCGGCCGGGCACACCGATCGGTCCATTGCTGTACAACGCGTACCCGCTCACATTCAATGCAATGGGCCGGTCGGGCACACCGATCGGTCCATTGCTCTACAACGCGTACCAGGACAGGTCACACGCATATGTCACCATGCTGGTCACTGGTGAACCTATGCCAGCCACATTTACTATCCAGGGACTCAGGGGCACACCTACAACACCACACCCAGTCCACACTGTCTATGAGGCATGTGTGGCAGCATAACCTTATCTGTGTATGGGGGTGAACATGTGGATTTTGGGGTGGCACTTGGGGGCAGACACACCCAGGCTGTGCACATGTTAATGGGGACAGGGTCCTTTGTGTGTTGTGCACATGACCACTGTGGTGTGCAACTTTTCATTTCTGAGCATGTGTCATGGTCACATTTCCAGGTTGTGTATGTGTATGACATGTCACATACCCCCAGGCTCACATGTGGGAAGGCATGTACGTCACAGGGTGGCCCATTCCAACAATAGTGATGTCCCTCCACAGTCTGTGTACATGTTGCGTATCACATGTCTCTGACTCCATGTGCACAATGGGAGACAGTCTCCACATCCACGTGGTTTGTGCATGAACTTTGATGGTGTGTGTGTGTGTGTCACAGACGTCCATGTCTGTCCTGCAGAGGCTACAGGGGCCACCACCTGTGGGTGTCATGTTTGTTTTTCTGACGTGTACATGATACGCCATGTCATGCCAGTGTCCCTGTGGCCAGACAGGCTCCCTGGGAATCTACCTGTCAATGAGCTGTGATGCCTGTGGAGCATCTGTCCAGACATGTCTTTGTGGTATGTGTGTGGAACGTGAGAGCAGTTAATGTGTACTGTGACACAGCCTAATGGTGTCCCATAGCACAGCCTGGAACCAGTTGTCAACACTTGTTGAACAGAGAGATGTTAGATGATGTCCATGTAGGTGCCATATATGTCCAAACGGGACGACACACACATCAAGTACTTGTGTATGTTGATGATGTGTCATGTGAAATTGAGTATGGTGAACGGCACATTGGTGGGGTGACTGACAATCTTGCTTTCTTCACCTATGCACTGCAGGGCTCCTGCTGTCCATCGACCATTCCCAGACCTGGAAACGATGGTGGAACGTGACAGCATCCGACGGTACCGCTTCACCAGGCAGCTGATTGAGGATTTGGCAGTGCGGTTGGCCCCACATTTGCAGCCTGGCCGGCCGTATCCTACAGCGCTGACCCCCAAGGTGAAGGTGATGGCAGCCCTACACTTCTTTGCCACCGGTACCTTTCAACACACTGTGGCAACTACTGGTGGGATGTCACAGACTATGTTCAGCCGTGTGCTACGCGATGTTTTGGGGGCAATGTTGAGATACCTGAACCAGTACATCTATTTCCCAACACGTCAACGACTCACTGACGTCAAGAGTGACTTCTATGCCCTGGGGAGGATGCCACATGTAATTGGCTCCATTGATGGGATACATGTGGCTTTGATACCACCACAGGCACATGAGCAGGCATACCGGAACCGTAAACATTACCATTCGATCAATGCTCTGGTGGTATGTCTTGCAGATATGACCATCACACATGTGTGTGCCCGTTTCCCCGGTTCGGCACACGATGCCTACGTGATGAGGAGTAGTCGCATCCCGAGGATGATGTCACAGATGCCGAACCAGCGTGCCTGGCTTGTTGGTGTGTACTGACTTTGTACAATTGTGTGTGTTCTGCTATGTTGTTTTCCGCACACATTTTCAAATCGGCTAATGTGCAATTGTCTGTCTGTAGGTGACTCGGGATACCCCAACATGCCGTGGTTGCTGACACCCCTCAGGAACCCTGTGACACCAGCCCAGATGCGCTACAATGAGGCACATGGTCGGACGAGGAGGGTGATTGAGCGGACCTTTGGTCTCCTGAAGAGCAGCTTCCGCTGCCTGGACAAGACAGGAGGGCCCCTCCCATATGCCCCAGCAAAGGTGTGCAAGATTGTCATCGTCTGCTGCATGCTACACAACCTGGCAGTGCGGAAGGAGTTGCCTCTCATCCTGGATGACGATGACCAACGTCCACCACCTGTGGAAGATCCTGGCCTGGGTCACGATGCCAGTGAAGATGATGATGGTGATGTCCGCACACAGCTCATCACCAACCTCTTCAGATGAATGTGAGTCTCCAGAGGGTTGTAATGTCAATGATTTGAGTTTGCATGATATGTGTGTGTGGTGCTCTGGTGCTGTTTGAGTGTGGCCATGTGCTACTTGACTGGATGCGTGCAGCGATGTGTCCTTGCAGGTGGTCTGTACTGCCCAACAGTGTTGACATGCTATCTTGGTTTTGTGTAGTTATCTCGTGACATGTATTAGACATGAGTATTGCCGTTCTGTGCTGTTCTTCAGTGGTTTTGACTGTGTGTCATGTCTGTCCTTCACAGGGTGCTGCTGGAGTTGTCTGATCAACTTGGATCCCCCGAATCCATGATTCAACTTCCAAGGTGGAAGCAGTCGTTTCCCTACAGGTGATGTGCCACACACCCCTGGACTTTCTATCTTCTGCACTTTTTGACTTTGTGGCAACAGCCAGGTTGGATTAGCTTGCATTTGTAGTGGAAACGACATGTTGGAAATGTGTAATAAACCTGTGCTTGACTTTGGGATGTGCGTTGTCTGTAGTCACACATCTGACTGACATTTGCTTACTGCACCTGTTGTCTAGTTGACAGTGACTGTGAATAGGTGGCGTGTCTGTACATTCCACTGTACTTCGTTGCAACATCAGTATAGGTGATGAGTCTGATGGCCCTGGTGTGTATGTGTTTTGTGGCCCTAGTGGTGTGTCTCCCTCATATGTGTCACGTCGCCATGACTGACATGACAGTGTTGGACTTGCTGTAGCAGTTAGCATGCACAGTGTAATTTAGAAGATCAACATCTACATGACAAAAACCACGTTGGAATCACAACAGAGGCAGATATGGTGTATTGGTGAGTTTATTTACATACAGGTGTGAGGATGGTGCACAGGATGGTGGGTGCTGTACATAGAAATTTGGATCCAAAGTTCCCATGTGAATTGGAAGTCTTGGTAGCTGAAAAGTCCAGAGTAAAGTCCACAGTCATCTGATACATTTGGTCAACTAGAGCTCCCCATGTCATGTGGGAGAGTTGGCTTGGCTTCAACAGGGCGTGCAGTATGCACACAGAGGAAAAGTTCCAGAACAGGTGTTGACTTCCTGGGGATGTAGATGGCCATCGGCCTCTCAGTTTGGCCTCCTCGGACGGCCCCTCTTCTTGGGGGGGACCCTCAGGTGCAGGCTGCGGCGGTGCAGGGGACTCTCTGCCAGAGTCCTCCTCCCTCCCTGTGGCATTTGAAGTTGTTTCAGCAGCAGATGTTGTGGGCACACAGGGAGGTGAGGCCATGTTGGTGCTGATCAGGCGGAGGCATGTCAGTATGTCCCTATGCACCGCTGTCAGTTGTTCCAATGTGTCCCACTTGGACTCCATGCCACACATGTGTGTCTCGACACGTGACATGTGTGTCTCGACACGGGACATGTGGGAGTCCAAGCGGGCATGATGGGCAGCCTGCTGCTATTGTATGTCCTTGAGGATCCCCACTACCTGGCTGACCTCTCCGGTGCTAGTCTGGTACGCATCCGCGATGCGTGCCAGTTGTGGGTCATCATACAGTCCAGACCCCTCTGCAAGGAGAGACCTATGTCTCCCACCCCTCATACCACCCCTGGTGACACATGCAGGACCTGCAGTGGCACGCACAGGTGACCGTGGGCCCACTTGGGTGTTGTTCCTGGGCTCGTTGTCAGCAGCTCCAGTTTGGGCCTGGGTCCGTGCGCTGTTGTCATCTGTGGTCCTTGGTGTGTCCGTGTTGGCAGGGGTGGCCTGTGTGTTGGCAGTTGTTGGAGGGATGGGTGCAGGGGGTGCAGATGTTGGTCCTGCTGGTGCTGCATGATGACTCACACCGGAGGGTCCAGCTGGTTCATCGCCATCCGAGGAGTGCAGAGGCTGATCCACACCAGTGAGCTCAGTGTTCCCCGGAGCCTGGGACAGGGAGTCCTCCTGGTCTGCTGCTGTGTCCCCATCATCTCCTGTTTTGGGGAGAGACACAGATTGTATGTTATGTTTCTACTGGCATCAATTGTTCAAACACCTGACAGTTGTGACTGTACCTCTGGATGTGGGCCAGGACATTGGATTCTCCTAAATAGTGACAGTCAGTGAGTGATATTGGTGTAGCACATTGTCCTGCCAACCTGTAGCATGTCAATGTGAATGTTGAGGTGTGTGCATGACCAGCATTGGTGGTATTTGGTTACCATCCAGGCATCCTTCTCCCCCCAGCCCAGTTATCCCACCATGCGACGTGCGTGCATTGCAGGGAGTGCAAGTTTGCTTTCAGGATGTCAGGCAGTGGTGTTGTGCTGTTTGTTGGTGCACAGTTCCCAGCAGGGCCTTGTGCTCCCCACAGCAGTACCCAGTGTCAGCCATCTTGTGAGTCCTTATCTACTCCCTGTGATGTGAGCATGGTTGAGAGTGGTGTTGATGGGCCAATTGTGAAGGTGAGCAATATCTGTGCCTACAACTCCCATCATGCTATTGCCTCCACCCCCCTTCCCAGCATGCCCATCCTTCCTTCCTTTTGACTCTGCTTCCCTGTGGGGTAGGGTGCCTGTGCTGACAGGATGGCTGGGAGTGTTGTCCTGGCAGTTGTTTGGCTACAAGTCCCAAGAGTGTCCCTGTGCTTCACACAGCATAACCCAGGGTGGTGGTTCTTTGTGGGATCTTCAGTCAGGCTGTGAGGCATTGCATTCTCCCAGGTGGGTTATGTGGAGTTAGTGTTGAGGGGGTGTGTGAGGAGAGCTGCTTGTAACTATGGTCAGTGCTGTGAGTCCTCCTTCCCACCCAGCCAGATATCCCACCATGCAACGTGCTTGCATTGCAGGGAGTGCAAGTTTGCTTTCAGGATGTCAGGCAGTGGTGTTGTGCTGTTTGTTGGTGCACAGTTCCCAGCAGGGCCTTGTGCTCCCCACAGCAGTACCCAGTGTCAGCCATCTTGTGAGTCCTTATCCACTCCCTGTGATGTGAGCATGGTTGAGAGTGGTGTTGATGGGCCAATTGTGAGGGTGAGCAATATCTGTGCCTACAACTCCCAGTCCCTGTGCTTCACACAGCATAACCCAGGGTGGTGGTTCTTTGTGGGATCTTCAGTTAGGCTGTGAGGCATTGCATTCTCCCAGGTGGGTTATGTGGAGTTAGTGTTGAGGGGGTGTGTGAGGAGAGCTGCTTGTAACTATGGTCAGTGCTGTGAGTCCTCCTTCGCACCCAGCCAGATATCCCACCATGCAACGTGCTTGCATTGCAGGGAGTGCAAGTTGGCTTTCAGGATGTCAGGCAGTGGTGTTGTGCTGTTTGTTGGTGCACAGTTCCCAGCAGGGCCTTGTGCTCCCCAGAGCAGTACCCAGTGTCAGCCATCTTGTGAGTCCTTATCCACTCCCTGTGATGTGAGCATGGTTGACAGTGGTGTTGATGGGCCAATTGTGGGTGTGACCAATATCTGTGACTACCACTCCCATCATGCTATTGGCTATACTGACTTGACCAGCATACACAGAATTCCTTCCTTTGAGTGAGCTTCCCTGTGAGGTGGTGTTCTAGTGGTGGGTAAATATCTGTGAGTGTTTGTTGGTTCTATTTGTGCCACTGCCTTGCTGTATTTGTTGTTAGGTTTGTAGATCTCATGACACAGTTACATATCACTATGAGATGGCAGGTATTGTGTTTGTCTGACTAGCATTCACATCTTGGGATGAATATCTTTTGGTTGCTGTGTATTTGCTAAGTGAGCATGGTTTGCCTATCCCGTTGACTGTGATGTGTGTGTGTTGTCACACCATATTGTATATATTAGTTGTGTACTCACCAGGCTATGGGATGTCTGTTAGTCCGTATACGCTCACTGGTGGTAGGATGGCCCGCACCTTCTCCTCCCAGGGCCTGAGGTATACTGGTTTTGCAGGAGGGCCACTGCCGGTGTGCTGGCTGAGGAGGTAGTCCTTTTTGAGTAGTTCCCGGACCCTCCTGCGCACATCATACCACCTGTTCTGGATGTCTTCCTTTGTGCGCAAACATGGTGATTGTGCATTCACCCTGTCGACAATCCTCGCCCACATCTTGGTTTTCTGCGACATGGGGTCTGTTGTACCAATGTACCAAACAAATGTGGCTCTACCCTGAGTATCTCGTCTACCAGGTCTTCCAATTCACAATCTAGGAACTTATGGTTCTTCTTTGGGGGCATGGTGATGGGTGGTGGTGGTGATTGATGTGTGTGTGCAGGTGGGGGTGTGAGTGTAGGTTTAGCTGGGTGTGTGTGAGGGTGCTATTTGTAGGTGTGGTAATGGTGTGTGGTTTGTGTGATGTATGAGCTGTGAGTGTGTCTGTGGTTGCTGTGTGATGGTGTTGTGTGCTGGCAGGTCAGTGGAATTTGCACAGGATCATGGTAGGGATTTGTGGCCTTTATGTAGGTGGAGTTGGAGGTGTGTCCTTGTTCCATTTTTTTCCCTCCCTGTATTTATTGGCTTGGTGGTTGCTTGTTTGGCCCTTTTTTTTCAAATTTTTCCTTGGTGTTTTTGGTGCATGTACGAGTCGTTCTTGTGTCCGAGTAGGACGCTGCAGTTGTCTGGTGCGATCTTGTCCGACTCGTTCCCGCTGTGTGTCAGCTAGGTTTCATATGCGGCGTACGAGTCGGTCGCGTAGTATTGGGTTTCTTCGGCTGGGTTTTGTATGCGTGTCAGTCGTACGGCTTGTGCTCCGGGCGAGTAGGTCGTGTTTTGCACGCACAGCATCGTACTACGCGGGTCGGAGTTCGCGGGTACGTTTCGTTCGGGTTCAATCCGAGTGCGTGTCGGTCGGTTCGTTTCGCCTGATTTCCCGGCCGGATGGCTTATTTCCGTCCGGCTCAGTCGGTCGTTTTGTATTCCGTCCGAGTCTGTCGGATTTCACATTCATTTCATCGTACTACCCGGGTCGTGCGGCGCCGGTCCGAGTCGGTCGGACTAAATTCCCGTATTGAGTCGGTCGGTACATTTTCCGGCCCGAATCGGAATCGGCCCCATAGTATGTACTTCCAACCAAAGTATCTGGCTCTATGGACATCAGGCATCAAGTAAATTAAGCTGCCCATTTGGGGATCTGCTAACAATGTGCAAGTTTGCTTGGCTGTTATTAGCTCACAATGTTTTGCAGTGATCTGAAGTAGCTCACATCACTGAAATGTAGGTGACTCTGGCCTACATGATGTCACTGTGCTGGATTTGTGAGTGAAAGAAGTGACAAGGGAGGAGGGTAGTCAACAGATCACTACAAAAGTGTGCATTTGGACATATGTTTTGTTCAACATGTGAAGATGCACGTGGTATGTTAACTTATGAGTCATGCTTGGGATAGTGTCGAGAAATTGTGTGACATCACTTTAGACAAACAAAAAGTCACAAACCCATTATTTTTGCGTTCTTTTCTTGTACCCATACAGGTCAACACCCATCTGAAGCAGGACATCTGGATGGGCATTGCCAGGATTGTGCGGACCCTGGGGGTCTATAAGCAGCACAGCATTCACTGCAGGAGGAGGTGGGAGTACTAACAATGCTGGACCCGAAAGTCAGCTGAAGTCCAGCTCAGCGAGTCCTCCCAACATGGGAAGACCATGCACCGCACACTGACCCCACTAATGCCCGCATTCTTGAGGTGGCCTTTCTGGCACTTGATGGCCAGTTTAGAGCCCAACAACAGCAGCAACAAGATAACTTGTAGTGTGAATTGAACATGTTAACTAATTTTAGTTACAGCAACTCATTTTTGCATCTACATGAAGGTTGACACATATCCAATGCAGAAGAGTTTTTGAAGGTGTACGTTTGGCACAAGGTGTATGATGGAGTGTTTAGTACATGAATTTGTAGAAAAGGATACCACCTACTTTGTGTTCACTACCAAGAGACTGGTTTCAGCAGACACATGCCTGCCTAAACAAGAGATACTCATGAGTGTATGTTTGTATGTAAGAAGGACATTAGTACTTAACAGACAACTAGTTCTTAATGTGTCAAGTGTGATGATCCTTTTCATTGTGAGTGATCTAGGCTTGGCCCTAATACAGGTGCCATAGCATACAATGTAGACATGATACAGAGGATGTACCAGATGTCACCTTGATAAGTTGGTTTCATACAGACACAAGAGTGAGCCAGATTTTCGAATGCCATCAGATTCAATGGCTAGATTTTAGGTTCTATACATATCCAAAATGTGCTGAGAATCATAAATACATGTTAATTTGTATGACAAGTGACAGTTTTGCATGATGTCTTACTCCTTTACAAGTGTGGATGGAAGCTGGTCTAGTTTCTCAAAAAAATCTATGAGGGGCATGCACATTTAAGAACAATACAGACACCAATGCGTACACATTGGTGACACAGCAACAGATGAACAAAGCCATTGATCATTGTCTTTTCTTGTGTCCAAAAGCTAAATATATGATGGAGTCAAAGGGACTACTTACTAGGCCATTTGGTGATGGAATGTTCCATCACATGCATATAGTAATTTCACATCTTGGAAAGACAGAATCAGGCTCAAGTTCTGACTCATTAGTTAAAAGTAGAAATCTATCAAGGTGATGTATGCTGCATATTGTGAGCTACATTTGTATCTTAGAAGTGGTCATGATTTATGTATCACTGTATGTACTATTTACTGTGATGCTGTACCAATTTCTATCTAACGTGCAAGCCACCATATTTTGTGAGAACCATTTTTACACTAGTAAATATTTTACCACTGATGACTAGAGAGATTCATGAGTTAAATGTGAATATGTTTATGTTATATACTGGAGTGTATTAGCAGTGTATCAAGGCCTATGTATTTACCTATGCTGTGGAGGTAAACAGACAATCCAGCCTACAAAGTGTTACACATAAAGCTTTTACAGCACAGGTATTGACATAGAGCATGAGACATTGATAAGCTATTTCAGTACAGGATGCATATAGTCATTTAGACATTTGACATATACTTGAAAAACTTGGAGTAAGTGCTAGCATTGTGAAAGGCCCACAAAAAGCAAACAGGCTTTCAGTGCATACACATTTTGATACAACATTGCAGTAATTGTTTCCACACATTGATACATGTGTACCCTTTTTTAGTCTCCCTTCTCATTCCACCCATTTTTCCAGGTCTCTCCTCCATATTACTATTCTCGGCCCCCTTGCCGATTTGCAGTTCCTAGTAATTTTCTGCTTGGCCATGACATAAGCAAGATCTTGGAATTTCCCAGTTACTTTTGTTTTAGCTGTATGCAGGAACCATCCCAGCAGGCAGTGACCTGGAGAGCGAGGAATCTCCCTCTCAGTGATAGTTTTGACCACAGTTATGACTTCCCCCAACAGGTGCTCAGGATGGGACACCCCCAGAGCATGTGTAGGATATGCACTTCCCGTTCCGCACAGCGGGGGCAAGCTGCCTCCTTCGATTGGAAATATTTCCTAATTCTCATCGGGGTAAGGTACGCCCTGTTCAAGATATAATAATTTATTAACTTAAAGCGCATATTTTGCGAGACCTTTGTTGTCCTTTCTACTATGGCATCCCAGTCTGCTTCAGGGATCGAGATTTCCAGGTCTTCCTCCCACTGCATTCGCAAGCGCTTCATTGGGCGCTGGAGATCATTACATATCACTTTGTAAAGACATGAGACCATTTTGATTGTGCCTGCTGACTGGGCTACATACCAACAGCAGCTCAGCGCCCGTGACTTTGTGGACCCGGTACCCCAGTGTTTCCTGAATGATGAGGTGAGGGCCCTGTGAAGGAGGAAGTGTCCTTGGGACAGATCGAATTCTGCATGAAACTCATCAAACTGGAGTTACTCAGAGTTTCTGAACAGATCTCCTACCGTAGTCACCCCCACTTCTATACAGGCATTCAATCCAGCCCAGCTCCCACCATGGGGCAGCTGTCGAAGCATGGTGAGAAGTAAATCAGGAGAGTAAGGGGTTCTACTACGAGTCTTTTGCAAGAATCTGGCCCAGCATTGGGCTGTGACTCTGAGCACTCCGGTGTCTCCATTGGGTTGCTGTCTTACGCGCAAGAATATTTTGGTGAGGTCAGAAGACGCTGGTGTAAATGGGTTCCGGGCCCTGTCCGGGTTTCTTCCGGACACCATCCACTGGATCAGCCAATTTAGCTGTGCCGCAATATTGTAAGCTTCAAAGTCCAGGACCGCCAGCCCTACAGTTACTATGGAGCGCTGTAACATACCCAGTGCCACTCGTCTGCGGCCCGTGCCCCAGATATATATGATACGACTTGTGAGTCCAGGTCCCAGAACTTTGTCTTGGGGATCCACACCGGGAGCATGCCAAAATAGTATAACAATTGCTACAATGCCACCATTTTCAGAAGGGCCACTCTGCCCACCACTGACAACGGTAGCTATTTCCAAAACTCCATGGAGGAGCGGATGGAGTGAATCACTCTACCTACATTGCCCTCTAAGAGGTCAGAGGCATCATGTCCTATCTTTACTCCACAGTACGCCAGGCATCTGGGTTCCCACTGGAGGTGATCTAGCTCGTCTGCGGAAGCCCGCTGCATGTCATGGGGAAGAGTTGGGACTTCGACCAATTTACTTTCAAGCCCAAGAGCAGACCAAAGTGTTCCAGCATATACCTCACGCCTAGCAGGTCTTCTCCCGTGTCTCAGAGGAATAGGAGGAGATCATCTACATACAAAGCGATGCAGTGTTGTGAATCCCGCACTGTCAATCCCCTGTAGTCTCATCCCATTCATGATCAGGAGGCCAGAAGCTCCATACCGAGTGCAAAGAGCAGGGGAGACAGAGGGCATGTTATGTTATGTTATGTTATAGGCATTTATAAAGCGCGAGCGGTTACCCAAAGGTGTCCTGGCGCTAGCTGCTCTCAACTGTGCATTGGGGTGGAGGGTATTTTTACAAGGTAAAGAGCCATGTCTTCAGTTCCTTCCTGAAGGTTAGGATATTAGTTGTGTTTCTCAGATAGAGAGGGAGATCATTCCAGGCCTTGGCAGCACCGGCAATAAAGCTTCTCCTCCCCATGTAACTTTTTTATAGATGGTACTGATACCAACTTAGCGCCAAGGGAACGAAGAGTTCTTTTAGGTTGATACCATTTGAGATGCTGTTTAAGGTAATCTGGGCCTGTACCTTGCAGTGCTTTGTGCACGATGCATAGAGCTTTAAAGCGTACCCTTTTCCTGACAGGCAACCAATGGAGTTTTTTGATTTCCTGGGAAATTGGTGTAAATTTCGGGGTACCAGTAAGCAATCTTGCCGCCGCATTTTGTAACAATTGGAGCTTGTTCAAGAAACGTTCTTGAATATTTAGGTAAAGACCATTGCAGTAATCCAGCCTAGACATAATAAGTGCCGTGACAACTGTCCGCCGGCTGTCTACCGGTAGGAAATGTAGTATTTTCTTAATCTTTTGAGGGTATAAAAGGTGGCAGAAGCTACTGCATTTATCTGGTCACCAAAATTGAGCTTGTCGTCAATTATCACTCCTAGATTCTTTACTTTCCTAGCGGGTGTAGGGAGAATGCCCAAAGTATCCGGCCACCAATTGGGGGTCCAGAAGTTGGCATCATTTCCGAATAAAATGACCTCAGTCTTACCTGAGTTAAGTTTCAGGAAATTTTGCGACATCCACCTCCCGACTGCCTCCATACAGTCGTGGAACTGAATGTCTATTCCTACTCCCTGTCCTGGTCGCAGAGCCACCACAATTTGCGTGTCGTCTGCGTAAGAAGTCAGGTCAAAACCAAAAGAGCCAATTAAGGAAGCCAGGGATGAGACATATACGTTAAAAAGAGTCGGACTAAGGGAGGAGCCCTGAGGTACTCCGCAAGGCAGGGAGAACGGTTTAGAGTAAAATTCATCCAATGCCACAATTTGAGATCTGCCAGCTAGGAAGGACTTCAGCAGCTTCCATGCCTTACCCTGGATCCTGCATGCTAATAATTGGTTCAACAGTAGGTCATGATGGACCGTATCAAAGGCCGCCGATAAGTCTAACATAATCAAGGCGGCCTTGCCTCCCCTATCCAATACTTCTCTAATCTCTTCAGTGGACTTAATGAGGGCGGACTCAGTGCTATGTCCTTCTCTGAACCCATATTGAGTAGGGTCTAAGGCTTGGGTTTCACCTAGGAAGGCACTGAGTTGTACATTCATTGATTTCTCGACCAGTTTGGCCGGTAGAGGGAGACGTGAGATTGGACGGAAGTTGTTGGGGTCATTGGGATCGAGGTTGGGCTTTTTCAGCAGTGGCAGTATTGAGGCAACCTTCCAAAGTTTAGGGAAATGCCCTGCATCGAACATTGAGTTAAACAGGGAGGTGAGTACAGGGGCAATGAGTCCCGAAGCACCTTTGATCACTGAGACTGGACAGGGGTCATAAGGGGAGCCTGACCTTGCTGCCAATAAGAGCTTCTCTGTGTCAATAACAGATAATGGCTCAAATTTATCGAAGACAGCGGCGCTCCTTCCTTCCAACTGTGTTACCGCCCCTGTAGTGCTTGGGTGGAGAAATGTCGAGAAAATGACCTCTACCTTATTTAAAAAGAATCTGGCAATGTTCTCACATAGTTCCTGGCTCGTCTGGATTTTTACAGGACGGGGGAAGCCAGATTAGAAACTGTTTTAAAAGTTCTTTGACCGAGTTTTTGTAAGAGTAATTCGGTTTGTAAAGAACTCTTTTTTTGCATTAAATATCATTAGTTTATAGATGGCAAGACTTTGTTTGTAGCGTTTTTCTCCGCTTCCTTGTATTCTTTCCTCCAATTCCGCTCAAGGGATTTACAGTTAAGTTTCTGTTTCCTTAGGTCCTCCGTATACCAAGGGGCCGTTGGTTGAGATCTTTTGGGAGACAAAACTTTTTCTGGGGCTAGTTTGTTACAGGCTGTTTCTAGCCACTTAGTATAGTGCATAGTGGCCTCCTCTATTCCTGTGGGTAGTTGATCCACAGTTGATGCAAGCGCATATTTTAAGGCCATGCCCTCAATTTTATTCCAAGCCCTGCTTTTGATTAGGTTCTTCGGCCTCTTACTGCCCGTACAATGCGCGGGAAGGGCCAGCTCAAATTGCACGGCAGAGTGGTCAGTCCAAGTAAGAGGCAATAGACCCGAGAAGCAGAGTTGTGGATGGTTAGAAAAAATTCCATCTAAAGTGTGTCCTGCCACATGTGTAGGACCTATCACCTGTTGGCTGAGGTCAGCACTTTTCATCATGTCTAAAAGGGCCCTCGTATCTGGTTCCAGATCCCTGTTGCATTCCTCGCTCCACTCTCTGTCTCCAGGAGATAGTCTTCCCTGTGTGCACTTTGGCCATTGGGTCCGCATACATTCATTTTGTCCATGCTAGGAAACCTTTGCCTAGGCCCACCTTTCGCAACACCTCATAGACAAAGTGCCATTCAAGACTGTCCAATGCTTTCCCTATGTCCACTGCAAACCCAGGCGCTGTAGTTTTATCATAATTATCAGCGCCTATTATGTCCAGCATTTGTCTGATGTTAATGGCGTATGCTGACCGGGGATGAAACCCACGTGATCAGGGTGGATCAGTTGCGGCATGTGGGATAAGAGCCTGGTCGCTAAGATCTTACTCAATATTTTATACTCAATATTTAACATTGACAGCAGCCTATAGGCAGTGCGTTCGTGGGCTGGCTTTCACGGTTTCAGTACCAGGATTATGAGTGCTTCCCTGGTGCTGTCAGGTAGCGTCCACGCAGTCCAGACCATCGTGTATAGCGACACCAACTGTGGCAGTAGTTCCCCTGAGTAAGTGGCATAGAACTGTGATGGGAAACCATCCGTTCCAGGGGTTTTGTTATGTGCTATGGCTTGATGGCTGCTCTCAATTCCTGGGGGGATATGTCCGCACCCAGCGCCTCTGCCTCATCTCTTCCTTACTGTGGAAGCCGTAAACTCTCCATGTAGTCTCGGATTACAATAACGTTCTGTGTTGGGGCACTACGATACAGGTTAGAGTAGTACTGAGCAAACACATCGTTGATCCCCTCTGGAGTATACCTCCTGTCTCCCCCCTCATCCTCCAGACCCTAACTTGTCCCGTCCAGAATGTGTGCAGCCCAAATATCGCTTAAAGTCAAAGAATCTCAGTCATTCCGTCTGTTTCGCTACTTCCTCTTTAGCGTTCTGCAGTTCCGGCTGGAGTTCTGGGTGCCCTGGACTTCTCTGCTCAAGCTCTCTAAGGTCTCGCTCCACAGTCAGTACCTCACTCAGGAGCGTGTGTCTAATCTCTTTGGTCTGCACTAAGCATTGGCCCTGTAGGACAGCCTTGAAGTCATCCCACTCTACCCGGGGGAATGAGGCCGTTCTGTCATTGTTGTTAAAGTATTGGACTATCTTCTCTCAGATCCCGTCCCTAAAGACTGGATCTTCTAATGATTCTGTCCGGAGCCTCCATGTAGGAATGGAGGGCCTGCGGTGTGTCCATTTCATGCCGAGGATGAACGGATTGTGGTCCGATATCGTTCAGGCCAAGTATACAACCACTTGGACTAGGCTTTGTATGTCTGCGGTACATAGAAATGTGTCTAGGTGGACGTGGATCCATGTAGGGCAGAGAAGTAGGAATAGTCAGGGTCGTGGGGGTGCAGGGTTCTCCAGGCATCAACCAGTCCCCTGTGGCGCCGCCAGTTCCCAAAGGCCCGGGCAGGGTGGATCGTCTGGGAGTCTCGCAGCAGTGGGTGGGATCTTTCCAGATGTACATTAGTCACAAAGTTGAAGTCCCCTCCCATAAGCATAGAAGGTGGTCTGATCAGTGTTAGGGACATACATGTTCACAATATTCCGTGCCCGGCCCTCTAATCAGCCTCACACTACTACATAATTGCCTTCTGGGTCTGTTAGGGTGTCTATATGCTGGAATGGAACCTCTGCTCTAATCCAAATCATCACCCCTCTTGCGCATGCAGAGTATGTGGTGTAGAGCGGCTGTCCATGCCATCATATCTTCAGTGCCTGCCCCTCCTTTGTCATGAGGTGCATCTCCTGTAGTAGTGCTATCCGCATTCCTCTCCTATTAAGGGAGGAGAACACTTTATATCTCTTTGACATAGTGTGCATACTGTGTATATTCCAGGATATACATTTGTACATTAGTGTGCCTGTTATCTGTTATCGTAATATAGGGTGTCCGCACATCCCCACCTCTAATCCCCCCATCTACAAGCAGCGTATCTCCAAGTAGCACAGAAATAACATTCAAAGCGAAATGACTCAAAACTCCCCAATAGAGAAACCTCCTCCACTGATTTGTGCCACCACCTCTACTACGCTCTGCCATCCCAGTTGCACTTCAGCTAGTGACGGCGCCGCCGGGCTACGTGGTGTTTTCCCGCATCGAGAGAAGTGGCCTGTGTTCACTGCTTCTGCGGTCTGTCTGCTATCCCTTGTTGCTGACTTTGCTGCAGCCAGTCCTCCTGCTGCGTCTGAAAGAATTTGGTGCTATCTTGTGCCACAACTCGCAACCTGGCTGGAAAAAGCATGGTATATGGAAGGCCGAGCTGGCACAACTGACGCTTAGCCTCCTAGAATGAGGCTCTCTTCTGTTGCACCTCTCGAGAGAAATCTGGGAAAATTTGCACTTCTGTGTTTTCAACTTGGAGTTCTCCTTTGCGGCGCGCCTGCCCCAAGATGTGGTCATGATCCTTATAATGCAGAAGGTGCGCCACCACCAGTCGTGGCGGGGCTCCTGGCATGGGTGGGCACGCTGGGATGCTATGTGCTCGCTCGAGGGTGAAGAATATAGAGCGGCCCTCCGAAGACACTTCAGTTCGCAGACACCGCTCGACTTATGCAATCATGTCTATGCCCTCCACTTTCCCCCGCAGTCCAACTACACGTATATTGTTGCGGCGTGATTGATCCTCTGCATCTTCTGCTCTGAATTCTAGTGTGCCGATTTTGGATTCCATAGTTTTCATGCGGTCCTCCGTCGACGCAAGTGTAGGTATTATGTCTGCCAGGGCCTGCTCCGTGGTGGCGACCCTCTCCGCCAATTGTTTGTGGTCCTCTCGCAAAAGACCCAGATCAGACCTCAGGGTGTTGATCTTTGTCTCGAGTGCCATTTTAGATGCAGTGACATCCAATAGTGAAGAGACTTTCTCTGGAGTCAGTACAGGTGACTCCCCCTCACTCTCCAGTGCAGTGCCCGTTGCACCCCCAGGGTCCAGTTCCTATCTGCGGGAAGTTTTGCCCATGTTGCTGCTGCTGGCACGTCTCTTGTCTGAGTAGAACGTCCCTTGCAGGTCTCCAGAGCATGGCACCACTTCAGACATTATCCCTTCGTTGTCGTCCAGCAGCACTAGCCTTAGTCTCTGTAGCGTCAGTTCCACCATTGCATTTCTATGGGTCTCACGTGCACTTGGCAGCTGTCAAGATCTGCTCTCTACCAGTCCTCGGGAGGTGCATGAGTCATGCAGCACATTGCCTCTCTCCCCGTCCACCAGAGGTCTGCCGGGTCCAGTTTCAGGCCGATCTTTTGGTGGCATCGCTTCCTGTATCTGGGTGGGTAGGGGCTCTGCCACTCGAGAGCCCAATGGGTTAGGCCCTCCTGCTGATTCCCAGCACCAGTCACATTGGCCTCTCTCTTCTATGTTCTTTTGTTGAGGGTGGGGCACCCCCTGGTACCGGACCCGCTACCCCCCCCAGGGCACCTGCCGATCCTCAGGCCAATTGGGCTTGGTCATGCCTTCACTCACCACCCGCATGCTTCTCTCATCGTGCAACCGTGCCTTGCCGCTTGTTTGAGCTTAGTCCTGGGCTGCGCAGTTGGGCCGAAGTTCAGGCCTGTATCTAGGTGGACAGGGACTCTATGACTCAAGAATCCAATGAGTTAGGCCCTTCTGCTGATTCCCAGCCCCGGTCGTGCTGGCCTCTCTTTAATATTTTCTTTGTTTAGGGTGGGGAACCTGTCCGCTGGTGCCTGTTATGCTACCACCGGGGCGCCTGCTGATCTGCAGGCCGACCTTCCTGCGCCATGGCCCCCCACCATCCCTTTGTAGTTCTTACTGCGGGGGTACTCCTGGACTCTACTTCGCGGACACACCTCACCTCAGGCCGCTTGGTGGGGCTCTATCCCAGGCCACACAGTCGAGCCAGCATTCTGGCCTCACGGCTCCGGAAGCAGGATCTCTCTGCCCCAGGGTCGTAAGACGGATCGTCACACACCTCGCTGCCTGCCTCAGAACTCACTCTCGCAGCTCCCCAGCAGTCGGCCCGCAGCACAAAGCCAGGTCAGTGGTTGCCTGTGGGGGGTCTGGTCGCGCTCCGTACTTCTGCAGCGTTGATTGGGCCCACCCGGTTCAGCAGCAGTGGGCCCAGGGTTTATAGCAGTTCGTCTGTGCGGTAGTCTGTCGCCATTTTGTTACTGGCTCTCATGTCCCTGCTGTCACGCTGTTTAGGGTTTCAGGGCTGTTTACAACCAGTTGGCCTGACTCGCTCGTGTGGGCATAACTATAGGAGAACACTGGGGGTCTCGGGTCAGCCTGCTAGTCTCAGGATGGCGCTGGACGGAGCTCAGCAAGGCGCTACTTCCTCCTCCAGCGGTTAGCCACGCCTCCCATATAGGGGCTGAACTTTGCCTCCACCTACAAGGCCCAAGTATACAGCCTGGCCCTGCCCTATCTGGCTCTTGCTTGCCTTGATAGTGGGACCTGCCCTGTGCAGAGATGCTAGGACCTTGTGGAGGTGGATCAGGTGGTCCTGCCAGGTGGAGCTAAAGACAGCACTATCATCAAGATAGGCTGTACTATAGGCTACTAATCCAGCAAGGTCTTTATTCACCAACCTCTGAAAGTTGGCAGGGGCATTCTTCAAATCAAAGCGTTTTACAGTGAAATATAAGTGCCCATCTGAAGTGGAAATTGCTGGCTTTCTTTTTGCTACAGGGGTCAGACCTGTCTACCAGTACCCTGATGTGAGATCAAAGGTACTCACATATGTGGTTACCCTTAACCTGTCACTTAGCTCATCAGCTCTTGAAATTGAGTGGGCATCTGTCTTGGTAACTGCATTGAGGCCCCTGTAGTGCACACAAAACCTAATTTATTTTTTTCACCCTGGAAATGAGGCTTGGGGACTAACACACTGGGCTGGCCCAGGGGCTCTCTAAGGGTTCAATGACACCCATCTTGCTTAGCTCAGTTTTGATTATTTCCTTGACATGATCAGACTGCCTGTATATTTTGTTTTTGACAGGTAGGCTGTCACCAGTGTCCACATCATGTGTACACCGGTTTTTCTGTCCAGGGGGTCAAAGAAAAGTGTTCAGCAAACTGGTTTAAGACTTGTCTGCAATCATTCTGCTGTTGGGCAGAGAGGGTGTCTGAAAAAAAAAACTCCATCAACTGACCCATCTTTAGGGTTGTGAGAGAGAAGATAAGGGAGTGGCTCACTCTCTACCTCCTGTTCCTCATCTGTAACCATAAACATGGTCACATCAGCCCTGTCATTATAGGGTTTAAGGAGATTTACATGTATCACCCTTTTGGGGTTTCTAGATGTGCCAAGGTCTACTAAGTAAGTGATCTCCCCTTTTCTCTCAAGGATAGCGTAGGGCCCAGTCCATTTGTCCTGGAAGGCCCTAGGTGCCACAGGCTCCAAACCCACACCTTCTGCCCTGGTGGCACTCCACCATGGCAGCCTTTTGATCATATATTAACAATGGTAGAATGCACACCGTCCTTAATGCATTTTCAATGTTACTGTTCCACTCTAAGCAATGTTTAGCATATGCTATCATGGAGCACGCTTTATAAGCATTATAGTATATCCCAAAGCAGCAGGAGCCTCGTCAGGCACCCTGTCCCAGGATGCACTGCAATAATGTCTGTAAACCGTTCAATAAAGTTCAACTACTTTTGTCTATTTTCAATCCATTTTGTTTCCTCAATAATCTTCAAATCATTTGAAAACATTTCTCATTTCATTCTTCATTTCAGTTCAACAAGTGCCTGCCAAGCTTTACTCATGAGACACTCTGAGATTCAAAATTTCACATAATCAAACGTGGATGCCTAAACCAAATGCATTTCGGGCAATTATTGCCCTTCTTCAGGGGTAACTACAAAAAAATCAAAGTAAAAACCAAATGTTATCGATGTATACTCCTTACACATTGAGAAGACTCCTGCCCCATAGTGTCAATCTACAACGAGAATATCCTCTGCACCACATAACCATACCCTGTAGCCCGTAACCTGTACATAATCTGTGTGCTGCATACTGCCTGTGCCCAATCTCTCACACCCAAACCACAATCAAACATGCATGTGTGCCAAGAACTGCATGCAACCCACAACAGTGTGCATCATCAAACTTTTTGAAATGTGCCACAGCTGCAAAACTAAAAAGATTTTTATCTCCACCCGAAAGCGTGTAGCGGTGTGTGTCAATCCTCCATGTGAACACAATTGAAAACCGTCGCAGGTATGCTGAGTGTTTATAAAGAAAGTCACGTGCATACCCAAATCATGTAACCCAACCTTGTGTGCCAAGGTCCACTAAGTAAGCGACCTCCCCTTTTCTCTCAAGGATAGGGTAGGACCCAGTCCATTTGTCCTGGTAGGCCCTAGGTGCCTATGGCTCCAGAACTCACACCTTCTGCCCTGGTGGAACTCCACCATGGCAGCCTTTTGATCATACCAGAGCTTCTGGAGCTCTTGGCTGGCCTCAAGGTTTTTGTTTGCTTTTTTCATCTATTCAGCTATCCTTGAACGAAGTCCAGATACATAATCCACAATGTCTTGCTTTGGTTCCTGGCGGGGTCTCTCCCCTCCTTCCTTGACAAGACAGAGGGATACTCATACAGGGTATTCAACCAAAAGTTCAAAGAGGGAATATCCTACTTCCTTTTGAGGCACCTCTCTGTAATCAAAAAGCATACAAGGTAGCAAGACATCACATCTCCTTCTGAGTTTTTCAGAGAGTCCACCAATCATGTTTTTTAGGGTCTTGTTAAATCTTTCAACAAGCCCTTTCATCTGTGGATGGTATGGTGCAGTGAACCTATAGGTCACCCCACACTCAGCCCACATGTTTCAAGTATGCAGAAATGAAGTTTGTACCTCTGTCTGATACTATCGCCTTAGGAAAGCCAACCCTAGTAAAAATACCAAGGAGGGCCTTGGCTACTGCAGGTACAGTGTTGGTCCCTGGGGGAATGACCTCAGGGTACCTTGTGACATGATCCACTACCACCAAAATAAATGTGATCCCTGATGCTGCTGGAGGGTCAAGGGGATCAACAATGTCAATCCCTACGCTTTCAAAGTGTACCAGACCACTGGAAGTGGAATTAAGGGGGCCTTCAGGTCGCTACCTTTCTTGTCATTAGCCTGACAGGCGGCACAGGAGTTGCAAAACTCCTTCACCTTCTGTGACATTCATGGCCAGTAGAAGAGATTAACTAACCAACTCCAGGTTTTTGTCTGGCCGAGATGCCCAGCTAGGGGAATGTCGTGGGCCTGTGTTAGGAGAAACTCTCTAAACTCCAGAGGCACTATCACTATCCTAGTGGCACCAGGTTTGGGGTCTCTGGCCTCAGTCCTCCCAATGGGTCCTGTGGGAACCACTGACTCTTCCCTTTTCCTGATCAGCAGCTCGCTGTCTTAGGGCCAGATGCATCAAGCTATTTTGCGATCGCAAACAGTGCGAATCACAAAAAATGAGCGTTTGCGATCGCAAAATAGCAATATGCAATGCACCAACCCAAATCGCAGAATATCCCAAGTATTCGCTAAATTTTGCGAAGTCCAAATTTGCGATTACCTAAATCTGCGAATCCTTATTAGCGAATACCATTTGCGAAGTCGCAAAGCAATGCATGAAAAGTCGCAAATTGCAAAAAAATAAGGGTTCGCAATTTTGCATTCGCAAAATACCACCAAATCAAACTAGGTGGTAACCAGGTGAAAACACTCAGAACAGGTGGGAAATATCAGGAAAGTATTTAAACAGGCCCAGAAGGCCTCAGAATGTTTCACTATGGCAGCGCTCTACGTCATGGCGAGGAGGGTGAGGCTAAGAGCAGCAGCACAGAGGAGAAGAAGGATACAGGAGCGCATTTTCAGGGTGCGTGTTACTCTGTTGGGGCAGACAGAGGAGGAAATCTATGAGAAGTATAGATTGAATGCAGCAATGATATATGATCTAATTGCTGATTTAGACCCACTACTGCAGCCTCAATCTCGCAGGACACATGCCATCCCCACCCATGTGCAGGTCCTGTGTTCCCTGCACCTCCTAGCGTCTGGTAGCTTCCAGGGGGTAATAGCTAAAGCTAGCGGAGTGTCACAAAGTTCACTTTCACGTTTCTTCAACGCTTTCCTGGACGCTATGTTGCTGCGGATGCGCCAACACATCAGATTCCCAACCACCCCACAGGAATTGTTTAAAACTAAAATGGACTTTTATCAGATAGCCAACATCCCCCATGTAATAGGTTGCATAGATGGGACACATGTAGCCATATGTCCACCCTCAGTGAATGAGTATATCTTCAGGAATAGAAAGTCATATCATTCACTGAACATACAAGTGATATGCAATGCGAAGTACATCATCACGGACATAGTGGCAAGATACCCAGGTAGTACGCATGATTCCTATATCTTTAGGCACAGCGGCATACATACACGTCTACTTGGGGGTGAATTTGGAGAAGGATTCCTGCTTGGTCAACACATTCCACTGTCTCATGCATATCTACAATTTATGGTGAAAGATCACAGTGACTAAAATATATGCTGTTTCTCCACAGGTGACAGCGCATATGCTGTGCGTCCTTTTATCTTGACACCATACCTGCATCCAACACACCTAGTGAACACCGGTTCAATGCAGCACACAGGGCAATGCGAAATGTGGTAGAGAGGACCTTTGGGCTGCTGAAAAGTCACTTTTGCTGCATCCATAAAACTGGTGGTGCCTTGCAATACAGGCCATACATCTGTTGTAAGATAATTGCCACATGTGCCATGTTGCATAACATAGCAACTGCCAGAGGCGTACCACTTGAAACATCAGATAGTGACCCCGATGAGGAAGAGGATAACATGCACCCACAACATGCAGGAAGTGCAGCAAGTGCAGCTGAAGGGAGAACGCGACGTACAGAAATGACACAGAATTATTTTTGATGTGAGTAATAATCCAACACAACAGTGTTACTTTGCCAATGAGATTTATTTAAAACAACGTAAACTGTTGTGTTATTGCACACTTGCATAGCCTGAATATAATGATGTATACACATACTGGTATGTCATGGTACTTCACTTCAGTCCAGACAAAAGTAGTTACTGGTTGCTTCACCAGTAACAATTGCTGTGGACATGGCCACATTATTTCCTGCATCCTCTCACTCCCATTGCCCGTTCTGGGGGTCAGACACACCCCTTTGTGAGCTCTCTGATCCTGCTGTATTCCGTGTGCTGTGCCTCCTGGAGTCCGGCACTGGTGCCAAGCTGCCACTGTGGCTGGAGGCATCCTCACTCCCCCCCCCATTATACTACTGCCAGCAACAGCTTTGGTCTGCATCTGCCCCACAGCATTTGTGACTTGGACAAGTCCCTTGGCAACATCTCCGCAGCAATGGCTCATTTCCAACTGCATGGCTATTGCACGTCGGGATAGTTGTGCTGTAGCAGTACTGAGGTGGTTGGTGGCCCTAGTGTACCCATCCAAGTGTCCAAGTAATTGGGTGTGTCTTCTGCGATGGGACACCTGATCTTCCTTTAGAACCTTGCATAGGTCCCTGAGTGCTTCAGTCATCTCTCCAAATTGTTCTCTGCTTTCCCTGCGACCTTCCTGCACAGCAGTAGTTAGATGTTTGATAATGTCACTCATGTCCCCCATTTTGCATGCAAGGGTGGAAAGGTGTCCCTGCATTAACCGCATGTGTTTCACCTGCAGGTGCTGTACCCTTAACATGGCCCTCTCTAGACCATCCTGCGATGTGGAACTCTCGCCTGTGCCAGATCTCACCAGTGCTGCTGCCCTGCTTCTCCGAGATCACATGTTCCCACGTCGCAGCTGTTTGCGTGGTCTGGATGTGGGTGTATCCACTGGTTGTGCTATTGTGGGCTCAGTTTGTCCCTCATCCTCTGTTTCCAATGCTGGCAACGGGCCACAGTGGTCTTGCGTTTTTTTGGGGCTGGTGTTGTGGGTGCTGGTGAGACTGCTATGTCCTCTTCTGACTGGGACTCACTCTCTGGTGGTGCATGTCCATCATTGTCCTCAGACTCTTGGTCACGTACATCTGTGATGTGGAACAGTGCATGATTAGTTGGCATTTAGGACATGTTTCCTGTTTTTGTACAAAGTTTTGTTCAATAAAAGTTATTTTGAATTACAGTGTGTGTGTGTGTAGACTGACTTCACTGGCACAATGGATTAGAACTTATCTTGTTTGCTAGACACTAGACTTCCCTTGTGGTTTTCCTGACTACAATTCCCATAATGCATTGGTGTGTCATAAGTAAAACATGGACTGAAATACTATTTCCTGCACAAGCCAGATCTGATTTAAACATGCTGTTAGCTAACACTGAAATGGGGAGATGAAGTTGCATGCATCTTACCTTGGGAGGTACTGGGTGGTGCAGAGGAATCTATTGTTGTGACTCCAACTACTGCCTCCGGCTGCAGGGTAAATTCCACAAGGTCCTCCATGGCCGTGGGGCTGGCTTGGGTTGATGGGCCACCTCCAGTTTTTTTTGCTTCCGCAAGCCGATCCGCAACCCTTTCTTTGGCACGACTACGCAGGTCGTACCACCTTTTGCGCAAATCTCCAATGCTGCGGTGAGCCACTCCCACTGCAATAATTTTCCTTTGCATTGCCAGCCACAATTTCCTTTTTTCAGATTCAGGGACGTGCAGTGAAAGTTTCCCCAAAAATGTGTCATGGCTCCTCACCACCTCTTCGATTAGTAACTCTGATTCCTTCTCACTGAACTTCTTCTGCCTTTTTCTCTCCTTCAGGGGTGTTTCCTTAGCCATGCTGCTGTCTGCACCAGTTTAAATAAGCACAAACTCTTCTGAATAGCAGTTCTCCAGTAGTCTGCCTCCTCCTCCTCACTCTCAGCACACAGCTAACTGCATGGGTGTGGCCATTTCCTGGTTCTGACATCATCCTGGTGAATAGTATTCTGGGGCTCGCTATTTGCGAGTCGCAATTTGCGAGTCGCAAATAGCGAGTCGGTATTTCACAATCGCTAATTGCGATTGGGATTTTTAGCGATTTGCTAAATTATTGCTAATATTTTCATGCATCGCATTTGGCGACTCGCAATTTGCGATTCGGTAAAAATCGCAAATTGCAAGACGCAAATGAGACGTTTGATGCATATGCCCCTTAGGCTTTCAAGAGTGGGACAGGGTCTCTGCCCCTGGAACAGATCTTCCATAGAGGGTCCTCCTGGTCCTAAGAGCTCTGCTGTGTAAGGCTCAAGCTCCTGAGGCTCAGTTCCCTCTGGGGCTGACAAGTCTTCTCCCTGAGGAGAGGGGACGTGGTCTGGTGTCTGTTTTGAAGCTGGTTTCCCAGACTTCCTGCCCTTTCTTTTGGAAGGTTGGTCCATCATTTCAGGCTCCAACACTTCTTTTTCCACTTGGGTTTTGCTTAGTGTCCTTGTTTTTACACACACCTATTGAGGTATTCCCAGCATTGCTGCATGGGTTTTCTTTTCTACCTCAGCCCATGCTGAGTACTCCAAATCATTTCCAAGCAGACACTGTACAGGGATAGTAGAAGATACCACTACCCTTTTGAGGCAACTAATCCTACACCATTCTAAAGTCATCAAGGCCATGGTTTTCCTTAGCCTGATTGTCAGTGTTGAGGGCTGTATAGGCATGTCTTGGGAGATATTGATCTGGGGAAACCAGTGGCTCAGACACCATGGTGATAGTGGCACAAGTGTCCTTCAGGGCTTCCACACTAATCCCATTAATATTTGGCTCTTGTCTTTATCTCTCCAGGTTACTGGGTCAGACAGCCACGCAGACCGCCAGGATAGCTATATCCACCCCTCTCTAGAGTTGCTTCAGTGAGCACCTTGACCTGGTCATGGCTCACCTGTGATCCCATCTGGAGACTCATAACTGCATTTGCTGCAGGTGGACTAGAGGCATTTGTTTTGTTTTTACAGCTAGGGTTTCCAGTTTGATGTCCAGTTGTCTTGCATTCAAAACACCAAGCCTCCTTGGGATCCCAGTTTTTACCCTGGTACTCAGCCTTGGACTGTGGCCCATCCTCCTGAGCAGGTTTTTGGGGGCCTGAAGAAGACTAATTTTTGTTTTCTACTTTTTGGTCACCATCTTTCCCTTGGGGCGTCTTTTCGGCCTCTTTCTTTTGGTCAGCCCCACCAGTGGTAATTTTATTCACACTTGTTTTGACCAAGTGGTCTGCCTTCTTCCCCAACTCTAGAGGAGATAGTGGGCCTAGGTGTACCAGATGCTGACATAACTTCTCAGTGTAACAATTACACAAAAGATGCTCCTTCATAGTTAAATTGTAAAGCCCTTCAAAGGCATTCACATTTTTACCTGTTAACCAACCACCTAGTATTTTCACTGAAAAGTCAGCTAATTCCACCCAGGACTGACTGTGGTTTTTTTGTAGTCTCCCTGAATCTTATTCTATACTCTTCTTTGGTGAGTCCAAAGCCCTCAATTAGGGTACCCTTCATGAGGTCATAAGACTCAGTATCTTTTTTAGGCAATGTCGGGAGTCTATCCCTGCATTTCCCTGAGAATAATACCCACAAGAGAAGAGCCCATTTTTTCTGATGACTTTCCTTCTTAAACAGGCCCTCTCAAATGTAGTGAACCATTTGGTGATATCATAACCATCTGACTATTTAGGGACAATCCTTTTGTAGAGTTTAGAATCATAAAAACCTTCACTCTCCCTATTTATTTGTATACTGCCACCAGAGATAGATCCTAGGCCTATCTCCTTCCTTTTCTTTTTATTTCCAGGAGCTGAGCTTTTAAGTTCAGTCTCCTGGTCAATCTTTCCAGCATGAGGTCCTCATCTGAGGGGTCTCAGCTGTACCCCAGGGGATTGACTCATGTCCATCCTCAGTATTATCTTAATTGACATTATCATCATCCTCAGACTGGGCTACCAGTTCTGGATGATCTTTTTTAAAACTGAGCTTTAGTTTTTGGAGATATTCCATAGCCTTTACAGAGGCCCCTGCATCTAGCATGGCTCAGGTCTATGTAAGGGGTCAGGTCGAGCTCGTGATCCTGGCTACTGGTTTCAGTCATTATTTTTCTAAAGTTGGGACCTTTTTATGAAGTTAAAAAATAACTACACACTAAATGCTTTGGCCTAACTAAAGTACATATTTTTGCATTTCTAAACAGTTTGTTTCAGGGACTTAACCAAGACCCTAGCAGTTTAATTTTAGAAATTTGGCAAAATAGACCAATCAAACATTTTACTAGCTAAAGATAATTTTGGGATTTACTCATGTGGTCAAATATTGACAAAGTGTTACCATCAAATGCAAAATCTTCTATCCCACAGATGAACCACCAAATGTAGGAAGCTGGACTCTCTGCACAGTGTACTTCTTTGTAGTACTTTATATAGAGAGCCAGATTCCTACAATATCCTTATACTGCACTAAGCTCGTTATTACAAGCAACAAAGGCCAAACATTCAGAGGTGTAAACGGTTCCTGTAGAAATGTTATGGATAGGTGAGCGACAAGGTCATCCATGGTATAGGAGCTGTGTATTGACCAAACTGTGACCAAATAGTTTCAGGAAATTTTGCCTACATGCATGCATTTATGATAATGTCTAAACACAGTTGGAGAGCCTGAAGCAGGTGTAATATGAAATCTTGTTAAATTTATTGTGATCTACGTTCATGATCTGTTCTTTTACACAGATACAATGATCTATTGTATATGTCTTTGGCAGAGGCAAAGAAGGCAGGGGAGCAGCTAGCTACTGCAGTACAGGTGCTGCCAACACTAGCGACAGCAAGGGACCCAGACTCACATAGGGTGAGGGGAGTGCTGTGGAGGTCTCCAGCTCTAGTTCATCTTCTTCAAGGACCTCCTCCAGTGAGCAATCCCTAGTGGTGGCGGACCCACCAGGAAGTGTTACACCTGCATCCTTGTCCACCACCCATCTCCGCCTTCCCTGCTGCTCCCCCCATTTTACCGCCCGCACTCCGAAAAAGAGTGTGGTCTCCTTTGCCCCAGGCACCTCAATTCCTGTCCCTGGCTGTGCTCAGTGAGGAGGCTCTGGGCTACGAACAATTGTTGTAGGGGAGACTATCCTGCTGAATGCCATCCAGGGGCTTAGCGCCCAGATACAGCACATTTTAGGTTTTCTGGAAGACATTCAGTGTGGTATGTCTGATGTACAGCAGTCATATCAGGCTCTGGTCTCCTCCCTCCCTGACCACAGCCTTGCAACCAGCTCAACCTTCTGCCCCACCTCCCATCCCTTACCCATCCTCATTTCTCATGTCCAGCCCTGTACAAAGGACGCACAAACATTCACATGCAGCCACTTCAACAGACCCAAGCAGCACACACACACAGGAAAAACCAAAAGAAACAGAGGCGCACTGAGAAACATGGATCCACCACACCCACCACCACAGACACACTCACCACACCCTTGACTGACAAACCCACTGACAGTGCTCCCACCACCACAGACACACTCACCACCCCCTCCACTGACATACCAACTGACAGCGCACCCACCACCAGAGACACATCCCTCACACCCACCACCAGCATACTGGCAGACACCGCACCAAACACTACACACAAATGCACCACCCCCGCTATATGTACCGTACCAACACCCTGTACCTCCACACCACACATATCCAGACACACTTTAGGAAGCACAGCTCAGAAAAACAAATGCCAACACTCACCCACACAATACACACCTAGCAAACAACAGACCACAAAGCTCCCAGCACATACCCCAGATCCACAGGCACCTACACCCTTAACGCACACTTCAGACATATCCACTCCATCTCCCTCACCAAACCTCAACCCCTCCTGAACATCCCATACATTTTCCCGAGAGGATGTCCTGGTTACCCTTGCCTTAATGCCCTCCACATCATAATCCCCCCAAATCTAAAGAAACCCTTCCGAGCTTATCCCTAAAAAACAGAAACCCTACCTTCAGAAAACCAAACCCACCCCTTCCCCTCCCAAACCCAAAGGTTCTGGTAAAAAAAGGAAAAAAGCTCCCCTGCCAAATACCAACCCTCCCTCCATCTCCCATGCCCAAAGTTTCAGATAAAAAAGGAGGAGATTTCTCCATAGCGGTTCATCCAATCCCCTTGTTATACCAAGGCTTCCACCTTAGGGGCCCATACATCTTTCTGAAAAGGAAGGTTGATAGTTTTCCAAAATAGGGTATTATCATTTGTGTCGGCAGCCTGTATTAAATTTGCCCAAGCCTTTTCTTGCATCTCCCTTTTCCTATTGGCCAGGGCTGTATCATAAGCTGTTCTCACTGTAGGGATTCTATTCCTATCCCTCGGTTCCACCTGTAGGGCGTTTTTCAGGTTTTAATTTGCCACCGTACAGTTATGGTCAAACCATCTCTGGCCCTTTTTCCCTGTGCTTATATTTCTGGCAAACAGCCTACCTGCTATTTCTGTCATTATCCTACAGAATGAACCCATAATAGAACTCGGAATTCCAATCCATACATCTGTTAAAATCATTACAGTTTTCTTTTATAGCTTTACCTAAAATAGCAGTATCGATTAAGTTTGACCGTTTGAGGTGGATGCCATTTGTACCCTGGGTTTCTATATTATCTGCAAGTTGCGGACTGTTAGAAAAGGAAGTTTCCAGTTTAAAGACTGCTGCCAAGGGGTAATGGTCACTAAAATGACTAGGGGTAACCACATAGGATTCCAAAAGATTCTCTCCATTTTCAGAAAATAGAATGGTGTCACTGGTGGAACTACAACAATTCCTTTAGAAAGTGGGTACAAGTGGCGTCCCTGTCTTAGGTAGATATTCTAGAAGCTCCAGGGTGTACTTAAAAATGATATTGTTTATTGCCTCCCCATGCATATTATGTGGAAAATGTGTCAATACCGCCTCATTATACTTGAAGTAGCCACAAATTCTGGACTTTAATCTGTCACATTTACCTATATTAAAATTACCAGCCCAGATTAAAATATAGTCACATTTAATGTTCCTCTTAAAAAGTTCCAGCTCTTTATCAAGATCAATAATGACTCTAAATTTGGTGTTATCAAAGATGTTATTATAATGATTAACCAGAACAGTATTAAGTTGTTCATCAGTTTGCAAGTGGAGCATTTGGAAATAACAAGAATTAGTGTAAGAACATTTTAATTTCAACAAAGCAGTTATAGGTATTAAATGAACAAGCCCCCCCTTCGGGCCTATCTCTGAGAGTGTGGCTTAGGTCAGAAATGAAGAATATCCTTCCACGTGGAAGTCCTCCACCGACCATGTTTCCTGTAGGTAAATTAGATGTGATGTTTTAATTATATC
Source organism: Calotriton arnoldi (assembly GCA_963921515.1). NCBI lineage: Eukaryota > Metazoa > Chordata > Amphibia > Caudata > Salamandridae > Calotriton > Calotriton arnoldi. The sequence goes on from CAWUFW010006982.1 coordinate 361,497, forward strand.
CTGCCATTCTGAGTTCCCAAATTTATTTTTTATCCCCGCAATATTCAGGATTTAAATACAAGATAAGTGTTAGCAGAATTATTGACGGGTTGAACCCCGCTATCCATCGTATCTTCAACAATATCAGGTAGTACCCCACTGTCCATCCTATTTTCAACATTACTGTTTGATAATGCCCCATTATCCATCCTCATTTGATCCTTATCTAGATGTTGCAAGTCCTTTGAGGTAATCTCATTGGTTTTATCCAAATTTTGATGTCAATCCTATTCATCACAGTTAGAGAGGGGGACAAATCGATTTAGTGTTGGGACTGTAAAAAACGTACAAGGTTTGGATATAAGGTCAAGTCGATGTGCATGCTGTCTAAAGGGGGCTCCAAACTGGGTTGGACCTATCTGCATGTTAGGGAACATATCTGGTCTATAGAAGAAGTCAAGTGGTTCAGCTATGATACTCCCTCGTGTAGTCTACTTATGGTTATTCCTATGTGTTAGTTCCCAAAGGAAGGATTTAACTACCTTGGGGGAGCGAAAATGCACCACAACAAAGTCATCCTGCCCGATCTTCTTAGAAGGTACTATCCAGTCTACCGTTCTTACCATAATCACTTCTTGATACAGGGGATTAATATCCCCTGACTGTTTAGCCAACCAGTGTACCACGTTGTTTTTCAAGTCCCTCCATCATTCATTTGAATGTGATGGCAATTTGGGAACATTTCTTAGAACCATAACATGCGGGGTAGCCTCTGGTGGTAGGTGCAAAGTAGCATTAGGACAAGCTACAATGTTTGAGGCAGTTATACTTTTTATGGGTCTTAAGGGTAGGTGCGTAAGGGCCGAACAAGGGGTGCATGGTAGATGTGATTTATTTATAGTTGGACTACCCGCTTTGGAGAAAATAACCCCAGACGTTTCCGGTCTCTTTAACAGTAATAAAACCTCTTTCACAGATGTCTCCAATGCAGCTATCCTTTTCTTTAGTTCTTTCAGACCACTTGCGAGCTTTTCCTCCAAAATGCCCATCTTAGCATGCAAGTTCTTTAGTGTCAGTTCTGGATGTTGTTTTATGTTAGATGTCTAATGCTTCCAGCAGAGTCTGGGAGTGCCACTGATCCCACTAGGCCGGGTAGGCGTTCCCCCCTTCTTAGGCCCAAGGTTCGGCCTACCTGGTGGCTGTTGGCTTTTCTTTGCCGGAGGTGAATCTAACTCACCAGCTATGGATTTTTCAATAATAGAAGGGGAATCATAGGAGATGCAGGGGCCCTGCACTGGGCAGAAACAATTTTTGTTATCTGGCTCGAAGGCCCCATGGTTGGAAGGACAGTTTTGTCATTAGCCTTTTCCATTGCTCTGTGCAAAGCGGTCTTGGTCGCTGCCAATCTCTCCTCAGAATTGATGATTTCACTGTTAAGTACACCTATGGCGTTAGATAGTTTGTAATGGCATTGACTGGCTCTGTTGTGTTTAGACCAGAGCAGAGGTCTTCAAACCTTTTGATGCCGAGACCCCCCTGCAAAATCTTTTAGGCGTAAGGACCCCCTCCTGACAAAAATTTCTGGAACTTGGCACTACTCTTCATTGACAACTATCGACAACCATAAACACCCCCAATTCCCACAGCAAATCATTTTTACTGTGGGGAAATAATATTAAACAGTGTTTAGCAAACCAAAGGTCAGTGAGCGTGGGGGCATAGTCAAATGTGTGGCTAAAAACAAAGGGCCTCTTTTATGAGGAATTGGCATGGGGCAGCGCCGCAAGTCTTCTTGCTGCGCTGCCCTACACCAATGTGAAAGGGCAGGAATGCACCTTATTTATGAAATATGGTGCATTCCTGTCCTTTCCCCCTGCGTTGGTGCACAAATTGCTGCCTAACGCCAATGTAGGCAGGATTGTTTTTGTGCAGGAAGGGGCACTTTCCTGCACTAAAACAATCCACAGAGGGATTTTCCACTTTCCATGTGTGCTGCAGAATGCAGCACACATGGAAAGAGTAAATAACGTGGAGAAATGAAAACATTTCTCCTCATTTCGCCTGCTATGGGGAGGAGTAAGGTTTTGCCGCTGCCCTAGGTCTGCATGGTTTTGTAAATCTAGGGCAGCGTCAAAATCCATAGGTGTTGCGTGGGAACACCCATCGCAATGCCCATGGAACGCCTACTTGACATAGAGTAAGACAACGCAGCGACTTGCACTGCATTGTCTTACTCCATATCTATGAGGCCATGCAAAGCCATGCAGGGTGACTTTGCGCCACCTCATAGATATGATTGAGCCGCTTGTGCCGCCGGAGCTTCAAAAAAAGTGACGCTTCGGCTGTGTAAGCCTCTCATAAATCAGCCCCAAAACATTTTGTTAGCTCTTTAGGTCTTTCACCATCAGGTAGCTACATATAAAATAATGGGTAGCTTAAATGAAAAAAATATTTTTAAAACATTTTACTCAGAGGCAAAAGCAGTGTAGTACATTATGAAACCTTTATTAGTTAATGCACTGCTGAGGTCTGTGTGTAACCAGAGAGCCACAAATTTAAATTTGGTTGGTGCAGTGGAGGTGCAGCGACTTGTGTATTTTTTTGCTACGAGGTCACAGCGTGTGACAGAAAGCACTGTGAATGTGTAAGTCATTATTTTCTGCTTGCATTACACACATTATAAGGTAGACTGCTACAAACTGCGCAAATTGTTTTAGGATAAAAGGGAGCTTCCAAAATGTGGATTTTACATGACCATAAGTAAAGCAAATTGTTTTTTGCATAACTGTCCCTTCAACACTTCCTCAGGGGTACTAAGCGCTGTGTAAATATAATTGCGATTAAAAGCATGCACTTCACAGCCCAGTTGTTAACTCTTAGTACTACCACTTGAAAAAAACAAATCTTTGCCATCACAATGCTTGGAGTGAATCGAGCAATTAAAGCCAGAACTACTCCCAAGCACCCTTTACGTTTGCAGATTAACTCATAGCGCAGGTTTGCATTTCACTCAGGAAAGCAGGCACCCTGGCACGAAGTATTGATTTACCTGTCTGCTAGGCCACTTCATTTCACAGCACAGAGGCCTCAATTAACTTAAGCTGAAGCAGTTTAAGGATCAGAATGAAGTGTCCCAGACAGTTATCATTTTCCAAAAGGAAGAGCACATGCTCTGGATTCCAGGCAGAAATGAGGCCTGGAAATGCGCGACCCCCTTCCCAAGACTCCACGGCCCCCCTGGATTGAATACCTCTGGCTTAGACCCTTCCTTCCTTGTTCTTGGATAAGCTTTCATTTCCCCATACTTGTTGCTTCATAATCCATTGACAAAGTCTTATTAAGGATAAACAGGAAAGCGTCTTACCAAATCCTGTGAATTATGTCCAAGATCACCTGGCTACAAGGCTAAAGAAAGTGGGCTTAGCCCAGCTTTGTCCAGCCGTGGTCTCTGCCCGGGCATGCCTGGGTGCGCCCCACATGCGTCCCATGCTGTGGGATGCCTCTGGAAGATTTATGGTGCTCTGGTGCCTCCAATCACTGTCCCAGGATGGAAATGCTGAAGGATGCTGGGGGGTGTAGTCTCTCCTCCCCCAGTGACAAACCAAGGTCCACGGCTGTAGCAGACAGCAAAAAGGGTTTTCTTCCACATCATAATCATGAGCAATTAAACTAAGTACACTTCGCATGCTAGAGTACGGCCTGTCACTACGTAAAAAGAAGACACAAGCTAACACAAAAATACATTACCACAGTAAGCCAACAAATTATTCTACACTTACTACCCCTCCATCCCCCCTAAAATCTGAAATAATAACTTAAAAGCAGAGTTACCTTATATGTAGTACAGCAGCAGGGAACTGTGACAGTCAGGAAATGAAATTTAAAAATCTAGATAGCAGTAAAAAAATTGCAGCTGAATGAAATTAAAAAATACTAAGTAAAAATAGAAAAGAATGGAAACTTAAAAAATGTAAAATAAATAAACTGTGCTGAATTTTTTGATGGAATATTTAAAAATATTCACAAATGTAATAAATATTTTAAATATTTGTAAAACGTATATTATACAAAACTATAACATTATTATTATAAACTAATATTACTAATTTATATATATTAAAAATGTCACTACAACAAATGTATATTTAATTTCTTTCCTAAAAAGTGTATGAAAAAAATGATGAATTACATGACATGATGTATCAATGAGACCTAGATAATTATATATAACAAGACAAATTATATGTCATCATTTATTAACATTAGAAAATATGTCAAGATGGCGGCCGCAACGGCGGCTGTGTGAGTGGCTTGCAGACGCTCCTCTGAGACCCCCCCCCTTGTCTGTCACCTGAGGAAATGGACACCGTGGCCGTGTAATGCTGTGGCGGTATCTGCTCTGGAACCCGTCGAGCGCTGCATACATCGGCCGCGGCAGATTGCGGTGTCCCGCCTGGAGTATTCAGCGGAATTGGTTTCAGTGGAGGCTTTGGCGTTTGAGAGTGGATGAACTCTCCGTGCGATCATCAGGGGTTGTAATGGCCCCGAAGAAAGTAAACAAAGGCGCTAAGACCCGGGGTGCCGCAGCGGCAACGTCCGTGGTTACGTCCGTAATCCCAGTATCTCCTGCTGCCTCTCCCGCGGAGAAAGGAAACAAGCTGGCTAGCCGGGGCGCCGGGGCACGTCAAGAAGATAATGTTTCCTTTCCCGGGTCTGCCCAGAGGGTGCAAAAACCACGAACGGTACCCGGGATTTTCAAGAAACAATTGGGCAGAGGTAAGGCTTCGGTGGATACAGGAACTAGTATATCCCCAGGGGCTGTGGCAATGACTGCTCTGCGCAACAAAGTATCTGTAGATGTATCAGGGGAGAAACATTGTTCTGTGACTTTGCCGGGAGTTGAGGCCTTGTTTATAGGCAAAGAGGTGGCTTTGCAGGGCAGCAGGAGTAATGTAGATGAGTTTGCGGGGACTGTGACTCATTTAACTTCCTCTGTTCAGAGAGAGGCATCTGCGGTTGGTGATACAGCCCCTGGCAATACAGAGGAGTTGGAAGAAATACTCGAGACACGTGAGACACCTGAGACGTTTAATCTTTATAATCCCTTACAACTAGTAGGTCAATCTGCTCAGTCCTCCCTAGTAGAAGGCTCGACTCTGGAGAACAGGAATCAGAGTATAGACAACCAAAATTCTGGTAGCCAATACCAGGAGGAGGAGGTAAATGTTGGTATCCCTCAGACTAATGGCCATTCAGATAAAGAACCAATTAAAGATATAGATTCGGGGGATTCAGGTGGTAAATTTTATTCAATGTCGGACCCCTCCAACTCCTCAGGGAACGAAAGTGAGGGGGGGATTGGGCAGATGATAAGAGCGACATGAGTAATTATCTACGGGATGATGAGGAGATGAATTTGGAGATGCCCAATGATCAGGGAACAGTGCGCAAATTAAGGGACACTATTAACCCTTTATTAAAAAAGATGCCTGGTACCGCTGGATCACTAGTGTGGGATTATTCATTTTCCCCTCTACTTGAGAGGAATGGTGGTTTGGGCGAGACCTCTGGAGAAGCACCCATTGCAGCCGCAGGGAGGGAAAATGAAATTACCCTCAGTACAATATATCAAATAATAATGGCGCATCGGGAAGAGACCAAGGTGGAGGGTTTGCGAACCCAGGGTGCTGTTCGCAAACTACAAAACACTGTGCCGAATTACTAAGACCTGCACTTAGATATCTACAAGAATTGGGGAAGCTGAGGAAAGGATATCAGCAGTGGAAGACGAAATAGTGCAGCAGAAGGCTACAATGGTATCTCTGCAAGCTCTAAGAGATGATATTAATTGGAAACTTATTGATTTGGAGAATCGTTCTAGAAGGAACAATTTACGTATTTTGGGAATACCAGAGGGACGGGAGGGCAATGATCCTAGGCAGTTTGTCATCGAACTGTTCTCACAAGCCTTCCCTGAACTTAAGCACTGGAATTGGGAGGTAGAACTTCAGAGAGCACACAGGTTCCCATTTAATCAACGAGGTAGAGCAGGGGGATCAAATGAAAAACCAAGGGCAATATTGATTTGCTTGAATAATTTTCTGTTGCGGGAATCATTATATGATTTGGCAAGGCCTGACAGGAAGAGAGGTGGTAAGGGTTGCAAAGTTTTTGTTCGTCCGGATTTCTGCCAGGCCACTGTTCAAAAGAGATGGCAGCTGCGACAACTGTTCTCACTTTTTCAGGCTAAAGGGGCACAGGCCTATTTGCTCAATCCGGCCAAGCTAAAAATCATATATAGGGAAAAAACACAATTTTTTGTATCAGATATATTAGCGAAAGAATTTTTGAGTACAATGTGAAGCAAATCTAGTGATAATTGTATAAATGTGTTCTTCGGTTACTAGGGGAATCTTCCTCACGGATCAGGGGGTGTCTGGCTTTTTTTCTTTCTTTTGGGGGGGGTCTGGGGAGTGTTATTAATCCACTACCCATCACCGAGGATATGGTCCTTATGCCTCATTTGGGAGGGGGAGGGGAGGGGAGTGGGGTAGCTGTGGGGTGGCAAGGGTGGGAGGAGGTGGGAGGGGGTGGGAGAAGGCACATTTGGTATTTGGTGTTTATATGGTATCAAGGTTATGATGCTTATGTTTTTGAGAGAGATTATGTTTTTTTTATGTTTTTTGAACTGTAGTTCAGGTTATGGGCAGGGTAGACAAGGTATGATTAACTTAATTGAATAACAATGATGGGTAGATTATCCATTTGTTCGTGGAATATATGTGGTTTAAATGATAAAAAGAAAAGAGGGGTGATGGCTCAAATTTTGCAGGTGATGCGTATTGATCTGCTTTGTGTGCAAGAAACTCATATCGCGTGGAATAATCAAAAGTGGCTGAATGACTTGGGTATGGATATACTCGGGTGTACCAGACAGAGTTCAACCACAAGAGGGGTTGTGATTTTGATGAGACATGGCCTGGGTGTTTGCAATCGGGTCAAGGAGGATGTCTTGGGGCGGTGGGTTATTGTGGAAATAACTTTTAATGGTTCATCATTGACGATATGCTCTATTTATGGTTCTAATCTGAACGACCCGGAGGTGTTGTATTATTTAAGTGTTGAATTAGTGGCATGGCCAGCCCCTTTAATCCTTTGTGGGGATTTTAATTTGCATTTAGAGGGTGGATTTGACATTACTAGTGATCGCCCATATATGGGTAAAAAAACCAAAGTTTTTAAAGCTACCCAAGGCCTAGTTAAAGAATTTGGGTTGGTTGATATATGGTATGCTTATAAGAAAGGTGTCCCGGGAGATACTTTTTACTCGGCTCCCTATAGAAAACATGTGCGCCTAGATTATTTTTTTATTTCAGCTGAAAAAGTAGCAAGTGCTAAGGTAGAGATTATGCCGAGGATAATATCAGATCATAATCCGGTCGTATTAGAACTTGACATTAGTTCTAGGGCCCAGCCAAAGGTGTGGACTTTTGAACGCAAACTTCTATTAGATCCCGAATACTGTAGACACATGTGTGATTGGATTACAGAATTTTTTTTAAATAATCGGGGAACTGCTTCTGATTCAATTGTCTGGGATACATTTAAGGCCGGGGTTCGGGGGGAAACACTCAGCTATTCTATAGCTAAACAACGTAAAATTTTGGCAGAAATTAAGGATGGGATGAATCAGTTAAGGCTATTAGAAATTGAGCTTATGGGGGAAGTAATCCGGCAACAAAATATGGAAAAAACTTTAAAGGCTATTGCAATTTTAAAAATGAAAATTCATCAGCATTTTGCAATGAAAATTGCAACGAAACTGGCTATATATAGGGCTCAAATTTATGAAGCGGGGGAAAACTCTGGCAGGATATTAGCAAAGAGATTACAGCAGAAGGGAATACTTAACAGAATTTATAGGATACAGGATCATCGTAATCAGATACAGGATTCCCCAGGCGAAATTTTGAACGTTTTTGCAAATTTTATGACAACCTATATACAGAGGAGAAAATAGTTGATACAGATGAGAAAATGATGGAATTCAGTTCTGATATTGAAACTAATAAAGTTACACAAGATCAAAATAAGGCTTTAGCAGCAGATATAACTTGGGAGGAAGTGGAGGGAGCAATATTGTCGTTAGCTATAGGAAAAGCTGTAGGTCCGGATGGCATCCCTCTGGAATTTTATAAGACATTTCGTCAAGCTCTAAGACCAGAACTGATGACATTGTTTCTCGCTGCTCAACATGGAATTGCACCAGATTCATGGCGTAAAACTATTATTATTGTTTTTTTTTAAAAAAGACAAACCTGAATTCTACCCATCCTAGTATAGACCAATCTCATTGATTAACTCAGATAGTAAGATCTTCTCTAAAATCATCGCTCAGCGCCTGGGATCGGTCATTACCCCCCTAGTATCCCATTTTCAGCATGGGTTCATCCCAGGTAGGGATACTGCCGATCACGTGAGACGAGTCATAGCTTTTTTGGACTGGGCTCAGGCAACTGAATCTGTATTGGGGGTGATCCTGTTGGACGCCGAGAAGGCGTTCGACAGGGTCTCCTGGCAATATATGTGGGAGGTTTTGCGATGGAAAGGCTTTTGTTCTCATTTTATACAAGCAGTTAAGGCCCTATTTATATGTCCGGTAGCCTCGATACGTATATCTGGGCAAGAGTCAGACTTATTTAATATCAGTAGGGGCACAAGGCAAGGGTGCCCGTGCTCCCCTCTTTTATTTGCATTATATATTGATTTATTTTTGAATAAACTAAATCAGCACACAGGTATTAAACCAGTTAGTTTTCGTAATATTGAGTATAGAGCATTGGCTTATGCCGATGATATAGTTGTAGTCTCTAGTGATATTGTTACAGCCCTTCCTTTAATTAAGTCATTGGCTGGTCAGTTTGGTTGTTTTTCTGGTTATAAATTGAACATAGAAAAAACTCAGGTACTATACTCAGGCAAGGATCCCCCGGCAAATATGTTAATAGTTCCTGAAGCAACATATCTAGGAATAAAAATCACATCTGTGGTTGATAAGATCCCCGAACTGAATATTCTCCCTGTGATGGAGAAGGTGAATGCAACCCTGGAAAGGTTAGACCACCTTCATCTGTCCCTTCATGGTAGATGTAATGTATTAAAAATGCTGGTCCTTCCGAAATTTTTATATATGTTTAGAACAATCCCTTTAGAGTTTTCTTCGTCGTGTTTTATTAAACTAGAGAGGATATGTTCCAGGTTTGTGTGGGGGTATGGAAGACAGAGAAGGGCATATAAGAAAATGGTTTTACCTAGACACCGGGGGGATGGGGCATTCCACATTTTACAATGTATTATTGGGCAGCTATGATGCAATATATGGGGCCCTTAGTAGTCGGAATTAAAGCTGAGATCCCCTTTTTATAGACCATCAATCTACGAATTTGGGCTGGGAGAAGAAATGAATGGTTGCTTAGTTAAGGTAATTGAGCCCAGTTATTTTAAAAAAACAAAATTTAAGATACTCAAGGCGGCTTATGCAGTTTGGAAGCAAATTAAACGGAAGCTACTGGTCTTAAATTTGAATGCCTACACCCCTTTCTCGGCTCCCGGGATATTGCCCATAATTTTTCGGGATCAAGTAACAATTAGATGGGGCCTAAAAGGAATACAATGTTTAGGGGATCTGTTTGACAAAGGTCATCTTTTAGCATTTTTAGACCTACAGGAGAAATATGGTTTAGGTAAGCAAGACTTTTTTAAATACCTTCAAATACGTAGCTTTTTGGCTAGGCGGGGGCAGGAACAGGACAACAATTTGGGAAAATCCCTTTAATTGAAAAAATGATGAAGAAAACACCAATAGGTCAATATTATCAACAGTTAGTGGAAATATTTCCGGATGATTTGGATATACGTAAAACTAAATGGGAAAACAAATTGGGAGTTGAGGATATCAATATAATTAAATCCCTTGAGCTTGCTAACCAAGTTTTAATGACTGGAAGAATACGTAGTCAGCATTATATGGCCCTCTATGATTTATATTATACTCCTAGTAAGGTGGCTCGATGGGGTGTAATGGTGGGGGACAAATGTAATCAGTGTGGATTATTTGCGGCGGATTCATCTCATATGTTTTTCTCTTGTCCTAGATTGGGTGAGTTCTTTCAAGGAATTGAGAGAAAAAAAAAAAAGAAAAAAAGGAAATATGTCAAATGTATTGTACACTAAACCTATGTGAAACATGGTTTTTTGCTAATGTTTGTAAAGAAAGTTATATGTAAAAAATAAAAATATATATGCAGGCATATTAAAAAAATTACAAATCTAAAAATAAAATTTATGTTAAATTATGTAAGTGTAATAATAAAATGTGAAGATATCAAGCACTACAAATCAACTTACAGTCCAAAACATACAATGACTCTATTTATTGATTCCATCCCTCACCATAATCCATTCAATAAGATAAGAAATAGTTAAATATATTCCACCCACTAACACCAAAATCTTTTTAGGAACATATGTGCATTGAAACCTTAATACATACTATTCCAACACCAAACTAAACTAGAATAAATGAACTGTTAAAATGAAAGGGTCATCATGAAGTATTACAAATCCTTTGTGAACTATCTAGGAGAGGGAGGTTGGAACCTGAAAAACTCAGATTTACTATTCCCACTTTAACCTAAACAAATTTGGGTAAGGTGTGGGACACGGAAGGATCAGGTTTACTTTTTCCACTCCAGCCTGAACTATTTTGTGGTAGGTACTGGACACTGAAGAGGTCAGATTTACTGTTTCCAATCCATTCTAAACCATTTTAGGGAAGGTGTTGGACACTGAAGGAATCAGATGTAATATTCTGATTCCAATGTGAACCAATTTGGAGTAGGTGTTGGACACTGAAAAGGTCAGATTTACTATTCCCACTCCAATCTAAACCAATTTAGGGTAGGTTTTGGACCATGAAGGGGTCAGATTTTCTTTTTGTACTCTACTTAAACTGATTTGGGGAAGGTGTTAAAACCTGAAGGGGTTGGAATTATTATCCACTGCAATGTAAACCAATTTATTAAAGGTTTTGGAAGTTGATGGGATCAGATTACTATTTCCACTCCAACCTAGACTATTTTAGGACAGTGTTGAACATTGAAGGGGTCACATTTACTATTCCCACTCCAATTTAAACCATGTTGGAAGAGTCATTAAAGATTAAAACACTACAATTTAATATTGTAAACCATTTTACAGAAAGTTACTCATATAAAAGTCAACATAATTACTAAATCATCCCAAAATAAAGTCAAGTAACATAAATTAATATATTAAACTTACATGTTAAGTTAGAATCAGACAAGATTTTACAAAATATCATACAATAAAATATTATAGACAGACATTAGTAAAAAAGAAACAAACATAAATATACAAAAATAAATAAATTGCTAAAAAAATGAATACAACAAATTGAAATATTTTAGAAGTAAAATGTAAATATTCTATAAACCAAAAAAAGTGAATATTTGTTATTATTCAATATAAACAGCTTGGCTTTATTTATTATATTATAATACTAAATTAATAATTTGAAATGTAACATTGACTAATTATGAAGATATTAACTTTTACTCTTAAAAATGTAGCAAATGTTATGTATATATATATATATATACATATATATATATATATATTTATTTATACACCACTCTTCCAATGAAGGAAAGTCGACGCCTTGTCGTTTCGCCACAGTTACTTTATTGTCAGCTGATAGTGTCAGACGCGTCACTAGTGAGCAAGCCTGCTGGGCAGGCGAAACACGTCTGACACAATCAGCTGACAATAAAGTAACTGTGGCGAAACGACACGGCGTCGACTTTCCTTCATTGGAAGAGTGGTGTATATTTCGGACCGAGTTTCGGACGTCCATAACGCCGACGCGCCCTTTGGTCTGGAGGTGGTGGGCTAACCGAAGCAAACGTGGAGTCTATATATATATATATATATACACATAATGTGCGTCAGTGATTCTTGTTGTGCATGGACACTTTTGGGGCGATCCTTCAAGCGGAGGCCAAGAACAAGTGGAGATCAAAAAGTGTGTTTCCCATGTTAATTCCCATAGAAGCTTTAGACACGACTACAGCCCGAACCAGCAACTTCAACCAGGAAGTGTTGGCAGCCATTTTGGAACTTGGCTTAAGATGAGTCCCAAAAAAAAACATTAAAAAAGAAAAGGGGGCAAGGTAGCAATACCTTGACCCCAAGCCTTGGTCTTGGGGTCCCAGAAGGACCCTAGCAGGCAAAAAAGCCTTTTTTTTAAAAAAGAAATATCTGCAAATTTGCAAAATTTGTGAATTCACGGAAATGTTTTTAAAAAAACAAGCGCGATCTCCCATGCTTGTTTTTAATTAAGCGCCTGGTTGGGCCAGGTCCCTGGGCATGCAGAGTATATTAAATTAAAGAAGGTTGGCGCATGTGGCCCTCCTCCATTTTTTTGTTTGAGTTGTTTATGAGTTTTAAATAGCAGTAGCATACAACAATCACCTACATTCATGTGTATAGCACAATTGTTCTGTACATCCTAAGATAGGGGAGATAAGGATCCTTTTGTTACAGATATTCTTATACTTCTAGTTAGAACATATTCCGGTACAACTAGATTCCGTATTACATATTATACATTCCAAACTGGTAACTTATACCCTATCAACATCTGATAACACACAAGAGATCAAAGATACTCAAAGTCCCACCCTGCAATAAAAAATTCACATGTACCTGCGTTTTCACATGATCAATATTACTTCTGATGTGACAATGTATTATACATATGATATCACATGCATCATTTCTCCCCTCCTCCCCCAACACAGTGAGCATCTGATCCCACCACTTCACCTTCTGTCAATTTCCAACTGTGACGGGGGACTGGATTCATGCAGTGGGTCCAGATTTACCTGAAGCAGTACTAGAATCGTGTTCCAACTGTCCATTATGGGGTATTTACGTAAACCCAGGGTATTTTCCCTTCGTAGGGACACCTCCTCAGCCCTTGCCCAATTGAGGATTGACCGGGACCACGCTAAAATTAACGGTGGTTCACAGGATTTCCTGTGTCTAGTAATGAGTCTTTTGGCTACCACTAGACCCAGGTCTATAAACCTATTTGTGACTCTGTACTTTTTGTCCCTCGGGAATAATCCCAGGATACATATCTCCCAGGTATTAGAAAGCTGCCTGCTTGTGCAGTCCGATAAGCGAGATATCACCTCTTACCAGTATAGCTGTAGTTTAGGACATGTCCATAACCTGTGTATAATGTCAGCATCATGGTAGAGACACCTCGGACAATGTGCGTAGTTTCTCTTAAAATAACGATTAATTTTTTCCGGAGTGAGATATGCTCGAAGTAGTATGTAGTATTGAATTAATTTGAACCTGGAATTTCGGGGTAATGATGTAGGGCTTTGCAATATGGTATTCCATTCAGAGTCTGTGCATTCACGGACTAAGTCAAATTTCCATTTTATACGCAGTGGGGTCAGGTCTATTGCTGTATGTTGACAGAGCGCATCTGCGAACCAGCGAGTGAGATGCCCACCATTTCCCATGACGTGTATATATTGAAACACCAGGTTTGTCTGTGGTTCCTGCATTATATCCCCCCATTTGCTTTGTAGAATACTGATCCAGAAAGCATTCATGAGGAAATGCCCAAGTGACAATCCCTCCTCCCGTGCCAGATCCACGAACGGCCTAAGCTCCCCATCCAAGTAGAGGTCTCCCTATGTGTGTATGCCTGCATTATGCCAATCTGCCAGATCAGGCAGAGCTATAACTCTAGTTCCCTTGGGCATCCGAAGTAGTGGGATTGCTGGAGCGTAAGATTTGATATGCTTAGGAAGGAAGAGAGCTCCATTAAAACATCGGAACGATACCTGCAACAGCAGGGGCAGTAGACCACTATTTCCCCCGCATGGATGAAACGTGTAGAGGATGGCGCGTACTGTAAATGGTTTATCAGATCCTGCTGTGTCTGATAAATATCTACCTTCAATCCAACGTGCCACCCACTGCAGTTGGGATGCTAAATAGTAGTGCTCCAGGTTAGGCACAGCCAGTCCCCCCTGTCCCGACGGTAAGTATAACTTTGCAAGTGCTACTCTGCAACAAGATGTATTCCATTTTAGGCCACGTATCATAGGTTCTATAGGGCGAAAAAGGAGGATGGTAAATATAATGGCAGGTTTGTAAAATATTACAGGAGTTGAGGAAGGACCACCATCTTGATAATTGAGACCCTACCTGCTACTGAGAGCAAGCGTCTTCCAAAAGGTCATCTGTGAGGATAGTGATGTAATTGCCCTAGTGAGATTACTATCCATCAGGTCTTGATCATCATGATACACCCTGATACCTAGATATCGAAACATTGATATTTGTCAGGTTATCTGATTTCAGTTAATAATAAAATTAGGGTCGGGAGTGTTGGGATTAAACGGAAACAAACATGATTTGCCCCAATTGACTCACAGGCCCGAAAGGTGAGCAGATCATTTGAGCGTATTGGGTATGACTTCTGGTATTTACCCAACATCTTTTATTTGCAAGAGTAGATCATCCGTGTATAAGGCGATCACGTGCTTTTCACCTCCCACATAGAGGCCCAGTGATCTGCAGATGCTCGCATTGCCAGAGCTAAGGGCTCAATGGCTAGTGCAAAAAGGAGAGGGGACAACCCTGTCACGTGCCTCTGCACACTCATATTGGTGGTGATACCATATTGCCCGTTTTGAGCCTTATAGTTGGATTGGTGCATAATAATTTTACCAATAAGATGAAGTATGGCCCTAAACTATAATGAGGTAGTACCCTGAATACAAATGGCCATTTCAAAGTGTCAAAGGCCTTTTCAAGGTCTAACACCATACATCCAGCTCTAGGCCATGTTGATGGTGCATATCGCATGACTCTGAATAGGCGGCGCAAATTATGGGACGTGGAACGATTTGGCACAAATCCATTCTGATCCTCATGGATCAGGGAAGGCACTGATGGCACCAGCCGCCTGCCAGAATACTGGCCAGTATCTTATAATCAGTATTCAGTAGGGCTAGTGGCCGGTAGGAGCCTAGCTGAGTGGGGTCACTGTCAGGTTTCAAAAGGGAGATCAGTGTGGCTTTGCACATTGTGCTTGGTAATTGGGACAGGTTTAGCACTTCCTCATAGACCCTCAGGAGATTAGGTGCCAGCAGAGCTGTGTATGTTTTGCAGACCTCTGATGGAAAACCATCTGGTCCTGGACCCTTCCCTGAAGAGAGGGAACGGATTGCCCCCTGAATTTCTGACCTTGATATAGGTGTTTCCAATTCCAAGGGCTGTTCAGGCGTAAGCTGAGGGAAGACAAGCACATTTAGAAATGAACTAGGTGTTGATGTAGTGGATCAATATAACGAGGTATAATGAAGCGTTAATTCATTGTGTATTTCATGTTCGTATATTTAATCAATCCGTCTGAAGAACGGAGCGCCGTTATGTGATTGCGTGGCTGATCTTGCCTAATTATCCATGCGAGTAGGGAGCCTGATCTGTCTGCCTGAGCGTGTGTTTTTGCTTAATGCGCTACATAATTGAGGCATCTCAACCCCTCAATTAGTACCGAGTTCTTAGTTCTCGCCTCCCCCAGCTCACAAGGGCAGGCTGAATCCAAAGCCAAGCGCAACTCAGGGGATAGTAACGTGTGTTCTAATTCCTTGAGCTCCCGCTCCACCTGTCTGCGCATGCCACCCCCAGCCCCATGCAATGACCTCGTAGTGTCACCTTAAACGCATCCCATTCCATTGAGACTGATGTTGCTGTGCCTGTATTGAATGTAAGGTAGTCCTCAGCTACAGTATGAAGGGATTCACGAAAAATTGGATCCTCCAGCATGCTAGTCTGCAGACGCCATTATGAAGATACATTATTATGCAAGTTCTATGCTAGTGTTATGTAGTGTGGATTGTGGTCCGAATGTCTGCGTCTCATATATACTGCTTGTGTCACATATGGTAGTAAGTTTGGCGTACATAATACTCTGTCAATACGAACATGTAAATTATGTGGTGCAGAGTAGAAAGAATACACTTTTGTGGTGGGATTTTGGTGTCTCCAAGTATCTGTCAACCCCTAGCTCTCCGCCCAGCTCTTTAACATTGCAGCCCCATTGGCCACCGTTGTGCCTCTCAATGCAGGGAACGATCTATCAAGGGATGCATCTAGCACATTATTGAAATCCCCTCCAATCACCCAGGGCATATCACACCACCTGGAAAGTAAAACTGATAGCTTGCCCCAGAAAGGCCCCTTTTCCGAGTTGGGCGCATATACATTACCCAGCAGAAGATATCTACCATCCAGTCTGCCCTTAAGAACGATGTACCTCCCCTCCGCATCCACTACTTCCTCTTCTACTATGAAGGGGGTGCCTGGATGAATCCATACCAACACTCCTTGGGCAAATGCAGAGTAATTAGTGGCAATGATGTGACCCCTCCACCTACGTTGTAATCTGATTGCCTCTGCTTGTGTTAAATGGGATTCTTGTAAAAGGGCTATTTGGACGCCATGCCTCTTAAGGTATGCATAAACAGCATATTTACGGGAAGGAGTGCGGAGACCTCTTACATTCCATGTTACGATACACTGCGCTGTCATGGTGCAACTACTTGTGTGTACAGGGGATGATAGGGTGAGGGCACAGTAGTATGGTCATATTGGAGGATAAATTGCAGGGGTAGCCACATCCGAACACCACAAGGCCTTACGAACTTCACACAAAACATAACACCAAATGTCCCTCCCAACTAGGAATACCAAAAGACCGGAACCTGCAACCATGCAGATCTGCCCAAACCTTTAGCCAAGTTGGCTTAGAACAAAACAACCCTAGACTCTTAGGATTCCTCCAGGGCTAGAAGAACACCTGTTTGCAAGTAACTGTAACACTGTCCAGCATCCACTGATCCATACATTAGTGCCTCAACCGCCCACACCCACCTCCTTCTTAAGAAATCCTACATTTCCCCCCTCCCCATTGAGCACACCCGCCATCCCAACAAGCAATAGCACAAACTGCCTACAGAGCCATATTTGTTAACAAAGTCTCCAACCCTCAAACAAGCAAAGGATATGTAAAGGCTTCAAATAAGTCCCTCAGACGTCTGCGGTATAACATCAGGTAATATGTTATGTTATGTTATGTTATGTTAAGCAGTTTTGTAAAGCGCTCAGCTGCCCCAGCAAAGGGGCGTCCCGGCGCTAAGAGCAATAGTAGCAACTGACTTAGAGAATCCCATCTAGCAGAGCAGAAAAGAAACCAGAAAAAAACATAGAAATAACAGTCAGTGGAGCAGGTAACCTAGTAAGGAAATAAGTGGGTCTTTAAAGCCTTTCGAAAAGCAAAGTAGTTGTCCATGCTCCGTATCTGGCTTGGAAGGCCATTCCACAACCTGGCCGCCATCATGCGGAAAGATCGCCCACCTGCGCGGGCTCTCCTCACACGAGGGATGCAAGCAAGCTGTTGGTCTGCAGAACGTAACTGACGCATAGGAATATAGGCAGAGAGTAGATCAGATAATACCCCAAGGGTCGGGTATTTCAGAATCTTAAACGCGAAGCAGAGAGACTTGAACTCCACTCGCCTCTCTACTGGCAGCCAGTGTAGCCTCCGGATAATGCTGGAGGTGAAACAGCATCTGGGCATGGCAAGAAGGGTTCTAGCGGCGACATTTTGAACCCTCTGCAATCTTGCGATCTCGGCCTTATTGGTGCCCAGATAGAGCACACTGGCATAGTCCAGTCTTGACAGCACAGAAGCCTGTACTATCGTCTGGCGGATAGAGGAGTCAAAAAGCCCAAAATGGGCCTGAGGCTGCGCAGAATACCAAAACAGGTCGCAGCTACCCTCTTAGTTTGATCTCGGAAACTAAGCGCCGAGTCCACCCAGACGCCAAGATTTTTCACTACCTGTTTGGGAGTGGGGGCCGGACCCAGGGTGGTGGGCCACCAATGCCCGTTCCAAAGCTCAGGATCTTTTCCTACCAGCAGGACCTCGGTCTTGCTGGCGTTGAGCTGAAGACAATTGGTGGTCATCCACCCTGCGACATCCGCCAACCCACTTCGAAACCTAGCAGCATCATTTAAACAATCATTAGAAAGGGCGACAACTAATTGAGTGTCGTCAGCGTAGGACACTATAGTCAGTCCACTCCTTTTAGCTATCACAGCCAAGGGCTGGACATACAGGTTAAAAAGCGTAGGGCTTAAAGCAGAGCCCTGTGGGACGCCCTGTTTGACAAAGTGCACCTTAGAAGAAAAAGGGGGAATATCAGAGAGTTAGCATCGGAGGGACTCGTACCGCCTCCTGGACTGCTTGGCACCGCTTCTTTATTCTCTGCTCCAAGTCGGGGACTGCTGTCAGTTTCGGTAACCGATTTCTCCGATGACGACTACACCTTGTGGCATTCTCCCCAGCAGCTCCTCGTGTATCCACCCCACCGGTTGGTCTGGGGCCAGAGAATTTTACCGTGGTTTCAAGCCAGTCCCATACATCCTGAGGGGCATCAAAAAATCGGAATTTCCCATCTGCAACCACCCGTAATCTGGCAGGGAAATACAAGGAATATTGGATGTCAAGCTGTCTCTTTACCACTATAAATGATCCTTGTTGCTGCTGAACCCCCACAGTATAATCCGGAAAGAACATTACCTTGGCATTTTTTACATGTATGTCACTTATTTTCCGGGTTTCCCGTAGGATAGAATCTCTGTCCTGATAGTGAAGCAGTTTGAAAAGAAATGGGCGAGGATTGGCACCCGGTGCAGGTTTCTGGAAGGGGATGCAGTGAGCTCTTTTGACCGAGAAATAGAGAGCCAATGCCTCTGCCGGGAGTATTTCCTGCAACCATTTTTCAATGAATTCCTGACCCTCCACACCCTCCGGCAGACCTATCAGGCAGACATTGTTCCATCTCGATGATCAATCAATCAATCAATCAGGGGTTTGTTAAAGCGCGACTACTCACCAGTAAGGGTCTCAAGGCGCTAGGGGTGGGGGGGTGCAGGTTCCATTCCATCAAGGAGGGGGTCTGTCGAAGAGCCAGGTTTTGAGGTTTCTTCTGAAGATGGGGAGCGATGTTGTCTGTCTGAGGTGGAGCGGAAGGACGTTCCATGCTTTGGCCGCGAGGAAGGAGAAGGAGCGGCCTCCCGATCTGGTCTTTCTGGTGCGGGGGACCACGGCGTAGGAGAGCTGGGCTGATCGTAGGGTCCTTTGGGGTGTGTGGAATTTGAGTCGGCTGTTCAGGTATGCTGGTCCGGTGCCGTGGAGGGCCTTGTGTGCGTGGGTGAGCATCTTGAAGGTGATTCTCGCCTCGACGGGGAGCCAGTGGAGTGCGCGCAGGTGCAGGGATATGTGGCAGTGTTTTGGCAGGTTGAGGACCAGTCTTGCGGCGGCGTTCTGGATGTTCTGTAGCTTGCGGGTGAGGTTTTTGTTTATTCCGGCGTAGAGTGCGTTGCCGTAGTCGAGTCTTCTGGTGACCAGGGCGTGAGTGACGGTCTTTCTGTGTTCGAGGGGGATCCATTTGAAGGTCTTACGAAGGAGGCGGAGGGTGTGGAAGCAGGAAGATGAGACGGAGTTGATCTGGCGGTCCATTTTGAGCTCGGAGTCCAGGATGATTCCCAGGTTGCGTGCGTGGTCCGTGGGGGTTGGCGGGTTTCCGAGGGCGGGGCCCACCAGGTGTCGCTCCAGGCGTCTGGGTTTGGGCCCATGATGAGTACTTCTGTTTTGTTGGTGTTTAGTTGTAGGCAGCTGTTTTTCATCCATTTGGCGACGGCTTCCATGCATTCTTGAAAGTTGCGTCTGGCGGTGTTGGGCTCGTTGGATAGGGAGAGGATGAGTTGGGTGTCGTCTGCGTATGACACGATGTTGAGTCCGTAGGTTCTGACGATGGGGGCAAGTGGAGCCATGTAGACGTTGAAGAGCGTCGGGCTGAGGGAGGAGCCCTGGGGGACTCCGCAGGTGGTAGGTGTGGGGTCCGAGAGGAAAGGGGGGAGTCTGACCCGCTGCGTCCTGGTGGAGAGGAAGGAGCGGATCCAGTCGAGGGCCTTGTCCTGGATTCCTGTGTCGTAGAGTCTGCGTATTAGGGTGCGGTGGGAGACTGTGTTGAATGCCGCTGATAGGTCGAGGAGGATGAGGGCTACTGTTTCTCCTTTGTCCAGTAGGGTGCGGATGTCGTCTGTTGCGGCGAGGAGGGCGGTTTCCGTACTGTGGTTTTTTCTGAAAACGGATTGGGAGGAGTCGAGGATGTTATGTTCTTTAATGAATGTGGCGAGTTGGCTTTTGATGGCTTTCTCGATGACTTTCGCTGGGAACGGGAGCAGGGAGATGGGTCTGTAGTTTTTGAGGTCGGTGGGGTCTGCTAAGGGTTTCTTTAGGAGGGGGTTGACCTCAGCGTGTTTCCAGTCATCGGGGAACGAGGCGGTCGCCAGGGAGCGGTTGATGGTGTGGCGGAGCATGGGTGCGATGGTGTTGGCAGCTCTGTTGAAGATGTGGTGGGGGCAGGGGTCCGTGGGGGCCCCTGAGTGGATTGACTTCATTGTCTTCAGTGTGTCTTCGGTGGTGAGGGCTGTCCAGTCATCAATCGCTGGTTTCCTGGTGTCGGGGGTGGTTGGTGAGGGTTCAGTGTGTTGGTTGTCTTCGTCGAAGTTGTCGTAGATGCTCTTGATTTTGTGGTGGAAAAAGGTGCTGAGTTTGTCGCAGAGGTCTTGTGAGGGAGGGATGTCGGTAGTCTCGCTGGTGGGTTGGGCGAACTCCTTGATGACGCTGAAGAGTTCATTGCTGTTGTGCGCGTGGGTGGAGATTCTGTCTTCAATCGCTTTTTTCCTCGTTTCTCTGATGAGTTGATGGTGGGCGTTGGTGGCGGCTCTGAAGTTGTTGTGGGCTTCTGTGGATTTGGTGTTCCTCCAGGCCTTTTCGAGACGGAAGCATGTGCGTCTGGACTCTCGAAGTTCGGTGGTAAACCATCTGGCTTTCTTGGTGTTGTTTTTCTTGAGGAGGGCTATGGTGTTGGTGCTGTCCGAGATCCATCTATGCAGGGTACGGGCTGCGGTGTTGGGGTCGTCGTTTTCCCCGATGGTTGGGGTGGAGTTGTTGAGTGAGGAGGTGAGCTGGTCGTCGGTGATTTTGGTCCAGTTTCTTCGTGGGAGCAGGTGCTGGTGTCTGTGGATGGTGGGTGTTCTGAAGGTGAAGTGGACGCAACGATGGTCGGTCCATGGGAGTTCGGTGGTGTGGCTGAAGGTGATGGAGTTTCCTGTAGTGAAGAGGGGGTCGAGGGTTTGTCCTGCTGAGTGCGTGGGCTCGGTCACGATCTGGCGGAGTCCAATGTTGTGGAGGTTGTCCAGGAGGGATGTGGTGTTGGGGTCCAGTTGGTTGTCGAGGTGGAAGTTGAGTTCTCCCAGCAGGGTGTAGTTGGTGGATGCGATGGCCTGCGGGGAGATAATGTCCGTGATGGAGTTGGCGAAGGGTCCGCGGGGTCCAGGGGGTCGGTAGATGAGGGTTCATCGGAGGGTGGCGGTGGGGCTGGCCAGTATCTTGAAGTGAAGGTGTTCCATCAGTTCTGTGGGCTTGTCGGGGAGTGTGCTCAGGCGGAGGCTAGATTTGTGGATGATGGCGATTCCTCCTCCTGGGCGGGTGTGGCGGTCCTTCCTGGAGATCATGTATCCTTGGGGGATGGCGATGGCGATTTCCGGTCCCGAGGTGGTCTTGGTCCAGGTTTCGGTGAAGAACGCTACGTGGGGTGGTGCTGTCGAGGAGGTCCCAGATTTCGGTGGTGTGTTTGTGGAGGGATCGGATGTTGAGGAGGATGCATTGCTGGGTCTTCAGTTTGGTTGTGTTCTTGTGGGTGGGTTGTGCTGGATCCATGTTCTTGGCAGTGCTGCAGGTGTGCCGGCAGCGGTGACAGCTGAAGGGTCCGTGGGTGTCGGCTGGTGATGTTGCGGCCTGGGTTGAGTGTGTGGAATGCTGCTGGGTCGTAGCGTTGGCGGGGCGGAGGTCCAGGGTTCCTGGCACTGGTCGTGGTCGGGTCACGGACGGGCACAGACGGGCTTGCCTTTGACGCGCCTTCGGCGTGCCTGCGGCACGCCCGCTGCCGCTGTGCGGCCACGCAGCAGCCGCCATTAAGTAGGGGTCGGGGAGGGCTGCACAGCTGGGAGGCGGGATCGGGGAGGGGAGCTGGATTGGGCCGGTCGCGCTGGGGGGGAGAGGCCATGGGGGCAGCAGCGGTGGGGAAAGGTAAAGGGAGGAAATAAGGGATAAAGAAAAAAGGGAAAATAAGCAGAAATAAGGCACAAAAGAGCAGAGATGCAGAAAAGTGCAGAAAGGTGAAAGCTAAAAGAGGGTAGAAAAACGAGTGAAAACGAGTGAAAGAGCAGAGCGAGAGGAGGGGAAAATGAGCAGAAATAAGGCACAAAAGAGCAGAGATGCAGAAAAGTGCAGAAAGGTGAAAGATAAAAAAGGGTAGAAAAACGAGTGAAAACGAGTGAAAGAGCAGAGAGAGAGGAAGGAAACAGAGGTCCACTGGACCACCAGGGATGAGACGCAGGGAAACCTGCGGGTGGAGGAGGGCCTCGATCACCAACACTCGAGAGTGCAGGGACAGGGGCAGGCCTCACTTAATGGTGGAGCTGCGAGGGTGGGAGAGCAATTTCACTGACAATGAGTCAGTGGTCTTGCTCGCCTGTCCCCGCAGCGGCTGCCATTAAGTAGGGGTCGAGGAGGGCTGGACAGCTGGGAGGCGGGAGCGGGGAGGGGAGCTGGATTGGGCCGGTTGCGCTGGGGGAGGGCCGCGGGGGCAGCAGCGGTGGGGAAAGGTAAAGGGAGGAAATAAGGGATAAAGAAAAAAGGGAAAATAAGCAGAAATGAGGAACAAAAGAGCAGAGATGCAGAAAAGTGCAGAAAGGTGAAAGCTAAAAGAGGGTAGAAAAACAAGTGAAAACGAGTGAAAGAGCAGAGTGAGAGGAAGGGAAAATGAGCAGAAATAAGGCACAAAAGAGCAGAGATGCAGAAAAGTGCAGAAAGGTGAAAGATAAAAAAGGGTAGAAAAACGAGTGAAAACGAGTGAAAGAGCAGAGAGACAGGAAGGAAACAGAGGTCCACTGGACCACCAGGGATGAGGCGCAGGGAAACCTGCGGGTGGAGGAGGGCCTCGATCACCAACACTCGAGAGTGCAGGGGCAGGTCTCACTTAATGGTGGAGCTGCGATGGTGGGAGAGCAATTTCACTGACAATGAGTCAGTGGTCTTGCTCGCCTGTCCCCGCAGCGGTCGCCATTAAGTAGGGGTCGGGGAGGGCTGGACAGCTGGGAGGCGGGAGCGGGGAGGGGAGCTGGATTGGGCCAGTCGCGCTGGGGGGAGGGGCCGCTGGGACAGCAGCGGCGGTGAAAGGTAAAGGGAAGAAATAAGGGATAAAGAAAAAAGAGAAAATAAGCAGAAATAAGGCACAAAAGAGCAGAGATGCAGAAAAGTGCAGAAAGGTAAAAGCTAAAAGAGGGTAGAAAAACGAGTGAAAACGAGTGAAAGAGCAGAGCGAGAGGAAGGGAAAATGAGCAGAAATAAGGCACAAAAGAGCAGAGATGCAGAAAAGTGCAGAAAGGTGAAAGATAAAAAAGGGTAGAAAAACGAGTGAAAGAGCAGAGAGAGAGGAAGGAAACAGAGGTCCACTGGACCACCAGGGATGAGGCGCAGGGAAACCTGCGGGTGGAGGAGGGCCTCGATCACCAACACTCGAAAGTGCAGGGGCAGGCCTCACTTAATGGTGGAGCTGCGAGGGTGGGAGAGCAATTTCACTGACAATGAGTCAGTGGTCTTGCTCGCCTGTCCCCGCAGCGGCCGCCATTAAGTGGGGGTTGGGGAGGGCTGGACAGCTGGGAGACGGGAGCGGGGAGGGGAGCTGGATTGGGCCAGTCGCGCTGGGGGGGAGGGGCCATGGGGGCAGCAGTGGCGGGGAAAGGTAAAGGGAGGAAATAAGGGATAAAAAAAAGGGAAAATAAGCAGAAATAAGGCACAAAAGAGCAGAGATGCAGAAAAGTGCAGAAAGGTGAAAGCTAAAAGAGGGTAGAAAAACAAGTGAAAACGAGTGAAAGAGCAGAGCGAGAGGAAGGGAAAATGAGTAGAAATAAGGCACAAAAGAGCAGAGATGCAGAAAAGTGCAGAAAGGTGAAAGATAAAAAAGGGTAGAAAAACGAGTGAAAACGAGTGAAAGAGCAGAGAGAGAGGAAGGAAACAGAGGTCCACTGGACCACCAGGGATGAGGCGCAGGGAAACCTGCGGGTGGAGGAGGGCCTCGATCACCAACACTCAAGAGTGCAGGGGCAGGCCTCACTTAATGGTGGAGCTGCGAGGGTGGGAGAGTAATTTCACTGACAATGAGTCAGTGGTCTTGCTCGCCTGTCCCCGCAGCGGTCGCCATTAAGTAGGGGTCAGGGAGGGCTGGACAGCTGGGAGGCGGGAGCGGGGAGGGGAGCTGGATTGGGCCGGTCGCGCTGGGGGGGAGGGGCCGCAGGGGCAGCAGCGGCGGGGAAAGGTAAAGGGAGGAAATAAGGGATAAAGAAAAAAGGGAAAATAAGCAGAAATAAGGCACAAAAGAGCAGAGATGCAGAAAAGTGCAGAAAGGTGAAAGCTAAAAGAGGGTAGAAAAACAAGTGAAAACGAGTGAAAGAGCAGAGCGAGAGGAAGGGAAAATGAGCAGAAATAAGGCACAAAAGAGCAGAGATGCAGAAAAGTGCAGAAATGTGAAAGATAAAAAAAGGGTAGAAAAACGAGTGAAAGAGCAGAGAGAGAAGAAGGAAACAGAGGTCCACTGGACCACCAGGGATGAGGCGCAGGGAAACCTGCGGGTGGAGGAGGGCCTCGATCACCAACACTCGAGAGTGCAGGGGCAGGGGCAGGCCTCACTTAATGGTGGAGCTGCGAGGGTGGGAGACACTGAGACAATGAGTCAGTGGTCTTGCTCCTTCCATTTTTTGTTCCAGATGGCGGAGTCTTGTTTCAAAAATTCCCATTTGTTTCTTAACAATATTCATTGTTGGTTGCACCTCCGCTAGGGTATGCTCCACATTAGTAACACGGTCAGCGAGTTTCCTGTGGTCGGCATGTAAGAGCGTGAGTTCAGCTGCCACGCTATCAATTTTTTACTCCAGGGAGATTCTGGACTTTTCGATAGCTTGGAGTATTGCATCGGATCTATCCTCTAACGGGAGAGTTTGCATGATTTGAGAGTCTTGCCGGTCTGTCTCAACAGCGGAAGAGGCCCTTGAGGAGGCCCTGGAGTCAACTCCCCTGGAGTGCCCCATCTTTTCGCGTTCTGTGGTATTGGAGCCTCTGTCCGTCGCGCCACTTAGTGCGAGCGAACTCTCATGTGTGAGGGATCAATGATTCCCGCAACACGCTGTTCGAAGCTGTGATGGAGTTATTTCCGTCTTGCACCCCAGCTCTCAGTGATGTGTGCCCTGCGTGCCAAAGGGCAGGCTATCTAACTTGTGAAGTGTGTCGGGCCCATGTATGTCGTACAGCAGGCGCCCCCGTAATCTTGCTCAGTCAAAGTAACCTTTGCCTCTTATATTTCGTCTGCCAGCAAACTTTGAACACAATAGCAACCCCGGAGGAAATGTAGAATAGTGCATATAGTGTGCATGCTCAAGTCTCGCAGCAATGGGCACATAAAATCCATTCAAGGGCACTCACTGCGAGGGGGGAACCACTCCACATCTCCTCTACAGTAGTCCACAGTTGCCTTCCACCAGGAGACCCCCACAGGCAATGGACCTACAGTGGCTTAATGTCGTTCCTCCAACAGTTCCGCATCTCCCACCTCCACAGCAGGCAATCTCCCATCTCCTGCCCCAGGCGACCGCACCCTTCTCAACACCCTGCGTTGCAGATTCGGCGGTTATGCCAGGAAATGTAGGGAGCGCCACCCGTTGTTCCGCTTGTGTGCCTCGCGAGGCCTGCACCCACCAATCAATTCAGCGGCAACCTTGCACAGTGCAGCTCGTTCATTCACAACGTCACAGGGATTCTACCGCAGGCCAAGCCGCTCGGGCAGCCCACAACCTCGCGAGAACCACATTCTTGTTTCTGCTCCGCTCCATCTGATCACTGGGGTCGGCTTCCCCCGGTCGTGTCCCCAGTGGCTTGCGGATTTTATCTCGATGCGGCGGCCACCGACTTCAACAACTAGGCCGTCCCCAAGTGGGCGCGGCCACCAGCAACCGCTGCTCCCTGGTCTCAAAGGTCGGCTCCTCACCTTGTTTGTCAGGCTCTCCGTACAAAGCCTCCTCTCTCATCAGGGCAGTTTCGGAGTGCGGCAGGAGCACTTCGGCCAGGTAATCCCAGTCTGGATATTAATATAATTGCCGGATAATGCGGGTGCGGGATGGAGCGATTCTAGCTTGCGTCCGCCATCTTGCCCCGGCTACCCACGCCCCCTCCATGTGGCCCTCCTCCATGATCATTTTTATGCCCCGGAGATCACCACCTCCCTGGGGCTTTTGCTTAATTTAAAGCAGGGGGGGCGCACGGATGGCCCCGAGGACCACCACAACTGCGGGGCTTTAAATCAAATAAATAGGGGGGCGCGTGGACCCCAACCAAGCCCCGCGTACCACCACCTCCCCAGGGCTTTTGTTAAATTAAACACAGGGGGCCACACAGACCCCACCAGCCCCGGAGAACACCACCTCACTGGGCCAAATACAAGAAAGGAGGGGGGCCACTTGGCCCCCCTCCTGGAGCCATACATGGTCCTGGGAACACCAGCCTCCAGGGCCAGCTCTTGCTATGTCCCGGGGTACCCACTCCTGGGACATAGCTCTTTGCTTTTGCTTGGCGGTAGCTGACAGCTCCGGCCAAGCAAAAACAAACACTCTGGTTTTGGCGGACAGGAGCTGTCAAAGTGCTAACATCCGCTGGAAGCAGAGGTTTCAATTTTTTTCCCTGCCACACAGACATGGCAGGGAGGGCATGGAAAGAGATGGAAGTATTGCTCCTGCATGCAGGGAGCTGCATTTCCAGCAGCTCACTGCATGCAGCAGCAATGCTGGCTCCCACAGGAGGCGGAGAACTGGCTGCGACCGCAGGGGCCTTGAGACTCCTCCGCGGTCTCTGGGGAATGGATAGAAGGGAGCAGAAGAGACAGAATTACGGTCAGAAACAAGCAGAAAGAGGCAAGATAAAGGTGAGAAATGAGAAGCAAGAGGCAGAATAAAGGTCAGAAATGAGCAGAGAGTGGCAGAATAGTCAGAAACAGGCAGAAAGAGGCAGAATAAAGGTCAGAAACGAGGAGAAAGAGGCACAATCAAGGTCAGGAGCAAGCAGAAAGAGGCAAAATTTCAAGCAGAATGAGCAAAATGAGGCAAAATAGAGGTGAGAAACGAATAGCAGGTGGCAAAATAGAGGTCTGAAAGAGCGGTAAGAGGCAGAATAGAGGTGAGGAGCAAACAGAAAGACGCAAAATAACAAGCAGAACAAGCAGAAAGAGGCAACATAGAGGGCAGGAGCAAGCAGAGAAAAACAAGCAGAAAATGAGCAGAGGAGGCAAGAAAGTGAAAGCAGCAGAGGGTAGGAAATTGTAGGCAAGCTGGACAAGAGGACCATCTCAAGGGGAAGTGGCACAAGGACCTGCACCCCTGTGCCCCCCTACTGTTTGTTTACTGTGCACCCACTCACAGACCCACTCATACACTCACATGCCCACTCACAGACCCACTCACAGACCCACTCAAAGACCCACTCAGAGGCTCACACAGCTGCAGTCCATCAATTAAATAACTGACGACCTCACAGGTCGGTAGGATAGTATTTCACTTTAGCCACGGCGGTTCTGGCAGTAGTTATTTAATTGATGGACTGCAGTCATACATACTGCAGCCTGTGGGAATGTGTGCTATTTTAAACCACGGCAGCGGCGAGGGACAGAGATGCTACCAACATGGAACTAACTTGTTTGGGGGACGGAGACAGTCATCTAACAAGGGTCTGAAAGGAGGCAGCCCCATGAAAGGTAGTTTAGAAAAAAGTTTCGTTTTTTTCTCTATGAAAGACCAAATTCTACATTGTCCATTAGAGACTATAAGAACTTGATAATGTTGAAAAACGAAATGAATACCATTTGGCTTAAAGCAAAGGATACACACTGGGACATGGCTGCCATAACATCGGTATTGGTATCAAGAACTTTGTCAGTCCTTTGTCGCTGTTTACCCCAATGAAATTACTTTTAACGCAATTTACACATGCGTGTTTTGATGGCATTTGAAAGGAGCACTGAGGAAGGCAAAATGTGCCGAAATGCATTTGCTCTAAATAAACCAACAGAAGTCCTGTGAGTGCTGGGAGCCTGTTTTTGGAGCAGTAATAATTTACGTGACTCACCCTTCACGTTTGCAGGAGATAGCACCCGTCCTTGAGTTCGGCAGAAATGGGTGAACTTGGAGCCTCAATATATATATATATATATATATATAGAAATTCACTGAAAAAACCATAGGTTTCAGGCACGTTATAGTTAGAAATTAGCATTTAAAAAACCTTACAAATTCACTGAAAAAACCATAGGTTTTAGGGACAGTTATAGTTAGTTGGACATTGCACTCGTACAAAACCCGTGAAATTTCCCCGTTATAGTTAGTTCAGCTAACTATAACTCGTGCCCCGCAATGCACTGCTGATGACGTCACATATTACATCACTCATTACATGGTCAGTGACATCACTGATGACATCACTGATGACATCTCAAATGACATCACTGATGACATCATCCAGTGACTGTGTGTTTCTGTAAAGTTTAAATATGTTTAATATATATAGGGAAAGGCGTATTGAAGAATGAGTGGGTGTATAAGTGTCTGAATGGATGATTTAGAAGGTGCGTGACTAACTCTATAAGTGAGTGATTAAACGTATCTTACTGAATGCATGGGTTAGTGACTAAACTGGGTGAATGTCTGTATCCGTCTGTCTGTTGCTGTGTAAGTGGCTGCATGAGTTTGTGAATAGCTACATGAGTGTTTATGTGAGTTATTGATTGGTTGTCTGAGTATCTGTATGGGTGCCTGAGTGTTTGTGTGGGTGGGGTGTGTGCGACTCTGTGCATAGATGTGTGAGTGGGTGATTCACTGGGTGGATGTTTCAAGAGTGCATCTGTGATAGACTGTATGGGTGGGTAAGTGTGTGTAAGAGTGTGTTAGTGAGTGAATGTATGTCCCAGTGGTACATGTGTGAGTAACTACATATGTGAAAGGCAGTATATATGTGTGTTGGAGTATATAAATAGCTATAAGCGAGAGTGTGTGATTGTGAGAGTGACTGTATGGATGAGTGTGTGCTTGTATCAGTGATCGTATAAGAGCATAAGAATGTGCTAGTATTTGTATGAATAAGTGAGCTGGTGTGTATATAACTGTATAGGTGAGTAAATGGCAGTGTGTTTAATTATTTGCATGACTGACTAGGTGTGTGAGTACCTCTATGGATGAGTGGCGGTGTTTCAGTGTCTATATAGGAGTATGAGTGCATATGATAGTCCTGTACTGAGTGACCGTAAGTATGAGTGACTGTACGGGTGAGTGAGTGGATGTGTGTGTAGACCTAAGAATCAGTGAGTGGGTATGTAGTTATTGGTGTTGGAGTGTCTATGGTTTTGCGAATGGCAGTCTGTAATTTAGAGTGGGTGTATCAAAGGTTATATTAGGGTGTGAGGAGGTGCATCAGATTATGACGTGGATGATGTCTTCAGTGATGTCATCAGTGATGTCATTTGAGATGTCATCAGTGATGTCATCAGTGATGTCACTGACCATGTCATGAGTGATGTAATATGTGACGTCATCAGCAGTGCATTGCGGGCGCAAGTTATAGTTAGCTGAACTAACTATAACGGGGAATTTCACGGGTTTTGTACGAGTGCAATGTCCAACTAACTATAACTGTCCCTAAAACCTATGGTTTTTTCAGTGAATTTGTAAGGTTTTTTAAATGCTAATTTCTAACTATAACGTGCCTGAAACCTATGGTTTTTTCAGTGAATTTCAAAGGTTTTTTAAATGCTAATTCCTAACTATAACATGTCTGAAACCTATGGTTTTTTTCAGTGAATTTCAAAGGTTTTGTAAATGACAATTTTTAAATGTATTAATTGTTATATTTATTTTTTTGATACGGATTTACTACATTTTTTAAACTATTTATTTTTAGATTTTTTATTTTGTAATTTACATTGTAATTACATTATACATTACATTACAAAATATACTTTCTCAGAATGAATTACTTTAGTTTAAATACTTTGCAAATAAGCAATAGACTTTTAAGTACAGTAGTTACAGTTGTTGCAATGGGCAACACAATTTCAAACACAATGCAGCATTGAGCTCAATGTGAATTTCTAGTTAAATGCGATTAGTTACTTTATGGATTACTTTTCTAACCACAGGACTGGATCCTAGATTCAGTCCTGGGACATCTCATGTAAACGGTTGAGTAAAAGCGTTTTGGTTACAGTAGTGATTTTTAAGGAATATTATTGTATTTTAAAAGTTGACACTTAGAAACTTCTTCACATAGAATCACCAATGTTATCCTATGGGAGGAAATTCACTTAGCAGGTAAGTAGTGTTATCGTTACTTT
Source organism: Calotriton arnoldi (assembly GCA_963921515.1). Lineage (NCBI taxonomy): Eukaryota > Metazoa > Chordata > Amphibia > Caudata > Salamandridae > Calotriton > Calotriton arnoldi. Next base: position 392,207 of record CAWUFW010006982.1, read on the forward strand.
TTCTAACTCAGTTGTGGATCCTGGATCCAGCACTGGTGCATCTCCTGTAAACAGTTGAAAGAATGTGTTTAAGTCATACAGGCGATTTTTAAGGAATATTTGTAGTTTGTAAAAATCGACACTTTGAAACTTTTCTGCTGAAAACCAGACAATGGATTCCTATGGAAGGAAATACAAGTTACTGGTAAGTACGGTTAGAATTACTTTTCAGGGTCAGTGCTGGGCTAAAAGATGCAGCACTGGGTTCTCTCCTGATAACAGGTGAGTAAATCGGAATTCGTAGTTCGGCTGATTTTAGTGGAATATTATAAAGTTCCAAAACTCCACACTTAGAAGAATTTCCAAGTGAAAACAGTCAATGTTAGCCTATGGAAGGAAATTCAAGTTACTGGTAAGTACGGTTAAAATTACTTTTCAGGATCAGTACTGGACTCAAAGATGCAGCACTGAGGTCTCTCCTGATAACAGGTGAGTAAATCAGAATTCGTAGTTCTTCTGATTTTAGAGGAATATTTGTAAGTTTCAAAAATCGACACAAACTTTTTCAGCAAAAAGCAGGCAATGATATCCTATGGAAGGAAATTCAAGTTACTGGTAAGTACGGTTAGAATTACTTTTCAGGATCAGTACTGGGCTCAAAGATGCAGCACTGACGTCTCTCCTGATAACAGGTGAGTAAATCGGAATTCGTAGTTCGGCTGATTTTAGAGGAATATTATAAAGTTCCAAAGCTCCACATTTAGAAGAATTTCCAAGTGAAACCAGTCAATGTTAGCCTATGGAAGGAAATTCAAGTTACTGGTAAGTACGGTTAAAATTACTTTTCAGGATCAGTACTGGGCTCAAAGATGCAGCACTGAGGTCTCTCCTGATAACAGGTGAGTAAATCGGAATTCGTTGTTTGGCTGATTTTAGAGGAATTTTTGCACAATGGTGAAGGAAGGGGGTGGGGCCTGAGGTGACATGTCTGCAGACACGCCCTGTGGCGCGTTTTAAGTTGGAGAATTAATTCCTCCTCAATCCCGAGGGTCCCTGGGGTCCAACTAGCCCACCCTGTACCTCCAGTATGCGCCAGGGAGCTGCGTTGCAGAGAGGTGTTCAGAGGCCACGCCCCTTTTCACACCTCTCTGCAACGCAGCTCTGTGGCGCTTTCTGGACGTACCTGATGGGCTAGTTGTCCCCCAGGGACCCTCAGGATTGAAGAAGATTTAATTCCCCATCTTAAAACGCGCCACGGGGCCTGTTTGCACACATGTCACCTGACGCCCCGCCCCCTCCCTTCAACACTGTGCAAACGCACCCCGTGGCGCGTTTTAAGTTGGGGGATTAAGTCCCCTTGAATCCTGAGGGTCCCTGGAGTCCAACTATCCCACCATGTACCTCCAAAAAGCGCCCCAGAGCTGCGTTGTAGAGAGGTGTAGAAAGGGGCGTGGCCTCTATACACCTCTCTGCAACGCAGCCCCCTGGCGCATACTGGAGGTTGCTGGTGGGCTAGTTGGCCCCCATGGACCCCCAGTATTCAAGGGGAATTACTTCCCCTTCTTAAAACACGCCAGGGGGCACGTTTGCAGACTGCTGCAGGGAGGGGGCGGGGCCTCCGGCACGATGCCGGTCTTTTTTTTTTTTTTTTGTATGGGAGGGGGGCTGCGTGGCCCCCCTTCCCTGGGCCTCTATTGGCCCTGGGGACCCCATCCCCCGGGGCATGCCCTCTTTTTTTTTTCTTTAAATCTTTGGAGGGGGGCTGGGTGGCCCCCCTCCTCAGGCCATTTAAGGCCCCGGGGACCCCATCCTCCGGGGCCGGCCTTTATGTTTTTATTTTTTTATTTCTGGGGAGGGGGCTGCGTGGCCCCCTCCCGGGCCACTCAATGGCCCCGGGGACCCCATCCCCCGGGGCCTGGCCACTCGTTGGGGACCGTGGGGGTCCCCAATCCCCGCACGGTCCCGCCGGCTCCCCGCGTCCTGCGGGAGCCGGCATTGCTTTTCCATAAGGGGAGCTGCTGACATGCAGCTCCCCTTATGGAAAAGCAATTCTGCTGCTTCATTGAAGCGAGAGCAGGTTTCCTGCTCTCGCTTCAATGAAGCAGCAAGTTTGCAATGACAGGACGGGAGCCGCGAGGCTCCCGTCCTGCCATGCAAACAGCAGTGTCCCGGGGTAGGCACCCCGGGACACTGCAGGAGCCGGCCCTGGGGGTGGCGGTCCCCAGGGCCACCAGAGGCTCCAGGAGGGGGACCGCGCGGCCCTCCCCACTCTCTGCAAAGCCCCAGGGAGGTGGTGGTCCTCGGGTTTCGGGGTCCGAAACGGACCCCCATTTTAAATTTTTAGTGCCCCGGGGAGGTGGCGGTCCCGGGGCGTGTGGGGGGGCTGGAGCCCCCCCACACAGGTATTTAATTTTTTTTTTAAAAAAAGCCCCGGGGTGTGGCGGTCCCCGGGGCTGCGGGAGGGCACAGTGCCCTCCCGCACCATTTTTATTAGAAAGCCCCGGGGGGTGGCGGTCCCCGGGGCTTGGGGGGCCTTAGAGGCCTCCCCATTAACTATAAACCCACCCCCCGCATGCCCCCGGGACTTGGCCCACCCGGGGGCAAAATAACATCAAAGCACGGGAGACCGCGCTTCGATTTTTTTTTTTTACGGCGGTATTCGCGCACCCTAAACGCATCCTGCCGATTTTTATTTTTTTTAATGCTTTTTTCTGCCCAGTGGGTCCTTGTGGGACCCCCTGAGCAGACCTAGGGGGTCAGGGTGTTTCTACCCTGCCCCCTTTGTGCGTTTGCGCACTTGCAATTTTTTTTTTTCTGCGGGATCCACGCACCCTAGGCGCATCCCGCCGATTTTTTTTTTTTTTTAAATGCGTTTTTCTGTCCAGGGGGTCCTTGTGGGACCCCCTGAGCAGACCTAGGGGGTCAGGGTGTTTCTACCCTGCCCCCTTTGTGCGTTTTGCGCACTTGTTTCTCTGCCTCGGTTCTACCCAGGGACAAAATGGCTGCCAACACTTCCTGATTTGGAGTGTTGACAGCCAATTAGCATGCAGCTCGTGATCGGGAGGGTACGCGGACCCTACGCGGCCATAGATATATATGTGATTTTACTTTTGATTTTCTCAGCAACTACTGAACGGATTTACACCATTTAACAAAAGGGTTCTTTCTGAACCAAGAACTACCTCTTTGCCAAATTTGGTGTAATTCCGTTCAGCAGTTCGGGCTGTAGCCGTGGCTAAAGTTTCCTATGGGAAAATGAATGGGGAAAACACGTTTTGTGACCCCCTTTTTCTCGGCCCCGCTTGACGAATCACCCCGAAACTTTCAGGGTAGGAGCGGACCGGAGCGGGCCATAAAGTTTGAAAATTTCGCGAAGATTCGTCAACCGACGCAAGAGTTATTTCAAATAGAATGTTGCAGATTTCCTATGGAAAATAGGTCCTAACTATAACTATCTACTGGCGACCGCCAGTAGATAATATATATATATATGAATATCCAATAGCTGCCACAAATGCCGATAGCCTGCCCATAAAGTGTTGGTGCCTGCCGGGGTTGACAGCGCCCCCAAACATGTAGAAAGATCCAAACCAAGGAAGGATAGGCGGCACACCAAATTAGCACCAGTTGTTTTATTCCGAGTGAAAAAATTAACATTTCTTGATTTGTAAATATAGTTATCGGTGCATTAACATTGTGTATAGAGCTGTAAATATTTGATTATTAGATCTTTTATTTAAGACAAAATCTCCATTTGGAGTTGATGAGTTCCAGGTTGCGGAAAGATATGAATTTGTTCCACTCTAACATCGTTGCTCTTGTTTATCATGTTTCCATGGCAATGGATAATTAGAGTGAATGCTATGCGCCACTTCACTTGTAATGAAAAGTCATTTAGTATCTGTTATTTATGTTGTTTATCTCACTAATTTAGATGCCACTGTGATTGCATAATATCGCATTTATTTAAAATGTTATTTATGATCTGTTACATTTTTAAGTATTTACCGCCATGAAGTATTTTCTTTCTTTCTATTATGACGCATGCGGATATATGGTGCAATACCTCCGATGCCCTTTGAACTTGACAAAGGCCGTTTTGGCTGAAACGCGTTGTTCGGTTTGTTTTTTTCACTCGGAATAAAACAACTGGTGCTAATGTGGTGTGCCGCCTTTCCTTCCTTGGTTTGGATCTTTCTACATATATATATATATATATATATATATATATATATATAAAGTAATATTATAGTTAGGTAAGAATTTTAGTGACAGTGTAATATTTTAAATGTACAAAACTACTGAAATTCACCGGTTATAGTTAGCTCTGGTAACTAAAAGTTGTGCCCTAAGGTAACTATAACACAGTACCCTGCCATGCAAAGATTTCTCACCAACAATTTAATTGCAAATGTTGCAGTGATATTATCGATGATGTCATAGAAGATATTCTGACTGATGTAATATGCAGTGCATGGTGAGAGCCAACCCCTTCCCGCAGGCAGCCAACCCTTATGAGGTACACAGCCTTTGGTCATGCATGAAGTGGTGTTGGCCACAGAGTCTGGCTTACAGCCAGGTCTTGCATTCAATCCCCTATGGGCAACCACCCCCACGCTGTGCATGGCCTTCGGGGGAGACCCAGGGTACCTGCGGCCCCAGCCAGCTCCCTACATAGTACAGGAGCCGGCATTGTTCTCACCCAGAGGGAGCAGATGTTTTTTGCATGCCCTTGTGGGAGCAATATCTGCTTCCCTTCCTGCAGGACTGCGGGCAGTGAAACAGAAGTCGGCTCCGGACCGGGGGGGGGTGGAGGGGTGAGCATGTTTAGATCTCCCGCCAGCTGGGAGCACAATTGCCTTCCCTGCCTGGTCTCCTGCACACAGGGAAAGCATGTCTGCTCCCGACCTGGTGGTAAACTCAAAAATGCTCCAGCCGGCCAGGAGCAAACTTCTGTTTCACTGCCAAGCTAGAGTGATTCAGCCGGCCGTAGGAAATGTGCTGCCTGGGGCTTTACAGGCTCAGAGAGGGATCCCCGGGGACATTTTAGGATCGGGGATGGGGCCTTCCCTTCATTAAAATATCGTAATTTTTGCCAAACTTATCAGTACTTAGGTCGGTTCCATATCACACTGGTCCACAAATGTTCAGGTTACAGATTGTGACCATTTTTTGTGACCAATGTTTACCACATCTGGGCCTTATTCCTGCCCTTGACAAAAAAAAAACATCAACCATTCCACTACTGGACAGGGATCTGGGAAGAGTTTTTGCCCACAAACAATAAGAGCGATTTTTGATTGTTCACAAACTATAGTGTGTCCAAGCCTAGATTTACTCTCAAGGAAGTCTCCCTTCATAGGTGCACATCCACATTTTCAGAATTAGAAACGTGGGTTCGTAAGAAAGATTATTTCCGTGTGTAATCAAAACACACATGCGAATAGCGTTGTGAATCGAATTGGGCCCTTTATTACAAGATTATACTGGCGATTTGCGCTTCTTCTTGGCATAACCAAGTAATATGATTTTGTCTAAAGAGGATGGGTTTAAGTGGAGTGGGCAGGACAGAGGAACTGACTCCTCTCCCATCTTGATTAGGCAAACAGGGGAATGCTTTGTACAACACCATATGACTGTAGTAGGGCTGAACCTCCCTTATCCTTTTCCTTACTCCATGCTGTTAGGATTTATCTGAAATGAAATGAAAGGTGGCATTTGTAAAGCGCTAACTGTCACTCCGAAAGGAGCATCCTGGCGCTGATACTGAGGTGAGATGCAGCTCTGAGGATCTTAAATGAGAGAGAGGCAGAGTTCGTCTTTCTCCGAAGATCCAAGTTTTTAGAGCCTTTCTGTATTGAGTTTCAGTTTTTAGCATTGTCAGTTGCAAAGGCAGTAGGTTCCAAGCTCTGGAACCTAATACTGCCAATGTTTTACCTCCTTTTGTTTTGCATCTAAAATTGGGAGGTTTGAGCAGGTTTGTTCCATCTGCCTCCTTTCAAATCTGTAAAATACGGTTCCTCTACAATTTCCTTGTAATTCTTATTTCCAGTTTCCCAAGGTGCCTTGCAGGTTGTCTTTCACAGTTTGTTTTTTGTATGCTTAAAATTGTATATTTTTAAAATATCTTGTATTCTAGGATGCGTAAAACACAGGGATTTCCCTTATGTAACGGGTCACTTTGTAAATATGATCTCATTACTACTGAAGCAACACTATATGTCTCTGTCGTTTAGAGAGGTATTTGCGATGTCTTTCTGAATTTAATTGCCTCTAGTTAATATATTTGTCCCATGCAGAAAGCATAGCGTGCTGCTGGAGGTCGTTTATTGCCATGGCTATGATGCATGGCTTGTTGTCCTGATTTGTGAGTGTTGATTTTTCAATGCACCTTGTGAAGAAACAGTTTTTCGTTTTATTTCCAAGAGTGCAATAAGGCTTTCTTGCTTCGACTTGCTTGCAAAGGTATGTGATTCCTGGTTTTCTGTGGGTTGTTAGGTGGTCCCCTGTGGTCACCTGCTGAGGATGAATAACGCTCTGCAGGCACCTGCATTCATCAGCCTCCCCCCTCTGCTGTCAAGATTTCTCTTGTGGTTTTTGATGCACGGGGTCGAGAGCTGCTCATTCTGGTGATTTTTCTCTGCTTTTTGCTAAAGCGTGGACAGTGTGTGACCTGTTCCCTGGGAGACGTAATTTAAAAAACCTCCGCTTTGGCCACAGTTTGACTTCTGATCAGCAATATAAAAAAATTCTATCCCAGAAAGCAACTGTACTATTGGGAAAGGATAGTACAATGACTGGAGCAAACTAAAAGCAAACCTTCACACTTTTCACTCCTTACCTCCTAGAAAACATATTATTTTCTCTTATCTGAATGCAATCATTTTTGGATGACATTTGTTCCATCGTTGCAGATGCATCTATCATAATGTGTTATTGTTCTTTGATGACTTTCCAAATCCCAAACACTGGTTTTATAGGAGGACCCTAATGATTGGTACCAAATTGTTTTTAAAAATGTTTTTTTTGTATTCCAGACAATGTGAATCTAAAACTGAAGAACCTGATGTACAAATTCCTTTAGTATTTGCATTAGATTTAGTGTTTAGTATTTGCAAACCTCGTTATATTGCAAAATCACTGGGTTTGCGACCACAAAAGCGTGTTTCACAATGTACCGTAACCCCAATGGAGTCAGAAAATTGATCCTGGCTCGTAAATGGGCTTTTGCAACCCTTTCTGCATTACACATAGGAAGTGCTGTGAAAGGGGTGTCCCCCTCTTATTTACGAGTCACAAATGTATGTATCCACGGGTTGTGACTGCAGCTGCGATTGCAAAGCATTGATTTCTTATTTGTTAAATATGTTTTATTGAAGAGTTAAAAATCAACAATAGTAATTCATGATAAATGTAGAACTATGACAGTAGAACTTACATAGTAATACAATTACTAAGGATATAAAAACCATTAACATAAGTTTATGAGTATAATTTAGACATATCATTTTGTATAAAAATAAGCAGAGAAAATAAAAAATAGAAAGAAAAGAAATGAAAAGAGAAAGAAACAAAGAAACAAAGAAAGAAGAAAAAGGAGAGAGAAATGAGAACTAATCTATAGGTGAGTGAGAGGATAGATATGTAGCAGAGGGTAACCAATAAAAAATCTGATTTAATCTTCTGATGAACCAATACTGAAGAAACATTGGCTATTCTAAATTCATCACAAATAAAATTTCACCATGTTTATATAGATAACTTAGAAGTATCTTTCCAACAGGAAAGTACAACCTCAAAAGCATGTGCAATAAAAAGATTAAACAACACAGGCTTATGTGAAATATGATCAAAAGCAGGTGACATAGATCCAAAGAAAACATTCTGAAATGATAATTGAATATTACATTGAAAGATATTTAAACATTTGGACCATACAGCTTTCGAAATATTAAACATTTGAGAGCAATAGTAGAGTAAATGAGTTAAAGTGCCTGTAGAGAGAAAACAAGACCAACATAATGGAGAAGTAGTTGGAACGAATTTAGGGATACATTCAGAAGTATTGACAGCTCTATTATAAACAAAAGTAGAGATTATGTGATACGTGCAGCATTAAAGGTTTTTAAGCCATATTTTGTCCCATGGATGAACATGGAATGACACAGAAAGGTAAGTTTTCCATAGTAATTCAAATACATTTTTCAATCATACAGCAGTTGGGGATATTAACATTTTGTATAAATAAGGAACTTTGGGAATAGAATCGTGATCAATATTATGTAATAGTGCCAAGGGTGTGAGTGGTGCAGTGACAAGAGAAAAATTATTAGTTATTAAAAAGATTGAAGAGCAGACGATGTTAGATTGTATTCCTGTAAAAATGAGATTGGTAGGTTAAATTGTGTTTCTAGTTGGGGGAAAGGTATAATGAGTCATGTTTTACAAATTGATGAACAAAAATCATACCCTTCTCCTTCCAATGTTTAAAATAAAATGATTTGCATCAAAATTTCATAAACTTATTATACCAAATAGAAGAGGCTAGAAAACATTGAAGAAAATCAAAACCAGCTGAAAATATTGTATGTAGCAAATATTAGTAATATTTTAGAATCATGTTTTTGGAGATAAAAGTACAATTAGACATATAAACTACATCAGTAAATGATAAATCGTTCAGTAAAGAGTGTTCAAATAAAACCTATTGTGGTATTGGAGAATCTTGAAAGGCATGGGTTAAAGCATGAACTTGTCAAATTAAAAAAGCAGAATGATATAACTTAAAATCAGGAAAACGGGCACCTCCTTCATTCTTCGGGCATTTATGTTTAGACAAGGCAATACATGAGTGTTTATTACTCCAGAGAAATTTGGTACAAATAGATTTGATCTGAGAAAAATAGTAAGTGGGTAATTTAAACGGTAACATAGATCATGTATAAAGGACGTGTGGTACAATCATCATCTTGATGGTATTAATCTACCCCACTATGGTAGGTGAAGAGAAGACCATGATGTGAGGAATTTCAGAATTTTAAGTTTTAAAGTACTAGAATTGTGACTAATTATGCTGGAAATAGTAGGGGAAAACCAAAAACCTAGGTATCTAATTTTTGAAGGACACCATGTAAAATTAGTATCAGCAAATATATATTGATTACACGAGGAATTTAATGGTAGGATTTCGGTTTTAAAGAAGTATAGTTTATAACCGGAGACATTAGAATATTACTTGCTCTCTTGTAAAAAAGGATTTAAGGAATGAAGCATTGCTAAGCTACCAATTCACAAGTTGGGGTTGTCATTAATTCACAAAGAGGATGGTGTCCCAATGTCAGGCAGCCTTGAGGGGCAGAGACGCTGTAAGGCATGGTAAGTGGGCAAATGCCCAGGACCCCCATCTTTCAGGGCCCCTCCTGTGAAAGGTAACTTTCTCTCTAGTTCACTTCAGTATATTTGTGTATCTTAACATTTAACGTGAAATTCAATGTTGTTTACCAATATAGGACTTGAATTAGAATAAATGAGGAATAAAATGTAATTTTGTTCTTAACAAGGGCCCCAAAATATACCTTGCCAAGGGGCACATAAAATCCTTTTGACACTAGTGCATGAGCCCTCTAACATGATGTCTTCCCCAGCGAAAAGCATTTGTATTTTTTCTACGCATCCACTGTCTCTTTAAAGGACCTTGGTTTATGGCAATTCTCTTTACTCTAAATTAACCTGAAGTTAGTTGTGGATAGACTACTAATTGTATAATATGCTGTGGCACATCTTATACTTGGCCTTCACCATAGAACCCACATGTCCCCTCATCAGATCACTTTACACTGGCATCATAGTGCCAAAACTATTGTATTTAAAAGTCTTTATTTCTGTCACTGTATAGTCTATTAGAAGGCTCCTTTCTATCAACAATCTAAATTTCAATTACACTACATTATTAGGTCTTTACAATCTACTTTTGATCAGTTTCGGGGTCATTCATGTATTTGGAAAAGCAAAAACAGGGGCCACTCATTATAGTTCATGGCAGCAAGAGCCAAGGAATATTGGTCCCCCATTCTGCTATTCCTAGTGATTGGGAACAATGCAGGCTGCATCAGGGAACAGCAACTCTAGAGGTGTGTTAGAATATGCCAACAGGGCACTGTATCAGGTGTTTTGGACATCTTTCACACATAAGGTGGTGAGAATACCCGTGTTGAACATGGCCCCTCTGCAATGTCACCCCAAACTTGTTTTACTTTACCCTCCACTTTATGCTGAATTCATTTTTTTAACCATATGACTCTGTTCGCTTTACCACTGCTAACCAGTGCTAAAGTGCTTCTGCTCTCACCTTTAAACAAGTTCCTTGTAGAGTGGAATACTATATACTCAGGGCTTGTAAATTAAATGCTACTAGTGGGCCTGCAGCACATATTGTGTCATCCACTTAAGTGGCCCTTTCAAACATATCTCAGGTCTGCCATTGCAGCCTGAATGCAGTTTTAAACTGCCAATTAGATATGGCCATATAACCCCCTTGCCAAAACTTAAAAACCCCTTTATTTGCATATGTCATCCTTAAAGTAGGCCCTTGGTAGTAATTAGGGCAGGGTGCATTGTAATTAAAATGTTGGACATGTATCTTTAAGTTTCACATATCCTGGTAGTGAAAAACTCCTAAATTAATTTCTCACTACTGTAAGGCTTACCTTTCCCATTGTATAACATTGGGGTGCCTTATTACATTTCATAAGTGTTAACTTTTAATTGAGAACAGGTACACATTTCGGGCCTGATTCACAAAGGAAAACATAGACAAGAGTCTAACTTTACGACTTTCGGTATTCACAAAGGGCATTTAAGAGTAGTAAAGTTAGACTTTTGTCTCAGTTAGACTTAAGACCAAAAAGTAAGTTAAGCTGAGACAAAAGTCTAACTTTTCTACTCGTAAATGCTCTTTGTGAATACCGAAAGTCGTAAAGTTAGACTTTCTTCTCAGTTTACCTTGTGAATTGGGCCCTTCATGTTTGGTGCCTGAGAAGTTGTAATTAAAAATCTCCTTTAATGGTAAAGTTAGTTTGTAAGTTACAATTTTCAAAATGCCACTTTTGAAAAGTTGGTATATTCCTGCCCTGAACTATTTGGTGCATGTAGCCTCTGCTGCAATACATGACTTGGTGTAGGTGGCAGTTGGACTTTATTTATTCCTTCCAGACAGCCACACAATAGAGGGAGTAGGTGTGCCTGGATGGGCCATCAACTGGCAGGATGGGGGATGGAGCTGGACACAGCCCCGCTTGCAACTTCACACAAAGGACTTTGTTCATGCAGCCAGCTGGGAGCCAGGGCAGTGGAGTCAAGAAACGTCAAACACTTCAAATGGGTTGCTCTAGAAACACCTCCTACTTTAGAGAAGGCACCATGTATTAAATTGGGACACTCCCACGCACTCTTCAGTTCACTTTCTGGGCCTGCATAAGGACTCTCAGAGTACTGCCTGATGCTGTGGCCTGCTGTGTACACCACAAGACTGGTTTAGTGCACCTGGAAGGACTGCTTTGCTGCCTGGAGCATGCCTTGAACACTCTGAGGCCTGCCCTGGAGCTTAAGCCCTTCTTCATAACTTGAACACAAGACTACCAGAGTGACTCCAAGGGCTAGTTAGCTAGCCTCCTGATCAGAGCCTCATGGACACAAAAGACTAAAAACTGCTCTGATAACTGTTTCAAGACCAGGGCCAACCTGCACGTCTATCCATCCAAGGTGCATCTATTTCCAGCCTGACTTCACATAGCTACTGCTCCGTTCGTCTCCAGAGCAGCAAATCCTGTTCATCGGTCCCTCTGTGCAGGAGTATCTGGCCTCCTGGAACTCTCGTTGGCTACAGATTCCAGCTTTGTCCCGCTGAACATTTCCAACTTCCATAAAGAGACTCTGAGCCTGATTATGATGCCAGGGGGCATGCCCACTGCCTGACATCATGGTGGTCAGAAGACCACCCGACATGCAGGCGGTCATTCCGACCACCAAAATATGATAGGACCACCAGTGTGGCAGTCAGAAAATGTCCTTTTCAATTGCAGCTTGTGCTGCTGCCCAGGTAAAGGGCTGCAGCACATGCCGCAATGGAAAAGGACAATATGTGCACATCCATGCACCATGCGCAATGCACCATGTGCTGCATGGCACACAGCGCATGGCTGTGTGGGGACACTACAGGTGCCCCCAGGGCAACTTTTCAGTGGCCCACAACAGAGGGGGATCCTGTTTGGCACCCCCAAATTCTGTTTCCGGCAGCCTTTCCATGGCAGTGGGACCACCATGAAAAAGCTGTGGGAAATGGTAATCATAATTCTGATGGTGGTGCCTGCTCGGCACCACTGCCATGAAGAGAACATGATTGTGACCGCCGCCCCGATGGGTTCATAGATCCTGTTGGAGGCAGCGGTCTTTCCCTCCACAGTTTCTGTTCTGACCGCCAGCATCGTAAAGCGGCGGTCGGACCGAGTCCTTTACTGTCAGGCAGATCGCCACCGACGGCCTGTTGGTGGCAATCTGTCCAATATTGCAATGAGCCCCTAAGGTCATACATAGCAATCTTCACTGCAACTCCTTCCAGCTGCTCCCTGATGACTATGCCTCTTCCTCAGACATCGGCCTCCAGCTTTGCCCTACTGAACTTTACATTCAAAGAATTTTTTCTTCAAAATTTCTTTTAAGTCCATCGGTAAACGCCGACCAGGCCCATCCACTTCTTGTAGCTAACCCACGCTCCATCACGATTGGCCATAATTATAGACTTTGACCCAGTCTCGCATGCCTAGATGTCCACGTTTGGTGCTTTGATGTTTTAGATGCTATTTTTTACTAAAAACTTCAAAAATACATTACTCTGGATTTTTGTCATTTTTGTGTCAAATAATTTATTAAAATTACTCTATTTTTTTAAATTGGTGTGGATTTCTTTTTGTGTTATGTTTTCACTTTAATACTGTTTGTGTACTGAATGAATACTTTACACATTGCCTCTAATTCAAGCCTGGCTGCTTTTTTGCCAAGCTACCTGAGGTTGAAGCACAGGTTAGTTTAGGGACTTTTGTGGTTCCCCCTGATGGGGCTTGTGGCTGTTGTTTGAACAGGGGACACTCCCTTCAACTAACCAATTTCTCACAACCCATTTAGCTGGCAGGGCTTTGAGTATAACTGTATCCTACCCAGGCTCCTCTACACCCTCAGACGTTGACAGTAAAATCTGCACTAGTCCCCTGGTTGGTTATTAGGATCAAAGAACTGAAGCTGCTGTCTCCTATCACAGGTTTTTTCACTCTCAAACATATGATGGAGAACATTGTCCAAGACAATTGACAGCTGATCTGGCACCATATTTACAATTTTGAGAATGACACCAAAGCCGCAATATTCTCTCCCAGGCCTTCTTCAGGCTTGAAAATCTAGTCAAAAGGAGCACTTGCAGCAGCTGACTTGGTACCACGTTTGAACTGACTAGCTCAGCCTGTGACAGTGAGGATGGGACATAAAATAGTTCCTGCCCTTTGTGAAGGATGTGGGAGGGTTTTGAATCATTCCACCATTTTTGCATGGTGAGAGACATGTGAATAACATCCATCCTTATGCATGGTGGGGAGCAGTAAATACCCTCCATGGGCAAGGTAGCAGATACCACATAACTGCTCACCCTTTTTATCAAGATTGGAGGGGACACTAAACATCACTCTCATTGAACAAGATTGGAATACTTCAAACCTCCAGCTCTATGCATGGCAGGGGAGAATCACATGATCCATCCACCCTGCCATTGGGAAATGCAGGTAGCACAGCATACTCAAACCTATGCACAAAGGGGAGGGGACTAAATGCACTCTGCCCTTAGGAAAGAGGTGGGAGCTATAAAATACACCCTGGTACTTGGACAATGCAGGTGTCTAAGTTAATTCCACCTATCTTTGAGCAAGATAATGTGGGCACGAAATAAAATACCTTACCCGTAGTCCATTCCTACTGCCAGTGAGGGAATGTTAACGGACATTACAGCCAACGGCAGTTAATGCTCAGTGATGCCTTATATTAAGGTTCATTTTTAGCAGGAAACAATGACCCATATAAATGCGAGGGTGGGTTCCTGCTGCTTATTACATTTTCAGCAAAAAACACAATCACATATACTGAAAAGAACAAAAGCTAAGCTTTGCAGTTTATTACATTGACATGCACTACATGCAGGGCTAACACCTGCCAGCTACTATTCCAATTTGCACTACTTAAAGAAGGTCAATTTTTCACCACTATATTGACTACCACAAAGTCAACACCACCCCTGCCAAACGCCTATATCGATTTAAAGTCACGAAGTATTCGATCTTATGCCTTTGTGCCTGGAAGCAATTTAGTTCTACAATGTGTGCTATAAAAGCATAATAAACATAACATCAATATATTTTTTTTAAACTTCTCTTAATTATAATTATAACCACTTTTTATAGTTTTTCTACTTTAAATATAATTAAATATATTTAATTATTTTATGTCTCATTAATTTATTTCAGTAGCCTATCCCAAAACCTTTAAATATATTTAATAAATGCAAGATTAATGTTACAAACTGAGAGTAGCCTTTAAATATGTTTATCATTAATTACATTTAATGGACTAAATATATTCTTTGAATGTATTGCAATACATTATAATACATTTGATTTAGTAACCTAGGGGCCCATTAGGATGGCGGGCGGAAGCACCACCGCCGTGCTGGCGGATGGAAAAACCACCAGTTACCGTCCGCCCGCCGCAGCCCACACGCCCGCCCAATTAGGATGCGAAAAGTCAGCCAAACACCGCCCGTAAGCCAGCGACGCCGCCCGCCATCAAAGTGCGCCCATTCACGTAGCGGCGCAGCACAATGGAGACACACCGCCCGACGGAATCACGTACCGCCCGGCGTACAAATTACGATGCCACAACCAAACAGCTCCCCGGCTAAGAGACACCGCACGTGAAAGCAAGGCGGAAACCCGACCGCACAGTACGGATACCAAAGAGGCAGACCCCCGAGCATGAATCCAGCACTGCAGGCCCTCCCCATGCTCTACCTGATGCAGAACCTAGGAGTCAACGCACTGCGGAGACGCAGGTAGGCAGACACACAACAAGGGCACGCAAACACCTCACACAGTGCAAGTGCGGTAAAACTGTACATGGCCCCCCCGACACCCCTGCGTGGACGCGACACATCCACCACTGCACCCACAAATGTCACATCGGGCAAATTGTAACAACTCGCAACAACCGGGGACACACCACCTGGGACCAGGAACTAACGTCCCCATCACGGCCCCGCAGCGCAGCGGCGACGACACAGCCACACATGCGCACAACGCATAGGCCAACGGCAGCGCCATGTATGCGCCGCACACAAACAACACAGGGTCACAACCAAACACCACACACACCAGCCCCACCCAGAACGCACATGTCACGTGACAGTCCTGCCACAGTCATGTCGCCAACCGGCACTTCACTGTTGCCAACCTGACGTCACACAACTGACCCGAACATGTCAGTGATGTCACGCCAAGTTAGGACACACCCCTGTGTGCAAAACATGGCGAAGCACACAGCGGCGGCAACATCACCCAGCAGAATATGGACCCCGTCGGAAAAAGGTACGCCAGTACCACAAAGAAACACCGATACCACCCTGCACCCAATACCAAGACATGCAATACGTAACATCAAAGATCCCGGGGGACCGACAACAGGTGGCTCCAATTACAACACCCACACACAAGGCCCAACGTATAGCGGAAACGCAGCGTGCCGCCCACACACGGGAGAGGAGATAGCACTGAATGGCCTTCCATACCCACACCGAAACCACAGCTCAACTATTCAAGCAGGACAACACAGTCATTATTCCAAAAAAAGCCCAACACAGGCATGCAGAGGGAACCGTCCACTGGGCAGATAGCGCATAACACGAAAGAACATTCCGAAGGGAAAAAAAACAATGATACCACTTCCTCATGTGGTTCACATGCAAGTTATCGGGAAGGAGTCAGACACCACTGACCTTGACCATTCATAGAAGCATGTGGGATGAGGGCCCGTGTCCTTCGCACAAGCTACTATAACCCAAGCCCTGCCACCCTACGACCATAACAGAATTCCCAGCAACGTCGGAGGTTGCACTCTGCAGACTGCACAGACAGCCGGAGCACGCCATCACATCGCCCTTCAGCAAAATGGCACTTGCACCACACCTACCCAACTACGCCGGACAGATGAAGCTGTACAAACATTACCTGATACAGATATTGGGATGTGAAAATCTGGCCTTGCTGAACGTAAGTTACCGACTAACTTACCGCATCGCATTGTTCAGCTGCGTCATCCCCGTCTTCTACTGTCGGAGGTGTCCTTTCCACTATCCTGTGGATTTATGTCTCTCCAACCCTGCATGTCCAATGGCTTACCTGGTACAACTGTTCAACCCCCAGGACGTCCACGACAGGGTCTGTTCAGCCTATGGGGGCATGGCGTATGTGGCTGCAATCGGACCCACACTGCAATGGGACCACTGTGCCTCCACACAACGGATTCTGGATCACAGTTTCATCGAATGTCATCCAACATGTCCCATCATGCTCCTACAAGGGACAACTTACGACCAACACCTTGACAGCCACCATCCGCTACATTGGATGGCATCCATGTTTACCACCAATGCCATGGAAGCCCTGCTGGAAGGTATCGCATTCCTGACAACCTGTCAATTCGTCGGGCCCCGACGCAACACCCCCAATTGAACAATGATGTCCCACACCGTACCCATGCCTGGCATCCGCACGGACTGAGCAGTTACCAGTACAACAACTATACCACACAACCTGCAACTAACACCACACCATCAACTACACTGCCATGACATCGGATATTTTCGGGACATGCACTCTGTACCTCATCACATCCAGTAACTCTGCATGAACAGGGGGAGGCAGAGGCATGGGATTTGTGTATGGCAACCACATGGATATAACTGCACGTACAACTATGCCATAATATGTATCCTGCGCCCATCAACATATGCACCGGTCAGTGGACAGTAATCGTTCGGCTGTAGTATGTGAGAGCTGTCACCTCACCTCCCTCTGAACTTCCGTGCCAGGACTTTTGCATGGACAACAAGTGCATCCCCCAACAACATGACCCCAGTGACTGTGTCATGTCCAGTAGCCACCACATTGCAACAACAAGTGGGACGCCGTTGCATGCACGTAAGCCCATGCCCTGATGTCACCTCCACGCACGTGTGTATGAGTTACCATAGCAGCAAACCTGTAACATGGAACTGAGATGTACTGTGCCCATGATGTCAAGCGGTCTGGTAGGCAAAATGTATACTGTCTGTGTCAAAGTTAGCAGCTCCACAGTAATTAGCAAATGTACATTAGCACAGCAACGGCTAAGCAGTTGTAACTCTGAAGCACACATCCCACAGTCAACAACTAATGACATGTACCCCTACACCCTATGCTATGTGTAATCATGCTGAGTATATCCTCCACATGCATTTCGCTGCCAGTAGTGTCCACTATACTGCATCACAGAGGACATAAGTCCCAATACATGGCTTGAAGCAAAAATGTGTCTCTGCTGATTCATTTCACAAGTACGAATGAGAGAGGATGAGAGTGTGTGAAGTACACGGCAGTCGTGAGATGACCATGTAGTCCACTGTCATTGGATGTCAACGCAAATGAGTAGCCGCAACAGTGGCCACAGGGAAATACCACAGCTCGTGGAGCAGGACTTGTCACACTCTGAAGTCGCACGCAAGATCATCACATTAACACTGACGGCCTGCTCACTACAAAGCACAGTCATACACATGTTTACAATGACCCACACAGTCTGACCACACACTCAGCAACAAAAAGTGGGAGCCACGCTAAAGCATGCCACAGCAATGCCTGACAAAACACACACACGACATCAGAGTGGGTGGGCAGCACTGCACAGTGAGTAAGAACTGCTGAAATGCTGACATGCACAATTGGACTAGACACAATCTTGACAGTCACACACCCTGCACACACACAACCTCTGAACCATAACAAGTAGGAGTCAGCCTGAACTGCAAGGACACACCCACACACCGCATACTGTGCAACATACAACACACCCATCACATCATATACAAAGACCTCAGCACGGTAACAAACATCCACCATGTCCCGGGGTGACATATGTGTGCAGTCGACATGGACACAACACACACATACACACCAACACTACCACAATCACACACCACACACCACCACCTCCCAAATGCACACATTGAAAGTAAGCCATGTGCCCAGTCACAATATCCATCACAGCCACCACTGTCTCAGAAGGAGATGGGTCAGTGTGCCTACCAATCTAACAGGATGCCAGTACGAATCGGTGCTGTGTGTGTGCTACGGGACAGTTGCAGGTCCGGCCCTGAGAGAGTAGCACAACTGTGGATGACACACATGTGTCATGTGAAGCGGGAGTTACGCTTGGCTCAGGTGGGTGGGTGTGACGGGTAGGTGCGCACATGCAATGTTGAAACACGCTGTGTTGGGAGGATTCAGGAACAGTACATTGCTGCTCTCCTGGGAATTTGTTAAGACCACCTGTCTGGGGATGAATGTGAACTTGTGTGTGCACAACAGGCGGCCACACGATCAATGCTGCATCAGGTGTAGACGTCAGCCCACCCTCCGTGGACATGCTGGATACTGCTGTGCGTCCGCCAGGCCCTTGCCAAGGCACTCACATCCCCTGTCGACCAGTTGTATCCCCAACATTGTCCACCTGCACAGGCAATCCAGGGCACGGGATGGCAGTGGAGCATGGTGGGTGAGATGTCATGGGGCGCACCTCCTGGACACATCATGCAGGCAACACATCCTCAATTAGTAGTATGGCACAAGTCTAATGGAAGTAGTGGGGGGACGCACACATCACAAGCAGGAGTGACGTCACGGAAGGTGGCTCGCACCATCTCACTCATTGCCTATATCCCCACACACGTTACATGCCATTGCAACAGAGAAGCCAGCGCGTGCAGAAGCAGCTCCAAGCTCGCCCCCGAGAGGCCAAAGAGTGAATGTGTGGGTCCATGAGCTCCAGTTGGACGCGGCCTGGGTCGCTAGGGCAGCTACAGCCTCTGTGTGTTGCAGGTGGTGTATCCGGACTGTGGAGCCTGTCATGCATTGTCAATGTTGCCCGGGTGTCGATTCGGGGCACCACGCAGGTGGACGGCGTCCCGCCACTTATTATGCCGCGAGACAGACCACTTGTTCAACTGGACCCACACATACACTCCTTGGCCTCTCTGGGGCGAGCTTGGAGCTGCTTGTGCATGCGCTGGCTTCCCAGGTGCTAACGCATATATTGGTGAGCGAGGGGAGGCCATGAGGACAGGGTAAAATATGACTGTTTGACTTCCAGTCAGTTCAAGGAATTACCCTGATGTGGTCATGAAAAGACGTGTCTCGTGTGTATTGCAACTAGTAGATAAGCCGATGAACTTCCCATGTCTTGCATGTAGCCCCGCACCTAGCCCCGCCCACTTGACACATTAAAATGAGTACCAGCACCACATCCTTCCCATTCGAAGCACTGACTGGGGGTGATAACCATTGGACAGTCTTGTGTAGTCCACCCACGCGTACATGTGGGCCCTCCATGATCCATGTCACCTGCAGCAAAGTGATGTCATGGGCAATGACGGAAGTGAGGAGGGCTGTCTGCCCCATGCACAGATGGCGCATCAGCTCAACAGACCCAGCACTGAGGGCAGCAGGGGTCACATGTGCAGGGGCAGCTGTGCCTGGTGTGAAGGCACATGCATATAGACAGCACATCGACCAATGTGTAGTCTGCCCACATCTACTGTCCATTGTCAGGCGGACCTAGCAAAAGTTCACAAGGCAACACATCTGTGTTGGTGTACCCACTGTGACCAACACTGCGCAACAACCAACGTACTCGCCCTGCGCATGGCCCACCCCGCAACGGTGGTCACATTCAGTGGCACTACCTCACACACACATCCCTTTCACGAGGCATGGTGTGACCAATGTACAGGGCTGAGTTTGCGCTCATCCGGAGAGTGCTGAACAGGTGACACATGTAACCCACTAGTCATTCTGTGTTGTCACCTACTGGCATTGTGCAGTCAATGTGCAGGCCAGGCCTGCTGGGACTGAGAAGGGCAGCATGGCCCCAGCCTGACATGCACACGAGCAACAAATGCACTGAGACCTGCATTGCCAATTGTCTGTGTCACTGGATGTCTGACATGAAGTTGCCATGTACCACCACTCAAGAGGGACAGACATGTCAAAGCGCCCGAGAGCTCACATACCACTGCCACCTGCAGTCAGCATGGTGAGCAGTGCATGTTGAACACCACAGGCTCTGACTCATAGTGCTGCGGATCAACGACATGTGTGACCCCCACATGCACTCCCACACACACTGCAGTTGTCTCTCACACACAACTTCCGCAAGGAATAGCCATGTGCAGTGTGCATGGAGCTCGGAATCCAGGATCTCCAGCTCCTCGCTGGTGAGTGGACCTGGACATGTCCTCAGCGTCATCCACGTGTAGGTGGAGAGGTGGCAGCAGCAGGTGTTGTTGAGGTGCCAGGCTGCAGTCCCAGGTAGCTGTGGTAAATGCCGGTCTCACTCACACACTCACATAGCCCCCTGGGGCAGTTTCAGTGGGTCCAAGCTGCTGCAATTTGTGTACCATGTCTGCCAGCTTCAATTGCAGATGATGGCCTGCTCCCAGCTGGCCCGGGACGCTTACCTCCATGGTGGAACACGCAGGGTGCACCCGCGAGGGTCATTGGAGTTGGCCATAAGGGCCTGGCCCATGGCGGGTACAGTCCGCTGATGCCATGTGCACCACACAGTTTAATGTGCGAAATGCATCTGCAGGTGTGGCCATGATTTGTGTGTGGGTGCAGGTCCACAATGGTCGGGGCCACAACATGCTGTGTGCATAGGCAGGGACGGCCAGTGGCCAGCCTCCACATGTCTGTTGGCATATCATCATGTACACATTGGCATGGGAGCATGGGATATGCATATGCACACACATGCCATCTTTCACTATGTACATCTGCCACTTGGCACGTGCGACGTTACGTGTCACTTGTGATGTGTAGTTGCAATCACACAGCCGTGTTGGCATGGAGCTGTCAATGTGTACACCTGTCAATGTTTCTGGAGGTGTGATCCGTACAGTGCTGTACTTAGGGTGCAGTAGGGACATCAATGACTGTCTCACATCCCCTCGTGCCCCAGGTCCCACTTGCTTTGGCCGCGCAGCCTGTGTCCATAGCGTTGTTGGTGTGTGCCCTACACACCCAGCCTCGGAAGCAGTGTGATGCACAGCAGCTAGTCATGTTGCCGTGGTGTTGCAGCTTTCCGAATATGCAGTCTATTTCCATCAGCATGCCTTACAAGTTGTTAAGGCCTAACTCCCCATGTGCATGCTCATAGCAATGGTGTGTGTCACTGCCCATTGCTATTGGTAGGGGACCTGTGTATGTGTATTGTGGCTGTGCTGTCCCTACTTGTCAGCTGTTCTGTGATTCAATTGCTTGGTCAGTCAGTTCTGATTTGTGTATGTGTAAATGCCCTGTGGCGTGTTGCTTTGACATGTGTCCACTTCCATCTTTCCTAGGAGGAGGCCAAACATACATCGCCCCTACCAATTGCTGTCAAACATGGAGGATGTGGAGGTGATCCGGAAGTTCCGTCTGGACCGACCCACCCTGCATCGCCTATGTGCCTTATTGGAACCCCACCTCCGTCCTCGCAGGGTGTATCCTACTGCATTTACCCCCACGGCTAAGGTGATGGCTGCACTGCATTTCTTCGCCAGTGGGTCATTCCAACACACAGTGGGCAGTGGAGGTGGGATGTCCCAGCCCATGTTCAGCATGGTGCTGAGGGATGTACTGTCAGCTATGATGCTGTACAGGAACAGGTACATACGATTCCCCAGGGCTCGTGAATTGGCGGCAGTGAAGGGTGATTTCTATGCCCTTGGACGGATCCCCCACGTTGTTGGTGCAATAGATTGCACCCATGTTGGCCTTGTTGCACCACAGGCCACTGAGCACCTCTACCGCAATAGGAAGCACACCCACTCCCTGAATGTGCAAGTGGTGTGCCTTGCGGACATGGTCATTTCACACGTGTGTGCGAAGTTTCCAGGATCGGCACATGACGCGCACATCATGCGTAACAGCATCCTACCACGTCTGATGACCAATCTGCAACGGGACCGTGCTTGGATTGTTGGTGAGTATGTGGAGTAGTGTAGCATGCTGGCTGTGCGATGCTGTATTGTGTCCAGTTGGAATTGCAATGATTCTCTGTGTCCCTCACACCCAGGTGACTCTGCTTACCCGAATGGGCCCTGGCTGCTCAGCCCATTATGACATCCTCGTACCCCAGCGGATGTCCGCTACAATGAGGCACATGGGAGGACCAGACGTGTGGTTGAGCGGACCTTTGGCCTCCTCAAGTCCAGGTTCAGATGCCTGGACCGCACAGGGGGCGCCCTGGCGTACTCCCCACAGAAGGTGTGCCAGATAGTAGTGGCTTGCTGCATGCTGCACAATCTGGCTATTCGCAAGCAAATCCCCCTAATTGTGGATGACGGAGATCAACCAGGGCCCCAGCCTGCAGACCAGGACGGGTCGAGTGAAGAGAACAGTGGGGAGGAGGGAGCTGTGAATGTGCGTCAGCAGCTCATCGCCCGCTACTTCACTTGACGGTGAGTGTCCATGTACGACGGCTGATGTAGCTGTAGTTGTGCAGGTGTATGTGTGCTCTGTCACGGAGGCCTTTTGTTCACTGAGTGCTGTGTGTCAATGGTCCATATCCAGGTTAGTAATAGTATGCCACTGACAGTGGCTGTTGCATTGTGCCCTGTTGCTCTGTGAGATGTGTGTACATTGCTTGTAGTTTGTGACAAGTACTGTGTGATGAGTGTGTGACACACTCATTGACTGTACTCTTGTTCTGTTTTTCACCACTAGGTCCCTACAGCCTCTCCTGTCCCATCGACATACCACACAGCAGATGCATTTCTGCTCATGGTGGCGATTGCACATCGTTGAATAAACCCAGGACACATAATGCAGATTGTGATCAAGGTGTATTTATTTACAGCGGTGACATGTGATTGTGTGCAAGGTGATGACAAAAGTGGTGCATGCTGTGACAATGATTTGACGGCCATGGCTGCGTGATGGTCAAGGTGTACCCATGAAGTTCTATGTCCACAGTCCAACAGACACATGCCATTCACATGGCAGTGTGGGGTAGGATCGTAGTCCAAGTCAGTGCAGTAGGTGGGCAAGGTGGCTGGCTGACTCACTGGCGTTTGGTGCGTGCGAAGTCCTCTCTGGACACCTGTTTCCTCTTCGGACGGCCCCTTCCACTTTTGGTAGGGGGGGTTGTGTTGGTGGGCTGCTGGTGGTGGCTGAGGACTGCTCACTCGCTGTGGACGCAGGGGAACTAGATGTTGCACGAGCCTGCGCCACAGCACGTGGTGGCGGCGGTGGTGTGGCTGGCCTTGCTTGGGCCCTCCCCCCCACCACCAGCTGGCCCATGAGGTCCACAAGTCGGTCCATACGGGTCACGAATTGGCCCATATGGGCGTCCATGGACCTCAACACCCCAAGGACCTCCCACGTGTCGGCAGCCGACCTGGCCCATTGCCCTTGGGCCTCTTCATAGGCCCCAAGGACTCTTGAGATTTGCGGCAGGGCTTGGCTCCCAGGCTCAGATGGCGTTGGCCTGACCCTGCTCCTCCCACCGGTACTGCTGCCACCGACTGGCCCACTCGCCACATTGATCACCACGGTCCTCTGTCTGGCTCCCAGGGTCGAGCATGACGGGCGTGCCACCCCTTGCACAGGTGCTGTGGCCAGGGATGGCGTGGTGGTGGTGGTGGTGGTTGTTGCGGCGGTGGTGGTGGCCGCAACGACCGTGGCAGCAGGGGTCTGTGACTGGTCAGCAGCCCTGGGTGATGTGTTGGTGGGTAGGAGGGGCCCTGGGGAGCGGTTGGGCCCTGCCACTCCAGACGGGCCTGGTGGGTGGTCCTCGTCCGAAGAGGTGTCCAGGTCTTCTACATCCGTGAGTCCGGGTCGGGGGCTTGCAGGCTGGCTGTGCTGGCTGCTGTCTCCCTCTCCAGCATCCAGCTGTTCAGCACCTGTGGGGAGAATGAGATAGGTTAATGTGTTGCACCTAGCAAAGTATGTATTGGTTGTCTGACATTCACAGTTTGTGCACTGTCGTGCACAGGTTTCCCAGGGGCGTGTGTGTGGATGTACGATGTGTATATGCGTGGGCTAGGCAATGGTACTGTGTGATGTGGACATGTGGCATGGGACGGATTAGCAATGCCGATGGGTGTGTGGTGCTATGCTCCTACATTTTGTGGCTCGGGTGTATGCGGGCTCCAGACCCATCGATGATGGTGGGTTGAACTATGGTTTTGGGGTTCAAATGGAATGCTTAGAAACGCAGATGGCTAAAGGGGGTACAGCCCCCTCAATGCTTTTGGGTTGAACTATGGTTTTGGGGTTCAAATGGAACGCTTAGAAACGCAGATGGCTAAAGGGGGTACAGACCCCTCAACGCTTTTGGGTTGAAATATGGTTTTGGGGTACATACTGTGAGTCATGGGTGCAGTACGTGACATGTGTTCTGGCAACATGACAGTGCATAGACAAAGGTGTGTGTCTGTCTAACATACCCGGCATATCTGCTGACTGTCATCATTTGTGGACATTACATTGGTGGCATTGTTGTGAGTTCGTGCTTGTTGTGTGCCACACGGCCTATTGCAGATGGGCAAAATCCTTGGTGTGCGTGCTGCCCTCGAACATGTGCATCAATGCAGTGCTCTTGGGGTGTTGACTATATTATGTGTGTTGTTACTCACAGTGTGACGTGCGCTTCAGTCACTGCAGGCACATGATTTGTCATGGGCAGGTATCTCTGCATGACTGCTGTATGAGGGCCAGCTGTTCGGATGACATACCTTCCATGACACTGGGGCTGACAGATGAGATGGATGATATGTTGAATGTGCATTGTGTGCCTGTGTGTTTCATGGGTCCAGTGGTGTTTGTGTGCAATATTGTGGTTCCACGCTGTTACTTCTAGTAAGGTTTGTCGTACATGGGCGTTGTTGTACGATGTGTGGGTGACAGGCAGTGAGGACTACATGGACAATACTTCGATGGTGTTGCTGATGTGTGTGATGGGTGGCACAGTGCCTGCCGTGTGGGTCTGTACTCCAGTGCGACTTGTGCATGCAGACGTGGCTCCTTAGGTGTTGCTGTATCTGTGATGGGTCATGTGGGGTATGACTCTGTGATACATGTCCGTGTGCACATTGGTCACATGATTGTGACAGGGAGCAGTGCTGCGTGTTCCTCTGCTACGTGACATGTCCCATGTGTCAGTCGTAATACTGTCCTCATGCCTACAGACACCCCGCCCTGTACTGTCTCCCACCTACAGGTTGTTTTTGAGTGCGCAATGCAATGGATGCCACATGGTTATGGGCGGGAGGGGTGCTCCATGTTGCTGGTCTGTGAGAGTGGGGGCGGTGTTGTGAGTTGTGGTGATGGCCTGACACCCACAGGAACCCCTGCATGTGGGGTGAGATGTCTACCTGTCGGATGCAGGTGTGCACTGCAGTGGCTGACGCATGGGTGTGGGGGTGCTCCACCTTGCTGCGCTGTGGGACTGGGGGCCTGGTGGCTGTTGTACTTCAGCTGTCCCCCTCCGACCCACTGCCTTTGTGTTGCGGCTCCTTACCTGTTACTTGTCGGTTAGTGCAGCTATGGCTGACACATGGGTGTGGGGAGTGCTCCTTCTGGCGCTTCTGGAGTACGAGGGGACCTGGTGGGAGTTGCAGTGCTGGCTGACTGTACACATGCCCCCATGGTTATGTCAGTTGGTAGGTTTGGGCTGTGTGTGTGAGTGTCTGTTGCATGAGTGAGTGATGTCTTGTGTATTGTGTACTGGACATGGGGGTGTTTGTCCCTCGGAGCTATGGCATAGTGGTAGTGCATGTGAGTACATAGCGGTGTGCTGGTATACGTTTGTTTGTACTTACCAGCCTCGACTCCCCTGGTAATCCGGTGAGGATCTCCGGATGTATGATGACTCGCACCTTCTCCTCCCACGCCTTGAAGGTCTTGAATAGCGCGGGATTACCTCCGCCAGTCCTGGCAGCCAGCTGCTGATTTTTGGCCTCCTTCTTCTTGACCACGCTTTTCAGGTCGTTCCACCTTTTGTTGATTTCGCCTCTGTTGCGTGGCACGTTCCCGACTGCATTGACCTGGTCTACGATCCTGCTCCACAACCAGTTTCTGGTGGATAGTGGTGTCTGTTGGACCTGGTTGCCATAGATTTGTGGGTGCACCTTGACGATCTCGTCGACCATGACCGTCAGCTCAGTGGAAGTGAACTTGGGCATTCTGTGTGATGCCATGGTGTGTGTTTTGGTGTTTGTGGTGCTGGTGCGGTGTGTGGTGTGTGCTGTGCAGGGGGTTTGTGGGTCAGGTGTTTGGTGGTGGTGGTGATGGGTGTGATGGGTGCGTGTCTGTGGTGTCCTGCTGTCCTTTCTGTCTCGCTGTGTTCTGTGCTTTCGTCCTCAGTTTGTAGTGTTGCAAGGGATTGTGGTCTGTGAAGGAGCTGCTTTTGTACTTACCTATGTGGGTGTGTCATGATGGTCTGTTGTTTTCAGGTGTGTTGTGGCTGGTGTTCTGGGATTTGTAGTTTATTTGTTTGTCCAGGGGGATGTGTTTTCGGGATGTGTACTGTGTTTGGGTATTTGTGCGTGGGTTGCTGTGTGGACTTGTTGGCCATGTTGTGTGTGTTTGTTTTTGTCCGCGGATGATTTCTGTGCAGGGACGTGGCCGCCTGAGCTTCCGCCGTGTCCATTTCCGTCACTGTTGTTTACGCTGGCGGGCGGTGTATTTGTGTATTTACTGCGCTCATGTCGGTGCGATCCTAATTTCACGGCCGGTATCTCGGTCGTCAGGGCAGGCGGTTTTGGGTTGTTGTGCGTATTTCCGTCCGTGGCGGGCGGATGGACTTGGATTCGGACATGGGAGGGCGGTATTTTTTGTGTTTTTTCCGCCGCCGGCGGTTTGCGGCTCGTGCCATTGTAATTGCTCGGTCGGTATTCAGAGGGTGTGGGCGGGCGGATTTCTACCGCTATGATAGATGGCGGATTTTTTACCGCCCGGTATCGTAATGGACACCTAAATCCCAAACTTGGGAAACATAATTAATTAAATATCATTTGGCTAAATAAGTTAACCCTCATCTTTCTTGATAAGTCAATGATAAATACATATAGAAGGAATCCTAATTATATTTTCCAAAAACATGAGACATGGGAGGCCACAATATACAATAGCCAAACTACAGTCATACACTGGCTTATGATGAGTATTTCTTAAGCTAGGATAGCATGTTATGGGTATGACATAAATCTATGATTTACGTTCTCAATGTCAATTGCGTTAATGGAGTACCAATTTGTACCAACACAATGAGATCATACCACAGGTGAAATTTCTATTCAGTTTTCCTCTTATCAGATTAATATGAGAATCTTACAAAATCACCCACACGATAAACTCCAGATTTAACAATATCCCACAACGTAATGTTGCGACTGAAGAACAGACAAGTTGTATTTATTTTTCTGATAGCACCTTCACAATATGAGCACCAATACTGCTGTGCTTGTGGACGCTAAATGGAAGCATGTTTTACACTAGCTGCATCAAATGATGCTGGATTTCAGGAACATTAACGTAGAGGGCATTATAATCATCTAGCCTTGAGGAGATAAAGGCATCCATGATCTGAACCTTCTGTGTAAGAGAGAAAAAGGTTCAAAAACATTTTTTAACACTGTAAAGGCATGAGCTGACCAGCATTATTAACTAGATATCAAGATCATCTGTGCATCAGTTTACCTCAAAACTATAATCTCAAGACACTAGTGTGGTTGGGTTGCCCAATACTTCTGCCCAAAAGCTAAGTTGCCAAAAGGAAGACGAAAGAAAAGGGAGTCTAATTTTAGACTAATCTCCATTCAGTTTCAGCTGACTGTAGTTCTTCCAAGCCTCACCCTTAATAAGACTTTGGGGAAAGTTTGTTGTGCTAGCTCTCAGATATTTGAAATTTTGAAAACCGCTTGTGTGGCACTAATATATAAAAAAGGCTAACCGAACGTTTGAAAATCACACTATGTTTTCTCTACCATAACCCTTTTTCATGGAGTATGATTGAACTGGGGGTCTCTAGTTGGCAGAGGTAGGTACCTTTGTCCATGTAGTAACCCTTGCTTCTAGTCAGGGTAAAGGGGATACAAACTCTAGATAACCCCTGCTCACCCCCTTGGTAGCTTGGCACAAGCAGACAGCCTTATCCCAAAGGCAATGTGTAAAGTATTTGTGCTCAAAACACACAGTAATACATAGAAAACACCACAAATGGACAACACACCAGTTTAGAAAAATAAAGTATCTTTATCTAAACTCAGCAAGACCAAAGCAACAAAAATCCAACATACATGTAATAGGAATACGACTTTTAAAAGGGTTTCAAGTAACTTGGTCCATAGGAAACTATGGATGCATGATTTTATGCAAAGTACCTGTAGATGCATCAAGATTCACAAGGCCAAACAGCAGCAGAGAAGGGAAGCGTAGAAAAACAAAGGGATGCGTCAGTTTTGAGTCCTTGTGGAGGCGATGTGACAGTTCTGCTGCACGCAGGAGAAGTGATGTGTCGAATCCAGACTGTAGGTGGAGGGGATGTGTCGATTCCAAAACAGTTCTGGTCCCTGGGTGATGCGTCGGGAAAACTTGACGCACAGGTGCGATGCGTGGAAATTCAAGATGCGCTGGCGATCGAGGCGGCGGCAGCAATCGGTGCTGTGTCGGTTTTCTTCAGCCACGATACCACGATGCATCAGTTCTTGCAGTTGCAGGCACTGCGTTGTCTCTGCAGCGGCACGGCGGCGGTGCATGGAGATTCTTCCCGCATGGCAGTGCTGCGTCAGAAAAACAGCTGCAAGAAGGGCAATGCTGTGGTTTTCTTAGTTTCTTCAGTTTCTTCAAGCTCCCAACAGCAGTAACAACCTCCAGAGGCCCTAAAACTGGAACAGGCACCTACTGGCCGGTCAGGACTCTCAGCAGTAGAGTTCAGGGGAGCTGGGGGTGAAGTCTTTGTGTCCCTGAGACTTCAGAATAGGAGGCATGTACCCACAGGCCCTTGGAGATTCTTCTTCAAGCAGGTTCACAGCAAAGTTATAGTCTTTGTCCTTTCCTTGGCAGAAACTACAACTTCAGGCCAACCCCACAGAGCAAAGGGGCAGTCCTCCTCCTCACAGCTCTCCAGCTCTTCTCCTTGGCAAAGGTTCCTCTTGAGTCCAGAAGTGATCTAATGTGTTGGGGTTTAAGGTCTACTACTTATACCCCATTTTGTCTTTGTTCTTCTTTGTGCAAAGGTCTCTGAGCCCAGTTCAAACTATTTCTGTCCTCACTGGTGCAGTATGACCACAGAGGGTGGAGACAGCATTGTGCAAGGGAGACAGGCCCTATTCAGGTGCAAGGAAAACTCCTCCCACTACTCTAATTGCAACCACGGATTCTTCAGCTCAGCTCTGATCATCCAGGAAGGGCCAGGCATACCCCCCCCCCAGTGGCATTCTACAGTGAATGAACATCTCGAGGCCCTGCCACTCCAAAACTAGACAGTCAATCCACAAACTAGAAAAGGCACACAGAATGGTTAAACAAGAAAATGCCTACTTTCTAAAAGTTTCATTTTCCAACACAGAATTTAAAAACCATGGGGCATATTCACAAGGAGTCATCGCCGAATTAACGGCACTTTATCTCAGACAAAGTCGTGATAAATTTACCTCCCCATTCACAAGCCGGTGTTAACAGCCCACAGCACCAGTTTACCCACGATAGCAGCCGCAAAAAACATTGCCACAGAGGACCCCCGCAAATATCGCTAATGAGATGCAGAGTAGGCGTTCCCGTGCCAAAAGTCGAGACAACATCACACCTCAACATTCACAACGACCAGCCACATCGGCGATAAGAACATAAAACAGGCGATAAGGCACGTTAGCACCAGGAAATTTACACCTGCTCTGACATGGCGTAAAGTTGGACGGCAGCCAGCACCACAAAAGGGAGCACAGCCCAGGGCCACAACCGAAGGGCAACAGATGTCATGGAGCCACTCATCATGTGGCACGGACACCCAAGAGGGCCACAACACCCAATGCCAGCACCCCAGGACCCCAACCCACACCCGGAACACCCCCCCCCGGACCACCACAGACGCAGCGCAGACAAAGACAGCAGACCCCCAGGAAGCTTACCAGCCTCACAGACCCAACATCTGACAATGTCACCGTCCACTACAGGCTGAAAGTGACAAACATCCTACGCATCCTGACCATCATCGCCTAACAGGCCTACAGCACCAACACAGCGGACAACCAACATCCCACCCCACACAAAGCTGCTGGCTTGGCTGCACCTGTTGGCCCCTGGTACCCCCCAACCAACACCCACCAGAGTCGGAGGAGTCTCACAGCCAGCCACATCTAAATCCCCCACACCTGTCCTGGACATCTCCATCACCCTGGCACCCCAGTCACCATACGTACAACACAATGCGCAGGATCCGCTGGAGACCAAGCAAGGACCATACGCCCAATCAGGATGCACGCACGTGTCGGGGGCAATACACAGCACACATGTACTACCTGTGCCCCCTGGT
The DNA here is from genome assembly GCA_963921515.1 of Calotriton arnoldi. NCBI lineage: Eukaryota > Metazoa > Chordata > Amphibia > Caudata > Salamandridae > Calotriton > Calotriton arnoldi. The sequence continues at coordinate 423,104 of CAWUFW010006982.1, forward strand.
GACACAGCACACAATCACCGCAACAGGAAGCACACGTCTCACATCAATGTGCAGGCAACAACAGAACACCGTGGAACTCCCAACAATGTCGCCTTCAAATACACAGCCAGTGTGCATTATACCTTCATCCTCCGACAGTCCATCATCAACCAGCGTTCCCAGGATGGCAACAAGGGAAATACACAGCCCCTTGGCAATATCCAAATGAACACCCCACACACCTCAACCCCACACCCATGCAACTCACAACTCTGGCAATGCACACGTCACAAAATCATATACAACAGGCACAACAACATTCCCACCCACCAAACACGACAGAACAACTTACAATGTTCACATGGGCAAGCCCTGAACATGAGCCAGCAACGGCATGGCACCACAGCCCCATAATAGCTGAATGTGTGGAGAGGTGGCAACCAGGCATGTGTGAAGGATGCAGTAGAACCATGATTGGGAAAGTACACAATGCAATGAGTGGCGGAGATGTGCTGGACACACCACAGTATGCAGAACACACCCCTATCCATGGCGACATACACCACTGGTGTATGGAGTGTAGTGGACAGTAGACGCCACCATGTCACCCCAGCCAGTGGGGGACCTCGCGGAAATGTTGCCTGTTACGCCCCCCCCCTAAGCATCACCTGAGTGAGATGGCCCGGCGTACGCAACGCCAGCGTAGGGGTGTGAATAAAAAGCACGTAGGCCTGGGTGTGGTCCTCTTCCTGAAAGACCCACGTCTCTGCCAGGGCGGCGCCTCCCACCCCACCATAAGGCCAACGCCGTCCTCGTGAGCGGAGTTGCCTGCGATGCTGTGCGCCTGCTGGACCCTGGCACGCTGGACCACGAACCCGTCAGGCCCGCCCCTGCGCAGCCAGGCCACACTGATCACCTGCCGACACCGGCGTGTGTCAAGGAGGGCCCACCACGTGCCGGCGCAAGCTCCAAGCCCGAGGCCCGCGACCTTGGCAGCCACCTCAGACCATCACGGCCTCCACAACACAGGCCCGCTTTATTCCTTTCTTGTTGACATACTCCACTGCCGCCTTAGGCCTACTCTTTGGACCAGTAGGTCCCATATGTGAAACTGTGTCCTGAGTCATGAATGGCAGTGACACCAAATCCGGGCCAGCAGCCACAGCACCAGACCCCCCGATCAGTGAGGCATAGTTCAATATGGGCATCTTGCGACATGTGGTGCCACTAACCCTGTTCAACGCCAGCCGGCTACACGTGGTGCCACTAACCCTGTTCAATGCCAGCCGGCTACACGTGGTGCCACTAACCCTGTTCAACGCCAGCCGGCTACACGTGGATGAGGGACCAGGACTACCCTGCGGACCGGTAGGTCACACATCCAGCACCTAGTCGCAAAGCATGAATGGCAGAGTCCACACCAGTGGTCGCACGGAGAGGTGTAAGAGGAAGATGCGGCTCAGTCCAGACAAATGCCGGGTCACATACACGGAGGTGACCGAACACGTGGTGCCACTGAACCTGAACTACGCAGGCCGGTGGGGCCATCCAACCTATGCCGGTGACACTCAGTGAATGGGCCGTGCTGACCGCTGCCTCAGGCCTACACCACGGTCAGGTAGGTCACACATTTGGAACTGAGTCTTGATTACACCATGGCAGTGAACATTATTTAAGGCAGAGAACAATTCACTATACACCCTTCGATATGGTGGCAACAAGTCTGTGCATGGCATCACAACCACACGTGTCTGTGGGCCCATGCTGACCGCTGCCTCCGGTCTACACTGCGGTCCAGTAGGTCACATATTCTTGATTTGGCAATGTTGGAGTTCACATCTGTGTCCCGGCATCATCGCAGACTGCATCCCCTCTCAGCACCTGTGTCACTAAGTGTGTTCCCTGACATTCATGGACACTCACTGGTCGTACATTGGTGACGTTTGAGTCTATGGAATAGGGGCTAGTTTTCATCCTCATGTAGCTGATCCCGAATTGTTGGTGACAACGAGGGTTGCGGTTTCCACTCCTCCATTTGCTGCTTCCAGATAACATCAGACCTTCCGCATCATGCCCTGGAGGACACCTTCCACTGTCCCCCGCAACCCTCCACCACGTACACCTCAGACATTGATGGGGACTCACCCAGGTCGCATGGCCCATCTGACTGCACCGCAAGTCACCGTCCCGTGGCTGGGTGCCTGTGCCGGCCGCAGTGCATCCGGGGCCACTAACTCTGTGCTGCTCAGGCCTGGGACCCCTTCTTCTGAGACATTGAATGGCCTCTGTAGGGATGGTCTTGGGGTCATCAATGCCATGTGTCTGTGGCCCTGCGCTGTCCGCATCCTCCGGCCTCAACTGCGGGCCACCAGGGCCCACACATAGCATTGAGTCTTGACCGTCCCGGACGTCGCATCACCGCAGGAGGCACACGCCACCACCGCAAGGACCACCTCCAACCGCCATCTGCCAGAGTCGAAACAGTGGTCCTGACAGACCTACGGAGTTGCTCAGACCTGTCGTGGATGCCATCATCAGCCTGATACCCTGCTCAGCACTCCAGGTGCCAGTGACTCAGTGCACCGCAAGCCATTGTCTGTTACTGATTGAGTTTTGTGCTGTTGTGAGGTTGCGCAGCAATGTCACCTCATGCAGTGGGGAAGACCTGGGACTATGATGAGGAAGATGTGTCAAGCGTGCGGACGGGAGAAGGCACAGGCAATGGGAGGGCAGGAGGCAACAGCCCCAAGGCAGGAATGCAGACTGGTGGTGGTAGTCAAGCTACACACCCCGATCTATTACTGGGTATTGCGCTGTGGACTGCGGACGCAACTGTCACCTCAGGCAGTGTGGGCGACCTGGGACGTTGATGAGGAAGTTGATGCAGGTGTAACACACCCCCTGCATCTGCATCAGGACTAACCAGAAGGGACACAATCCTAGCATTTCTTCACATGAGCGCGCTTTTCTCTAGTGCCCCTACCTCAGTGCACTGCAACTCACGGAACCTCCTGGCTGAATATTGGGTGACCTCTGTCCTTACTCCGTATCCCTCCATGTTGCTCTGCAGTTGACTCTGTTATGCTGGTGTTTTCTGTTTCCATTACACTGGTGTCCACTGTTCAGGTTGTTGCCAGCACCAAGCACTCCGTGCGGGCTGGCTTATACTCACCCCACACACATCCAGCACAGGCATCACTGTACATGTGGCCCTGCCAATAAAGGGGACGGGCGCATGTGCCCGTAGCCAGTTCAACATGATATGTGCATGTGTCCCTGTGGTCTTGTTGTGTGCATGGGGGCCCTGGGCCCTACGACATTACATTGTGCTGTGTACAGCGGACACAGACATGTCACCGCAGGCAGTGGGCTAGAACCTGGACATGTAGATTTGTCGTCACACACTCAATTCGTAAGGGGAGTGGACTGTGCCGTCGTACATAGAGCCAACGTGGGTGTGTGACTGATATGTGCGTGTCCCTGGGTGTGGTTCTATACTGGGTATGTGCATCTGCATGTGTCTCTATGGCAGTGTGGGTCTCCTTTGTGGGGTGTAGGTGGTCCCTGAAGGGTGTTGGACACCCACGTATGTGTTCTAGTTCGCATTCCATGGGTTCGGCAACACCCGCACCTGTTGGGCCACCTCCTTTTGGCGTTCTGACACCTGGCATTGGGGTGCCATGTGTGGGTGGGTGAGGTGTCGTGAGCCAGCTGTGCTTGCATGTGCTTCCTGCTGTGTGGTCTGTTGCAGGCTCTGTGTTCTCCTCTGAGTAGCTCGGCTGCCCGGGTCCTGGTGGTGGGTTGTGTGGGATATCCATGGGCTGTTGTAGGGCGTCGGTGTCGACGGTGTGGTGGTCCTCTCCGGCATCGCAGATGTGTTGTCTTCTGTGCTCTGCTAGAGGTGTTGTGTGCCCCCCTGCAATGTTCAGGGGAGCTGCATGTTGACATTGTGTTAAAATGTATGTTGGCGCATTGTTCTGGTTTACATGCAGACTGTCTGGCAATGTACATTGTGACTGTTTGGGAGGTGCTGGGTTCTTCTGCAGGACAGTGTACATTTGGACTACATGACGGATGTGAGGTCGTACGCGTACATTTCCATTTCACACTTTCCAGCTCTGTCAGGTGTAGTAGGCATGTTTCTGGGCATGTGCGGAGCCAGTTGTGTCCTCTGTTCTGCAGTGTCGGCTATGCGCATTGTACCACATTATCGTCGATTCGTGTGCTGTTCTTGCTATGTGTGTGTGCTGCAGTGTGCCAAGGGGATCTGGGACATGCTCCTGGATAATTGTGGGTGTGCAGTGTGCTACACCTCGTTGTGCATGTGTGCCATTGTGCCCATCTCCCCCCGTCCCCCCAGTCCCTGTTCGTTCCACTCCCTGTTGATGTTGTGTCAGGTCCTCTCGTGCTGTGTCCATACTCCCTACTCCTTGCACCGTCTACACACTGATGACTGTGGCCTGGGTTTCCTCCAGCTCCTCCTGTGGCGCAGGACTGCCACCTCCTGTCGCCGTTGCTGCCTTCCTGTTGGCAGCGGGTTTGTACCTGGTTTAGGTTGTCACGTCCTGCCGGCGCCTCTTGGCCTCCTGGATTGGCCTCCTAGGCACTCCGACTGCATTCCAGGTGGTCTGCTTGTGGGTCAGTTGCTGGTAGTGTTCTGTCACCTCCGTGACGCTGGCCTTGTTTTCCTGCGGTCTGCACCCCGTCTTCCTCTCCCTTTTCTCCTTGGCCTTCCCCGACCCAGTTGTTCCTTGCTGGTGGTCTGTGGGGGTTGTGGGGTTCGCGTTGACCTCTGCGCTGGGTCAGGGTGGATCCATGTTGCTACGTGCTTTGGCTTGTTTCTGGTGTGTTGTTTCTGTGGTTTTTATGGTGCAATTTCCCGCCAGACGCGTGGGATTTGCAGGCCTGTGGCTGCTTTTTGCTGCATTTTGTACCGCGATTGGCCTCATCGCATGATTTCTCGCGTTTCGCATTTTTTCGGCGTGGCGTTGATTTTTACTCTGAAATTTGACGAGTTATCTGGTGACTATCGCATGCTACCGCCTTGTTGTGAATTCCACGTTGACACGGGGTTATTTTCCCGAGATAGGCTGCGATATTGAAAGTTGTGTTACGCTACTCTTGCGGTAGTTATCAAACGTTCTTGTGAATATACCCCCATCTTTACTAAAAGGTGTGTTATTACATTCTGAGTTCAGAGAGCCTAAACTTTATTTCTACATCTTGTCCCAATGGGAAGTTATACTTGTAAGATGTTACAAAGTAGCTCCCATGTTATCATATGGGGCAGATAGCCTTTCAATAGTGAAAAATGAAAAACACTGTATTTCAACATCAGGACATCTCACACACACTAGTACATGTCCTACCTTTCACATACATTGCATCCTGCCCATGGGGTACCTTGGGCCTACCATAGAGGTGCCTTACATGTAAGAAAAGGGAAGGTTAGTGCTTCACAAGTGGGTGCACTTGCCAGGTCGACATGGTAGTTTAAAACTGCGCGCAGACACTGCAGCGGCAGGTCTGAGATACCTTTTAAAGGCTACTCATGTGGATGGCACAATCAGTGCTGCAGGCCCACTAGTAGCATTTGATTTACAGGCCCTGGCCTTTACTAGGGACTTACCAGTAATCAAATATGCCAATCAGGGAGAACCAATTGTAATAACATTTTACACAGGGAGCACTTGCACTTTGACACTGATCAGCAGTGGCAATGTTCCCAAAGCATCTAAGCCAGCAAAAACAAAATCCAGCACAGCATAAAAAATACAGGTGGTAGAGGCAAAAAGTCAGGATTAACCACGCCAAAGATGCCAAGTCTAACAAAGTATTCTTCTGGAATGCTTCCATTCATTGAAAATCTAAATTTGGCAGAGGCTTCCCCCAAAGGGGCCATCAGAGACGGCGCAATCATTTTCAGTCTAATCCACTTTAACAGCAAACAATGACAGGAGTAATGCCCGCCCCCCCAGGGGAAGAAAGCGCACCAAGGTTGGTGCAAATACACCTGGCCAATGAGGGCCCGTTTAAGACACTGCACTCTCAGCTGGGGCTCCAGGGTTAAAAGGGACTGCACTGCCCCTGCAGAAGGTACATTCATTGAGATGGGGCAGCGCGTAGTAAATCCGAGACCCACCCACTCCAGAACAGCAGCAATGTTGCAGGGCTGTGAAACCAAGCGAGCGGTGATGGTAAAAGGCGTATGTTGGTTGGTAAAGTAGGCACACCTGAGGGCAGTGTGCAGGAGGAAGGCCACTTGACTTGGGATGCCATACCGCAGGGTAAGTAGGCCGACAAAGGAGTAAGTGGAGCACGGCTCTCGCAGCCTTAACCCCCTGGTTGGCAGGGCACAAAATGGACAAACAATGTAGCGAGTTGAGGTCTAACTCCAGTAAGAAGCTACCCCCTCACAATCAGAGGAAAAACTAGCAATAGACCAACAAACTTTATTAGCCCAAAAGCGACTAGTACAGAGACACAAATTTCAATTCGACAACGCGAATACAATAAGATCTACGTCAATATACCAAAGATTGAGTCATCTCTTGGTTCTACAAAACCTGCTTAGCTGCCAAAAATAGATCAGACAGTGTCTGGCTACTTCATGGACTATGGCGATTTCTCATCGGATTCAACTGAACTTGAGCCACCATTGCCACCGCCTCTCCCTTTCAAACTACAAGTGTGTGCTCACTATCTTTGGCTGAAAAAGTTATACTTTGCTACTCCGTGATTGCACGTTTGGATTACAATTGGGTTACTTTGTCTGGTCCTCTGGATTGGTTTGGTGACTGTCTTTTTCTTGCTTCTGAATGGCCATTACCTCCCAGTACGCTCTGCAGTACACATTGTGAATTTGGTATTGAAGCAACATGCGCCATCACACAGTGAGCAAAAAGATCTGTCCCTGTTGAACATTTCAGCAGTTCCAGTTACAGGGGGAATAGTATGGGACAGGGTATTGTATGATGTTTATGGTCCTACTGAACTTTTGCAAATTCCATATTTGTTTAAAATTTCTTTAAATTATATCATCACCGCTAGTACTGTTTCTGATGATTGGGACAATAATACAGTGTGTAATATGCTAGAAGATCTTGAGCAATCAACTGTGTTTTCTTCTGATGAATTGTATTATGGTACATCTACTTACGGTGATATGTTCTGTTTTCAACCTTATGGTTACCACTTTCTACATAAATCATGTATCCCATGAGCTGTATATAATTACACCCAATGGGAACACTGCACAAACCCCTGTCAAAAGGCAGTTCAAAAACATTGGCACAGAACTTTGCCTATTTTCCAGCCTCATATTATTATAAACTTGCATCTACATCAGCAAAGAAAACTATGCAAACAAATACCAAGCTGATTACTCTGCTTCTTTTCTTTCCCAGCTGTCTGTACAGGGTTTTGACTTGTGGAAAGACACAATAGATACACAATCTGTTTGGGGGACAAAGGCCTGGCAGGTTCAGGTAACTGAGATCTTGTTTAGAGCATGCCTAATACCACACCAAATGATTTTCCTGAACAAAACTGTGCAACAAACTTCTTGTCTTGGAATGTTCAAGATGTAGGACTTGAACACACCACGTATTCCCACATTCGCACGTTTCTAGAATTGCCAACATTTCACACGATACATTGAGGATACACTAGATGCCATGATGCGTAATGGCTCTTACAATTCATCAGATCTCAACTGGAAGGGATGGTTGGTTTGGCCTATAGACACTAATTGGTTGTCAGTCCAGATTGCTGGGTAATGCCAAAGGGTTTAAGATCAATCGACATGACCAACGGTACGTACAATCTGAACACTCTGGGTTGGTGACATCATACAGTGTTGGGAAGTTATGCCTAGATTGGCTAAAGACCTTGTCACTGTCTTAGGTGAAACAACACTTGTCCCTTCACTCTGATGACATGGATCTCAGGGATTTCTTGTTAAGTCCCCGGAACCTATGTCAAAAAGCGCATCTTGTATGCCATATACAATGAACTATGGAAAGTTTTGCAACAGGACCCTACTGAGAGGCTGTGCAAGATTGATAGAATTAATCTAGAAAAGGCTTGGCAGTGGTTGATAATGGCATGACCACATTATCCTCTAGGATATATTCATTGGGCAACATAGTATCATCTGCAATTGACATAATGCAGCAAGACAATCTATTTTACAACATGGGCAGTCGCAACTTCGGTCCACTGTGTAATTAAGCTGGACACTTCGAACATTACGTTCTGGCCACTTGCCGTAGCGTTATATTAATACCAGTAATCTGATTTTTTCATACGATCTAACTGAACAACAGATGATAATTGCATGGAGAGATGCAAAGTATACCATGTTAAACATTGAAAAATTAGACCAATTACCTTTCACCATTGCCGAAACGCCTTCCACTGATTGGATAATCCATGGATACATTACCCTACCAGTCACTACATTCCAGTTCCAATATTGTCTAGAACATCACCAGGTAGGCCGGTATGAAGAGTTAGGGGAGGGTTTTGTACATGAATACTGGGAATTACCTTTCAAATTCAGATGCAGGAATGGGGACACATAAGTTTTTCTCAGCGGTTCCGACTGTGAGAATGATTTAAGCGGGTCCTTAGCATGCAAGCACATTTTACTTGACGGGGCTTGTAATGCGTCGATGTGAATTTGTCCTGTTATCTGAAGGGTTCTATGACTGCCGTGATTCGCCCACTTTTCAAGCTGCTCATAATGGGAGATATTTGATGCTGAACGATTAAGGCTGCTGTGGAATGGAACCAGGCATCGCTTATCTTGTGACAGTTAAATCCATAGTTACTTGCTGCACACAAGTATTGTTTCCACCGGCCCGCAAAGTTAGGGAGGTAACGCTATGGCCTTCGATAAATGTTTCCAACATACGCTTAGATTCTCTGAGCAAACCGAAAGCCATGCTTTTTCAAAAGGATGATTTTTTTCTTTCTGTATTAATTTACTTCTAGGAACCTTGGCTTTCTGTGTGCTTGGTATTTCAAAATGTATGATGGCCTTTTTAAGAGATTTTAGAAATTACTTTTAGGTGATTTTTAGAATGGTTTAAAATTGTGCTGTTCTTTATACATTTTATATGGCCTAATGTCTTTTTAGATAACCTTTAGGTCGACCCTTAGTATGAGGAGCGGGTGTTATGTGCCCGGGTTAGGCCCATGTAGCAACGCTGCACATTATCTTACATTGTCCTCTTTTATGCACAATAACATTTTACTGTGACCTTTTGCACATATTTGAGTGCGTGACAATGTTGGATTAGTTTCTCTGAAACATCTTTGCTTACACATCTGGCTTCGCGCAACATTATCATGATGCCTCGAACAAGTACAAGGCCTTTACGCACAATGTACAAATGCCGTTCTATCTTTATCCACGGGCCGACAGGGCTATCTGCATAACCATAACAACACTAATCTGCATATACATTGCAAGGATGCCTTCTATTATAAATAAAGAAGCATTTCCGGGGATAGCAGAGGAGACACTTCAGTTGACATTGAGGGGTCCCTGCATGTTGAGGCTTCGCCAAGCAGACGCCGGTAAGGGGTGTCCAATTCGTGATCAATATGGGGTCCTATATTCCTTCCCGCCAGGTAATGTGGTTGGATCATCCTCTGGGGGGATTTTTGTCTCTAGATACACACACCTACACTAGACGCACATAGAGTAGGGATTGCATAGTAGGAGTATGCCTGATTACGACCTTTTTTTATATGCCTGCATATATACGCTGTTTTAGCACCATGGCAGAACTATATCTGCTATTTACTCTTTTGGTGCTTGTAATCACTTTAATATGCTTCTGTCTACTGATTTTTGCAGCATATTGTCTTCTATACAAGAATAACGTTGGTTCAATAAATATATTGAAAACGTTCCATTATGTATTCTCTGTATACTCCCTTGAGAACACAAGTGCACGAGTGACTGAGCAAAAGGGTTCTAGATCTGTTACCACGATCCCTGAGGGGTCAGGGTTGTCATGTTCAGTGGTTGCCAGAAACCATCCAGTCCCTTTTTAGATTGGGAAGCTTATGGTGGTATATACTCTGGGGGTACATAGAAACAGTCTAAGCACCTCATCCAGAGTTTATGTTGTCCACAAACGTGTGGATCCTATGGATTAGTGGGAACTACCCGACAGTACCCCCAGGTTACATTACTTATCTGTTGCAATTAAAGTACCTGAATTATGACAAACACAGACTCAGGGTTTAGAACCTCAACCTGTTATTTCTCAATATCTGAAATGACTAGGAGCCCTAAAACAGTAAATCCCGTGCAGGAGCGAAAATAACAGGGAACTGTATGACCCACTCGTAACAAGGGCCTAATACAGCACTTGGCCTATTATGTTCCTAAAGTGCACTTTTGTGCTGAACCCTCATTTAACCCACAAAGTTCCCCCACTGCTTGTCATATAATGTCTTGTAGCAAGTTGAAGAGATCACAATAGCCTATTTATCCTAGTTTAATATTAAACAGAAGTGGTGGCTTGTTAATGCAAAGGAATGCAAGGTTTTATTCGCATTCCTTTTGCAGTCAAAAATGAAGCACAAAGAAAGAGTATGGTCTCATAACAGCGAAAAAATACACTATCTTCACTTCAGAAAACACTAGTAGATATTGGTCATGTGATATGGTAGGACAATCAGAAGCAAGCTTCTCCCCAGTCACAAAATTACCCACTTTTCTAGTCAATGGCAACAAGCAGGAATTGTTTTTCATTAGTCCAAGGCAATGCAAAGTTTAATTCAAAGGGCATTAGGTGGCCTATCATTCAGCACCAAAAAATGCGAAAGATGGCTTTGATTCTATTAAGGTCATGGACGCAAGAGCTATACATTATCCTTTCATGCTTTACTTCTCTGCAGCCATTAATAATAAACACACTGCTAATACAATAAACTGCATTTCTGTAGTAACAAACAAGAAATGACCAAATTGGACAGTCAAACAATTACAGCTCCCTTAGGTCCACAAATTCTTTAGAAACACATTCTTCCTCCTCTTTCTAGTCCTGTGAGACTGGCTCAAAGTACACAAATGTGACTGACCGCGATGGAGTGCAGTTCGGATACTAGAAGTGGATTGGGCCCAGTCTGCGATTACCTTTGGACTTAAAAAGATTGTTGAGAAAAATGTTCTGAGAAGGTAAAGTTTAGTGGGGCAAGGCTGCAAGAGGTGTCCGTGAAGGGAGCATTGTCTTCGGATAGCCTTGGGTCGAAGCCACGGTGATTTATATGCTCTCTGAAATGGAATTTGAAAATCTGCAATGGAATGAAGCAGAGGGTTGTATCCAAAGACAGTTCCACAAGGCTGGATACCACTTTGGTGAAGGACCGCTGAAAAGGATTTGCTGTGGAGAGGAATGCAGCGGGGAAAATCAATCCAACCGGTGATGCACCTTAGTCGGATAGGTAAGCAGGTCGGTCCAGGTCTCCTCCTGATTCTAGGAGCACTTTTTAGACAAAAACATTCCTTTGGAAAAAAGTTGGGTTAGGCGTCGACTTTCCGGTCACCAATTAACTCGCCAACTAGGGGGTCTTTAATCATCATACAACTACACAGGCCTGAAGTTGGTATCACAGATGTACAACAACCGAAACCAAAACGTCAACGCCTAGCAAAACTTACTTTTTGGTCATTGGTAAATTTATGTTATAAGTCTTGTCCTTTTTTGAGAGACATTTGAATAGTTTCTGTTGGGCTCAAGCATTGTTTTGTTTTGTTGTGAATCAATCTTACCTCCTTACATTTGGCCTGCTGTCTCCTAAGGAGACTCCAACTCTGAATTTTGATTGGGTTTCTCCTCCTGATTCTGAGGCCCTGTTTATCTTTCATACGCATCAGGGGGAAAAGAAAAGTGGAGGCATCTAATTTGGCTGATAATTGCCCTAGAACCAGCAGCAGTATTTTATCCTTTCTAAATAATGTGGTGGGTGCTGTCTCTGAAGAAGTTTCCTGTGTAGAAATACAGTTGATACAAACCTGCAGGGAGCCAGACTTGACATGGGAAGCTGGGGATCGTCCATTTCTAGGTGGTATTCCCCAGGACCCCAGGAACACTCCGAAACTGGTCCCAGGATGCTTGTTTCTGGTCCAGGGAGGACCTGGCTTGAAAGTTCGGGTTGGACTGTTCCAATGAGGAGCATGGTCAAGTCTGATTTGCATATGGCTGGGTCTAAACTTGGGTGGCATGGTGAGCAAACGAATGATGGATTTAACCTAGAGCGCTTGACTGGGGGTGAATGCATGATTTTTTGAGCATTCTGTCCACCATTTGTTTGTGTAGCACTGAAATAAGACCCAAGGCAGCCGTACATGTACACAGTAATTGAGGGATTAAAGAATGATAATCCGCCTCATACCCTTTTCATTTCTCCTTCCCAGATGAGCAAACTTACAAAATGTTCCTGAATGGAAGAAGGAAGAATGCAGTCTTTTCTGAACATTTCTAAAAACTCCTGATGAAAAAGTACTCTTCAGCTGTGGAACATCTTAGGGTTGTGTAATTTGGATGGGTGGGATAAACCCCAAAACATTTATATGTACACAGCAACCGTCTGCTGAACCCACAAGTCCAAAGTTAAAGTAAAGCTGTAAGGGAACGAAACATGAGAGGTTGATTAAAATGACTAGGACGACTGAAAAGCTATGCTGCAACCGGGCAAACTATATAGTAACAAACTACAGGAGGATACTCAAAAACCCAGTAGAGACCAGGGTACGTAGTATATAACAATCAACAGTGTCTCAGAGGGTATTGTTTAGTAGGTAATTTATAAGGGAGCACAACTAGTTGCTATGAACAAGGGAAGGGGAGAAGGGAGACAAAAATATCGGGAGACAAATGGTTGAGGAAAAACTTTTTCATATATTTAGTCATATATTAAAAAAAAGTTAAATCAAGAAAGCACTGTGTTACATTGAATGTCAAGTAACCTGTGTTATACTGTGCACAAGTGCTCGTGAAGAGGGTGAACGGCGCTGGTGACATGTGAAGGAGTATATACAACGGAAAGAGGGCGCAAACAAAACAAAACAAATTATATATACAGTGTATATTCTTAGTGATGCCCATACAATGAATACAGTCAGTCCGAAGTAGTTTTTGTGGGCAATCAAGAGAGAGGCGCCGTAAGTTGCGCTGTGAGAGTTGACGGCGTTTTGCCTATATACGATGTTAGGCCATCATCAGGACCAGGTTACAGTTAGTTTGAGGAACAGTGCTGAGAGGTCTGAAGGATCAAGACCCAGTGTAATGGGCACTGGAGAAAAGTTGCACTGCGTCCAGGGATTGCAGTGGAAATGAAGGTGGAAACGAATCCGGTTGAGGCCTCTTTTTGGCATGTAACAATCCTATTTTGTGAGTTGGTAACTGTTAGAAATGGGATTTCTGGTTGGCTAGGGTATGCACCTAAGCCAGGCAGATCCCATTACTCTAGTCAGGGCAAGGGAGTTACACGCTGAAGATAACCCCTATTCACCTCCTTGGTAGCTTGGCAGAGCATTCAGGCTTATCCCAGAGGCAATGTGTAAAGCATTTGCGCAACACACTCACACAGCAGCGACACACTAGGCACACCACATAGGAAACTCCTCACAAGGTTATATAAAAATAGCCTTTGTATTATCCATAAAAACACATTAGAACACAATCACATATATCACTGTGCCACTAGGCACTTGTCATGACTCTACAGGGATTATAGAAATCTCTTGGCCAATTGGGCCATTGTCATAAACATTTAGCGTCACCAGTAACTACTGGCAGAATTGCACTTAGCCCAAGGCTTTAGGCGTAAACATCATAACAGTACTCAGCATAGAACATTATGCATATAATCATCAGTGTCCCCTAGTAAACACTTGTAAGGGGTGCACAGTTGCACACATCATGAGATACCCTTACTGATATTGTACATACCACCATCATCTCCTGGTGCCACTAGGCACGTGTTCCACAAAAATTGCATAGGTCCCTGTGCCCCTCTTAGGGACTATGTGGGAATTGGGTTCCCCTGTTCCTTCCATGTAGGTTCCTGGGCCACCCGCCCACCTACAACAGGGAATATGGTAATTCCCACAGGCTCTCGAGTGCCCGTAAATAGCGGCCCCTCGGGATTGAGACAAGCAGGGAGGCCGACGTAAATCCACTTGGGAAGTCAGCCCTGGCCCCTTCTCAAGTATTCCAGCAAAGGCCAGCTGCCAACACGGAGGGTCAGCACCCCTCTTGCTGGCCGAGTATCCGTGCCGAGGACAAAGGGAAACAGGATTCGTCCCCAAGGCAGCTGCCCGCGATCATGCGGCGCCGCTGCCTGCAAAATGCGGGGGAGTGTGAGGATTCCGCACTGCCCTCCCCTGGCCGGGACACCACGTGAAGGGGGTCACTCACCCGGTAACCCCTCGCTAGAAAGGCTCTTCTCTGGGCTGCTGCTGCGGCGGGACACGGAGCGAGGTCTCCGTCTGCTTCTCTTCTCCCTTGCTCACGACCAGGCTTAGAACACACGCAGGGCTCTCCTCTTCCATACAGGAGCCCCGCCCACAACCAGGTATCCTCCGCCTAACTTCCAGTTTCTCTTGTGATCCCGAAGCAAAATCTCCGTCGATTTCAAGCTTCCTTGCCACAGCACAATGGCGCCCGCTGCCTGCCCGGCTGGAGCCCACTCCTAGGGCTCAGGGAGATAAAGCTGGGGGCGTCCACCAGATGCTGGGCTGATGAACATCTCTTCACAGGGGAAGAAAAGAAAGTACAGCGCTCACGCAACGCTATGGTTCCTCTTGTGGAGGACCAGAGAACTGGGCACAGAGGTCCTGGAGTGCTCCACTCACTGAGTTACAGGACAATAACAAAAATATTAAATGCTCAGCCTGTCTCCCACTTCAAGACACAACCAGGGTGCAGGCAGCGCTGAGCTGGAGACAGGCAGGCCAGCAAGCAGGACCAAGCAGGACCTCCCAGCAGGTAGTAGCTGAGTCCCACGGCGGTTCCTCCTGGCAGAGTGTTCCTCAGATCCAGTTCCCAAGTAAGCTCAACAGACATGGGATCACAGCCCCAGTACTTATAGTACTACCAGTCTTTGTTCTGCCCTGGCACAGGGCCTTGATCCCAGTTTAAACAAGTTCTGGGGGCACTTTAACAAAATCATTACACTCCCCATTGTAAATGTAAGCCCTGGCTCCAGACACACCACAGGGGGGCGGAGCCATCATTGTGGAAGGCAGGCACAGCCCTATTAAGGTGCAGGTGCTACTCCTCCCACCACTCCAAATGCAGCCCAGGCCTATTCAGCTTAGCGCTGACTCATCCAGACTCTCTGGAGCCACTGCACATCCCAAGCCCCTGTCACTCCAAAGCCAGACAGTCAATACACATCCTAGCAGAGAACTAAAGACACATAGCACACAGAAATGCCACTTCTAAAAGTGGCATTTCTAAAATAGTAATAATAAGTCCCCTAACACCAATAAGCAGCATTTATCACCACTATTCCAAATACACCGAACTTGATCACGCTACCCCTCTCATGTCAAGAATTACCACTGAAGCATATATCAGGGGATCCCCAATGCATCCCTATGAGAGGGCAGCCTCACAGCAGTGAGAAACCAAATAGGCTGTTTGTCCCTACCAGACATGCCACACAGTTAAGGCACATGTCCTACCTTTTACCTACACCACACCCTGTCCATAGGGCCTACCTTAGGGGTGACTGATATGTAGTAAAAGGGGAGTCACAGATGTGGTAACCACTTTATGTGCCACATCACAGCGGCAGTAAACTGCACGCTCAGGCCCTGCAGTGGCAGAGGCCTGAGACAGGTTTGAAAGGCTACTTTGGCGGGTGGCTCAAGCAGTGCTGCAAGCCCACCAGTAACATTTAATTTACTGGCCCTGGGTATATGGGATACCACTGTACTAGGGACTGACAGGTAAAATATATATGCCAAATAGGTATAGACCAATCTTACCATGTTTACCATAGAGAGGACATGCACTTTAGCACTGAACAGCAGTGATAAAGTGCCCAGAGACATAAAACAACCAACAACAGGTCAGAAAAAATACTGGAGGAAGACAATGAGTTCTGGGATGACCCTGGAAAAAGGGCCAAGTCCAACAGTAACCTATTAGAGACACGCAAAACAGGATTTGTGAGTCACTATTAGGAAGGGAGTGTTAAAGGCGTCCCTTCCTAACAGCGAGTCGCACTGCTATGTTGGAATATTTTGCGATGTCCACTCTAAAGAAATGAAAAAAAAAGCTTTTTTTTTTATTAATACATCTTGTTTTCCTTTGAGGAAAATGAGCTGCATTTCCAAAAAGAACTGCTTTATTTAAAAAGCATTCACAGACATGGTGGTCTGCTGACCCCAGCAGGCCACCATCCCTGTGAGTGCTGGCCATTCCCAATGGGTCACAAATTGCAACCTGCCTAATGAATATTAATGAGGGATGTCCCTTGCGAGCCATTTGGGAATCGCAAACCATGTCTCAGACACTGTTGATCATTAGAGATTGTGACTCTCAGCATGAAGTTTCAAAGCCAAATTAGAGTAGCAGAAATTCCCATAAAGAATTGTCCATAAGACTCATCCGAGTCTCAATAAATCCAAGTAAATCAGCATACAGTTGCAGTAGCAATCTCTCAAATAACAAATAGCAATGGTAAGGCACAGAGGAAAAACAGGAGTAGTAGTAGCCACAACCGTCAGGGGTCCGGCAAGGAAAAGGAACAAGCCAAAAAAACATTGCCTCTACCTATGAACACGCACCAATATAAAAGTCAGGAAAACATGTTAAAACATTATAGCAGACTTCTTCCTCCATGAACCAATTGGATGGCAGTCTTCTTCGGTAAGTAGGTTCAGCTCCTCCATTCCCACGAAAATACATGCGGCTCATATACATTTATCACAAGGTTAGCAACAGTCAGTCTTGCATAGTTAGATTCTGGAAACATTGTACTTGGTTCCCATAAGCCTTAAAACACAGATTGACCTTCTACATCTAAATTTGTTTCACTGTGAGAACAATGAACTATTAACTAAAAGGTAAAATTACTGTTAGGTGATGATTCTTTTTCACTATGAAACAAACATCATTCTTTAAAATGCACAAATAATTCTATTAAAATGTTATATGAAACACAAGAAAGTAGGAACTTCATGACATTTAGTTCATAAAGTGTTGATTATAAGATAATACATTTGTTAATCTGGATTATTCTGCAGTTATGTCACTATTTCTAAGCATGTCAATTTAAGATCAAGCTTGTAATTCAGACTGTGCACATTTCAGCAATATTAGTGCTTCTAGTTAAAGAAAGATTGGTTCATAGTTTCTCCATGGCCTACACCGGTAACAATGACTGCCTATTCTAAATCAGCACATTTCAAATGCGTCTCTTTTTCTGAATCACCTTCTTTATTTATCATTGCACCATAAACTAATGGATTACTTTTTTTCATGTTAATTAATTAACTTTCCCACAGCCAGTGGGAACCCTTTTGCCAGTGGCTCACACACCAAAGGTCAAAGAATTGAAAGACGCATTTTTTGTTGCAGATTTATATAGCGCGAACTCGACCCGAAGGTATTGGAGCACTTTACATGAGCACCAGCTACGTTACACAAGGACACATTCATATTTTTGGTAGGCACAGGGAGATTAAGGGGCATATTAGCAAGAACGGCTTTAAAATTATCTCCGCTTTAGCGGCAGAAAAACTGCCGCTAAAGCGGCGATAATGGGCTTGATAATATGCCCTTGAGAATACCAATAGAAGCCCATGTTCTGCTGTGATCCTGGGCTTCTATTGGAATTCTCAAGGGCATATTATCAAGCCCATTATCGCCGCTTTAGCTGCAGTTTCCTACCGCTAAAGCAGCGATAATTTTAACGCCGTTCTTGCTAATATGCCCCTAAGTGATTAGCCCAGATTCACAGGATGTGGAGTCGACCCCGAGGCTTGAACCTTGGTTTCCCAGCTCCAAAGTTGGCAGTCTAGCCGTCAGACCACATCCTCTCCCCATTTGCTATATTTATGTCTGGCATCCAAATGCTGTTCATTCCTGTTCGTGACCACTGTGGCAAACACAGTTGTTGCAATGGGTCAGAGACATTTCTTTTTTGCTTCTTAAAAAAAAACATGGCTGAGCTGGCTGTCATAGTACGGCAGTGAACCTGGCATTATGGGGCAGATTTACAAGCCCCATGCAACACATTTACGCCGCCGTTGCATCACTTCTGTGACACAGCAGCGTCGTAAACAATGCGCCACGTCGCGACAAATTTACAACGTGACGTATCTAGGGAGATGCATCACGTTGTAAAGCCCTGCATCACATTATACCTGCATCAGGTATAATGTATGCAGGGTGGGCGTTCCCATGCAGGAAAGCCTCGTAAAAGTGGCGCAGTGAAATCTACAAGATTTCACTGAGTCACTTTTACGACGCCCCTGCGTCAAATCCTTACGCCTGCTTGAAGCAGCCGTAAGGAGTGACGCAGCACAGCAAGTATAGGCCTCCCCTGAGCAGTGCTGGAGTTGCGTCGCACTTGTGACATGACTCCAGCACTGCGTTACCTTTACGCCAACAGATGCGTCACGCATCTGTCAATCCTTGCACCACGGTGCACCGCATTGTAAATGCGACGCATCCATTGTGGGGCAAGGGTTTTTTACGTGACGCAAACTAACTGACGCATCTCTGCTGATATGCAGAGATGTGTCAGATCTTGTAAATCTGCCCTTACGTTTTTAAGAGGAGGACTTAGAGCGAAAATTCTCCACCATAGAATGTTGTTTTCCTGTCATTTCAATCATTAAATGCAATGGTTTCGAAATTTTACCAAAGATATTCCTTGTCTTTAATCTTGTTTTTGATGTGCTTTCATAATATATCCACTTTCACAGAGGGAAGGCTGTCCGCTTGTACTAAGCTATCAATTGTAGACACAAGGGCTTCCCTTACAAACACCCGAATAAATCACTGTTAGTTCCCTTACCCGGAATTACTATTACCAGTGGTCGAAGTAAACCCGGGATGCGGAAATAACAGGGATCACAAGTATTTGTGGAATAACGTGATAATCTATGTTTCTGTACTGATTATCACGTTTTATCCTAGTCGTTCAAATGGAGATTTCAGCTTGTGGCCCAGAGGTGATGGAGGCAAGGAGACAGGGACTGAGTAGAGAAGGCAGTGGTTTATTAGTTGCGTTCTCACAGGGGGTATAACGGATTTAGGACAACATAAATGTTCATTCTCTCTTCCTTCAGAGAGTGGGGTGATGGGCCAGTCCTTGTTCAGGCAGCACAAAGGAGCTTCGCCGGTGTCTGCTTCCTGGGTCCTTCTCAGTATCCAGGCAGGTAACCCCAAAAGAAAACAGAAAGGCTCGTGAGGGACACGTTGTGGTATTATGGTGACAACTAGGGGAAAGGGAGTGAAGGAACAAACACCCGACCGACACCAGTGACGCCCTATCGCGCTCTCGTTTGGTGGAACAAGCACTACTCAGGTACCGCAGGATGTCAGGCTAGCCGTCCCTTTCACCTGGCTTCCCTTTCTCCCACGCGGCCCCCAGCTGGTCCTGTACCTTTTTAAGCCACGACCCTCCTGGGCCGTGGCGGGCTTCCACGTGTTGCCAGATTGGGTCCGGTTCCCTCTTTCCTTGCTTCGTGGAGGCGGCGTCTCCGTCGGCACCCTCTCCTCTTCCTGCTCGGTCCTCGTCCTCGGCTTCCCTCCTGCTTCCACGTCGCCTCGAAGTCCTCCCAGTCCCGGTCCTATGTGAAAGGTCTGGAGTCCCGGTTCCGGCGTCTCCACTGCTCTCACCCCAGTCCGTGGTTCCACCTCCGAGTCCTTCCTCGCTTCCTCTTCACTGCCCATTACACCAGCTGACCTGACCACGTGATCGGCCGGGGAGACCAGGGACAACCCCCCATTAAAGGGACAGCGTGCTGCACTCGCCGGGCTCTGGAAAAAGAGGAGGGGACATGGTGACAGGTAAGGCGGCATCTCTCCGATGTCGGAAGCCCTGGAGGAGGAGTCCTCAGGTGGCGCTCCGCCACACACCCCCACCCCAGCCTGTTCACGATCGGGGAACAGGGGGAGCCGAGAAAGAAAGTCGGCGTTGCCGTTGTCAGACCCCTTGCGGTGACGAACCTCGAAAGAGAAGGGCTGAAGAGCCAGGAACCAGCGAAGGACCCTCTGGTTGTTTCCCTTGTTCCAACTCATCCAAAGGAGTGGGGCATGATCCGTATACAGGAGGAAATGGGATCCCTCCAGGTAGTACCTTAACTTGTCCACTGCCCATCTAATAGCGAGGCATTCCTTTTCTATAATGGGGTAGTGACGTTCCCTGGGAAACAACTTACGGCTGAGAAAAAGGACGGGGTGCTCTACTCCCTCAACTGAGACCTGAGACAGGACCGCCCCCCAACCCGTTCTCGGATGCATCGGTTTGGAGCACAAAGGGCCTAGTGTAATCAGGGGACCGGAGGATGGGACCTGAGGTGATGGCTGTCTTAAGGTTCTGGAAGGCCTGCAGGGCTTCAGGAGGGGGATGCAAGAGGTGTGCGGGTTTTACATTCTTTTTGAGGAGGTCAGTGAGAGGGGAGGACACCTCGGAATACTGGGGAATGAATCGACGATAATAGCCGCGAAGGCCAAGAAAGGCCCTCACTTCCTTCTTCGTAGTGGGGAAAGGGGCCTGGCAGATCGCCTTTACCTTTTCTTCCTGCGGTGTAATGTGCCCATTGCCTAGTACATACCCTAGGTATTTCACTTTCTGAAAGCCGGCTCTTGACTTTCTAGCGTTTATATGGAGTCCAGCATCTCTGAGAGCCTGGAGAACGCGATGACAGTGGTGGAGATGGGAGTCCCACGTGGGGCTGTAGATAACGATATCATCTATGTATGCCGATGAGTAGGCTTGGTGTTTCGCCAGTACGCCGTCCATGAGACGCTGGAATGTGGCAGGTGCCCCATGTAACCCAAACGGTAAAACGGTGAACTCGAACAGTCCCGAAGGGGTGGAAAAAGCCGTTTTTCTTGGTCACCTGGTCTCAGAGGCACCTGCCAATATCCCTTTGTCAGATCAAGGGTTGTTATATACTGCGCGTCACCAAGCCTCTCTATCAGTTCGTCCACACGTGGGAGGGGGTAGGAGTCGCACTTAGAGATCGCATTCACGGCCCTGAAATCAATGCAAAACCGGACGGACCCGTCCGGTTTCGGAACCAATACGATCGGCGAGGACCACTCGCTCCGAGATGACCGTATGACCCCTAAGGCCAGCATGCTTTGGACCTCTTTCTCGATGGCGTCTCGTCTGGCCGCCGGGATACGGTAGGGTTTCTGTTTTACGACCCGGCCAGGCTGGGTTGGTATGGAATGTTCGGCCATAGTGGTATGACCTGGTAGGTCAGAGAACAAGGAAGCATACAGGATGAGTGTGGACTGTAGGGTTCTCTGCTGCTCTTCTGTGAGGTCCGGATTGACTGTGAGAAGGGATAAAGTACTTTCTTCTCCTCTTGGGGGTTGCACGACGTGTAGGACCTTGGGAGGAGGACCCAGCCATTTCTTCAACAAGTTGATGTGATATAACTGGGTTCTCTTAGGGGTGACCTGTACCTGGTATGATGTGAGTCCGATCTTCTGTGTAATCCTGAAGGGGCCCTGCCACCCTGTCTTTATTTTGGGTATGCTAGAGGGGGTGAGGACTAGCACCCAATCCCCTACAACCAAATGGCGCCATCTCTTCCCTTTGTTATAATAGGTCTGCTGTTTGATCTGGGCCCTCTCCAGGTTTGCATCCGCGAACTCTCGCAATTTCTGTAGGCGAGTACGCAAGTCCTGCGTATATTCCAGAAAGGACCTTGTCTCCTCCTCTTTTTCGTGTTCCCAGTATTCTTTTGTAATTTCAAGGAGACTACGGGGCTCCCGACCATATAACAACTGAAAGGGAGAACACCCTAAGCTTGACTGGGTTTGGCTTCTAACAACGTATAGGGCAAGTGGGAGGAGCTTGTCCCATTCTTTCCCCTCTACCTTCAACAGTTTTTTCAAGGTAAGCTTTAGGGTGGCGTTATACCGCTCACAAAGGCCATCCGTCTGGGGGTGGTACACTGACGTCTTTATGTGTGAAATGTCCAGGGCCTTACATACCTCTTGCATGACCTTGGAGACGAATGGGGTACCTTGATCTGTGAGAATCTCACATGGGAATCCCACTCGAGAGAACATTTCCAGGAGCCTATCGCTGATGTTTTGACTGGTGGGAGCACGCAAGGGAAAAGCTTCTGGGTAGCGCGTGGCATAGTGCACCACCACCAAAGCATAGAGGTTCCCTTTCTTGGTCCGGGGAAGGGGCCCTATAAGGTCCATGCCTATCCTCTCGAAGGGGGCCCCAATGATAGGGAGGGGTTGTAATGGCACTGGAGGAGGTTTATATGGGTTCCCCTTTGGCATATCTCACACTCCTGACAAAACCGAGTAACATGCGCGAATATACCAGGCCAATAGAAAAAACGCAACAATATTTCTATGGTCTTCTGCGCGCCTCTATGGCCTGCCAGGAGGTGAGAGTGCGCAAAGAAAAGCACCTGGTCTCTGAACGCCTGAGGAATGACTAGTTGAGGTGTTTCCCCTTTTAGCGACTCTGTAGAGTAGGTCTTTCTTGATGAGGAATAGGGGATACACTGATCTCGGGGATGTGGGGAATTGTCTAGCGTGATCCCATGCGGGTTGGAGAGTGGGGTCATTGTGCTGGGCATAAAGGAAGCTCTTGTCTGAGAGCCAGGGAGCCTGGGTGAGGAGAGTTGGCCATGGAGAGGGGGGGAATCCCCTATCGTCAAGACTACTTTTCAGGAGATTAAGAAAAGATGGGTTGTCCCGACCCAATATTAACTCTTCAGGAAGGGCAGGAAGAACCCCTAGGTTCGCCTCAAGAACCACCCCATTTGGAAGGGAGATAGGAAGGGACATCATAGGGTAATGCCGTACATCCCCATGTACACACCGAATAGGTACCTCTCGCTTTGGGTTAACGTTAGAAGGTGGTACAAGGGACTGGCGAATAACCGATTGGCCACAACCTGAGTCTAACAGGGCTCTTGCAGGTACCCCCCCCACTAGTACACTTACATGGAAACTCGGTCCCATTTCCTCGGAGTATAGGATGGATCGTGGAAGGCACCCGATGTCCATTGGCTCTTCAACAGCTTTCCTTTTGGGACAATTTCTGGCAATGTGACCCCAGTCGCCACATTCAAAGCATTGTGGTCCTCTCACAGGTATGGGGTCTGGCCGGAACTGCCGCACTTTCAGGGGTTCCATACCGGTCTTCATTGATTTCCTTTCGGGTTTTAGTGGAGTAGGGGAAGGGCGTATGGGCTTGTCCGCGTCCCATGGCTGGGAGCGCGGTTGTGCCCTGTAAAAGGAGGTGGCCATCTCTATGGCTTGTTCGCCTGTCAACCGTGTATGTTGTTTAAGCCAACGCTGTATTGGGTAAGGTAAGGCTTCTAGGAATTGTTCCAGGAGGATCAGGGACATGATTTCCTCCTTGGTGCTCGTTTGGGGTTTTAACCATTTTTCTGCTGCTGACTTGAGCTTGTAGTACAGGGTCTTCGGGTTGTCTGCTGCTGTGCCTCTCTCCTTTCTAAACCGAACCCGGTAGACCTCAGCATCCATGCCAAGATGGTCTAGGATGACGTCCTTGATTTCCGAGTACGGGGTGTGTCCAGTGGCGTTGGCCACCTGGTATGCTGCTTGTGCTTCCCCGGTAAGGAGGGGAGCTAAGAAGAAGGGCCATTTGGCCTCTGGCCATCCCGCTGCGTGGGCTGCCCTCTCGAAGTTGAGGAGGAACGCATCTGGATCCTCCCCAGCACCATATTTCTGTAGCAAAATATGGGGGCCTGACCCGGCACGGTTCTGTAGTTGGGCGGTCAGCTGTAGGCGGTCGTCCGCAACCCCTTCTAGCCTTTCCGCCTGGTTGGTCATTGTATCCTTAAACAGTTCCCTATCGGCCTGAGCTGAAGCCATCTGCTTCTCCACGGCCCACTCCAGCTTCTCCTGGCCGCGTATGAGCTGCTGTATAAGGTTTTCCATTGTTTCTGGAGGCGTTACGATCCCACTACTGACACCATGTGTGGCCCAGAGGTGATGGAGGCAAGGAGACAGGGACTGAGTAGAGAAGGCAGTGGTTTATTAGTTGCGTTCTCACAGGGGGTATAACGGATTTAGGACAACATAAATGTTCATTCTCTCTTCCTTCAGAGAGTGGGGTGATGGGCCAGTCCTTGTTCAGGCAGCACAAAGGAGCTTCGCCGGTGTCTGCTTCCTGGGTCCTTCCTCAGTATCCAGGCAGGTAACCCCAAAAGAAAACAGAAAGGCTCGTGAGGGACACGTTGTGGTATTATGGTGACAACTAGGGGAAAGGGAGTGAAGGAACAAACACCCGACCGACACCAGTGACGCCCTATCGCGCTCTCGTTTGGTGGTACAAGCACTACTCAGGTACCGCAGGCTGTCAGGCTAGCCGTCCCTTCCACCCGGCTTCCCTTTCTCCCACGCGGCCCCCAGCTGGTCCCGTACCTTTTTAAGCCACGACCCTCCTGGGCCTTGGCGGGCTTCCACGTGTTGCCGAATTGGGTCCGGTTCCCCTCTTTCCTTGCTTCGTGGAGGTGGTGTCTCCGTCGGCACCCTCTCCTCTTCCTGCTCGGTCCTCGTCCTCGGCTTCCCTCCTGCTTCCACGTCGCCTCGAAGTCCTCCCAGTCCCGGTCCTATGTGAAAGGTCTGGAGTCCCGGTTCCGGCGTCTCCACTGCTCTCTCCCCAGTCCGTGGTTCCCCCTCCGAGTCCTTCCTCACTTCCTCTTCACTGCCCATTACACCAGCTGACCTGACCACGTGATCGGCCGGGGAGACCAGGGACAACCCCCCATTAAAGGGACAGCGTGCTGCACTCGCCGGGCTCTGGAAAAAGAGGAGGGGACATGGTGACAGGTAAGGCGGCATCTCTCCGATGTCGGAAGCCCTGGAGGAGGAGTCCTCAGACGGCGCTCCGCCACACAGCTGCTTCAAGCATCTGGTATCTGTGTGCGAAAAAAAAACGTTCCTTACTGCTCCCACAGGAATTTATGGACCACTCATAATGAGGGCCTGAATTGTTGAGTTTTGACTCTGGTCACATCAAGTTATATGCCTCTCTCCCCTCTTGTTATCAATCCAGTCTCCTACGTCAGTAGTGTGAATAAGAGCCTGTGTGTCTTGCTACTGTCTCGTGACATTATTATTGAATAATTAAAAATCCTTTACCTAATTTAGTACTGAAAGATTTTAGATTTTTTAGTTTGCGCTCTTTTCATTGCTGATTTTATCTTTTTGTTTTGAATCAAATTATGTTTTTTTAATGGTTTTTTTTGGATCATAAAATCTTCCTGTGAAGCTGGTCTTTATCATTGCTTAAGGCTCGGTGGAAGAAAAGCAATACTAAGCTGGGCAGAGGCAAAGGAAGCCAGATTTAGTGAACACTCTCAGGGCCTGAGAGGAATAATGAAAACCCAGATCATCTGGGTGAAGGAAGAATAGGAGCAATTGGCTGCAGTCAAAAAAGACCTCTATTATCCCTCTTCTCCTACACAGTCCAGGGCAGAAACAGACAGCATTTGAGTTGGAAGCAGAGAGGGCTAGAGCACAAAAAAGTGAGTTAAATAAACAACTGGATATACATTTAGTCTAGAGGAAAAAAAGATGCCACTCATCTTAGAAGAGAGAAAGCAGAGATGGTGCATTTGCAATGCAATGCATGAGAAATATGGACCCTTCACCCCGAGTCCATGATGACAGCAGCAATGCGATAACAGGAGCACAGGTAGTGGACAAGTCCTGGTCCCATTTACCTAACAATGTTGAATGGTGATGATATAGGCAAAATTGTTTTGACATTTTAGTTAGTGAGTGAACGCATCCGAGAGGACCTTTAGTGGGGCAATACTCTTGGAGAGGATGCCATTCTTGCATTTGACATAACGTAGCGTACACTGTGCACTCACATGAATGAGCTTCTATTTAGAAGGTTTCTGATGACCCTAGAGAGCTACCTTATGATGTTCATGGACAATCCATGTAAGTTTCAACAATCTTGAGAGGATTGCATGGATGCCTAACTAAAGTAACTGAAGTGCTGTGTTAAGGTCAGTAGGATATTACCCTTTAATGAACTGTGTAAATTGATAATGAAGGAGCATATTTATGATAAACAAATGTTTTCCAGATCTTTGCCAGTGATGAGAGGATTCGGAGCTCACTGACCCAGAGAGCTTGTCAGGAACACTAATCCATGTGTCAGCACAAAATTGTCCAAAAAGTCCGAATGAGACAATAACCAAAAAGGAAATGTGCAGGTGCCTCGCAGAAAAAAAAACAGGTGAAGCTAAAACAAGCAAAACCCAAGTTCTCTTAAAGCTACATTTAAACAAGGGAAAGGAGCTCCACTCCACTTCTGGTAGAGATCTACAAACATTATGGAAAGCTAAAGGATACACAGAACGGCTGACATAATTAATCGATAAAGGTATTTTTAATTGAGTCATAACCCGGTCGGAAATGTATTATTTCATTGTGGTATGAGTGCTTTTGATGAATTTGTCCCTACAGTACGAGTATTGTGTATGAGAAGGACAAAAACACGAGCGTAAAAGTGGGATACAAATCCAGTTGGTGCTTGTGGTACAGCTTGTTTTAATGGATGCATCTATATGTAGAATAGATGTATCTTCATCATGGATGGTGTCATTAGAGCTGACATCCTTGGTGTGGTAGTCCCCCAAACATTTTGCATTCACTCCTCCTGTTTGCTGAAATAATTGTTGTTGTCTTTAGGACTCTGCACTCTTTACTACTGCTAACCAGTGCTCAAGTGCTTGTGCTCACTCTCTAAAAACATCGTAAAATAATATCACATAATTGGTACATTCAATTTACTTGTACATCCATTACAAATGGTACTACTTGTACCCAGGGCCTGTAAATTAAATACTACTCGTGGCCCTGAAGCCCTCACTGTGCCAAATACTAAAGTAGCCTTTTAAAAAATATCTCAGTTCTGCCACTGCATCCTGTAGTGGAGTTTTAAATTGCCATTTTGACCTGGCAAAATAAACCCTTTGCCAGGCATAAACTTTCCTTTTTACTATATATAAGTCACCCTTAAAGTAGGCATAAAGGTTCATAGGGCAGAGTGCTCTGTTTTAAAAAGCAGGGTATGTGGCTTTAAGTTTTATATGTCCTGGTACGGAAAAACTAAAGACGTCTTTCACTACTGTAGGGCCTATTTCTCCCAATTACTCACATGGGGTTAACTTATTACATTTAATAAGTGATAACATTTGATGGGAGCGGATAGAAATACAGTGTTTACACTCAAGTTAATTTTAATATAAGATCCTCTTTAGTGGTAAAGTCAGATTTTAAATCACACTTCTGAAAATCCCACTTTTAGAAAGTTGTCATTTTACTGTCCTGACCATTTGTGCCTTCTTCCAGAGTAGGTCACATGACTGGGAATGGCTCTGCCTATGGG
Source organism: Calotriton arnoldi (assembly GCA_963921515.1). Classification (NCBI taxonomy): domain Eukaryota; kingdom Metazoa; phylum Chordata; class Amphibia; order Caudata; family Salamandridae; genus Calotriton; species Calotriton arnoldi. The sequence goes on from CAWUFW010006982.1 coordinate 450,719, forward strand.
CTTTGTGTATTCTTTCCAGACAGTGAGACAAGAGAGGACTAGCTGTGGACAGAGTGGGCCATCCTGCCACAATTTTTGGGGACAGAGCTTTAAACAGCCCCACTTGCATTGCAAAAGGCTTTGCCTCCAGCACACACAAAGGAGCCAGATACTTGTATTTTGTCAGCTCAGACTTTTAGGAGCCTTGACAGAGGACCAGAAGAACTTTCTAGAACCAGATGTGGAGGAAGTCCACCCACTTCAAAGGCTGGCACAAGGTATAAATATTAAACCCTCAGAATACCTCTTCTGGACACTCCTGGACCTGCAGACATTACATGTGGAAGGACTGCCTTGTTTCCGAGAGGACTGCACTGCTGCTTGAATAATGTCTTGTTCCCCAGAGGACTGCTCTGCTGCTACAAGAGGACTGCCCTGCTGCTTGAGGCCCGCCTTGTCTCCCAGAGGACTATCCTGCTTCTTGAGGCCTGCCCTGATCTCTGAGAAAGAAAACCAGACCTGCTCCTGTAGTGTGGTTTGTGGCCTCTTTGTCTACTTTGCTAAGTTAGCTTAGGCCTGGCTGCCATGATGCCTTTTTGCACACGTTACTTTGTGACTTTGTTTTTCCAGCCTCTGCTTGTGCCCGGCTATATTAGAACTGTCTGCCCTTTTGCCTTTCACCTTTTCTCCTGTTCCCTGTGGGTTTCGTCTGCACATCATGTACAAGGTCGAAAAACAACATCCCTTGTTCTTGCTGATCTGGTCAGCCCCTTGCACTTAGACATAACACAAAATACAGCTGCACTGGATAAATTTGTGTGCTTTTAATATTGTGATCTCGCTGTTTGTGGCACTCGGAGAAAAACCTTTCCAGGGAGAAGAGCTGTGCTTGTCTGATGATGTAAACCTTGCATCTAGATATTGAGGTATGAGGGTCCGCCTGACAAAGCCCAGAGGTCTTCTATTTTTATAATAAACTAGTTAATAGCACGGGGATGGTGGTAAGGCCATTTAGCCCTATATCCACTGCTTTATGAAATGCTTTCCCCGTTTGTATTCGATGGAATTGTAACTATGCTTCTTGTTTTATCATTATGCATTATGCTGATAGTACTGGCACGTGTACTGTATCTTAGAGCACGATAGTTGAAATAAACATTTTAAACTATACTGTGTCTCTTATTACGCATGTTGTGGACAAGTATGAGTGAGTTATGATAGAGTGTTCTTGCTCCCGCGAGTCCTTAGTGAGACCGTGTTCTGGGTTGTCTAATCATTGGTAGCTTCGCTGCGAATGAGACGCTAAAGCTAGTCGGATTGGGATTGTGGGTACTAAGGTGCATGGTTGGTTCACCACTATACTCCGAGGTCCTATTATCCTGTGCATAGCTCTGTGTATGTGCAGAATCCCTACAACATGGCGCCACCAACGTGGTGGGCTTCTTATCTGCGAGACGCTTGAGTAGTGCTTGTGCTTGTCCACAACACCCTTTGCATACGTTTCCGGAAATGTGTGTGAGGGTGATACCTCCTATATTGATGTTTTTATAGATTATTTGAAGCTTGAAGTTATTAAAATATGTTTAAGTAAACCCTATATTGCGCTGCCTCATATTAGGTTGTCGCTCATTTCTGGTCTTAATGGCGGATATAAATATACCGGCACATAGCCGCGCTGCGCTCCGGGCTCATTTACTGGCTTATGGAGTGTCTGACGCGGGTGTCGCACTCATCTTTGTGGTGCAGGCTGACCCGGCTCACCACTTTGAGGTGTTTTACTCTTGGGTCACTTTTCCGGCGGTGGACGGAGCGGACAATTTGTTTCATGTGTACGATCTCACTGCCCTACCCAATGCTTATCGGCCTTATCAGGCTCTTGAAGTACCACTTACGGCTTGGCAACACCGTATTTGGTTTAATGGCGCCCTCCCACATCCAGTCACCCCGGTTCGTTTAGGCCCCCTATCAATAGACGGGGCCACTTGGCCAGTCTTGGCCAGGTATACCCCACATCCGCGTTATTTGACGCTTGCGGTTGATGAACTGCGTGCATTGCATGCGTCTTTGATACGCGTTCACAGTGCTTTGGTACAATATGTTACAGGCAACGTCCAGGGAGCCCCTCCTGGAGTTGCGGCGCATCCAGCTGGACCGGGCGGTGTAACCATAGGTCCCGTCATGGTTAATTCGGTGATGGGCAAGCGCCCACCAAATAAAGATGATTTGCCTTATTGGCTTGCAGAAAAATTTGACCAGCTGGAGGCAGTTTTTCCCAACACACAGGATTTTAACGATTAGTTTGCCGAAAGACTTAATTCCCGAGTTGGCAGAATGCAACAACTGGGGCAAGGTATTCGCAGCAGTATATGCGAAGTGTTTCGGCACTCCTTCCATGACAGTTCTCCCCTCTGTAATTAAACGAGTGCAGGATGAGCATGGCCCTGAAGCGGCTGTGGAATTGGGGAGGAGACTGGTGGGAGTGTTCGATGTAGTGGCTGATCTAATCCTTGCGAACGTCAAGGGTGATGCAGTTAACTTTCAAGTAGCTAATGCTTTGGCTTTAGTCCCAGAACCGGACAAGCCACGCGAATTACCGAAAAGTATTGCACAGGCTTATAAAACCATTGGCCGCAATAGTCTGGGAGTTAAGCCTTTTGCTAAAACGCAAACTCAATAACAGCCACGACAAAAAAGCTCAATCTGAGAAAGATGAGAAACCGTTCTTTACTAAAAAGAGCTGGAGGTTGAAGAAACGGAGTAAGCAACAGAAGAAACCAGGGTCGCGTGCCGCATCCCCGGTTTCCATATCTTCTGAACGCACTTATGATTTGCGCGAGCCAGAATTAAATCTCCCGAGAGATTTCAAGTCCCTGATCCGCGTTCTCCTCGTTCTTCACAGGCACCATCAACCTCCCAGACAGGTGGAGGAGATCGCCAGGATCGAGGCAGGGGTCGTGAGGCTCCACAGGGACGAGACCAACCTCGACAACAAGTCCGAGGGAAACCAGACGAATTTCCACGTTCTCGCCCACAGTTTCAGAAGAAAAAAATTGCAGCTCTAACAGCGAGGTATGCCACAGACGGTGAGAACGAGACTCCTGAATTGGACGTGGACAGTGACGCTACTAGACAGCGCCACGGAAGTTACCATAGTGCAGGAGGCACTACGTCCTCATGTGGAGGCGACAGCAACTGACACATTCATTACTGTCGAGACAGCTGACACCGACTATTTAACATTGTCATTCAAATTGAAGGTGATATTGAGCGTGTTATTAAAGGGATTTTTTGGGAAAATCTGACCTCTTCTTACGACATTTTGTTGGCGAGGCGGATTGGCCGCCCCCATTCGTACTTGCTGCTCGTCGAGGGGAGGAGGTAATCCTTCCGAGCTTTTCTCATCATGTCCCCAAGGACAAAGCGGAGGCTCTCGCAGCTGAATGGGCTGGGGCCCTGGCTCTGGCGTTATACCGTAATCACGTGGGCTGGGATGAAGACTCTCCCCCCCACAGTTAGAATATCAAGGAGTAATTGAAACATGCATATCACCAATGAATAATCCCCTTTTTGCGGTTTCTAAACTCGATGGATCATACCGCCTAGTTTTGGACTACCGACATTTGAACTCTCATTGTCGGACCTTCGCGGTACAAAATACCCACAGTTCTGCGCTTGTAGACAGTCTTGTTCGTAAGAAATATAAAACAACACTTGACCTATCCAATGGATTTTACACGCACAACTTGTCCCCGGAGTGCAGCCAATGGAGCGCTTTCACTTCCGGTGCTAAACAAATCAAATTTCGGCGTTTGCCCATGGGCTACAAGAACAGCCCGGGTGTCTTCGCCGCCCGTGTTGTCTCTCTGTTGGACAGCATAGACCCAGATGCGTGTTCGTACGTCGACGATATCTATCTGACAGACGACGAATTATGGCTGCATCTTTCACGTGTGGACCGCATTATTCTTGAATTTGCGGTCTTAGGATACAAATTTAATTTTGCCAAATCTCACATTGCTGAATTTACCATTTTGCTTTTGGGCTATGAGCTCAACAATGAAGGTAAGGGCTTAGCTCCCCATTTCTTGGAGAAGTGCGCACTTTTGCGCCCTCCAACCATGCTGAAGAAGCTTCAGTCATTGCTGGGTTTTCTAAACTTCGGGCGTACTTACATTCCCGAATATGCCCAGCGTATCAAGCCTCTATACGCCTTGATACAGGCTAGCTTTTCGAAGTCATGCTGGCTTCCTGAGCATTCCTTGATACTGCTTTCTTTGCAGTCTGATCTACTTGAATCTAAGTTCTTGTTGACTCGTGATAACCACACAAACCTGGTGATTAGAATTGTGCCAGGGGCAGTGGGTTTCACGTACTTAACCTTTAACGAAGGTGACACAGTACCGATTGCATACAAGTCACATCTTTACACTTCAGCAGAGTTGTGCTTTTCCTCTGTGGAAAAAGTTTTGACTGCAGTGCAAATGGCGATTCTAAAGGAACGCGCACTGGCACAGGGAAAACGCATTCTGGTGGTAACACCATATCCTGCCCTTGAGGCGGTGACGAAGGCAAGTGTACCGAACTCTAAGGCTTTGCACTCCCGTTGGATACAATGGGCTACATCTCTGACGTCCCCGGATGTCACTTTTATCTTTGATTCCTCTCTTCAGACACAGTTGTTCTTACAGTATGAATTTGTTCATCCTCCTCCTCTGTCTTTGCTGCCGCTTGAGGAGTACGAATGTATCATCTACACCGATGGCTCGGCGCAACCGGCCACGGGTTCTAAGCATGAATATTCAGCAGCGTGTGCTATTGTTGCAGGTACTATGGTGAACGGTGAGTTCAAATCGACTGTAGTGCACACACAGGCACTAGGAGACAGTACTGCACAATTGGCCGAGCTGCGTGCTTTGGTGCTCGCACTTGAGTTCGCGAATCCAGACGTGACTACACTTATTGTATGCGATTCTTACTACTGTGTTCAATCCTTCAATGACAACTTATTCTTTTGGTCGCAAAACGACTATAGAGATGCTAAAGGCAGCACAATTAAGCATAAGATGCTTTGGGTTCGAGTGGCAGATCTTAAACAACGTCTGCCTCTCACACAGGTGATTCACACTCTTGGCCACCAGCGAGTGGGCGCACACGCTGTCGGTAACAGTTTGGCAGATGAAGCTGCCAAATCAGCAGTAGCCACGTGCTCAGTAGCAGCAGTTACAAGATCCGTGACTAAAATAGATAATGAGATTTTGGCAGCTATTGCTGCAACAAAGGAAGGTGCTAATTACCCACGTGGTTTCCCTTCTAAGTACTCTTATCAGTTAAGTCCCGAACAAGTTCCTTACGTAAGGATTCCCGACGTTGGTGATCGGCTGATTCCCAATGCGTACCGCAGACCTTCCTTGATAACGGCCGCACACGAAGGCTTGGCTTCGGGCCATGCTGGCGTGTCTGCGACTGTTTCCATTTTGCAGCAGCGTTACTGGTGGCATTGTTTATATAAACAGACCCGTACTTATGTGCTTTCTTGTGACGTTTGTCAGCAAATTAAGCCTTCGACGGTTACACAACCACCACAAACACAGCTCTGCATTTCTAACAAACCTTTTGGGTGTGTTTACCTGGATCACTGCGGTCCATTTTCTTCTGACACTGCATACAAATACATCTTAGTTGCAGTAGACGCGTGCACACGTTTCATCTGGGTTTGGCCACAACGGAGTGCTGATGCTCGAAATGTCATAAGGGATTTGCATGTCTTTGTGGGAATTTTTGCTTGTGGCACCTTCCATTCTGATCAAGGTCCGGCGTTCGCCTCTAAGGCGTACAAGGACGCAATGGGGTCACTGGGGGTGCGGGTGCAATTTTCTTCTCCATATCGGCCTGAGGGCAATTCGATTGTTGAACGAATGAACCGTGACTTAAAGCAATCCTTGACAGCTAGAGTCTTAGGTACTGGCAGGAACTGGCTGGCCCACTTGTATAGCGTACAACGTGCACTTAATAATCTCCATAGAAGATCTCTGGGTGGGCGGACCCCATACGAAATGCTCTTTGGCATACAAATGTTTGTGCCAGACCTTGATGGTGTAGACATGGCGGCGAGTGCTGCAATCTTTGATGTAGATAACCATTCTACTATGTTGCAGGACTTACAAGAAGCCCGTGACAAACTTGCAAACAAACATTTACCTTCATCCACAGACGCTGCGCTGCAGATTCCGGTTGCCGGCTGGCTTCCGAAGGTTGGAGATCTGGTCCGAGAGAAGGTGGAGAACAAAAAATAATTTGGCCCCTCTTATCGTGCACCAGTTCCAGTCCTTGGCTTGAAGGGTACTCGTACAGTTATCTTACCACCGCTTCCTGGTCACAAAGACAACAGATACATCTCAGTGGACAATGTCAACCTACAACATCTGGCCGATCCTGAATAGTGTAACACCAGCGGTCTCTTGTCCAGCCATTTCTAGGACTCATGTTTGTGGCCCTCCAGCCCACACGGACACAGATGTTGCCATTGAGATGGGAGATTTGCCTGATCATCTGCTCGAATTCCCGGATTCCTCCTGCAATGAGGAGACCGAGTATACATACCCAGCCAACAAGTCGGTGGCTCATTTACCAACAACACCGCTAAGCCCAACCCGTTATTCCTTTGATTCGGCTTCCACCTCATCACTTATCCCGTCCAGCTTCAGTGTTTTTATCTCCTGGTTCAGAGACAATTTTTTGGTCCCGCCGTGGACGTACATCTGGTTGGTACTGTTCCTGATTTTTCTGTTCATGTCCATTGGCTTCGTGACAGTTTTTTTCTTGCTCATTAATGGTCAATATTTACCAGAACGCTCTGCGGTGAACTGTGTCGCTGGAACTTTGGCTCTGCATTCTTCTTCTCACATCATGAAGCGTGACCACACCTTTGTGAACATTTCAGCTTTCCCAGTTGCTGATGGCATCATATGGGATGCGGTAAACTTCCAAATTCATGGACCAACCGAGATTATTAATGTACCAAATGTCCTCCGTGTTTCAATGGGTGATGTCGTTAAACGTAATATTCATTCTGACGATTGGGATGTGCATGCAGTTGAATCGTTATTTACTGATTTGAAATATTATGCTGCTTTTGATGCTGAAGATCTGTATTTAAATTCTGCAAGTTATGCTGACTTATATTGTTACCAGCATTGGGGCAACCACTTTCTCCATAAACCAAGTACACTTAGGGGTACTTTTAATTACACACAATGGGAACATTGTCCAGCTCCTTTGCCAGGTAGCTCCCACACACTTAAAAGTAAGTTTACTTATTTTACGGACTTTGATAGATCAAATCCTGGGTCCTATTATTTTAAATTAAACACTTCGTCCACTCAGAAGATCATGTTGACCCACACCAAATTGCTATATTCGGGTTCTTTTTTTAACGCATTAGCGGTGGGTGGTTATGAACACTGGCAGGACACCATTGACTTAAAATCTATTTGGGGCACCAAATCATGGCAGGTACAAGGCACGGAAGCCTTGCACCGTGCTTGCCTAATCCCGGCCAAAATTATATTTTTAAATCATACCATCTATCAAACAACGTGTTGGGGTTTGGCTACTTCCAAACAATTAAATGCACCTTCCATTCCCGTATTGTCTTCCACTCCCAACGAGAGCTTGCATGTCAATATCTCCCTTGCCAACTTGCAAGCTTTGTTTCAGAACAATACATTTAATGTCTCTACGATTGTTCAGTCGCCCTGGTTGGCTTGGCCCATAGCATCAAATGCCTGCCAACTGCGTTTTTATGACTCAGCTCCTGGTTACAAACAGGATAGGCCAGATCCGAGGTTTTCTGACTCTCGTACTGTTACAACATATTGTGTTGGTAAGTTGTGTAAACAGTGGTTGCAGCACTCTTCATTGGATTCTGTAAAACAACATTTATCCCTCCTATCAGGCAACATTGATCTGTCCGATTTTGTTTTGGGGCCTCGTGGCCCTCGACCTAAGAGATTCATTTATGAAACTTACAATGAACTCTGGAAGCTTTCGCAAATTGAAGCTCTTCCCGTCTTCGGGAAATCGATCAAGCAAATTTAGAAAAGGTGCTTGCTGTTGTTGACAATAGTATTAATACCCTGTCTTCCCGCATTTACACATTAGAGAATATTGTTTCCTCTGTTGTTTATATTGTACAAGATGATGTTTCTGTGTTGTATCATGGTCAGAATCAATTGCGTTCAGTAATGCAGTTTGCATGGACTTTGCAAACACTTAAAATGGGTAAAGTTCCTTGGCATTTTTTGAACACCTCTGCCTTGTTCTTGCCGTTTAATTTAACTGAGAAACAGCAATTCATGTCCATGAAAGATGCAACATACACTCTCTTACATATCAAAAAAATAGAGCCCTTACCATTCTCTGTGGCGGAATTGGATTCTGCAGTATGGCTAGTTCACGGGGTTATCGCTTTGCCTTTTTCTTTATTTGAATTCAGTTCATGCATGAAACATTATCCTGTTGACCATTTTCAGCCTTTAGGCAGTGCCTTCTTGCATGAACTTTGGTCCATTCCTTTCATTTACAGGTGCCTTAGGGACGGGAAGGAAGTTTTTCTCACAGGAGAGTCATGCGATTCTACTGTGGGTCATTCCCTGATTTGTAAAAACATTAAATTGCACGGGGCTTGTAATGTTTCGGCTCCGAATCCTGCTTGTGTTTTAAAGGGCATTCCTGCTCCTGCTATTTCACCTACTTTCACTGTGCTTGCAAATGGTAGCTATCTCCTTCTGAATAATCAGGACTGCTGTGGAATGCTGGCCGGCATCCCCTACATTGTAACAGTTTCCCACCGGGTTGTGAGCTGCAAAAATGTGCTTTTTCCTCCCCCGCACGATATAATAGATAGTTCCATTTGGCCTTCCATTCTGACTTTGAAGGCGGATTTCAATAAATTGAGCAGAATAAAGGTGCTATTATTGAACCAGGAGGTTATGCTCACATCCGCACGGGAGACATTTATCCTCCAGGTGGCTAGTACCCACAGTGAGATACAGGCCCTTTTGAACACAAACCTCCCACAATATTTCGGTGAGCTTATTCACCGTGTTTTCAATGTGTCTAGAACCGAAGGTCTTGTGCACTTTTTTAAAGTTGTGGGATCTGGCCTTGTAACCTCCTTTCAAACTATATTTGGTGTAATACCGGCTTTTATTCATTCTATTTTTTCCAGCGTCTTTGGCGGCTTTCCGTTGCTCCTCGCCTTAGCGGCTGGGATATTGCTTTTGGTCTGCTTGCTACGCAATGGCTGCACTTCCTGGGGGCCTCCTCGACCAAGGTCAACTTCGGATGCTCCGTGAGCGCATGCTCATCGGCTTCGGCGTCTTACCACTGGCGACACTTGGTGTGTCCTACAGACTTTCTTTTCGCTTTGCGTATTTCACTTGCGTGCAACCTGTGATGTCATGCTTGCGATGTCCTTTCTCTTGGTCCTTGGATGTTTGCCTCTCCAATACGTCTCTGTTGGACCCGGATTTTGGCCAGTTGATGGGCCCCTTAGTGGCCCATGAACGGGACTGTTCCGGTGCAGAATTGATGGCGGTTGTAGCCGCACTTGGAGTTTTGGTGCAATGGGATATCTGGGCGGCTGCTCAGGATCTCCTACAACAAAGTTACATAGAGTATCACGCAAGTTGTCCCGCAATGCTGATCGATGCTCCCTCTTGTGAGGAACATGAATGCAGTTTTGATTTGTTGAACTGGATGGCGTCTCTTTTTTCAGACGATTCCAACGATGTCCTCTTGGAAGGTGTGGCGGTTTTTTGCACTCACACTCTATTGGATTAGGGGGCCTCCGCTTTCAGCGTCCTGACTCTGTGGATTTTTTTTTCTTTCACTGTCCTTTATTGGGGACTATTCATGCATAGACGTTTACATTCTGCTCCATCTATTTGAACTCTGTTTTCATCCTATGTCTTGGCCTATGGACTGACCAGGGGAGGGTGTAGTGTGGTTTGTGGCCTCTTTGTCTACTTTGCTAAGTTAGCTTAGGCCTGGCTGCCATGATGCCTTTTTGCACACGTTACTTTGTGACTTTGTTTTTCCAGCCTCTGCTTGTGCCCGGCTATATTAGAACTGTCTGCCTTTTTGCCTTTCACCTTTTCTCCTGTTCCCTGTGGGTTTCGTCTGCACATCATGTACAAGGTCGAAAAACAACGTCCCTTGTTCTTGCTGATCTGGTCAGCCCTCGCACTTAGACATAACACAAAATACAGCTGCACTGGAGAAATTCGTGTGCTTTTAATATTGTGATCTCGCTGTTTGTGGCACTCGGAGAAAAACCTTTCCAGGGAGAAGAGCTGTGCTTGTCTGATGATGTAAACCTTGCATCTAGATATTGAGGTATGAGGGTCCGCCTGACAAAGCCCAGAGGTCTTCTATTTTTATAATAAACTAGTTAATAGCACGGGGAGGGTGGTAAGGCCATTTAGCCCTATATCCACTGCTTTATGAAATGCTTTCCCCGTTTGTATTCTATGGAATTGTAACTATGCTTCTTATTTTATCATTATGCATTATGCTGATAGTACTGGCACGTGTACTGTATCTTAGAGCACGATAGTTGAAATAAACATTTTAAACTATACTGTGTCTCTTATTACGCACGTTGTGGACAAGTATGAGTGAGTTATGAAAGAGTGTTCTTGCTCCCGCGAGTCCTGAGAGAGAGACCGTGTTCTGGGTTGTCTAATCATTGGTAGCTTCGCTGCGAATGAGACGCTAAAGCTAGTCGGATTGGGATTGTGGGTACTAAGGTGCATGGTTGGTTCACCACTATACTCCGAGGTCCTATTATCCTGTGCATAGCTCTGTGTATGTGCAGAATCCCTACAACACTCCCTCCACCTTTTTTGAGTGTCCTCTCTTGATATTTTGGTTCTTATGGATGTAGATTACTTCCATGTTGGATGTTTGGGGATGTATTTTTTACTTCTGATTTGGTGCAAACTACTTGTCATTTATTATCTTTGTTCAAAGCAAGGGGTATGCAAATGTCACATGTATTTCCAAGTTCACTATCCCAAGGTGGGTTGCAGAAAGACATTAGCCACTCACATTTGTTATCCAAATCAAGTATATGGGCTAAAAATAAACCCTACCACACAGTGGCTTAGGCTGCAGTGTTGGAATGTCAAACCAACATGTTTGATATTGTTTTAATACAACTGATTTCAAGGGAAAAAATTGAAAGTGTGCCTTAAAGCAAAATACCTGACTATATCAAATTAAAAACGAGCTGGCATATTTCATAGTAATATCAACAATTTCAGTGTCTAGGTGCTCTAGTCAAATTATAATATTTCGCTATAAAAACCACATTTGCAATTATAGTGGCCTTGGTGATTTATTTCACACTAATTTTTTACTTTGAAAACGATTTTAAACATTCATAGCATGTCTTTCTTAGAAGGGCATCTTTTTCTCTTTTTTGCACATATACATTTCACAGTGATAATTAAACATACGAAAAAATTAACATTTAAATCTCAGAACAAAGCACATGGCGGTATTCACATTTAAAATTCAATTCGGACCAAGCTGGTTGGGGGAAGATATTACCCAAACAGACTAGTAGCAGTCAGGAAACACGGCAAATTGCCTGTTCTTGCACTACAGAATCCCAACTAGCTTATACTGGCAGGATGTATAACATGATTGAATTTTAACTGTGAATTCCGCCATGTGCTTTGTTCTTAGATTTAAGGACTGGTCTACTTCACAATTGTTTTGCTTTTTATTTAAATGTTAATTTTTTCCTATGTTTAATTATCACTGTGAAATGTATATATGCAAAAAAGAGAAAAAGTTGCCCTTCTAAGAAAGACATGCTATGCATGTTTAAAATCGTTTTCAAAGTAAAAAAGGCCACTATAATTGTAAATGTGGTTTTTATAGCGAAATATTATAATTTGACTAAAGCACCTAGACACTGAAATTGTTGATATTACTTATAAGAGGCCCAGTCTGGGTGCTAGCAACAGGCCCAACCCCCCACTTTTACAAGGCATATTTCATAGGGAGTAGGGACTTAAAAAGGCGAATTAGGAAACATAGAAAAATACAAAATTGCAACACTGTCTTATTAACTGACAATTTACTTTTTGCCAGGTTTACATTTTTATTACAGATGTTTTTAACTTGTAGCTAACTTGCTGCCTTTCCAGATCTGTAATAAAACAAAGTTGGCTTAAAAGACACCCCTACTCAACATGCATAAATGAAGCAGGCATCTCTTCCAAAGGACTCAATAAAATATTTTGTCTGCCGAAACACCACACTTGTGGCTGAGACTCCGCACATAAAAAGATAGGCCTGTCCTATCTTTTTATGAGCTGATTTCTCCATCCTGACTGCAGAGTCTCCACAGTAGTAAAATTAATACTGGTAAAATTAAACTCGGATCTTGTGAATACCTGGCGTACTTGGTAGTGGTGGGCTCCATGAGCTACTGGATAGAGGGAAACAGTTTTAATTCCCATATGACAGATACTCAATGGTTCAAGGTATGGGGAGGGGGTTTGTTTTGTGTGTTTTAGGAATGTTATGTATCTTGCATAAGTCATGTGCAGTTCGCTGTCCACGACCCAGATTCACCACCAAGCACCATAAGAATGGCTACGGAGAAGACAAATACCCCCACCAGACATAGAATAGAATGCTTATAGTCTCCTCAACAAAATCAAACAAGAGTCGTCAGGTCTAAAAAGGGCTAAACAGATAAATATGGATATTCTAATGCTCCAAGAAACTCATCTTTTCAGAAAAATTTGTAGATGCCTCCAAAGATATGGGTATATCAGAGCCTACCATGTGGGGTTTCATAGGGAGTCTAGAGGTGTGTCAATTTTTATACGCACATATGGGTCCCCTTACAGATAGACCAAGTACATAGTGACAAACTAGGGTGATATGTTTCGCTGAGTGACTTTCTGTGGGGAAACCCACTGGTACTATGCTCAAAATGTGCTCAACCCCTCTCGCTCAAACGTTTCTCATACATTTGATTATGACTCTTCTGTCAGAACTTCTGGTCCTATCGGCCATAGGGGGAATTTTAATAGTCTGATAAATGCTACACTCGGCAGGAATGGGCCCCTAATGCAGATGGTCCCTGCATTCAATATTCAGTGAGGCCTTAGGCTTTTGTGATGTATGGCACCTTGAAAAGCCAGAGGAGGAGGTGTACACTTTCCTCTCAGGAATGCAAAAATCCCCACTTCCATCACAGTCAATTGATGAATGTTAGAATTTGGATTCCTGGTTGACTGAGGTGGAAGCCCTCATCAAGCAATAACCACAAACCTAGTCAGGGTATGTCAGAAACACACCCTAAATTAGCCTGTGCTCACCCTTTGGTAGCTTGGGAAAGAGCAGTCAGGCTTAACTTAAGAGCCAATGTGTAACGGTTTAACCCCTTCGATGCTCATGACGAGCTGGACTCGTCATGGCACACAGTGGTCGTGTGCTCATGACGAGTCCAGCTCGTCATAAGACCACTGCACGGGAAGCGCTGGCGCTCCCCGTGGGAATCCGATCGTCGGTTTTTGGGGGAAGGCAGGGAAGGGCTTCCCCTGCCTCACCCGCCTTCCCCCTCAATGACGTCAGCGCGCGAGCGCGCTGGCGTCGTTGAGGGCTTCCCTTTGTTCCCGACGCGCTGGAAGCCATTTGCTTCCAGCGCGTCGGAGAATAAAGTCAGTTTTGGCTCCGGGGAGGGGGATTTCAAACAGAAGAGGCATCGAGGGAAAGGAAAACCCTTTCCTTTCCCTCCATGCCTCTTTTGTGCATTCCTGCTGCACGATCATGCGATCGTGCAGCAGGAATGCCCACTAGACACCAGGAATTTTAAAAAAACGGAAAATACTGTTTTGGGAGCGGCCCCTTGGGCAAGGGTCGCTCCCTTTTGAGGGCCTTATGTTTTTGGTGCTCTGCCCCCTGGGGGCAGGGCAGTTTTTATATATAGCGCGGGGCTTTACCCGAAGGTGTCAGAGCGCTGCACAATAGGAACAGTAACATTACATGAGGAGAAGGTTACAAGTGAGCATAATACAAAAGCAAGCGTTACATTACATGAGGAAAAAGTGACAATTGTGCATGATACATGAGATACAAAATACAAATAGAGGTATAATACTGCAATAAGTGGCAGTCACTCAGAACACACTGGGAAGGCACTTCTATAGGCATGGAGTACAGAATTTCCTATAGTGGAAGAACTTCCTTGAGGGAGTACAGAGGCGTGAATTAAATGAAGGGTACACAAATCCAGCACAGCACGCAAGGGTGAGGAATGTACAGGAAAAAGTACAAATTTACAATGAAGAGCGAACTTCCTAGAGGGGGCTGAGAGTGAAAGTATTAGTTCTGAAAGTGTCTTTGGAAGAGAAGAGATTTGAGGTCAGCTTTGAAGATCCGGGTAGAAGAGGTGGCATGGAGCAATGGGGAAGCGAGTTCCAGATTCTCACCGCATTGCCTGAGAAGGATTGCGCCATCGATCTTTCCCTTTTGAAGACGGGGGGGGCTCAAGCAGAAGCTTTTCCGCATTGCGAGAAGGGCGAGAGCCACCGGACAATTTCAATTTATTCGCCAGGTAACGAGGGAGGACGTGTGTAAGGCTTTGTGTGTGATGCAGGCAGTTTTGTAAATAGATCTTGCCTCGATCGGAAGCCATCGAAGAGAGGACAGGATAGGAGTGACGTGGTCGCTTCGTTTAGACCCTGAAATGAAGCGAGCTGCTGAATGGAGGATGGATTTGAGAGGGGAGAGGTGGGATTTGGGTAGGCCCGTCAGAAGAGAATTGCAATAATCCAGTCTTGAGAGAACCAGAGATTGTACCAAGGTTTTAAGTCTTTCTCCGGGAAGAACCGACGGATCCCCCATAGAAGGCGCAACTGGTAACGTGCGTTCTTAGCAATAGAGTTGATGTGGGAGATTAGGTTGAGTCTTTTGTCAAGAATGACACCTAGGGATTTAGCGCTGTCGACAATGATGGGTTTGTTGTTGAGTAGGTTCAGCTGATCCATCCAAGATTGAACAGGAGGAGGTGAGAGAGAGGTAGAGAGGAGGAGGAATTCAGTTTTGGCGGGATTCAGAATGAGTTGGTGAGCTAACATCCAGTTGTGAATAGAGTTGAGAGTAGAGTTGAGTAGTGAGAGATCGTGTGCGGAAGATAAAGGTATCTTCCGACTAGTCCACCAGGCATTTATTTGTGGAGAGTGACCCCTTGGGTGGCAGAATAGCAGTATGTTTTTAGGCCCATCTGCCCCCAAGGAGGGCAGAAGCCACTAGACACCAGGGTTTTTTAATTTTTGTGTTGGGGAGTGGCCAAAGGGCAAGGGTTGCTCCCCTTTACGGGGGTGAATATTTTATTTATACTCTTTGGCCCACCTACCCCTTAGCTTGGCTGGTGGATTGTGTGTGGACTGGTGCATTATTTGCATATGTGATTGTAATGTTTTTTTCTCCTTTTTATTCTAGTGTAAAGCTTTTGATTCCTGTTTGTGGTTTCGGCAGTGGTTGTTCTGCAGTTTTGCGTAATTGCATTTATTTGGTAAGAAAAATATTTTTGTTGTGTGTACTCCAAATGAGTATTATTGTCATGCATGAATGAATTTTTTGTAAGTGGTGTCATAATGGCAGCATATTTGTTAGTGTTCAGAGCATGAAATTCTTTGCGATGTTTTGCATTGTCTTATGTGTAATTTTTTTCTTCTTTTTAGTGGGATATTGTTGATCCTTACTGTGCCTGTGCAGAGTAGGTGGTGGTGAGTCTAGCTGCTTCTGTCACGTGAGTGGTATAGTGTTGGAGTATATAGGTCTTTGTGATAAAGCTACATTTTGTTTATTTCTTTTTTTTACAAAGGGTCTGTTGTTGTTGACTTGTTTGACAAGTAACCTTTATTAGTAAGCATTATGGCTAGCCGTAGAATGACTGCTCAGCAGGTGGTTGGTTTGCTTCTTGAATCTTCCTCTGAGCAGGATTATGAGACTGACAGTGCGTCTGAGGGAGAGGAGGGAGGGAAGATTCAGGCAGTGAGTTTTCTCTCCACATGGAATCATCGGATGATGAAGGTACTCTCAGTGCAGAT
This sequence comes from Calotriton arnoldi, assembly GCA_963921515.1. Lineage (NCBI taxonomy): Eukaryota > Metazoa > Chordata > Amphibia > Caudata > Salamandridae > Calotriton > Calotriton arnoldi. The sequence continues at coordinate 466,840 of CAWUFW010006982.1, forward strand.
GAAGTGCCTGTTTTAGAGGAGGATACTACTGTGCCGATGGTGCAAGAGGCATCTGGATTGCAGCCTGGGGCTGCTAGGCTTCCTACTGGAAGTGCTGGACTCTGGGTTGATCCAAACATGGTGCAGCCGGTGTTGCCTGCCTTTAGTGGTTATGCAGGGTGTAGAGTGGATTGTGAACATTATTTGCCTATACAGTATTTTCAGTTGTTTATGGATGATGTATTTTTGGGTGAGATTGTTGAGCAGACTAATTTGTATGCTGAACAGTTTTTGAGGGACAACAGTGCCAGACTTAGGCCCCATTCTAGAGCTACCCGGTGGAGTCCCACAAATCTGGAAGAGATGAAGAAGTTTTTGGGTTTGACTTTTTTGATGGGTTTGATAAGGAAGCCGTCCATGGGTTCATATTGGTCTACCAGTCCCTTGATGGCAACGGCCATATTTCCTGCAGTTATGACTCGTGATCGGTATTTACTTTTGCTTCGGATGCTGCATTTTGTTGATAATGGTTTGGCGTTGCCACGAGATCACCCTGAATGTGACCGTCTTTTTAAGATTCGGCCTGTTCTTGATCACTTTGTAGATCGATTTTCAGACATCTATACTCCAGGGAAAGAAATATCTATTGATGAGTCTTTGGTCCTGTTCAAGGGCCGTTTGGTTTTAGGCAGTACATTACTAGCAAGAGGGCACGCTATGGAATTAAGCTGTATATGTTGTCTGAGAGTAGGACAGGATATGTTTTTAATTTGCGTGTGTACACTGGTAGGGATTCCACTATTGACACCCCTGGTTGTCCGTCCACTTTTGGAGTTTCAGAGAAAATTGTGTGGGATCTTGCTAGAGGACTGTTTAACAGAGGCCACCATTTGTACCTTGATAACTTCTACACTGCTGTGCAATTGTTTAAGGAATTGTTCAAAGTGGACACTTTTGCTTGTGGCACAATCCGCTCTAACCGTAAAGGTTATCCAAAGAGCTTGTTTGCAAAAACCTTCAGAGGGGACAGTGCAGTGCCTTGCGTAGTGAGGAACTGCTAGCTGTGAAATTTGTGGACAGGAGGGATGTGTACATGCTGACTACCATCCATGATGAGAGTACTTCACCTGTGGCTGTTTGGGTCAGATTGCTGAAGTGCGCAAACCTGTGTGCATTTTAGACTACAATAAGCACATGGGTGGTGTTGATAGAGTAGATCAGAGGTTGGAACCTTACACTGCTATTCGTAAGGCTTACATTTGGTATAAGAAGTTGGCCATCCATCTCTTCAATTTAGCAACTTTCAATGCTTTTGTTGTGTTCAAGGAGTGTTCTCCTGCGTCAAAGTTGACTTTTGTTCAGTTTCAGCAGTCTGTCATAGGCAGCCTTGTTGTTGTGGAACAGGCAAGTGTTCCTAGAGTTGGAGTGGTGGAGGATGTGGCTCGATTGAAAGATCGCCACTTTCCTGATCACATTCCTCCTACACCCTCAAAAGACTTTCCCACTAGGAGATGTAGAGTCTGTTGGCGAAGAGGTACGCGGAAGGAGACTCGTATGTACTGCCCTGAGTGTCCTTCTAACCCTGGGCTGTGTGTGCCTGCTTGTTATAGAGCGTACCACAAGCAAAAGAATTATTGGGAGCAACCATGAGTGGTAAAGTGAACTGCCTGGTCTGTAATGTTTAAGAATTGTTGTTCTGTTTCAAGGTTGGCATTAGTGCAATGTATTTAGTTTCTGATTTTGTGTTAGTAGATTTGTATCTATTTGCAATTTGTTTGTGTTTTCTTTTTTGTATAAAATAATCCTAAATGTGATGGTGGCGTGTGTAGGCTGGTGCTTGGCCGGCGGTGTGCATGGAGTGGCGCTTGGCTGGTGGTGTGCGTGGAGTGGCGCTTGGCTGGCGGTGTGCGTGGAGTGGCTCTTGGCTGGCGGTGTGCGTGGAGTGGCGCTTGGCTGGCGGTGTGCGTGGAGTGGCGCTTGGCTGGCGGTGTGCATGGAGTGGCGCTTGGCTGGCGGTGTGTGTGGAGTGGCTCTTGGCTGGCGGTGTGCGTGGAGTGGCGCTTGGCTGGCGGTGTGCGTGAAGTGGCACTAGGCTGGCGGTGTGCGTGGAGTGACGCTTGGCTGGCGGTGTGCGTGGAGTAGCGCTTGGCTGGCGGTGTGCGTGGAGTGGCGCTTGGCTGGCGGTGTGCGTGGAGTGGCGCTTGGCTGGCGGTGTGCATGGAGTGGCGCTCGGCTGGCAGTGTGTGAGTAGTGACTTGCTGCTGGTCACTACACACACTGCTAGCCGAGCGACACTCCACGCAATCCATCAGCTTGTGTGGTTGCTGTGTTAGGAATGTGGGCGTGTGAAAGTGATGGGCCCTTGAATGGCGCTGTCTGCTGGTGTGAGTGTTGTAATGTGATGGGCCCGCGGCTGGTGGTGTGAATGGTTTTGTATTTGTCACACGTATGAAAGGTGTATGAATGGCCTGTAAAGAGGTTGGTGCCTTGTCGTGGCTTTACAGCTCACGAGCTGTGAGTCAATGGTTCAGTTTCTCGTCCTTTCAATTATTAACAGTGCATTTCATTTTTGTGAAATCACTTGTTAATACAATTGTATATACTGAACCATCACTCACCCTCGTGCCAAATCCAAACAGTATGTGTGTGTGGAGGATTAGATGGCTGTGCAGTAATATATTTTTTTGTCTTTCTCAAGCAGGGTGTACCTTGTCCCTTTTTGTGAATGTTGTAATGTGTTTGTTTCGTGCCTGGTGGTGTGAATGGTCTTGTGTGTATCACGTATGAAAGGTGTGTGAATGGCCTGTAAAGCGGTTGGGGCCTTGACGTGGCTTTACAGCTCACGAGCTGCGAGTCACTGGTTCAGTTTTTGTCCTTTCAATTATTGACAGTGCATTTCATTTATGTGAAATCTCTTGTTAATAAAATTGTATATACTGAACCATCACTTGCCCTCGTGCCAAATCCAACCAGTATGTGTGTGTGCTTGAGGAATAGATGGCTGTGCAGTAATCTTTGTCTTTTTAGTCTGTCTGCCAAGGTGTACATTCCGTCTAAGAATAACCTACCAACTGTAGATATTGTCGTAAACGAAACACCCATGGGAGTACATGGTGATATCTCTCTTGTGGATCCCAACAAGTTATGGTACCCACAATGTCCTGCAAACCTCAAAATGTCTGTCACATTTTCCTTGCAATATTGTGCCAACATTTTCACGCTGCAGAAATAAACAACACATTATCTCAAAATGACCTGGTTTTGCAAGGGGGGTCACCTGGGTTTTTGGCCCGGGGCTCGGCGGCCACCTAGGGAAACCTACCAAACCCACACATTTCTGAAAAGTAGACACCCGGGGGATTCCATGGAGGTATGGCTTGCGTGCATCCCCCAACGTTTTCCAACCTAGAATCCCCTGCAAACCTGACATTTTGCTGAACAAATCCCTTTTTTCACACATTTTTGTGTGGTAAAGTTGTGGCATCACCGGACTGACACAAATTTCCTACCACCCAGCGTCCCTCCAGGTCTCCCGATAACAATGGTGCCTCACTCGGGTGGGAGGCCCAAGTACCCGCGACAGGCAAGGGCCCACAACGTATTGAGGCGACCTCAAAATGGCCTATCACAAAATGACCTGGTTTTGCAAGGGGCGTCCCATGACGTTTTGGCCCGGGGCTCGGCGGCCACCTAGGGAAACCTACCAAACCCACACATTTCTGAAAAATAGACACCCGGTGGATTCTAGGGAGGTATGGCTTGTGTGGATCCCCCAACGTTTTCTTACCCAGAATCCCCTGCAAACCTGACATTTTGCTGAAAAAATGCCTTTTTTCACACATTTTTGTGTGGTAAAGTTGTGGCATCACCTTGCTGACACAAATTTCCTACCATCCAGCGTTCCCCCAGGTCTCCCGATAAAAATGGTGCCTCACTCGGGTGGGAGGCCCAAGTACCCGCGACAGGCAAGGGCCCACAACGTATTGAGGCGACCTCAAAATGGCCTATCACAAAACGACCTGGTTTTGCAAGGGGGGTCCCATGACGTTTTGGCCCGGGGCTCGGTGGCCACCTAGGGAAACCTACCAAACCTACACATTTCTGAAAAGTAGACACCCGGGGGATTCCAGGGATGTATGGCTTGCGTGGATCTCCCAACGTTTTCTTACCCAGAATCCCCTGCAAACCTGACATTTTGCTGAAAAAATCCCTTTTTTCACACATTTTTGTGTGGTAAAGTTGTGGCATCACCTTGCTGACACAAATTTCCTACCACCCAGCGTTCCCCCAGGTCTCCCGATAAAAATGGTGCCTCACTCGGGTGGGAGGCCCAAGTACCGGCGACAGGCAAGGGCCCACAACGTATTGAGGCGACATTAAAATTGCCTATCACAAAATGTTGTGGGACCTTGCCTGTCGCGGGTACTTGGGCCTCCCACCCGAGTGAGGCACCATTTTTATCGGGAGACCTGGGGGACGCTGGGTGGTAGGAAATTTGTGTCAGCCCGGTGATGCCACAACTTTACCACACAAAAATGTGTGAAAAAGGGATTTTTCAGCAAAGTGTCAGGTTTGCAGGGATTCTGGGTAAGAAAACGTTGGGGGATCCATGCAAGCCATACCTCCCTGGAATCCCCGGTTGTCTACTTTTCAGAAAAGTGTGTGTTTGGTAGGTTTCCCTAGGTGCCGGCAGAGCTAGGGTTCAAAACTACAGCTAGGCACTCTGCAAAAAAAGGGTCATTTTTCACTGTGAAAATGTGGTGCGTCCACCTTGCGTTTTGCGCTGCTTCCTGTCGCGGGCACTAGGCCTACCCACACAAGTGAGGTACCATTTTTTTTGGAATACCTTGGGGAACGCGGGGTGGGTGGAATTTTGTGGATCCACGCAGATTCCAGAACTTTCCACCACAGAAAAGTGAGGAAAATGTGTTTTTTGTGCCAATTTTTAAGGTTTGCAAGGGATTCTGGGTAAGAGAACCTGGTGAGAACCAGTCAAGTCACCCCATCCTGGATTCCCCTGGATGTCTACTTTTCAAAAATGTATAGGTTTGCTAGGTTTCCCAAAGTGCCGGCAGAGCTAGGGTTCCAAAACGACAGCTAGGCACTTTGCAAAAAAAGGGTAATTTTTCACTGTGAAAATGTGGTGTGTCCACGTTGCGTTTTGCGCTGCTTCCTGTCACGGGCACTAGGCCTACCCACACAAGTGAGGTACCATTTTTTTCGGAAGACCTTGGGGAACGCGGGGTGGGTGGAATTTTGTGGATCCACGCAGATTCCAGAACTTTCTACCACAGAAAAGTGAGGAAAATGTGTTTTTTTTGCCAATTTGTTAGGTTTGCAAGGGATTCTGGGTAACAGAACCTGGTGAGAGCCAGTCAAGTCACCCCATCCTGGATTCCACTGGCTGTCTACTTTTCAAAAATGTATAGGTTTGCTAGGTTTCCCAAAGTGCCGGCAGAGCTAGGGCTCAAAAACGACAGCTAGGCACTTTGCAAAAAAAGGGTCATTTTTCACTGTGAAAATGTGGTGTGTCCACGTTGCGTTTTGCGCTGCTTCCTGTCGCGGGCACTAGGCCTACCCACACAAGTGAGGTACCATTTTTTTGGTAAGACCTTGGGGAACGCGGGGTGGGTGGAATTTTGTGGATCCACGCAGATTCCAGGACTTTCCACCACAGAAAAGTGAGGAAAATGTGTTTTTTGCAAATTTTTAAGTTTGCAAGGGATTCTGGGTAACAGAACCTGGTGAGAGCCAGTCAAGTCACCCCATCCTGGATTCCCTGGGTGTCTACTTTTCAAAAATGTATAGGTTTGCTAGGTTTCCCAAAGTGCCGGCAGAGCTAGGGTTAAAAACGACAGCTAGGCACTTTGCAAAAAAGGGTCATTTTTCACTGTGAAAATGTGGTGTGTCCACGTTGCGTTTTGCGCTGCTTCCTGTCGCGGGCACTAGGCCTACCCACACAAGTGAGGTACAATTTTTTGGGAAGACCTTGGGGAACGCGGGGTGGGTGGAATTTTGTGGATCCACGCAGATTCCAGAACTTTCCACCCCAGAAAAGTGAGGAAAATGTGTTTGTTTTGCCAATTTTTTAGGTTTGCAAGGGATTCTGGATAACAGAACCTGGTGAGAGCCAGTCAAGTCACCCCATCCTGGATTCCCCTGGGTGTCTACTTTTCAAAAATGTATAGGTTTGCTAGGTTTCCCAAAGTGCCGGCAGAGCTAGGGTTCAAAAACTACAGCTAGGCACTTTGCAAAAAAGGGTCATTTTTCACTGTGAAAATGTGGTGCGTCCACGTTGCGTTTTGCGCTGCTTCCTGTCGCGGGCACTAGACCTACCCACACAAGTGAGGTACCATTTTTTCGGAAGACCTTGGGGAACGCGGGGTGGGTGGAATTTTGTGGATCGACGCAGATTCCAGAACTTTCTACCACAGAAAAGTGAGGAAAATGTGTTTTTTTGCCAATTTTTTAGGTTTGCAAGGGATTCTGGGTAACAGAACCTGGTGAGAGCCAGTCAAGTCACCCCATCCTGGATTCCCCTGGGTCTCTAATTTTCAAAAATGTATAGGTTTGCTAGGTTTCCCAAAGTGCCGGCAGAGCTAGGGTTCAAAAACGACAGCTAGGCACTTTGCAAAAAAAGGGTCATTTTTCACTGTGAAAATGTGGTGTGTCCACGTTGCGTTTTGCGCTGCTTCCTGTCGCGGGCACTAGGCCTACCCACACAAGTGAGGTACCACTTTTGGGAAGACCTAGGGGAACGCGGGGTGGGTGGAATTTTGTGGATCCACGCAGATTCCAGAACTTTCCACCACAGAAAAGTGAGGAAAATGTGTTTTGTTTGCCAATTTTTAAGGTTTGCAAGGGATTCTGGGTAACAGAACCTGGTGAGAGCCAGTCAAGTCACCCCATCCTGGATTCCCCTGGGTGTCTACTTTTCAAAAATGTATAGGTTTGCTAGGTTTCCTAAAGTGCCGGCAGAGCTAGGGTTCAAAAACTACAGCTAGGCACTTTGCAAAAAAAGGGTAATTTGTCACTGTGAAAATTTGGTGTGTCCACGTTGCGTTTTGCGCTGCTTCCTGTCGTGGGCACTAGGCCTACCCACACAAGTGAGGTACCATTGTTTTCGTAAGACCTTGGGGAACGCGGGGTGGGTGGAATTTTGTGGATCCACGCAGATTCCAGAACTTTCCACCCCAGAAAAGTGAGGAAAATGTGTTTGTTTTGCCAATTTTTTAGGTTTGCAAGGGATTCTGGGTAACAGAACCTGGTGAGAGCCAGTCAAGTCACCCCATCCTGGATTCCCCTGGGTGTCTACTTTTCAAAAATGTATAGGTTTGCTAGGTTTCCTAAAGTGCCGGCAGAGCTAGGGTTCAAAAACTACAGCTAGGCACTTTGCAAAAAAGGGTCATTTTTCACTGTGAAAATGTGGTGCGTCCACGTTGCGTTTTGCGCTGCTTCCTGTCGCGGGCACTAGGCCTACCCACACAAGTGAGGTACCATTTTTTGGGAAGACCTTGGGGAACGCGGGGTGGGTGGAATTTTGTGGATCCACGCAGATTCCAGAACTTTCCACCACAGAAAAGTGAGGAAAATGTGTTTGTTTTGCCAATTTTTTAGGTTTGCAAGGGATTCTGGGTAACAGAACCTGGTGAGAGCCAGTCAAGTCACCCCATCCTGGATTCCCCTGGGTGTCTAATTTTCAAAAATGTATAGGTTTGCTAGGTTTCCTAAAGTGCCGGCAGAGCTAGGGTTCAAAAACTACAGCTAGGCACTTTGCAAAAAAAGGGTCATTTTTCACTGTGAAAATTTGGTGCGTCCACGTTGCGTTTTGCGCTGCTTCCTGTCGCGGGCACTAGGCCTACCCACACAAGTGAGGTACCATTTTTTTCGTAAGACCTTGGGGAACGCGGGGTGGGTGGAATTTTGTGGATCCACGTAGATTCCAGAACTTTCCACCCCAGAAAAGTGAGGAAAATGTGTTTTTTTGCCAATTTTTAAGGTTTGCAAGGGATTCTGGGTAACAGAACCTGGTGAGAGCCAGTCAAGTCTCCTCATCCTGGATTCCCCTGGGTGTCTACTTTTCAAAAATGTATAGGTTTGCTAGGTTTCCCAAAGTGCCGACAGAGCTAGGGTTCAAAAACTACCGCTAGGCACTTTGCAAAAAAAGGGTCATTTTTCACTGTGAAAATTTGGTGCGTCCACGTTGCGTTTTGCGCTGCTTCCTGTCGCGGGCACTAGGCCTACCCACACAAGTGAGGTACCATTTTTTTCATAAGACCTTGGGGAACGCGGGGTGCATGGAATTTTGTGGATCCACGCAGATTCCAGAACTTTCTACCACAGAAAAGTGAGGAAAATGTGTTTTTTTTGCCAATTTTTTAGGTTTGCAAGGTATTCTGGGTAACAGAACCTGGTGAGAGCCAGTCAAGTCACCCCATCCTGGATTCCCCTGGGTGTCTACTTTTCAAAAATGTATAGGTTTCCTAGGTTTCCCAAAGTGCCGGCAGAGCTAGGGTTCAAAAACGACAGCTAGGCACTTTGCAAAAAAAGGGTAATTTTTCACTGTGAAAATGTGGTGTGTCCACGTTGCATTTTGCGCTGCTTCCTGTCGCGGGCACTATGCCTACCCACACAAGTGAGGTACCATTTTTTGGGAAGACCTTGGGGAACGCGGGGTGGGTGGAATTTTGTGGATCCACGCAGATTCCAGAACTTTCCACCACAGAAAAGTGAGGAAAATGTGTTTTTTTGCCAATTTTTAAGGTTTGCAAGGGATACTGGGTAACAGAACCTGGTGAGAGCCAGTCAAGTCACCCCATCCTGGATTCCCCTGTGTGTCTACCTTTCAAAAATGTATAGGTTTGCTAGGTTTCCCAAAGTGCCGGCAGAGCTAGGGTTCAAAAACTACAGCTAGGCACTTTGCAAAAAAAGGGTCATTTTTCACTGTGAAAATTTGGTGCGTCCACGTTGCGTTTTGCGCTGCTTCCTGTAACGGGCACTAGGCCTACCCACACAAGTGAGGTACCATTTTTTTTGTAAGACCTTGGGGAACGCGGGGTGGGTGGAATTTTGTGGATCCACGCAGATTCCAGAACTTTCTACCACAGAAAAGTGAGGAAAATGTGGGTTTTTTGCCAATTTTTTAGGTTTGCAAGGGATTCTGGGTAACATAACCTGGTGAGAGCCAGTCAAGTCACCCCATCCTGGATTCCCCTGGGTGTCTACTTTTCAAAAATGTATAGGTTTGCTAGGTTTCCCAAAGTTCCGGCAGAGCTAGGGTTCCAAAACGACAGCTAGGCACTTTGCAAAAAAAGGGTCATTTTTCACTGTGAAAATGTAGTGTGTCCACGTTGCGTTTTGCGCTGCTTCCTGTCACGGGCACTATGCCTACCCACACAAGTGAGGTACCATTTTTTTGGGTAAGACCTTGGGGAACGCGGGGTGGGTGGAATTTTGTGGATCCACGCAGATTCCAGAACTTTCCACCACAGAAAAGTGAGGAAAATGTGTTTTTTTTGCCAATTTTTTAGGTTTGGAAGGGATTCTGTGTAACAGAACCTGGTGAGAGCCAGTCAAGTCACCCCATCCTGAATTCCCCTGCGTGTCTAGTTTTCAAAAATGTATAGGTTTGCTAGGTTTCCCTAAGTGCCCGCAGAGCTAGGGTTCAAAAACTACAGCTAGGCACTTTGCAAAAAAAGGGTAATTTTTCATTGTGAAAATGTGGTACGTCCACGTTGCATTTTGAGCCATTTCCTGTTGTGGGCACAAGGCCTACCCACACAAGTGAGGTACCATTTTTATCGGGAGACTTAGGGTAACACAGAATTGTAGAGCAACTGTTATTACCTATTGACTTTCGATGCATTTCTGCCTTCCAAATGAAAGACAATGTGTAAAAAATAAGTCATTTTGAAAAATGTCCTATAATTCTCATGCTAGTATGGGTACTCCCAATTTCGGAAATGTGCAAATATCTACTGTTTCTAAAATCTACATTTTCGTTCCCATTTCAGAAATACATAGGTGTCTTTCATAACAATTTTTCCATGTATACATTTTCCCAAAATAATTGCTATATACCCGGTACATAATAAAAAACCATTGCAAGATGCTGCTCAGTTATTGGCTCTGGGTTCGTCGGGTTCTTGGTGAACCTACAAGTCCTATATATCCCCACAACCAGAAAGGTCCAGCGGATATAACGGTATATTGCTTTCAAATAGCTGTCATAATTAGAAGAAGTTACAGGTGAAAACGTTGACACAAATGGCTGTTTTTTTCAACTAATTTTCAATTTTTCCTTCATTTAACGGTTAGTTTCTATAAGGAAAACTTTAAGGATCTACACAAATGACCCCTTGCTGAATTCAGAATTTTGTCTACTTTTCAGAAATGTATGGATTTCTAGGATCCATTATTGGTTTCATACCCATTTCTACCATTAACTGGAAGGAGGTTGAAAGCACAAAAAATAGCAAAAATAGGCTATGTCCCAGAAAAATGCCAAAACTGTGTAAAAAAGTTGGTTTTCTGACAAAAGTCTGCTTGTCCCTGAAAGCTGGGAAGATGGTGATTTCAGCACCACAACCCCTTTTTGATGCCATTTGCAGGGAAAAAACAAGACGCTTTCATCTGTAGCCCTTTTTCGCATTTTCCCCCAAAAAAACAAAATGTTGCTGTATTTTGGCTAATTTCTGGGTCCCCTCCATGGGAATCCACAAACCCTGGGTACCTTTACAATCCCCTTGATGTTAGAAAAAAAGGACGCAAATTTGGCGTGGATACCTTATGTGGTCAAAAAGTTACAGGGGCCTAAGCGCGCACTACCCCAAATAGCCAAAAAAGGCTTAGCACAGGGGGGGGAAAGGCCTAGCAGCGAAGGGGTTAAGCAACACTTCAAACAGTAAAACAGTGCAAACATCACTCAAAATGATTCCACAACAGGTTAGAAAAGTAGAACTTCATTTAATTAACAAAACAAGACCAAAATGACAAACATCCTATAAATAGAACCGGAGTTGTGAATTTTTCAATAATAAACTGAAATATAGTGCCTAAAATTCTAAAGCACCAACCAGGGATTTCTGGTTGCACTAGATCCGGTCAAATTCAAAAATTCAAGCAAACCGCAAGGGAGCACGGGCTGGATACAATCTTGGATAAGACCAGCTAAAGTTCTACCTTCTTAAGTATTGTGCCAAGAGTCCTGCCCTTGAGGCAGAAGTTTGCCGGGCCAAGAGAGCATCACTGGCAGTGGTCAGCGGGGCACGAAGAGCAAGCCAGGTGTTGCAGGCGGACAGGTTGGAGCCTCGCAATGGCAATCCACAGTGGTGGGCGATGCTTGGTGTGCAAAGAGATGAACTTTGGTGGCTCCTGCTGATTCTTTAGGCAAGCGGAGTGGTTCGGGTGTGAACGGGCCCCTTTGCATTGGCAGAGAACCCAAAACCTTGAGTTTAAAAAAGAGCTACAGATCCATTCAAGGGCCCAGGGGCCTGAAAGAGGTCTCTTGGGGGGTCAGGAACCTATTGAAGATGGGTCTAGGAGCTGTGGGGGGCCTGGGATGTCCCTGAGTTGCAGATCAGGAGGTCAGTAGACTAGCCCTTTGTGACACTATGGGGTCTTAGGTTCAAGATGGGATCCAGGTCAATTTCTTCCTCTCCAGGCAAGAGGGCAGCAAGTCAGCACAGCAAGGCATCAGTTCTTCCAGAGCAGCAGTCTAGCAGAGTGACAGGCCTTCTGCAGCACAGCAGTCCTTCTTCTTGGTAGAGTATCCACAGGTCCAGAAGTGTACTGAGTTGGTGGTGTCTGAGTTCTAACACTTATACCCAGTTTTGCCTTTGAAGTGGAGGTTGTAAAATCCTCCCTAGCCTGGGTACCTGCAAAGGTCTACACCACAGACGGAGCTTAGTAAGACACGTCTTTATTCTTCTGCATGTAACCGCAAACTCAACATTCTAAATCCGCCTTCTGTGCATTCCGCTCTAACACTCACATCACAGTTCTACTGAGTCCACCTGGAGCGAAAAGGGTTCCATCATTTCTAATTCACCAAACACTACATCTCCCCCTCTGTTAGATCAAAACTTAAATTTTTTTACAAAATATTTATATAGACATATACATTCAAATCTCTTCGATCAATCTTTTTGGTGCTTTAATTGTTTCGACCTGGTCTTGTTCCGGGAAACTGGGAGGTATAGTCACCGATGTCCAGGATCTGCATCATCAATGTAGAAGCAATAGCAGTTGCTGATGTTTCAGACCCAGGGGCCGATTCCGATCTCGGTCGGAGGCGCACCTAATAGCATTCGGTCGGGAAAAAGCCATGCGAAAGCCTGTTTCCCGACCGATCCGTACAGCAGACCGAACGACCAAGTACGATGCGCACAACAGCAAAGAATCCGGCCGAGCCATACTCACCCAAACCAGGTCCTGTTCTCCGACCGAGGCGAATCCGGAAACGCCGAATCGAGTCGCACGGAAGGAAAAACGCAGCCCCGTCCGGCCGGACAAGTACGATGCGCTTTCCGTACGCGCCGAACCCGTCGCTACGCATGGCACGTCAAAGCATCCGGGAGAGGCGCACATAAGCTCCGATTCGCGCCACAACACCATCCACGGCTACGAGACGAACACGGCAGCGACGAGGACGACGCGAAGCGACGAGGCGAAGCGACGAGGACGACGCGAAGCAACGACAAGGACGAACGACACGAACCAACCATGAATCCCTTCGTCCCGATCATACCAATATTCTACATTTACTACCGGAACAGGCACGGACGCGTACGGCGCAGAAGGTAAGCCAGACACCAACCACAAAACACATACAACACGTACACGACACATCACACACACACACACAGGGATGCACAATATACCTAAACCAGCAACAGCAGCACCATAGGGGCGGGATGCCCATCACCAATGCCACATATGCACACAGGGGCCTGAATGCGCACCACCACCCCTACCCAGGGCGGGCAGGATGCCTACCACTACTACCACCCTCACCCAGGGGCCTGGATGCCTACCACTACTACCACCCTCACCCAGTGGGGGCAGGATGCCTACCACTACTACCACCCTTAGCCAGGGGGGGCAGGATGCCTACCACTACTACCACCCTTAGCCAGGGGGGGCAGGATGCCTACCACTAGTACCACCCTCACCCAGGGGGTGCAGGATGCCTACCACTAGTACCACCCTCACCCAGGGGGGCAGGATGCCTACCACTACTACCACCCTCACCCAGGGGGCAGGATGCCTACCACTACTACCACCCTCACCCAGGGGGCAGGATGCCTACCACTAGTACCACCCTCAGCCAGGGGGGCAGGATGCCTACCACTAGTACCACCCTCACCCAGGGGGCTGGATGCCTACCACTACTACCACCCTCACCCAGGGGGGCAGGATGCCTACCACTACTACCACCCTCACCCAGGGGGGCAGGATGCCTACCACTACTACCACCCTTAGCCAGGGGGGCAGGATGCCTACCACTACTACCACCCTTAGCCAGGGGGGGCAGGATGCCTACCACTAGTACCACCCTCACCCAGGGGGGGCAGGATGCCTACCACTAGTACCACCCTCACCCAGGGGGTACATGATGCCTACCACTAGTACCACCCTCACCCAGGGGGGGCAGGATGCCTACCACTACTACCACCCTCACCCAGGGGGGGCAGGATGCCTACCACTACTACCACCCTCACCCAGGGGGGGCAGGATGCCTACCACTAATACCACCCTCACCCAGGGGGTACAGGATGCCTACCACTAGTACCACCCTCACCCAGGGGGGGCTGGATGCCTACCACTACTACCACCCTCACCCAGGGGGGGCAGGATGCCTACCACTACTACCACCCTTAGCCAGGGGGGGCAGGATGCCTACCACTAGTACCACCCTCACCCAGGGGGGGCAGGATGCCTACCACTAGTACCACACTCACCCAGGGGGTGCAGGATGCCTACCACTAGTACCACCCTCACCCAGGGGGCTGGATGCCTACCACTACTACCACCCTCACCCAGGGGGCAGGATGCCTACCACTACTACCACCCTCACCCAGGGGGTGCAGGATACCTACCACTAGTACCACCCTCACCCAGGGGGGGCAGGATGCCTACCACTACTACCACCCTTAGCCAGGGGGGGCAGGATGCCTACCACTACTACCACCCTTAGCCAGGGGGTGCAAGATGCCTACCACTACTACCACCCTTAGCCAGGGGGGGCAGGATGCCTACCACTAGTACCACCCTCACCCAGGGGGGGCAGGATGCCTACCACTAGTACCACCCTCACCCAGGGGGGGCAGGATGCCTACCACCACTACCACCCCCACCCATAGGATGGACAATGCATGACACAACCAGCACACCACAACCTAGGGAATGCAAGAAGAAGTCATCCCCCCAACACCATGACAAGCGTGTGTAGACTGTGTCAAATGCCTATAACACCGAACATGACTTCGAACATACAATGTGACCCCCTAGCACATGTGCCACACAAATATGTGTGTGGCACACACAACGCAAGCAGCCCATGACCATTGTGGCAATGGGGTCCAAACCCCCATCATCACAGTGACCAAAATGTAAGTGTGGGGTCCATAGCTGCAGCACATTTTGAACATTGTGGCAATGGGGTCCAAACCCCCATCATCACAGTGACCAAAATGTAAGTGTGGGGTCCTGAGCTGCAGCACATATTGAACATTGTGGCAATGGGGTCCAAACCCCCATCATCACATTGCCCAAAAGCCAATTGTGGGGTCCATAGCTGCAGCACATTTTGAACATTGTGGCAATGGGGTCCAAACCCCCAACATCACATTGCCCAAAATGTAAGTGTGGGGTCCATAGCTGCAGCACATTTTGAACATTGTGGCAATGGGGTCCAAACCCCCATCATCACATTGCCCAAAATTTAAGTGTGGGGTCCATAGCTGCAGCACATTTTGAACATTGTGGCAATGGGGTCCAAACCCCCATCATCACAGTGACCTAAAGGTAAGTGTTGACAAAGTAAGAGGTGCAACTGCCAAACTGCATGGATGATTCCTGGTCACAGAACAACAAACACATCAGTGGCAAAGTAGTGTATGTGTCCCATTGCAACATAAATTGGGGGAGCCAAATCCTGCAGCGCAAATAAGACATAACTTTGGCCATGTGCAGACAAACAACACCCATGGGGGCTGACACCGTCAACAATCATCAATGACACAATGACAGAAGTGACCATCCGAATGCAGACCCACATGTTTGCACCAATGGGCACACACATGCAGATACCCTGTGGAGACTGCAGATGTGAGGCGAACAGATACCATGCCATGGCAGCAATGGGACACACAATCAACAATTAGCACCAAATGAGGGCTCCCGTCCCATCAGCCTGGTCATGGAAGTGCCAACGGAATCATCAGCACAGATCCAACACACTTGTATAGCAATGTTGCACTGACAACACAGATGAGTCCTTCCCCATTGATGCCCAAACCTGCATGTTCACTGGAGATGGCCACACGGTCAGGGAAGTAGACGAATAGAACAATGGCAGGCACAACAGATGTGCAGGGGTGGAAGCCACAGATGTGACATTGCCAATCTAAGTAGGAAATCCCATTGCCAATTACTGAACACATGACACCCTCAGATGCTGCTATGGATGACATGGATACACCACAGGATAGGACACATTCCCCCTGGACCACATGGGTTCCTGCACAGTAACACTTCATCATCATGAGACCAAATATCACCATCACTGCAGCAAGGCCATGGTTAGCATCATCAACATCATGTACATCAGAAGCAAAAGCACTAGAGAAAAGAAAGTTGCTTTATTCAGCATATGTTGTGAAGCAAAACGAAGTCCTGAAAAAAGGTGCAAAGGCCAATGGCCAGTCCATTGTCAACGTTCAAACAGGGTGACACTGCCACATGTCACCCTACGCATGCCTGCACAAAACCAGGGACAATCCACTAGGAGGGGGAACCGGGGGGGCAGGCCAGGCACCGCGGAGACAGGATCAGGGCTCACCAGGGGGAGTCAGGGAAGGGGTGGTGGGTGCTGGTGAGCCACTGACAACTGCAGTGGAGTCGTCTGACATGGAGTGTGCCGGCACAACTGGGGGGCATGACTCCGATGTTGTGGGTGCCGGCACAACTGCAGTGGACCCTGCAGATGGAGTGGACAGGTCCGCCACTGCAGTGCCCAAGTCAGACTGGGCGGTAATGGACTCCACTGCAGTGCCTACCTCCAGGGGAGGGGAATGGGGAACAGGCAAGGTGGGCTGGACAGAGGGGGAGGACACCCTCACCACATCAGTGGCACAGACAAGCGCAGCGAGGGTGTGGAGTCGGTGGAGCAAGTGGCAGGGGAGAAGGCCTGATCATCCTGGGGATGGTGTATTTGTGGGTGGGGAACCTGGGGCAGGGTGTGGTGGGGGCACCTGTGGAGTGGGGGCCTGAGGGATGGAGGAAGGAGTCTTGGTGCCTGAGCTGCTGGGTGGCGGCGGGGTCTTGCTCTTACGACTCCGGGGGGACTTGCAGGTGGGGGCCTCAGTCTGCCTGCGCCTGGGGGAGGGTGTCCGGGGGCGAGGGGCACTCTGCTCCGTGTGGGTGGGCTTCCTCTTCCCCCGGGATGCTGGAGCAGCTCCATCAGTGGGGAAGAGGCCGAGGTCACAGAGGAAGAGCCGCTGTGACTGTGGGCTTGCAGGTGAGGCAAGGGAGGGTGCTTTGGAGGGAGAGGAACTGAGGACTGCGCAGTGCCCGTGGATGCGTGTGTGTGTACCATGGCCCCATCCCCTGTGAGTTTGGTTTCAGTCCCCTGACTGTGCGTGCGTGTGCGTTTTGTTTGTGGCGTGTGTGTCTGTGTGCTGGACGTGTGTGTGCTGGTGTGTGCCTGTGCCGGGGTGTGTGTGCTTGGGACGGGTAAGGTGCTGGGGAGTGTGGATGGAGCAGAGGCAGGAGGGGAGAGGGACTGCCTGAGGAGGGACACTGCTGCCATCAGGGAGGAGTCCATGGACCTGTTGCCCCTCTGTAGGTCAGACATGCCCGATGAGATGCCCTCCATGAACGACACCAGCTGAGTCAACAGCGCGGTGTGCGCATGGAGGACACTCAGCATGGGTGTCTGCCCTACATGGAGCTGGCGAAGGAGGTACACAGACTCCTCACTCAGGGCAGCAGGGGACACAGGGGCAGGGGGTGCGGTGCCTGGCCCAAAGGAGACACGCTGCCGGACATGGGAGCCTCCACGGACCTGGGGAATGGGAGCCGATGGGAGGGCGGTGGTGGTGCTGGTGGTGGCGGGGACAGCAACACTAGCTGGGGTGTGGTGGCTGCTGACACCCGCCTCCAGAAGGGAGTCATCCTCCGAGTTGCTCTGGTCCTCAGCTGAGGTGGATGCTGCTGAGGACTCCTCGGTGTGGCTCCCCTCACCCTCCGTGCCACTGGGTCCCTCCGACCACTCCTCGGCTGCTGACCCAGTCTGGCTCACTGGCTCCTCCTGGTCCGTGGAGCTGTCCCCTTCCGTGGCCGTGGATGTATCTGCAAACAATGGGGAAACAGACAGACATCAGTCACCTGCACCAAACGCACACACCACTGTGAGCACAGCACATTACAGAGCAAGCCCTGGCAGCATTAGTTGTACATTGCGAAACGTGCCCTAACTGAACAGGAGAAGCCAATTGTCAGTCTGATGCCAAGCATGGCACTCACATCCCACATGGCCTTCCACCCATCTGTCTGGTGTCTGTTGGATTGCAACACCCCAGTGTGGACACATGCACCAAGTACACAGTAGTTGGACAGTGCAGAGGACACGGTGTGGCATGTGGACATGCACACATCACAGCTCTTGCCACTGAGTCAGTACAGGTTTCCGGATGAAAGGGATGCCCAGAGTCAAATAGAAAATGCATGTGATGCATACCAGCGACAGACACCATGATGCACCCATGTCCTGATAGCCAGCGCCACTATGGTGTGCATGTAGCACATGTCACTCCCCTGCAGGATCACCAATAGGTTGACACATGCCATGGCAGAGGCATGACTGCTAAGTCATACATCACTGTCTCAGTGATGTATGACTTGGCAGCCAGACAACAACACTATGCACTGTGTCACAATAGTAGGTCATGGGGAATGCAAGTCCTGGAGCTGCACAAGTGCACATGTACATCCCCCACACAACACATCATCTTAACCCTCATCTGTCCAGGTCACACCTATTGGACATATGGGAGACCTGTGACACTACCCTCGGAACCTGAGCCCCTCACAATTTGCTGTGAATGGGGAACAGCTGCCTGAACTTCACATTCGCATACCCCAGTCTGCACGGGCAGCTAATCAAACACCTATGTGACACACAAGTATCGTCTCCTATGGTCACATCTCCTGGGGCATGCTGAGCCCCTACCAAGAAACACCCCAGCAGTCCTGGCAACTAATCCACAGCACACTGACACAGAGGCAGACACCTGAGGGGTCAAATCACTGTGCACAATGTGTCAGCTGATACACGGGAGTGGGAGTACAGAGTGCATGGCATGGCCTGGAGTAGGCATGACTGTCCAGCTCCACATGAACGAGGGATGTGCCCTGGACAGTGGATAGCAGGCTAAGTATGTGTGACACACGTAATCTGCACACTCCTGGGGCCCAAACATTGTTCCCACCCGCTGCATGTGCGTGTGCCACATACCCCAGGCACATGTGGTGGCTCAGCTCAGCAAGTGGACCGCATATCAAAGCAACACGCAGATCACATGTCCAAACCCAGGCGTTGTGTGAACAATGGACCCACCCATGATGCCCACAACAGTTAGGGGAAACAGATGCTGTCCCCCACCTTCAGTAAAGCAAACTGCAAGGACACAGTCCCAAGTGACACAATTCCCTGAATGTAAGGGCCACACCTGGGTATCAGATGAGCAGTGGGCAGTGCACAATAGAGGGACATGGCTCCTGGACAACATGACTGCTGCACTGTGGCAGTTGGACCAGGCCAGGGGAGGGCACAAAGCATGTAATACAGTGTTCACAGTGCAGTCTTTGACTCACCCCCTCCTTGCTGCTGTCTGGCCTTCAGTTGCCCATCCAGGTCTGGAAAGACCACCGCCAGGATCTGGAGCATGTGGGGGGTCAGGGTCCGTGTTCCGCCCCTCCTGCGAGGAGGCGACAGCTTCAGCTGGACCCGTGCAATCCTCCGGGTCCAGCCCCGAAGGTCCTGCCACCTCTTCTGGCAGTTGCGGATCCGGCGCTTGTAGACCCCCACGGACCGGACAGCCCGGACGATGTCCTTCCAGATTTCCTGCTTGCGATGGGCATTAACCTGTCAGGATGACAAAGTGAAAAGGCCATTACCACACATGCAACATATCCGTGCATGACACAGTTGTATATACATGTCTCAATCACAGGGGCACATGATGTACACAGGCAGTGCAAAGCTGACCATGGACAGTTTGCCAGACGTCACTACATGGTATCATTGCATGGGAAGTAAAACCATGTTCTAATGCACTGTCACTGCACCATACCTGTCCAGTGCAAGTCACTACACACTATGGGGGGTGACAACTACTCAGTGAGCCTGCTAGCCAGTGGCGTGCAGACTCTCAGCCTTGCTAGTCACACAAAATGCACATTCAGAAAGGCAGTGCACAGAACACTCACCTGCTCCCCTGGTGTCCCATACAGCTTGCTGTACTGTGGAAGTAGGCTGTCCAGCAGGGCCTGGTTCTCTTCAAGGCTGAAGGCTGGGGCTCTCTCCACAGTACGTGCCATTGCAGGGTCCAGAGGGGCAGAGACAGCAGCAGTGCAGTGGCAGATGTCGTCCTGGAGCATGTAGTGCAGGCAAGTGGGCTCTCAGGGGGCAGCCAGCAATATATATGTGCTGGAGAGGCAGATACTGTCCCTTGTGTCCAATGTGATAGGTCCAAGTCGTTTGCATCCTCTGAATCTGGCCAATCCATGGAATAGCAGCACCAAAACACGCCCACAGCATCCTTCAAATCCTCAACATCATGACATACATGAAATTGCAACATTGTAGTGGTTGACCAACTGAATTTCCAGCAACCGACTCGTTCGAAATTCGAAAACGCGTCCGTTGCCAGGCAAGCCCATTGTCAATGGGTGCGCACCGATCGGTCCATTGCGGTACGACGCGCACAGGGGTACAAGGCGTACCCGCACACATTGAATGCAATGGGCCGGCCGGAGGCACCGATCGGTCCATTGCGGTACGACGCGCACAGGGGTACAAGGCGTACCCGCACACATAGAATGCAATGGGCCGGCCGGAGGCACCGATCGGTCCATTGCGGTACGACGCGCACAGGGGTACAAGGCGTACCCGCACACATTGAATGCAATGGGCCGGCCGGAGGCACCGATCGGTCCATTGCGGTTCAACGCGCACAGGGGTACAACGCGCACCCGCACACATTCAATGCAATGGGCCGGCCGGAGGCACCGATCGGTCCATTGCGGTTCAACGCGCACAGGGGTACAACGCGCACCCGCACACATTGAATGCAATGGGCCGGCCGGAGGCACCGATCGGTCCATTGCGGTTCAACGCGCACAGGGGTACAACGTGCACCCGCACACATTGAATGCAATGGGCCGGCCGGAGGCACCGATCGGTCCATTGCGGTTCAACGCATCACTGTACATGTGACTGGCATATGTCAGCATGCCTGTCTCACATGGACATATGCCAGCCACAGATAGCTCCCAGGGAGTGAGGGGCACACCTACATCACGACAGCCTGTCCAAACTTCATTCAACGTGTTCATGGGGACAGGATCCTGGGTGTTACGTGTACATGACCACTGTGATGTGCAACTGTTCATATCTGTGCATGTGCCATGGTCACATTTCACAGTGGTGTATGTGTATGTCATGTCACATACCCCGTGAGTCCCATGTGGGACGGTATATTTGAGCCAGGGTGTCCCAGTGGCACAATAGTGATGGTCCTCCACAGTCTTTGTGCATGTAATGTTTACAATGTCTCTGATTTCATGTGCACAATGGGAGACAGTCTCCACATCCACGTTGTGTGTGCATGGACTCTGATGTTGTGTGTGTGTGTCACAGACGTCCATGTCTGTCCTGCCGTGGCAAGTGGGGCCACTACCTGTGGGGGTCATGGTTGTTTTGCTGTGGTGTATACATGATACTCCATGTGATGCCAGTGTCCATGTGGCATTACAGGGTCCCTGGGAATGTACCTGTCGTTGAGCTGTGGTGCCTGGGGCACATCTGTCCTCACATGTCACTGTGGGGGGTTAATGTGACACGGCAGCAGGAGATGAGAACTGTGGCACGGCCTCATGATATCCAATGGGCCAACCTGGGGCTAATTGATGCCACCTGTTGGACCGTGTTGACAGATGTTGGCCATGTATGTACCATACATATCCTTCCGGTACTGCACACTTCATGTAGTTGTGCCTCATAATGATGTATGTTGGGATCTTGAGTGTGTTCAATGCCGCATATGTGGGGTGACTGACAATCTTGCTTACTTCTCCTCTGCACTGCAGGGCTCCTGCTGTCCATCGACCATTCCCAGACCTGGCAACGATGGTGGAACGGGACAGCATCTGACGGTACCGCTTCACCAGGCAGCTGATTGAGGATTTGGCAGTGCAGTTGTCCCCACATTTGCAGCCTGGCCGGCCGTATCCTACAGCGCTGACACCCAAGGTGAAGGTGATGGCAGCCCTACACTTCTTTGCCACCGGTACCTTCCAACATACTGTGGGGACTGCTGGTGGGATGTCACAGACCATGTTCAGCCGTGTGCTCCGCGATGTGTTGGCGGCAATGTTGCTCTTCCTGAACCGGTACATCTATTTCCCTAGACTGCGACGACTCACTGACGTGAAGAGTGACTTTTATGCCCTGGGGAGGATGCCGCATGTAATTGGCTCCATTGATGGGACACATGTGGCGTTGGTACCACCACTGGCCCAGGAGCAGGCCTACAGGAACCGCAAGCACTACCACTCGGTCAATGCACTGGTGGTGTGTCTTGCAGACATGACTATCACACACGTGTGTGCCCGTTTCCCTGGTTCAGCACACGATGCCTATGTGATGAGGAGTAGTCGCATCCCCAGGATGATGGCACAGATGCAGAACCAGCGTGCCTGGCTTGTCGGTGTGTACTGACTTTGTGCCATTGTGTGTGATCTGATCTGTAGTATTCCGCCCACTTCTCCAAGTTAGCTAATGTGCACTTGTCTGTCGGTAGGTGACTCTGGATACCCCAACATGCCGTGGTTGCTGACACCCCTCAGGAACCCTGTGACACCAGCCCAGATGCGCTACAATGAGGCACATGGTCGGACCAGGAGAGTGATTGAGCGGACCTTTGGTCTCCTGAAGAGCCGCTTCCGCTGCCTGGACAAGACCGGAGGGTCCCTCCCATATGCCCCTGCTAAAGTATGCAAGATTATCATCGTCTGCTGCATGCTCCACAACCTGGCAGTGCGGAAGGAGTTGCCTCTCATCCAGGATGACGATGACCAACATCCGCCACCTGTGGAGGATCCTGGCCTGGACCACGATGCCAGTGACGATGATGATGATGATGGTGATGGTGATGTCCGCACACAGCTCATCACCAACTTCTTTAGCTGAATGTGAGTATCCTGAGGTGTCATGTCAATGATGTGAGTTGGCATGATGTGTGGGTGGTGCTCTGGTGCTGTTGGAGTGTGTCCATGGGCCACTTGACTGGATGTGTGTTGCGATGTGTGGTGACAGGTGGGCTGTACTCCCCAACAGTGTTGACATGCTAACTTGGTTCTGGGTGTGTATCTTGTAACATGTATTGTGCATGTGTTTTGCTGTTCTGTCCTGTACTCCATTGCTTTTGACTGTGTGTCATTTCTGTCCTTCACAGGGTACTTTCAGATTCGTTTGGTCAACTGTGTCCACCGACGACGTGATTGCACATCCAGGCTGGTAGCTGTTGTGTCCCTACAGGTGATGTGCGCCACACCCATGGACTTCCTTCCGTCTACAGTTGTTGACTGTGTGCCTGCTGCCAGGTGGGGTTACCTTGCATCTGTAGTGGTTACGGCATGTTGCAACTGTGTAATAAACCTGTGCTTCACTTTGTGATGTGCGTTGTCAGTGGTCACACATTTGCCTGGCATTTGCTTACTGCACCTGTGGGCTACTTGACTACAACTGGGAATGGGTGTGGTGTCTGTGCATTGCACCGTCTTCCCTGGCAACATCAGTGTAAGCAATGAGTCAGATGGCCTAGGTGTGTATGTGTCGTGTAGCCCTGGTGGTGTTTCTCCCTCATGTGTGTCACGTTTCCTGTACTCACATGCCTGTGTTGTCCTTGCTGTTGCAGTTCGCATACACAGTGTAATTTTGCAGTTCATCATTCCCATAACAGCACCCATGTTGGAATCACGACAGAGGCAAGTATGGTGTATTGGTGTGTTTATTGTGATACATTTGTGTTAATAGTGCATAGGATGGGTTGTGCTGTACATGGATCTTGCAATCCCAAGTTCCTAGGTGAATTGAAAGTCCGGGTAGACAGGATCCCCAGTATCGGGGCCACAGTTGTCTGACACATTGTTCCAACTTGTACTCCCCATGCAATGTGTGGGAGTAGTGTTGCCGTCAACAGGGTGAACAGTCTGTGCACAAAGGCGAACATCCAGAACAGGTTCAGGCTTCCTGGGAGTTGCGCTTGGCCATCGGCCTCTCACTTTCCCCTCCTCGGACGTCCCCTCTTCTTGGGGGGGGGCCCTCAAGTGCAGGCTGCTGCGGTGCAGGGGACTCTCCGCCAGAGTCCTCCTCCCTCCCTGTGGCAGTTGCAGTTTGTTCGGCACCAGATGTTGTTGGCACACAGGGAGGTGTGGACTGGTTGCTGTTCATCTGGCGGAGGCATTGTACAATGTCCCTGTGCACCGCCGTCATCTCATGCAGTGCATCCCACTTGGACTCCACGCGGGACATGTGTGAGTCCACACGGGACATGTGTGCCTCCACGTGGGACATGTGGGAGTCCAAGCGGGCATGATGGGCAGCCTGCTGCTGTTTAATGTCTCTGAGGAGCCCCACTACCTGGCTCAGCTCTCCGGTGCTGGACAGGTACGCATCAGCTATGCGTACCAGTTGTGGGTCATCATGCACACCAGCAACGTCTGCAAGCAGCGACCTCTGTCTCCCACATCTCCCACCACCCCTGCTGACATATGCAGTGTGTGCAGTGGCACGCACAGATAACCCTGGTCCACCTTGGGGGTTGGTGGTGGTGGTGGTGGTGTCCATGGCCCCAGGTTGGTCCAGGGTCACTGTGCTGGTGTTGCTCCTTATCCTGTCCATGTCGGCAGGGATGGTATTCGTGGTGACAGTCGTTGTAGGGGTGGGTGCAGGGGGTGCAGCTGGTGGTCCTGCTGGTGCTGCAGATGGTGGTCCTGCTGGTGCTGCATGTTGACTTGCACCGGATGTGCCAGGTTGTTCATCATCGTCCGAGGAGGGCAGAGGCTGTACGACGCCAGTGAGCTCGGCATCCTCTTGAGACTGGGACTCCTCAGCGTCTGCTGCTGTGTCCCCATCATCACCTGTTTTTGGGAGACACAAACAATGTATGTTATGTTTCTGCAGGCATCAATGTTTGACACACATTACAGTTGTGACTGTGCCTCTGGGTGCGGGCCTGTACATTGCATTGTCCTGAGTCGTCACAGTCAGGGGTTGATATTGGTGTGGCACATTGTCCTGCATTATTTGGGCATTTCTATGTATTTTCGGGTGTGTGAACATGGTCTGCATTGGTTGTGTTTGGTTGACAGCCGGCCCTCCTTCCCACCCACCCAGCCAGTCTGTTATCCCACCATGGAACATGCTTGCGTTGCAGGGAGTGTAAGTTGTCTGTCAGGATGTCAGTCAGTGGTGTCCTGCTGTTTGTTGGTGCACAGTTGCCTGCAGGGCCTTGTGCTCCCCCCAGCAGTAGCCAGTGTCAGCCATCTTGTGAGTCCTTCTCCACTCCCTGTGATGTGAGCATGGTTCAGGGTGGTGTTGATGGGACAGTTGTGGGGGTGAGCTATGTCTGTGACTACGACTCCCATCATGCCATTGCCTCCTCCCCCCTTCCCAGCATGCCCATGCTTCCTTCCTTTTGACTCTGCTTCCCGGTGGGGTGGGGTGTCTGTGCTGACAGGATGGCTGGGAGTGTTGTCCTGGCAGTTGTTTGGCTAAAAGTCCCAAGACTGTCCCTGTGCTTGACACAACATAACCCAGGGTGGTGGTTCTTTGTGGGATCTTGATTTAGGATGTGAGGTGTTGCATTGTACCAGGTGGGTTGTGTGGAGTTTGTGTTGGGGGGGGGTGTGAGGGGAGGTGCTTGTGACTATGGTCAGTGCTGCAAGTCCCCCTTCCCACCCAGCTAGCCAGATATCCCACCATGGACTGTGCTTGCATTGCAGGGAGTGTAGTTGTGTGTCAGGATGTCAGTCAGTGGTGTCCTGCTGTTTGTTGTTGCGCAGTAGCCAGCAGGGCCTTGTGCTCCCCACAGCAGTGTCCGGTGTCAGCCATCTTGTGAGTCCTTCTCCACTCCCTGTGATGTGAGCATGGTTCAGGGTGGTGTTGCTGGGCCAGGTGTGAGGGTGACCAATATCTGTGACTGCCACTCTCATCATGCTATTGCCTCCACCCCACTTCCCAGCATTCCCATGCTTACTTGCTTTTGTGGGGAGTTCAGTATGTGTGGGTGTGTGAGCAATGGCAAGATGGCTGACAGTGGTGTCCTGCTTTTGGTTGGTGTGCAGTTCCCAGCATGCCCTTGTGCTCCCCACGACACAGCAACAGTGTCAGACATCTTTGATGTGCCTTTCTACTCTCTGTGGGATGTGCATGCGTGAGTGTGAGCTTGCTGGGCCATGTGGTGGGGGATGTAGAGCTGTGACTACGACTCCCATCATGCTATTGGCTCCACCCCCCTTCCCAACATGCCCATGCTTCCTTCCTTTTTACTCTGCTTCCCTGTGGGGTGGGGTGTCTGTGCTGACAAGATGGCTGGGAGTGTTGTCCTGGCAGTTGTTTGGCTAAAAGTCCCAAGACTGTCCCTGTGCTTGACACAACATAACCCAGGGTGGTGGTTCTTTGTGGGATCTTGATTTAGGATGTGAGGCGTTGCATTGTACCAGGTGGGTTGTGTGGAGTTTGTGTTGAGGGTGTGTGTGAGGGGAGGTGCTTGTAACTATGGTCAGTGCTGCAAGTCCCCCTTCCCACCCAGCTGGCCAGATATCCCACCATGGAACGTGCTTGCATTGCAGGGAGTGTAAGTTGTCTGTTAGGATGTCAGTCAGTGGTGTCCTGCTGTTTGTTGGTGCACAGTTGCCTGCAGGGCCTTGTGCTCCCCCCAGCAGTAGCCAGTGTCAGCCATCTTGTGAGTCCTTCTCCACTCCCTGTGATGTGAGCATGGTTCAGGGTGGTGTTGATGGGACAGTTGTGGGGGTGAGCTATGTCTGTGACTACGACTCCCATCATGCCATTGCCTCCTCCCCCTTCCCAGCATGCCCATGCTTCCTTCCTTTTGACTCTGCTTCCCTGTGGGGTGGGGTGTCTGTGCTGACAAGATGGCTGGGAGTGTTGTCCTGGCAGTTGTTTGGCTAAAAGTCCCAAGACTGTCCCTGTGCTTGACACAACATAACCCAGGGTGGTGGTTCTTTGTGGGATCTTGATTTAGGATGTGAGGCGTTGCATTGTACCAGGTGGGTTGTGTGGAGTTTGTGTTGAGGGTGTGTGTGAGGGGAGGTGCTTGTAACTATGGTCAGTGCTGCAAGTCCCCCTTGCCACCCAGCTGGCCAGATATCCCACCATGGAACGTGCTTGCATTGCAGGGAGTGTAAGTTGTCTGTCAGGATGTCAGTCAGTGGTGTCCTGCTGTTTGTTGGTGCACAGTTGCCTGCAGGGCCTTGTGCTCCCCCCAGCAGTAGCCAGTGTCAGCCATCTTGTGAGTCCTTCTCCACTCCCTGTGATGTGTGCATGGTTCAGGGTGGTGTTGATGGGACAGTTGTGGGGGTGAGCTATGTCTGTGACTACGACTCCCATCATGCCATTGCCTCCTCCCCCCTTCCCAGCATGCCCATGCTTCCTTCCTTTTGACTCTGCTTCCCTGTGGGGTGGGGTGTCTGTGCTGACAAGATGGCTGGGAGTGTTGTCCTGGCAGTTGTTTGGCTAAAAGTCCCAAGACTGTCCCTGTGCTTGACACAACATAACCCAGGGTGGTGGTTCTTTGTGGGATCTTGATTTAGGATGTGAGGCGTTGCATTGTACCAGGTGGGTTGTGTGGAGTTTGTGTTGAGGGTGTGTGTGAGGGGAGGTGCTTGTAACTATGGTCAGTGCTGCAAGTCCTCCTTCCCACCCAGCTGGCCAGATATCCCACCATGGAACGTGCTTGCATTGCAGGGAGTGTAAGTTGTCTGTCAGGATGTCAGTCAGTGGTGTCCTGCTGTTTGTTGGTGTACAGTTGCCTGCAGGGCCTTGTGCTCCCCCCAGCAGTAGCCTTGTGCTCCCCCCAGCAGTAGCCAGTGTCAGCCATCTTGTGAGTCCTTCTCAGTGGTGTCCTGCTGTTTGTTGGTGCACAGTTGCCAGCAGGGCCTTGTGCTCCCCACAGCAGTGTCCAGTGTCAGCCATCTTGTGAGTCCTTCTCCACTCCCTGTGATGTGTGCATGGTGGTGTTGATGGGACAGTTGTGGGGGGGGCAATATGTGTGACTGCGACTCCCATGGTGCTATTGGCTTCACTGAATTGGCCAGCATACACAGAATTCCTTCCTTTGAGTGGCCTTCAGTGTGTGTTGGTGTTGTTGTGGTGGCTACATGTGTGGATGTGTTTGTTAGTTCTATTTGTGCCACTGCCTAGCTGTAGTTGTGGTTGTGTTTGTACATGTGTTGGCACAGTTGGATGTGACTTTTTTGATGGCATGTGTTGTGTTTCTCTGACTAACATACACATTTTGGGATGATTCTGTTGTGGTTGGTGTGTAATTGGTAAGAGTGCATGGTTTGACTCTCCCTTGACAGTGATGTGTGTGTTTTGTGGCAGAATATTGTGTACATTTGTTGTGTACTCACCAGGCTCTGGGATGTCCTCTAGTTCATAGACGCTCACTGGCGGAAGGATGGCCCGCACCTTCTCCTCCCAGGGCCTGAGGTATACTGGCTTGGCAGGAGGGCCGCTGCCAGTATGCTTGCTGAGCTGATGGTCCTTCTCCAGCAGCTTCTTGACCCTCCTACGCACGTCATACCACCTGTTCTGGATGTCGGTCTTTGTGCGCAGACATGGTGATTGTGCGTTCACCCTGTTGATGATCCTCTCCCACATCTTTGTTTTCTGGGAGATGGGGGTCTGTTGGACCAGTGTGCCAAACAGCTGTGGCTCTACCCTGAGGATCTCGTCTACCAGGACTTCCAATTCACAATCTAGGAACGTGTGATTCTTCTTGGGGGGCATGGTGATGGGTGGTGATGGTGAGTGATGTGTGTGTTGGTGTGCAGGTGAGGGTGTGTGAGTGTATGTGAGGTAGGTATTTGTTGGTGTGCTGCTGGTGTGTGGCTTGTGTGAGGGATGAGCTGTGGGTGTGTGGTTGGTTTCTCTTGGGTGCTGGCAGTGGAATGGCATTTGCAAAGGCTCATGGTAGTGATTTGTGTCCTTTATATAGGTGGAGTTGTGGGTGTGTGTTTGTTCTCTGTCCCCACCCCCCCCCCAGTATTTATTGGCTTGGTAATTGCTTGTTTGGCCTTTTTTTGGGTGATTTTTCCTTTGTGCTGTGTGTGTATGTTGGAGTTGTTCTTGTGTCCGAGTCGGACCCTGCATTGGTCTCGTACGGTGTTCTCCGTTTCGTTCGCGCTGTGTTTGTGCAGCTTTCTATGCTGCGTACGCGTCGGTCGCGGTGTATTGTGTTGGTTCGGCTCGGTTTAGTATGCGTGTCGGTCGTACGGCGTGTCCTCCGTCCGACTCGGTCGCGGTTTTCGCGCCTTGCATCGTACTTTGCGGTTTGGAGTTCGCGTGTACGTTTCGGTCGGAATTGTTCCGGGTGCGTGTCGGTCGGTTGGATTCGCGTGTTTTTCCGGCCGGATTGCTGCTTTCCGGCCGGCTCGGTCGGTCGACTTTGTTTCCGTACGTGTCGGTCGGAATTGTCGCGCCTTGCATCGTACTTGGCGTGTCGTGCGCCACGGGTACGTGTCGGTCGGAATTTTTACCGGCTCCGAGTCGGTCGGTCCTTTTTCCGGCCCGAATCGGAATCGACCCCCCAGTCTCTCTTTCAACTATTAGAGCTCATGAACGATTGGTCAAGTGCCTGAAATTAGAAGAGTCTCGGGTACTAGACTTCCCAGGGCGCTGGGCAGTCACCATGTGTCACTGAGTAGACACTATTAGAAAGGTTCTGCATCAAAAGGAGTATTATAATTTCTTTTTTGCATTTGTTGTATGAGCACTGGATCTCTTCTCTCAAAGACAATGTTCTATTCATGTCGTCTTTTGTCAGCATACATTTTCATCTTTTGTTTGTTAATCAAGTCCTTCTCATGAGTTTTTGGCTCATTTTTCTTTCTCTGAATGGTCCATTGTGGTAACTTGGTATTCATTGCTCTCCCAAATCAAAGTCGCAGGACTTTCACCTGTGGTCGAGTGGGGTGTTGAACGATAAGCTCTCAAGGTAGAATTCAGTACAGTTTTCAAATTGAGCTTCTCGATAGTGGCACGCTGCACTGCTTTCCTTAACGTACTCATAAAATGCTCATTAGGTCTGTTGGCTTGTGGCCACAGAGATGTGCTTTTTTATGCTTTATTTTCAAATGATCAAAGAAATCTCTGAACAAATGACTATTGAAAGGCAGGCCATTGTCAAACTTCACTATGGCTGGAACACCCCATGTCACAAAGATGCCATCTAGTTTTTCAAAGACTCGTTCTTGAGTTGTACATGAAAGATCTTCAATTAGTGGAAATCATGATTATTCATCCATAAGCACCAATAGACGATGTCCATTGTCAAATGGACCAAACAAGTCATGGCTATTCTCTCCCATGTATGCTTCGGGAGTTCTGAAATGTTCAAGGTGTTGTCATGTCCTTTAGGATAGTCCTATCATGTATGACCCCTTTTTACATACATTGTCCCATCCACGCGACCATAACGGTTCTAAACAGGTGACCTTTTACCTAGTAGCTTGCTCCTGCCTCTTCGACACCAGGCTTTTAGCATTCTATCATAATCCCTGTACCTGACGTACGTAAACATGTCCTCAGGCACTGCATAATTATTCTGTACAAGGGTCACCACTTTTTTCATCCTTGACCAACAGCCCGCTGTGCATGATCGCATTTGTTTGGAAGAACATTTATGATTGTTTTCAAAACATTTATGACTGTTTTCAAAACATATCGATTCTAGAAGAAACCCTGGAGTGACCACTCTAGTATGTAAGACCCTCATTCCCCCCTACAAATCAGAGGAGAATTCCTTCCAAGCTGACGCGGGGTCCTACATGCAGAATCTTTGACACACATCTGTCTGACATCCCTTGCGGGTGTCATCCTCGAAGCAGAGATGGGTTCTTCATTCTCTACCATCAGGTGAGGGTGTTGGAGCTTCCCTGGGGGATTCTTGGCAATATATAGATACATATATATTTATACACATATACATGCTACACCTGCATATCTAGGCTAGGTACATTTTAGGCAGATTACTTAGGGTGCGCATTGTTAGGGGTATGCAAAGGCTACTGTTTTTATCTGAACGGTATATGTTCATCTTCTTAGCAGTATGGTAGAAATGTATCTGCTATTTACCATATCAGTACTTGCGATTTCTTTCGTATGCTTCTGTCTAATGATTATCGCAGCAAATATGTTTTACACAAGACTGAGGCTGGACCAATAAATGTTTATTGAAATGTCCTACCCGCCATCCTGTGTATTTTCTGAGAATAAGTAAGCACGAGTGACTGAGCAAAAAGTACTGTACTGTTTTTCCAAGATCCCTGAGGAATCAGCGTTGTCATGTTGAGTGGTTGCCAGAAACTACCTACACCACTGTAGGATACAGGGGGGTGGTAGTGGCATTGTAGAGCTAGCTGGTCTAACAGCTGACATATCCTGTGGGGAGTCCGGAAGCGGTTTGTACACCAAGCCCTCAGTTTAGGTCAAACAAAACGCGCAGGTCCTGGGGATTCCTAGGAACTACATGACAGTGTGGTGAATAGTTTTTGTAGAAAGGCAGTTGCATAAATGACTGGCTTTTAATTCCTTTTCAACCCTGTCACCAAGTTGAAGAAACCAAACTTGGTCTCGGAAAGCTTGTTTTGTGGCAACAATTCCACAATGTCCTTCATGTTCTACCTCAATTACTTTCTGTCTCAGACTCTCTGGAGTCAGGATTCTTGACCCTTGTAGTAGAACTCCTTCCTGAGTTATGGACAGTTCATCCTACCCATGGTAGTGATAATCTGGGTAACAACATGGCAGATGGTGTGTTTGATTTTACAATGAAGTTGCTATAGGCTTCAGTCATCTTGGACGGAGTACTTGACCTTCTATTAGACACACTGGAAAAGTAGTCAGCGGGGTTCTGATCCTCCCTGGATGATGCACAATGGTATAATCATGCTCTTGTAACCATAGTCCCCATCGTTCAATGCAAGGAGGCATTTTGGCCTTTGGTTTCCAAGTATAGTCAGTAAAGCTTGATGATCAGTTACCATCGTAAAAAGGCTTTCCATACAGGAATACAAGAATATTTTCACATGCCAATGCCATAGCTAAGCGTTCTTTCTCAGGTTGTGAGTAAGCACCTTCTGTTTGGGACAAGCTTCTACTAGCATATGCCACAATATGCCTTCGAGCATTCGGGTATCCACTGTGCTGTACAATGATAGCGCCTAACCCGACGGGGCTAACGTCATCACCAAACTTTGTATGAAGCTTTGGATTCAAGTATGCCATTTCAGTAGTGTTCTCAATGGCTTGTTTACATTTCTTGAACCTTTTCTCACATTCATGTGACCAATGAAATGAAACATTCTTTTTCGCCAAGTCTCTCAACGGAGCACTTATAGTGACAAAGTCTTGTATGTATCGGAAACAGTAACTGGCCGTGGCAAGAAATGAATGTACCATGGAAACATCTTGCGGGGGATCAGCATTTGACAGCGCTTTTACTTTAGAGGATCTGGTGTCATACCCCCATCAGAAAAGATATGGCTGAAGAATTTTAGCTTTGTCTTCTGGAACTCACACTTGTCTGCATTCAAAGTCAAACCTGCTTCAACAAGTAAATTTCACACTTCTGCAAGAGCTTTATCGTGTTATTTTTGTGCAGCTCTGAAAACCAATATCTCATCACTGTAATTGAATGCATTCATGGCAGGCTGTATGATATGTCAAATGACATCTTGAAATAGTTCTGCAGTGGATGTCACACCAAAACTTACTCTTTTGTATCCAAACAGACCAACATGTGTAGAAAAGTTTGTAATGTACATGCACTCTTTTTCAAGTTCTAACTGATGATAACCTTTATTGAAATCAAGACAAGAGAAGTCTTTTGCACCATTTAAGTGCATTATCACGTCAGCAATCTGTGGACATGGATGTCGTTCTCATTTAATTTCCTTTTTAGCTTATGCGTACAGCTTTTTCATTGTCCTTTTTGTGCAGAACTATGGGAGAAACACATGGCGTTGGACCAGTAAAACGCTCAATAATATCATGCTTCAGTAATAATTCAAGTTCTTTCTCAACAGCTTCTTGCAAATGAAATGCAATTTGTCCATGTCTTTGAGCAACAGGACAGATGGCCTCATTAATGTGCAACTTCACTTTCATAGTTTTAAGTTTTCCCAAACCATGAAATAACAAAGGAAACTGACTTACTATTTTGTGGTGAGCCTTCAGGTTGTAATTCACAGAAATCAGTCCCATATCAGTGGCTCTGCTGAAACTGAGTTGACGGGCACTGGATGCTGTGACTTAAAGCACATGGGTTGGTGTTTGTACCTTCATTTTCTTGTGTTTCATTGTCGCTACAAATGAACCTTGACTTTTTAATGGCATCGATGCAGCCCAGTATACACTTTGCTTTTCAATGGCATAGATTGTGATAATGGAGATAATTCATTGTATTTCTCCTCAGTTATAATGTTTATCGGTGCACCACTATCGATAATGAAAGGTATCGAACAACCATTTACTTTCAGTGTAATTTTATGACTTTGGTGCTTTGGCATGTCGACCTTTCTTTGACTGACATTTTCCTTCAGCCCAGAATTGCATTCTTTTCGACATGGCACAATCCTTTTCTTCACTCTTACCAGTCCTCTAGACAGAAGAACTGTTTGATGATGATTTAGATGATGATCGGGAACCGCCAGATCAACGTCGTGTCCTCGTTCTGCTTCAATACCCTCCGCATACTCCGAAAGACCTTCAGATGGATCCCACCTGAATCAATAAAAACGGTCATGCATTCCCTCATCAGTCGCAGACTGGACCATGGCAATGCTCTCTACGCCGGAATCAACAATAAACTACTTTGAAAACTCCAGAATGTCCGAAACGCCGCAGCCAGACTGATCCTGGACATTCCCCTTTACAACCACATCACCCAACTCCTCAGCAATCTCCACTGGCTCCCCATTGAAAGAAGAATAACCTTCAAGCTCCTCCCTCACGCATACAAGGCCCTCTACACCTAAACAGCCGCCTTTCCTTCCATGCACCGAATAGACACCTCTGATCAGCAGACCTCTCTCTGGCCACTGTCCCACGCATCTACAAAACCTGAACAGGAGGAAAGTCCTTCTCCTACCTCCAGCCACAGCCTGGAATGACCTCCCCCTCCACCTCCGGCAAGTCCCCACACTGCTCCAGTTCAGGAAGGACCTCAAGACCTGGCTCTTTGAATGACCCCAGCACTTAACGGAGCCACCCCCCTCGCCTCCAGGGCCTTGAGACCCTCGTGGGTGAGTAGCTGCACTTTACCAACCCCTGCTTAATTTATTAATTGATCGGTGTTATTTTCTGTCGATTTGTCTTAACTGATGTCGCCTCTTAAACTTGTGGGTGCACATCGAACGTTGCTTCTCGAACATTTCAGTGGCGATTTTGTTTTCGTGCTGTGATGCACTTCTATTTCTCTTGGCTTTGCAAACTATCACAACATTGTTCTCCTTCCCACAGCCTTTACAAATCAGTCTGAGAGTGGGACATTTACTTTTGTGTGGACATGAAAATTCACATCTAAAACACAACTTCTTTTTACGGGTAGACATGACCTTGTGTCCTTCAGTCTTTGGCTTCAGCTTACTTTTCACATTCATGACTGATTCATTCTGGGCACCTCTGGCCTCCATGTTGGCAACTTGTCTATCGGCATGGTCATTATCTCTGGCAACCATTAACACTCGCTCCACTTTGAGAGTTTCTCTCAGCCTTCATCTTCTGAGTAAATCTGACAAGCATCCATCCATAACTCTAGGACGCATCACTTCTTCATCATTAAATTAATTAAACTTATGTCTGATGAGCGTTTTGAGTCGCTCCTTAAATTCATAAATGGTTTCACCAACTTTCTGACCTTCTTGGTTGAAGATGTAGAGTTCACAATCAACATTTGGCATTGGATTAAATTTGAGATTCAACACTGCTTAAATCTGATGATATGCAACTTCTTCATCAGTTCGCAGCATTCTCTTTATGACTTCTTTTACACCATCAACAGCAAGATTTTTGAGATACTTAATAATCTTTTTGGTATCAGTTTCTTCAAGTGTATCAATGAAATCATCAAATGTCTTTACCCAAGCAGGCTATCTATTGCCAATATTTTGTTTTTTTGATGGTATCAAATTGTGATGATGGTTTCAGTAAAGCATCAGCATTGTAGCCATTTCTGGGCGTGGCTGACATTGAGGGTGAAGCTCTCTTTGGCTTTCTCATCTGTTCATCTTGAACCTGTTCGTGTGAACCATCTCTAATGGGAGCCTTGAAATGTGCTGGCCTCTGGATCATCCTCGATGACTTTTGGAAAAGCAGCCTCAGTCTTTGCCTCCATTGGAAAACAACATTTAACTTTTCAAAGATATCTGTGAATGGTATGATTGTTGCCACAGCTATGTTTCTGTTCCGACCTCCTTCACTGCCCTTCAGTCAGCTTGGCAAGACTCATCAGCATCGTGAGCACAAACATGGGGCTACCTGGCACTGAGGTTGTACCGGCTCACTTTACTCATGGTCTGGTGAGTAAAAAACTGTTTCATTCTCAGGCATCGCTCTGCAGGCTCATTGCCTTCACCACTTTCTAATTGTAACTTTATCAGTAACTTTGCTCTTTGAAAACCTGGTTGTATCTGCCTTTAGCGTTCATGTTCGAATTACATATGACTGTATATTGCGTAGCAGTGAGGTA
Organism: Calotriton arnoldi; assembly: GCA_963921515.1. Classification (NCBI taxonomy): domain Eukaryota; kingdom Metazoa; phylum Chordata; class Amphibia; order Caudata; family Salamandridae; genus Calotriton; species Calotriton arnoldi. The sequence continues at coordinate 502,323 of CAWUFW010006982.1, forward strand.
ACGTTACATATGATTTGACCAGCAGGTTCTCGGTCATTGATACAAAGATTTCTTTGCAATGCTTTTGTAATTTTTAACTTCTTTTTGGAGGCCGGAGTTGCGCTTTGACTCCACCTGCGTTATGCGTTGGTTCCTTGCTTCGACTGCAACACACGTAGCTAGCATCAGCAGTTTGCTTGGACCACAGCAAACTTTCTGGGAGAGCACTGTCAATCTTCTTGTTACTTATCCCATCCTAGTAACCAGTTGTAGCATTCTCCCCAGCCTGGGTACCAGCAAATGACTCTGCCACATACAGAGCTTAGAATTACACGTCTTTATTATTCTGTGTGTAGCCGCAAACTCAACATTCTAAACCAGCCTTTGGTGCATTCCACTCTAACACTTTTGTCACAGTTCTACAGAGTCCATTTGGAGCCAAAAGAGTTCCATCATTTCTAATTCACTAAACACTACAGAAGAGACTTCAAAAACATGTCTTTGATGTGTGCAGAATCCCTGTCCTTCCTGCTGTGGCTTCAGACTCACTACAGGGGGTTATGCAGCCATTTTTGTGTGGACAGGACACAGCCTGTCCAGGTCTAAGTGACACTGTGCCCAGCTTCTGCCTCCCATCCTGCCAGGATGGCCTTTCAGGTTGCACCTAAATTCCCATTGTGTGTGGCTGTCAGGGAGGAATACACAAAGCCCAGCTGTAACCCACCCCAGACAAGTGATCAGAGACAGGCAGCAGGCAACACATGTCTAAAATAAGAAAATGCCAACTTTCTAAATGTGGCATTTTCAGAATTGCAATTTAAAATCCAACTTCACCATAAGCTGTGATTTAAAACTGTGATTCCAGAAACACCAAACTTGGGGGTCTAATCTGTTCCCAATTCCAAAGTACAGTTATAAAATGTAGTAAGGTAATCTCACGTTTATCCTATGGGACAGATAGGCCTTGCAATAGTGACAAACAAATGTAAGGGTTTTTCACTACTAGGACATGTAAAACTTAAAAGTCCATGTCCTACTTTTTAAATACACTTCACACTGCCCTTGTGTTGTCCAGGGCCTACCTTAGAGGTGACATATGTGTATTAAAAAGGAAGGTTTGGGCCTGGCAAGAGGTTTAACTTGCCAGGTGAACATGGCTGTTTAAACTTTACACACAAGCTCTACAATGGCAGACATGATAAACATTTAAATGACTACTTAAGTAGGTGGCCCAATCAGTGCTGCAAACCCACTAGTAACATTTACTTTTCAGGTTCTGGGCACATGTAGTGCACTTTCCTAGGGACTTATAAGTAAATTAAATATGCCAATTGTGGATAAGCTAATATTGCCACGTTTTATGGGGAGAGAACAAGCACTTTAGCAATGGTTAGCAGTGGTAAAGTGCACAGAGTCCTAAAGCCAACAAAACCAAATTCAGCAAAAAGAGGAGGAGAAAGGCAAACATTTTGGGTATGACCCTACAGAAATGGCCATTTCCAATAATGAACATAGCCTTTCGCTCTCTCAGATTTTCTGGTAATCCCCTGATACGTACAGAGCTCCATATCTCAGAACGCCACCATGGACACACAATTCCTTGTGGGTCACGAAACTGGAGATCCGTGATTAATTTAGAAATGCATCCACACAACACCTTCACTCAAAGAGTGTCTTCGCAGGTTCTCATGTGGTGAGTGTATGGTGCAGTAATTTGAGGGGCAATAATAGCCAAATCAGCCTTCACAAAGAATGAGAAGATACAGGAGATAGCCATGTTGGAAGATGAAGTTCATCAACTCCACTGAAGGTATGAAGGGTCTTTCAGGGACATACTGGGTGGGGAGAAAACCTTACGGGGGAAACCCCACTGTGGGTGGGGCACTAGGCTGCTGTATGTTGCAGTGGGTAGGCACTAAACTACCACAAGCTGCAGCTATGTAGGAGTTTGAGGGATGGGGTACACTGGGGGTCAGAACACTGGGCCATATAATTACCCCTCATGGGTTCAAAACGTTTGAGAAATTGAGAGCTGATTTTTGGCCTGTGTAGTCCCAGTTCTTTAGATACTTAAAGCTTCATCATGCAATGCATCCCTACCGTTCAACTACAGCAAATCTGGAGAAATCTGCTCCACTTGTGGCAAAGATAACTATAGCCCCCTTCCTGGAGAGAGGCCAGGTGTCCTCGATATACAAAACACTAATCATTCACTCACCATATTCATTCTCTACTTTGAAAGATAAGTGCGAAAGAGATATAGGTCCTTGGTGCTTATGGCTCCACATGAGGCTGCAATATCCACAAGGTTCAGATTAACACAGATTAAACATCTCCACCAGGTATATCAGACCCCACACAGACTTTGGCTGGTTCATAGAAGCAGCAGCCCTGACTGCCTTAGATGTGGAAGGGCAGATGGAGATTGTTGCCATACTATCTGGAATTGTTCTAACCTCAGGCCTTTATGAAATATCATCAGAGATACACTAGAGGAGGTATCGGGCAGGCCCCCTGAGCTCACTCCAGAAATGGCACTGTTGAATGTTGTTGGTGATGAGAGATTTATTTACACAAAGAGGACTCTCATAAGGCTGAGCCTAGTAATTGATAAAAGGGACATCGCTCATGTCGGAGACAGTCCAATCCACCCATGTTGGGTGAGAAATGCAAATCGAGTATGGACCTGTGCTACACAGTGGAGAAACCATTGCACGAGACGAGAGGTTGCCTAAAAAGCACAGTAGGGTGTGGGATAAATGGAAACGATACAGGGAAGAGGGTAGGTAAAGGAACTACTCAGTGTTTGCTATAGGCATTCAGAAGTCTTTTTAGGATAAGTAACAGCTATTGAATAGCAATGAGGGGAACTGTTCTATTTGCATAGTCCTTGTTACTTAGTTATGGTCATCCAGTTCAGTGTACTGGTGGATTACCAATGTGAACAATCATAATACAAGAAGTATTTGTATTAATGATGCCCTGTTTGTTCTTTTTGCTCCAAAATCAATAATCTAGAAAGTAAAAAAAACACAGAACCTTCTCTATTTCCAATCTAACACTTTGGGATCTCACCCTCAATGGGAGACGTCCATTACAACCCAGGCATTACAGCGTAATGCCTTTACAATGCATCCATTACAACGCAGACACCATTACATCGCGTGCTATTACAACGCATTTACCATTACAATGCATGCCATCACAACGCATACCATTACAACGCATGCTATTACAACACATTTGTAAGTATAGGTAGGTAAGTATTTGTTAATTTTATATGTATTGGTACTTTTGTTATTTAGTATTTAAAGTATGTGAAAGAAAAAAAAAACACACTCAGGTATTTTTAAATCCTAATTTATTCAAATTAACAGGGATGAATTATATTTAAAAAAATGGTAGTGGTAGTTAATTTTAATACTCAGGTATTAAAATTAATACTAGAGTAAATGGGACAAAAATATAGAATTAAAAGTTTGTGATAACTTAATATTAAAAGGGATAACATATAAAAAAAAAATGTTAGTTGTAGGTATTTTATATGTATTGGTACTTTTGTAATTTAGTATGTAAAAAGTAAAGAAACATAATCAGGTAGTTTTAAATACTAATTTACTTAAAGTAAAAGGGATTAATTATATTTTTTAAAATGGTAGTGGTAGTTAATTTTAATACTCAGGTATTAAAATTAATACTAGAGTACATGGGACAAAAATATTGAATTAAATGTTCGTTATAAATTATTATTAAAAGGGATAATTGATAAAATAAAATGTTAGTTATAGGTATTTTTAATACACTGGTAGTTTATAAAAAAAGATAAATACTCAGGTATTAAAAATAATGCAAGAGTAAATGGGTAAAAATACTCAGATACAATTTTACATTAAAGGTTTTGTAAAGTTAAAATTATAAGGGATACTTTGTAATGTTAGGAAGGTATTAAAAATAATACTAGTGTAAATTTGAGAAAACAAAATATTTAAAAAATGTTTAAGTACATTTTATTTGAAAAGAGAATTAATTTATTGATGAGATTCTGATTAATTGTAAGTTATTTTAAAATAAAATATAGTACTAACTATAATGTAGAAATGATTAGGAAAATTATTTATACATGGGTTATTAATATTCATGTTTTTAAAATTAAAAAGTAATAATTTAAAAGTTAAACAGGAATAGAAATGTAGAGAGGTATATAAAAATGTAATACAATTTAAAATGATGAAAAAAATACAAGACAGGTAAATTATTATTTATAGAAATAAAAAATATTTTATTAACATTTATAAAAATATTATGCATTCCAAATTAAATACACAAAAATAGTGAAAAAATTGTTTATTATTTATGATATTTTTCAAAAATAAACATAGATTTATTTATACACATTAACATTTTATTTACAGTATTTGCAAAGTTTTCTCACACTTTTCCATTGAAATCAATAGGCGAAAATATCCTTTTTTCATTTTTACAGATAGAAATGACGTTGCCGCGTAAACGTAACTTTCGTCATTATGAGGATCGTTGCACTACGGATCAAATGCAAGGGAGAGCTCCATCAAGGTAAGTCAATTTTTAATTATTAAAAAACATAGAATAGTGGTAATGTTTATTGTAAGGAGAGATGAGGGAGGTAGATAGATGTAGTAAATGTGTTTTTGGTAGTTTTTTTGTGTGTTAACCAACAAATTCACTCCATAACAGGTTGCAGCAGTAGGCCCACATCGGGTCTTTAATCTTTCGTAACATATTTTGTTTAATAAAGTTTAAAAAAATATATAGATTATAAATTTTAATAAACAAAAGTGTTTCGAAAGATATCTTTTTAAGATTTGCGAAGGTTTTCTTTATAAAAAAAGGATTTGGCGTCATCGCGGTTAGATGTATTTTTTATATAATTTTAAAAAAAGGTCACCGTTTTAAAAAAAGAGAAGATCGGATATTTTTACATCCATTGCATATTGCTTTTTCGATTTTAGAAGATTGATTTTAATTTTTTCGCGATGGTATTTCAGCGACGGATTTTAGAACGTGTTTGCAAAAAAAAATCACTTTTTCAGGATTTTTTTTGGGTGTGATTTTTCTAGGTATGCACAGATATTTTATTTTTAACTACTGTGCACATTTTTAAAGTTTTATTCGGCTCATGGACTTTAAAAAGGAATGTGGATTATGTGCAATGGATTAAACCAATACAAAGGACTGTTGGTGAAAATTTGGATACTATATAAGTCCAAGAGTTGAAAAAGGAAGACATCTGAAGGTAAGGAGACCCGACTTAAATTTGATTTTTTAGTTTAAAAAAAAAAAAATGGCAATAGAATTAGGGAGTTGTTTAGGTCAAAACAGGCAAGTAAGGGGATAGTGTAGGTTAAAAATGGAGGATGTGTGCAACATTATCAAGGTAGTCTGAAGCCACCATCAACGTAAACTGTTGAATTGCACCCAATAGTCTCTCGGACATTTCTTTTGTTCTTTGATACTCGTGGGTTCAGACTACCTGTTAATGATTGCGACATTCTCATTTCTTGGAAACTTTGCTCCTTCCTCAAAATTTCCAAGAAATGATAGAAATTAGGATTTGCCAATTGATTTATTGATGGAGTTGTGCCATCCCTCGATGGCATTGTTTCTTTTTGCTCCGCCCTCTAAGCAAGTCGAGTATAACTCTGGGCGTAAAATCCGCTCCGCTCGGGGCGCTTGCGAATTTTTGGTAACTCCGCATTCTGCGTAGAATGCAGAGTTACCGAAAACTCTGCGCTCCGCAGTGGAGCAGAGTTTTTTTGTGTTTGCAATCTCAAAATGCGTTTTCACGCACGCAGGAATGACTTACCGAGATGCCTGCAATTGCCGACGAGATTTCCCATCTGTTCGCGAGCGCCATGAGAATTGGTAGCCGGCCGCACGTTCCCGCGAGAGTGTGCGATCGCGAACACATCATTCGGGCGCGCCATCGGACTTCCGGTGGAAGTTTTGCAAAGATCGCGATCCCGAACACGCAGAATTTACAATCTCAAGAAGAATCTCACTCGAGCAGCATCACAACCTTCTCGAAACAGTGATTTGGATTAAAAAAACTCCTCAGATTGACATTTGGCTGTACTTTTTTGTGCAAGGAGTCCTTTTTCTTTTTTAACTTTTTTTTAAGGGGAAGGAAGTGTCCCAGAGTCTTCAACTTCCTGTTCCTGTCCAGCTGGCTCCACCCAGTGCTTTGGTCATCTCCTGTTCACTTTTCATTTGGATTTGGAGCTGGAAGGATCACTCTTTGTGGCTGCTGCAATCATATATCATTGGATTTGAGGACTTTTGAATCTGAGATTTCAGAAGTAAGTTGGAAAATTGGTGTTGTTTGTTTGATTGGGGCATTGCACCTACATTTTTTTGTACTTTTCATCGTTTTAAAAAAAATGTATTGTGGCTGGTGGCCTGTAGTTCAGTAGGAGCCTAGTTGTTTCTTTGTAAGTAATTTTTCATCTTTTATTAAGGAAACATGTTGCACAGTTCACTGCATTTTCTCCAAGTTTTGAAATTAATTAATTTGCAATATTTATTTAATTCACTAGACCAGTAGTCTGCCAATACAATAGGCCTTTCAGCCAGTAGGCCCAGAGCTACTCATTGGGTGCATCAAACAACTGTTTCTGTGGTGTCTGTTGAATTTAAACATCATTTAGGGCCTGGATTGCATTGGATTGAATAGCAAAATGTGTTTTTTTGGGTTATTTCACTTTTTTTGTGTGTGTTCAATAAATGCCTTTGTTGGATGTGTGTGGTGCGGTTGTTGTGTAACTTGCAAACATTTTTTAGCCCTGTGGATTTTTGTTTGTGCATTGTTGCATTAAAGCTGTGTTGTTTAGCATGCCTCCTTTGTCTGGCCATATGGGGCCTGCTTGAATTCATTGCTTTTCAGGCCTCCTGCTTGTTGTGAGTGACCATGTGGCTGGTGGCCATTTTGTGCTGGTACTTAGTGTGCTGCTTTTGCCATAGGCCTGCATGTCTTTCCTTTGTTCCTCTTGGCTTACTTCTTCTTGTTGTTGTGGCCTGGCCATGTGGCTGGTGGCCATTTTGTGAAGGCAGCCAGTGTGCTTTTGCCATAGGCCTGCATTGTCTGTCTTCCCTTTCTTGTTGTTGTGGCCTGGCCATGTGGCTGGCGGCCATTTTGTGAAGGCAGTCAGTGTGCTTTTGCCATAGGCCTGCATTGTCTGTCTCCCTTTTTTGTTGTTGTGGTGGCCTGGCCATGTGGCTGGTGGCCATTTTGTGAAGGCAGCCAGTGTGCTTCTGCATTAGGCCTGCAAGCCTTCTTTGTGGTGCCCATGCCTTGCTGTTGATTTGCATGCAATTTTTTCTTCTTTTACCCAGCTACAAATGCATCACAGTTCACTACATTTTCTAATACATTTGCAATATTATTGATTTGAATTTATTCACTATGTGGCCTAGTCTGCCAATGTGTTTTCCAACCAATAGGCCCAGAGCTACTCATGGGTGCATGAAACAACTGTTTCTGTGGTGTCTGTTGAATTTAAACATCATTTAGGGCATGGATGGCATTGGATTGAATTGCAAAATGTGTTTTTGGGGGGTATTTCACTTTTTTCGTGTGTGTTAATTAAATGCCTTTGCTGGATGTGTGTGGTGTGGCTGTTGTGTAACTTGCAAACCTTTTTTAGCCCTGTGGATTTTTGTTTTTGCATTGTTGCATTAAATCTGTGTTGTTTAGCATGCCTCCTTTGTCTGGCCATATAGGCCTGCTGGAGTTCATTGTTTTACAGGCCTCCTGCTTGTTGTGACTATGAGTGACCATGTGGCTGGTGGCCATTTTGTGGTGGTAGTTAGTGTGCTGCATTTTCCATAGGCCTGCATGTCTTTCCTTTGTTCCTCTTGGCTTACTGCTTCCATCCCCATTGCCAGCTGCAGCTCCATGAATGCTGCATCCCACGTGATGCACAATGCCAAACAGGTTCCATTACATTAGTATTTTGTTTTTGTTCTTCTTCTTTCCTATCCTTCCTGAGTGTACACAGTACACCATGAAAGCTCTTGTTGTCAAAGTCTCACAAACGGCTACACTGTTGTTATGTTTTTTAATAAATAAACTGAGTTAATAAAATTTAATAATATTAATAATAACACTAACAAGTGTGACCACACACTAAGTTATATATTATTATATTTGTTTGTTTGCACTAGTAGTAATTGAACCACAACAACAAATGCCACGTTTCACTGATGTTCTTCTGGCTTCTTTGCTTCTAGGTGCACAAAAGACTGAGGAGGAGGTGCATCATCACGCGTTGTACTGCCAGACAGAAGTCCTGTTGCGCACGACGTCACATGACGTGTGACCACACACAGACATCTCTTCAACTTGTGCCACTGCGTGCTGCTGACATCTGAAGAAGATGGCCCCAAAGAAAGGTACCAGGTCATCCAGTACCAAGAAAGTTTCCAGTGAGAAGAAGGAACTGCCACTTACCAAGACTGGTGTGTCGCCCCAAATTTTTTTTGCGGTGTCCGGGGAGCAAGGTGGGAGCAGCACCCCCGCATCAGTGAACCCATCCCTTAGACCTAGGCCCAAGCCCATGTCTGTCGCAGAGGCAGCCAGTCTAATCACGACAACGCCGACAAGCAGTGATGTTGAAATTGACTTATCGTTATCACAAAGTAGTACCCAATCAACGCAGGAAACTCAGATAAGTGGACAACAACAGCCGCAACCACCGCCCACAATAGTAGTTGTTCCTCCCGAAGTAGGGGCAGTTCAGGAGATAGAGCTTCCTACAGAGGAAGAAGAGCAAGCCACTCTTTCCGAAGATCCATTGTTTTCCAGATCCCCAGCAAGGAAAAGGAGGGTTAGTCCATCGAGTTCTTCTGCAAGCCCCCCTTCTGATGATCTAGATGCCACTTGGAAGCCACCACCTCAGTCTGAGAGTGAGACACGCCACAAGAGAAGGCTAGGGAAGAGGAAGGTTCCAGAAAGCCTTAGAGTTATGGAGGTAGATGTAGAAGAGGAGGATGATGACGAGCCAGTCATCATGGACATTAGTTCCGCCCCAGTGGAGACTGACATTACCCCATCCCAAATTGCTGTGAGGGATGTGGCACGGATACCACCAACACAGATATCACCAACACCACCTGCAGCTTCCATATTTGCATTTGCAAAGGCCCAGCAGCGACCTACATCCAGCACAACCACCTCAGTAGAAGTAGGTACTGTGTCTGCCCACCTTCCAGTTCATCCGGCATTGCAAGTGGCACCACCAGCAGCACCAGAAAGTTCACCTCCCCAGTTTGGGACTTCTTTTCGGTTAGCAGTAAGGAGGAGAACATTGCTATATGCTCAATTTGTGGACAAGGTGTTAGTAGGGGTAAGCTTGGTACAAACTATGGTACCGGAGGCCAAACAACCCATATGAAAAAACACCACTTGATCCAGTGGGAGGCGCACCTTAAAGGCCAAAAAACTGCACCCATTGCTGTTGGTGGTGATGAAGAAGTAGAAGATACGATCGCGGTGGAAGGTGAACAAGAGGGAGACATTTTCTCTGGTACACAAAGTAGCCCTGTACCCAGCAGTGCAGTGGTACCGCCCACATCCTCATCAGCCTCAGCAACATCTCAGTGGCACAAGAATAAGAGTCAGGCTGAGACACTAAGGCAAGAGAGTACCGCAACGAAGAAACGTGCAGCGTTGAGCCTAGCAACATCTGGCGCCAAGAAGTCACCTGCATCAGTGGCACCAGAAAATAAAAAAATCCAGCCTACCCTTCTCAGCATGTTTAGGTCGGAGGGGCAGTACGAACGCAACCACCCAATGGCACGTTTGTACAATGCGAAGCTGGCTAAAATGTTAGTGCTGGACATCCTCCATTTTTCTTTTGTGGAAGGGGTGGGTTTTCTTGAATTTGTGACAGCCATCTGCCCAAAATGGAAGGTTCCCAGTCAGTCCTATTTTGTCAGATTTGCTGTTCCAGCACTACATCACGACGTGCTGGAGTTGCTTGGACAAGCTTTGCAGCAGAGCGCTGTTCACACTATCCACCTGTCAACAGACATGTGCACCAGTTGCCAAGCCACTGATTACATGTGCATCACTGCACACTAGATCTCTTTTGTGGGGGTTAGAGAAAAGATATCTGCAGGTGTGGACACTGCTGAGATTTTTAATGCCACTCGGAAACATGCAACTGTAGCCATTTTCGCCATGGAGAAATCTCATACTGCTGCAAACATTTTGGATGAGTTTAACAGCAAGGTCTTTGAATGGCTGCACCCAAGAGGGCTTAACATTGGTTTTGTTGCCACGGACAATGGCAGTAATATAGTTAGGGCCATGTACGATGGTGGCTATTTCAGGGTCTTGTGTTTGGCGCACTGCATTAACATTATTGTTCAAGTCTTTCTGAAAAAAGAAGACTGAGTCAGCAACTTACTGGCCACCTGCAGAATAATCTGCACACATTTCAGCCATTCTTTTAAAGCCTGGAAGTAGCTAAGGATCATTCAACGTGAGCATAGAGTGCCAGTTAAAGCACTCAGCCAGGAGGTGCCAACACGTTAGAGCTCAACTTATTACATGCTTGAATGTCTGTTTGAGCAGTACAGACCAATCAATGAATATGTCATGCAAAGAGGGGATGCTACTGTGAAAGGCATGACTGTTGAGATGGACCAATGGGGCCTAGTTAAATGCCTGACAGAAATGCTACTTCCTTTCGAGCTCTTCACACGTGAAGTCAGCATGGAGGACTGTACTATGGGCCAAGCTATCCCATTGTTGCACATGCTATAGGAACAGCTGAAGGGGGTGTCTGCAATGTACGCAGGTGTGGAGGAAAAAAAGAAGCATATGAGTTGGTGGAGAACTTAACCCCTCGCTTATCTGAAAATACATGGTTGCAAAGAGACATTGTGTCATCCAACCATTACATTTCTGCCACAATTCTGGATCCACGGTACAAAGCAGTACTGAACACTAACACATTGATTCCTTTTCAGAAGTGGATGTTGCCAAGTACAAAACTTGGATAGCTGCAGAAGCCAGTCGCTCAGAAAAAGAACGGCCAGCAATTAGAGGCCCGCTACTCCAGGCCACAACAAGTACTGCAGGGCAGCTGGCGACAAGTTCAACTTCAGAGCCTGAGGGCAGTGCAGTTGGCTCACAGCAGCCAAAACCACCAACAACACCAAGAACAACATCAACAAGAACAGGAGCATCAGCCCCACCAAAATCGGCACAGGAAGGTTTCTACAGCAAGGGCTTGTTAGGTCCAGTGCTGAAGCTAAGGCAAAAGAGGCCGAGCAAAGTGGAGCACCCCTGAGCATTGAGTGGACAGTCCAGGCCTATCTGGATGACCCAACAGAGGTCTACATTGATCAAAACCCATTGCTGTATTGGTATGGGAAAAGGAGCCAATGGCCAGTGCTCAGCATGCTAATGATAAACTATCTGGCCTGCCCTGTTGCAAGTGTCTCTTCTGAGCCGTGTTTTCAGTGCTGCTGGTGCCGTTGTAACAGTGAAAAAGACCAATCTCTCGCCCCAAAACGGGGTTAACCATGATCAAAATGAATCAGCACTTTATACCACCAGATTACACCATACCTGAAGTAGCACAGCAGGAAGATGATGACGGCGACTTAGGTCTTGGAAGTAGTGTGTTAGATGACCTACTTCTGTGTGAACTGCCAGAGTTTGAGGATGAGCTGTACTTCCCTGACAACTAGGCTTTCAACTTGTTACTTTCTTCCTTATTTACTTATATTATTTGTGTGTGTCTCTGTCTTTGTGGTTCAAATCAGAACAAATCCATCACCACCGTCTTACTCTTTTTATTGCCTTTTGGATTTGCAACTGTGTGCATTTATTAAAGAAGTATATCCACTCCTCCGAGTCCTGCTCCATCCTGACTCGCCCTAAATCCATTTCCCTCAAGCCAGACATGGGATGGAGAATAGTACAAGAAATGTGTGCCTGCCTCGTCGAGTCCCTCCAAAGAGCATGACCATAGCTATCCTCCTTTGTTTCCGAGCCGAGAGGGACTGCCCCTTAAGGACAACAGGTAATGATGGATGGCATGCTTTGGACGCTGACTCTGAGTGATTGGTGTTTGTGTTGTTGTTGTTGTGCAAGAAGTGTACTTGTATTATTTAATCTACACACAAAAAAGTTACTCAAGTCAATGTTTCCCTTTTTGTTGTTTAATAACAAAATTGTACTTCTTCTGCAGACCAATCCATTGCATTTTTGTATATGGAATCTAGATTCACTCGGTACACTACAGACTGAGTTGGACACCGTGATGATGATGACCATACTATACTCATCGCAGTCAGTCAGTAGGATCGGAGATGATTGATGGAATAACTCGGGGCGTTTCATGAAGTGGCCTAAAAGGTAAGCAAGTCAACAACAACCACAGCAGACCTACATGTCTGTGTAGAGGTGGAGTCGAGTGTAGTGGTATGACTGACAGCGGTGCATTGATTTAGTAACTTAATTTGGAAAATGCTATGTTGCTGTATATGTGTGCTCTGTCTGGCTCAAAATCTAAGCTAAGTGGAGGTTGGGTGGGCGCCGTGGGCCTGCTCTGTCCTGTTGTTTTTGTAGGTTAATGCTGGAAACAAAGTAGACATGATTTAGCCATGCCGCCTCTGAAAGTGTTCTTGTTGCACTCCTCCGTAATTTATGCATTTTATTTCTTCTCGAGTTTTCAATATCCCTTTTGTTTTTCCATCTATACTTACAGGCCGGCCTTTACCCTGTGCTATACTGGGAAAAACAACTCACACTTACCTTACCAATCCGCATCCGCCAGGCTGCAGTGGCACCCAAAATTGACGGACGGAGCGTCCATGGAAGGGAGGACCAAGAGGAATGCCGAGATGGAACTCCCCAATTTGAACATGATAACATACAGTAACTTAGTATCATTCATCATCTTTTAATTAATTTGATTCATTTTTTCTCTTCAATCATTACGACTGTATTTTGTTGTTTATTATATTTGCTCTTTGCTTATAATTGATACCTACAGCTATTTTTTATTTTCTTTGATAGCTTTAAAAGGAAGCCCGGTACAACAGAACATAAAATGTATGTAATTTGGGTCTCTCTGAGGGCAGACAGGCAAGGCAATTGCATAATAATAATAATTAATAATATACTGCTGCCCTGTACTGTCTACTAGTCTAGTTAGTACTACTTATCATTAACCATCAATTCATCATCATGCATGCATTTCCTTTTTCAGCCTTAACAGATTTATGAATATGATGGTCGACTGCCAAGATTGTGTGTTGTCCATGTGTAGTGTTTGTCTTTGTGAAAACTTTTCCTCAAATACCCCTTTCCAACCATTCATCAAACCCTAACTCTCTTTTCCCTGGCTGTGTGATTTATATTGAGGTGTGACTAAATTAAATTAATTTACACCAATAATTGATCACACACTTGCTAGGGCGGATGTGGTGAAAGCAACACTAACTCAAGGCAGGGCGAGGATCTTCTTCTGCATGCCCACCCATGCTCAGTATTTGCAAGTAAATTTTTTTTCCAGAGGAACATAATCCATCATAATTAATTGCCGGCATCGATTCATCATCCTTAAAGCACTAAAGGTTACGCTTGTCGACTTCATAGGTTGAATCAACTATAGTTTGTAACTTGTACTAGGCTATCCCCGCCACCATTATGTTTGTTTTTACTTTAGCATTGCTAATCATTATGGTTTCTTGTTTGGCATGCTTCTTGTGTACTGTACTTCGTTCTACTACTCCTTCCTGAGTCTCCCTCAGGCGACTGACTGTCTCATTTTCTTTTTTTGCAAATGCTACTGCCAGTGTCTACCACTACTACCACCATCACCATGGCATCTTGGGAAACCAAACCATCATCACCATGGAGCCATCGCTTTGTCTAAGTTTAAATAAACATCAATCACAGGTAAGAGAAGAAGTTTGGGGGAGGCATAATTAATAATATGGAAATTAATTCATTAATTCACACACCCACACCCTTCCGAGTCCAGTTGCAGACTGCATAGACTAGGAGGAGAGACTGACAGTACTAGTAGGACAAGTCACTTACAAGTGAGGGTACCGCATCTATCTGTTCGTGTGTTACACTTTCGGCAGATTATTTAAATCAAAAACTGGCTGCGACCCTGCAGCAGCAAAGGGAACCATGTGAAGTAAAAGAGTAACCCCCCCACAAAACATTTATATTGTATGTAAAGTTTAAGTATGAATATAATTTATACCCCTAACAAAATAAACTAATGTAAAAATTCACACAACACCTGACCCACCCCTCTCCCTAACCCCAACCAATGTCCAAAGATAAAGAAAGAGTCCAACCAATGTCTGGTCAATTGTCCATAATAAATAATAAATATAAACCCCAACTTTTCCCCAACGCCTAATTCCCACCCACCAAAAAAAGATTTAAAAGGGGGCAATACGACGGAGTTCCCTAGCGGCGGGCTCGTCGCTTGTTACCCTCCAGGACCTTTATCCACTCCTCTAGGTGCGCCACCCGGAGGAGCATGCAGCGCTTGAAAGATTTACAATTGCATTCATGGGGGGGCAGCAGTGTTGAATGAAGCGTGGCGGGGGGCTGCCAGACTGCGGTGCCATACCTCTGGGGGGGCCTGGCTGGGGCCCGGGGCATTGGAGGAGGCTGCAGCTGCTGCCACCTCCTCCTCCGCCAGAATCACCAGCCGCCGATATTCCTTGCAGATGGCCTTCAGCTTGCGGCGCCGGGCCATGGCTGCCACCTCCTTCCTGTCTGGTTTTGCTTTTTTTGGTTGGGAAGGAGTAGCTTAATCAAGAAAGAAAAAAGACTATTGTAACCAATACTCTTAGCAAAACAGTAACACAAAATTAATTCTACACATAGTGGCACAGTAGCACTAGCAAGCACAGGACATAACATTTGTGGTATCCTCCCACTTCCTCAGCCTCTAACATTTGTGGGAGTTTCAGGCATTACTACTACTAGGCACTATGGAGTAGACCAGTCTTCTTCTTCTCTCTCTTGTTTAGATAACTTAACCTTGTTGTAGCCGGCATGCCAGCTAAGTCAGCTTGCACCCTAGACAAACATACTCGTGTCGCAGACTCATGTTATTTTTATTTACTACTGTCTGCAGGTGGGGAAGCTGTAGTCTACAACTACACAATCATCTTATTTTTCTATTATGGGTTGCCATACTCTGTTACATCAAGGGCAATTGCTCAATTTCACTTTCACCCTGACTACTACAACAAGGCAGATGATATCTGATCAAAATGATCATTGATTATATATGTGACAACATGAGGTACTTTTGTGTAACAAAGCAGCTGATAGGCCACCCATTGCAGGCTGACACAGTCAAAAATAAATGACATAAGTAGGGAGTAGGCCTCGGAGTCAGAGGGAGGCGCTTGATAACATACATACACAATATATATGCTGTGCTTGCAAACTACTGTGAGTCTAGGGAGTATTCTGAAAATACAACCTTGAATCAAAAACCTTGCATAAAAACAGTCCTGTTGTTTCTCTTCCCAGCGATTTTTCCATTTATCAATCATTACATTGCTCTTCTAGCCTCATATATTTTCAATTCTAATCTTCTATTGTCCTTGGCTTTGCTAATCTGGTGTGGTTTATTTTTCTTTTACATTCTCTTCAAAGACTCTTCATCCAGTGACAGTCTCTACCTTTGCTATGATGATTGAATACCATCCAGGCATCCATCCATTCAAAGTAAACATGTCTATCATTCTTCTTAATCTCTCAAGAATCCTTAGTTTCACCAACAACATACATTTGTTATTTTCTTAAACCACCACCCATGCATCCTTCCTTCCTTGCTTGCCTTTGAGTTTGACCCAAGAAACACCCCGGAGGATTCTTCCTATCACCCATACAGTTTCACCCACCCAGGCAGGCATCTTTTCCTTCACCTTCCAGCCAGCCTTCAACCACCCATGCATCTGATTCCTATCAGCCACATATGCATCCCACGTATCCTTCTCTGCCAGTCATATATTACAACTCGCCCATCCTTCCTCCTTCCATCCTTCTTTCCATTTTCGTTCAACCCATCCATCAAGGTCGTCTGACTCTTGGAGTTCTCCATAAAACTTTCCCAGCTGTGTTGAGGTCAGATAGAGGCCATTAGTTACTCAACTCCCGCCGCTAATTCTATTGCTCTAATGCTAAGTAAAGGGTGTCTTCTTCTTCAACCGTTGTTCACAACAACTTAGTCTCCCTCAACATACATTGTACACCCTTGCAGCGAGTGTGTAACTATTGTCAATAAGTAAGGAATATAAGTATAACTTTCCACCACCCGCCACTGATGCTGGCTCACCCACCCCTGCGGCAGCTGCCGCATCCGCTGCTCCCTCCTGGCTGGCGTCGCCTGCCCCGCCGCTGGCCCCGGCACTGCTGGTCGGTACACCTAGAAAAAACATTACACATTTTTTAGATGCCATACACGCCTCCCCCTATTTAATCTTTTTCACTTGCAAGACTGAAAAAATAGTTAAAATACATACATACAACACATACATCACTAGTACAAATTGGGTACTAGAGTAGAGTAGACAGTAGTAGTATGTCCTATCCTATCAAAAATAGTAAAATATCTGGTTGGGCATTTTGTTGGTGGCAAATGTCGAAAAGCTCTCATGAAGATTAAGAAGTCTAGAAGAGGACAACCCAAAGGACTGGACTCAGTGGCTAGAGCTATTGGTGAATCTGAGTTTTAAAACTTTTTAAAAATAAAGAGTGGCCAACTGGGCAAGCTTAGCTACAGACAGACTAATAGTAGTAGTACAGAGTCAGAGCAGAGGCAGTAAGAGGCAGGGATAACAAGAATTTAAAAACAGATATATCGAAGAAGATTTGGCAAAAAATAGAATTAGGAAATGGAAATAATAGTTCAGAAAAAATAAGGTGCAGTAAAAGTTAGGGAAATATAATTATTAATATTAACAACAGGAGGACTTACTGGGTCCAGCAGCAGAGCCCTCGGTAGAGGAGGGGTCCTGGCCCTGGGAGGCATCTTCGCCAGCTCCCACCTCAGACCCCGTCTTCTTGCCCCTGGGTGCTGATCTTGAAAGATATAATAAAGAAAGAGACAAACATTGATGATTGGTGTGAAACAAATAAAATATTTTAAAAAACGCTCAAAAAAACATTTTTGGAAACAAAAATTGAAATAAAATTAACCTATCTAATCTGATCAACTAGTAATATTGCAGGATTCGCGGACCGTCTAGTTATTATTTATTAACTAATCCAGTGTTCCATTCTGATTCCAGAATCCTAAACCTAAGTACCACCTGACCTAGCCCACCTATTCCAAAGACATTGGAAATGAATTGCCAAAAATATATTTGCTTCTTCTAAGTTTCAATCTAATTCGAAATCATCAATGAATCAACCCCCTTTGACGGGCTAAGTGTTCACTAAGTCTGCATTTCCATTTATTTTAGTCCTCAAAAATGCATAGATGGACGCATGCATAAATTTGCATACACCAAATTGTTGGTTTGTTGCTGCTGATGTGCTGCTTATGACATAGTTGCTATATTACTCACTCACTAACAAACTACAAAAGGTTCTACTAAGGACTGGAGTCAGCACTCATCAGCACGTGACGTGACGGAGGATGCGTCACGCAGACCGCTAAAATATTATCAACTAATACTAAGGGGCCTATTACGATGGTGGTCGGAAAACCTCCCCGACCGCCATGGTAGCGGGAAAAGACCACCCGCATGGACCGCGACATCACCGCCGGTCGAATTACAATGATCCGCGGTCGAAATCTGACTGCGGCGGTCGGATCGCGGGCCTTAACACAGTGCCTGCCACCTGGTACAGGGAAATGTAGGGGGGGAACCATGGGTACCCCCCAGTTCACCCACACCCCCCCAACATATTGGGGGCCCGCAATGGGCCCCCAGAAGACAATATCCGCAAGCCTTTCCGTGGCAGTTTGACCTCTGAGGAAAGGCTGGCTACCGCCGGCATCATAATCCTGCCGGCGGAGCCTGCTCTGCACCGCCACCATTATCCCAGTCCCGCTCCATCCGCCAGGCAGGAGTGTGGATGGCAACCGGCGGAAAAGCGGATGTCGGAATTTCCCACCGCCACGGTCACCACCGCCATCCTAATTTGACCGGCGGTTTTCTTGGTGCGATCGTGGACGGATGTCCACCGCTGGTCCGGCAGGCGCCACCACCGGCCCGGCAGTGGACATCCGACCGCCATCGTAATAGACCCCTAAGTAACTAAAGAAACTACCTATCAATCCACCACTATCATAGTGACAGGAGGACAAAGGAAAGGACTTGAGTCTCCCTAGCATTACCTAACTTAAGTTCTCTAAACTCTCTTACCTAATCAGCCCAAGCGAGCGCAAAGTTGCAAACAAGTATGATTAGTAGCGCCGAGCACCTGTCTAGTGTCTAGAAGAATAACAATCACATAAGATTTTTAAACGTAACTTACCTGCATGTAAGCAGCAGCATTCTTGCTATTTGGGAAAAAAATAATATTCGCAATAACAGTAACACAGAACAGAACACACAATACTACTATAAATAGCTACTCACCAAGCCCCGCGACCTCAACACCTAGCAGGTCCAGCAGGTCCTGCTCTAGGTCCAAGATGTCTGACCACCAGTGGGTCAGCTGGTTATGGGTGCGCCGTATCCCAGAGCAGCAAAACACTGCCCGGCACACCCTCACCAACCGGCGGTGATGCTCCTGGGTAGCGTAACTGGAGCCGTGCCTGCCGCCTTCTGCCAAGGTTAAGGGGAGGTGGGGCTGAACAAAAAAAACAAGGGCGGCCACCTCTGCCTCGGTGAAAAGGGTCCGGAGGTACCCTTAGCCATGGTTCTGGGTGGGCGGGGGGCAGAAAATATAATGTAGGAGTAAAAAATAAAGTCAGGAGAAGAAGTAGGAGTGTAAAAAAGCAAGTAATATATAACAGTAGAAAAAAAGTTTAAAAAACGCAGTAAAAGTAGAAATAAAACGCAAAATATACACTTTGGGGCTCATTACGATGGCGGGCGGACATCAGTCCGCCCGCCATCATTGCAGTTCTGGGACCGCCCGCCGGTAAGGCGGCGGGCCCGCTGTGTGTAATAGGATGTGCCCGCCACTATGGCGGGCGCATCCAGGGCCCTGATCATTGCGGACGGTGCTGCTGGCTGCAGCACCGTCCGCAATGCCAGAATGCCACATAGTGCATTTCAATGCACAACGTGGCAGGCACCACGCGGTGCCTGCCACCTTGTGCATGGAAATGTAGGGGGGTCCCTTGGGTACCCCCCCAGTGCACACACACCTTCCCCCCACACAGAGGGGGCCCGCAACGGGCCTCCAAACCCAGCCTCCACCAGCCTTTCCATCACGGCTCCACCGCCACCGCCATGGAAAGGCTGATGCCAGCATTGTAATCTGGCGGCCGGTGCCTGCTAGGCACCGCCGCCATTTCACCCATGCTGCCCGCTCCACCAGGCAATCGTGATGATTGCCTCTGGCGGAAGCGTGGATGGCGGTCTTTGTGACCGCAGCAGTCA
The DNA here is from genome assembly GCA_963921515.1 of Calotriton arnoldi. Classification (NCBI taxonomy): domain Eukaryota; kingdom Metazoa; phylum Chordata; class Amphibia; order Caudata; family Salamandridae; genus Calotriton; species Calotriton arnoldi. The sequence goes on from CAWUFW010006982.1 coordinate 521,901, forward strand.
CAAAGCGAGTCCCCCGCCATCCTAATGGCGGGGGGAAACGGGAGTCAGATGGCGGAGGGACCTCTGCCATCCTAATGAGCCCCTAAGGGAGAGAGAGGGATAGATAATAAATAAAAAAGATCAGAAAAACAGTGTAAAAACAAAGGATTGAAAAGATTAGAGAGGGATGATGAGAAACAGGCCCCAGAACCATGCAAAGAGTAGGAAAACAAGACGGCCGCACCCGTTGGCGCCCGCTTGGTGAATTTTGCACGATATTTCCCCCCGAACAGGCAATCCGCGTTGCCGAACGTCAAAAACTCCGCCCGGGGTTAGTCGAGTAGCAGTTCCACCATTTTACATGGAAACATGGTTTCTTTCTGCGACCTGACCTGCTTAGATGGCCAATCCATGTGTCTTCAAAGTAATTTAGAAGGGGTGCCAATTTGTCTTCGTTTGATGTAAATTATTCCGATTCTGTAATTGAAGTGTAGTATTTGTCTACACTGTCAGGAGGAACAAAGCAAAGGGCTGTTGTTTTTTTTTAATTCAAATTGAAGTTTGCTGTCTGATATATAATCCTCAACTAAGGATGTTTTTTGAATTTTTCGCCAATAAGCCTGAGAAAAGTGAAAAAAACATCCTTGAAATTTGGGTATCCGTGTACATTTTGGTAATAGTGTTAATCATTGGTAATTCAAAGTTAATTAATACTTTTCTAGGGCTTTTGTTTGCTGTTTTTGCTTTAATCACTGACAAAAATTCAGTGTATGTTGAGGATTGTTTATCAGGGAGTAAACTGTACACTAAGGGAACAACTGTATTATTAATATATGTGTGAATAGTGTATATTTGGGTGACTGGATTGGGTGTGGATTTAAACGTCCCATCCATCATCCAAATATCACTGCTCTCCAATTTAACAAGGTTATGGGGTGTGCTAAAGGTTAGTATTCTTTTTTGAGGGTTTTGGTTGTCATGCAAAAGAAATGGTTCATTAGTAACTGTTATAGAAAGTTCAGGAGGAATGTTAATGTCAGAAAAGGTTTGGGGTGTTACTCTTTGTGGGTTATTTGCCTGTTTTTACGTTGAATAATTCTTCTTAGGTTTGGTATTGTGGGCATACTACTAGCAACATGAGATGGAATGTGTTGGGCTACCTCCCTTAAAACTGTGCCACATGGGTCATTGGAGGTGGATGCAATAGCTTTTATTTCATTAATATTTTCTCTAACTTCAATCTCCATTGCAGAGGCAGAGTGGTTATGCTCTGTGGTTCTTAAAACAGAGTCACCAAGAGTAACCGCTCTGCCTGTGCAATGGGATGAGTAGTATTGCACACACCTCCGATGACACCTAGGCTCAGTTAATCTCTCCTTACAATAAACATACCCACTATGTTTAAGAAGACGGTTCCCTCGGCTGGAGGAGATGTATTTGGCTTCTTGATTTGAAGACATTTTCTGTTATGGATTGAAACAGAAAAAAAAAGGGTTAATTTATTTTTAAGTGATGGTGTTTACCTGTTTTGATGAAAAATGTTAGAGAACAATTTATGCATACTTTTATACTGTTTTAAGTTAATGCTGTATGAAGTTAGAAAAAATTGTTTAACCATGTTGCATTTATATTTTTGCTGTTATTTTAAAAAAAAGGTTTCCTATTAGAGAAAAATGGTTAAGTTGTTATACAGTTTTTTTATTGTTGTATCTTACCTTTTTTACTAGCTGTTTCTTAATGCTTTTGGTGTTGCTGATGTTTACTGGATTTTGTGTTTTTGTAAACTGTGAGTTTAATTTTTAGTTGGGTCTGAAAGAAAAAAACAATAATGAGATTTTTTTTGAGTTAATGATGATTGGACTGAATTTACCTGCAATAGAATAGAATAGTTATTAGTTATGGTAGAACAGTTGCAAGTTTGGTTTTCTTACAATGGTTTGTTTGCTTTTGTTTTAATTTTTATTCATGATTTTTTTGTACTTTACTTATGAGAACATTAGGATATTTATTTACCTTCTAAATTCGGTATTCTGTTGAATAGATGTTTGCTGGAGAAAAGCTTTTGTTTGAAGGAAATTGTAAACATTTTTTTTTTTTTTGCTTCTAAACTTTATTGACAAATATACTTCATGTAAATTTTACCTTGGTACGTTGGGTAGTTTCTGTTTGGAGTTTTTAAATCCAAAATAATTTTTTGATGCGAACTCTGGAATTAAAAGAAGATGAAAATTGTTTAAAAAATGAAAGATAATTTAGGGGCCTATTACAATGGCGGGCGGACTTTGTCCGCCCGCCACCGTAACGGTAAACGGGACCGACCGCCGGAGGTGCGGCGGTCCCGCTAGGCCAATTAGGATGCGTCCGCCACCCTGGCGGGCGCATTCTGGTATTTAACATTGCGGCGGGCGGTGCTGTAAGCAGCACCCGCCAAAATATTAAATTGGCATGCTGTGCATTGCAATGAACAACGTGACAGACACCGCGCGGTGCCTGCCACCTTGTGTATGGGAATGAAGGCGGGTACCATAGGTACCCCCCATTGCAGCCACCCACCCCCCACCCCCTCGGGGGCTCCCAACGGGCCCCTGAAGCCAATCTTCGCGTGCCTTTCCATGGCAGAGTCTCCGCCATGGAAATGCATGCACACCACACGCATCATAATGTGGATGGCGGTGCCTGCAAGGCACTGCCACCATATTGTGTGCCTTTTCCGCCCGGCCGGCAATCCGACCGTCCGCCACGGTGCCCCTCGCCATACTAATATGGCGGGGGTGACACGGGGACATTTGACGGGCAGATCGCCACCGCCGGGCCGGCGGTGGCGATCCGCCCGTTATCCTAATGGGCCCCTTAATTTCTATTTTGCAAAGTGTATTCAACTTTGCATTACTTTGCTTGACTTGCAATGTTTCTAAATTATTCATATTTATTTACCTTTTTTTATATCTTGTTTGTCTTTAGTAGATTGTTTTTTATAGAGAATATGTACTGTGTCCTTTGGAACTTTTTTGTGTGCTGATGTTGTTATGTGTTGACAAAAAGTAATGTGTTAATTTTTTTTTACAATTTTTAAAATTGTTTTATACATGAAACACCATCCAACACTTTCACTGAGGCAAGCACAGGTTGGAGTAGGATTAGGAATTTTGCCCCCACAACCATCCAGCACTATCCATGAGGTAAGCACAATTCGGAGTAGGAATAGTAATGTTGCCCCCTCCACTATCCTACACTTTCCCTGAGTCAAGCACCTGTTGGGTTAGGAATAGTAAATTTGCCCCCACCACCATCCAGCATTTTCCCTGAGGCAAGCACAGCTCGGAGTAGGAATAGTAATTTTGCCCCCACCACTATCCTACACTTTCCCTGAGGCAAGCACTTGTCGGAGTAGGAATAGTAATTTTGCCCCCACCACCATCCAGCATTTTCCCTGAGGCAAGCACAGCTCGGAGTAGGAATAGTAATTTTGCCCCCACCACTATCCTACACTGCCCCTAAGGCAAGCACCTGTCAGAGTAGGAATAGTAATTTTGCCCCCAACACCATCCAGCACTTTCCCTGAGGCAAGCACACCTTGGAGTAGGAATAGTAATTTTGTCCCCACCACTATCCTACACTTTTCCTGAGGCAAGCACCTGTCGGAGTTGGAATAGTAATTTTGCCCCAACACTATCCAGCACTTTCCCTGAGGCAAGCACACCTCGGAGTAGGAATTGTAATTTTGCCCCCACCACTATCCAGCACATTCCCTGAGGCAAGCACACCTCGGAGTAGGAATAGTAATTTTGCCCCCACCACTATCCTACACTTTCCCTGAGGCAAGCACCTGTCGGAGTAGGAATAGTAATTTTGCCCCCAACACTATCCAGCACTTTCCCTGAGGCTAGCACACCTCGGAGTAGGAATAGTAATTTTGCCCCCACCACTATCCAGCACATTCCCTGAGGCAAGCACAGCTCAGAGTAGTAATAGTAATTTTGCCCCTGGCACTATCCTACATTTTCCCTGAGGCAAGCACCTGTCGGAGTAGGAATAGTAATTTTTCCCCCAACACCATCCAGCTCTTTCCCTGAGAAAAGCACACCTCGGAGTAGGAATAGTATTTTTTCCAGCACCACTATCCAGCATTTTCCCTGAGGCAAGCACTTGTTGCAGTTGATATAGTAATTTTGACCCCAGCACTATCCAAAACATTCCCTGTGTAAGCACATGCTGGAGTTGGAATAGTAATTTTGCCCCCACCACTATCCTACACTTTCCCTGAGGCAAGCACATGTCGCAGTTTGATTAGTAATTTAGCACCCACCACCATCAAGCATTTTCCCTGAGGCAAGCACAGCATGGAGCAGGAGTAGTAATTTTGCACCTAACACTATCCTGCACTTTACCTGAGGCAACCATTTTTTTGAGTAGGAATAGTAATTTTAACCTCGCCAATATCCTACACTTTTTTAAGCATAGCAAATGTTGCTTTAGGAATAGTAATTAGGCCCACAACACCATTCTGCATTTTCCCTGACGTATGTAGTTTGTTATAAAATCAGTTTGCAGTATGGCTTTTACATTTGTACAATCCTTTAAAATTGATTATTTTGATGGTTTAATTTAAATTTATAACAATAAAAAAGTTTGTTTTACTTACATTGTTTGTATATTGAATGACTGTGTCGTGAAGTGTGTTTTTATCATGTCTTTTTTAATGTCCAAAAATGCTGTAAAAAAATTTCAATGGTAAATGTTGTTTAATTACAGGTTATGTTTTAGTAAACTTACTTTGAACTGTAGATGGCACTGTTTGAGTTGGAGATTTTCTTGGCTTGCAAAACGCGTGTGGTCTCTGTGGAAGTCAGTTTACCACTGTTTTCAAAATGGTGGTCGCCTGCTTTTATACGTTTTTTGTGGTGCACAATATTTTATTGGAAAATATGTTTTGTGCATATTTTTTTGTCGTGTTTTTAATGCTGACAAAATGTGTAATTATTTTTATTGTTTTATAAATGTTCGTGCGGGTCAAGGTGCATTGATAGAAAGTGTTGTAGGACATACGTATTGGTGTAGAGTAAAATGGTGGTTTATTTGTTATGGGTTTGATTATTGACGTTCATTTGTGTTTTATTTTGTTTAATAATATCGTTTTTTTCATTTGTCATTTTTTTGTAAAATTTAATTGTGTTAATGCCTGTTTTTTTGGGTGTACTCTTTTATAAAAATATGTTTGAATTTTATTTTCTGATGTGTAATTTATAAAATTGTTAGATTTGAAATTATATTATGTTTCACTAAGTCCTATTTTAATGCTTTTTATTTTTAATTATATGAATTTTTAAAATATTAAATTATCTATTTTTTGGCTCGATATTTATATTTTTGGGTGAATTTTGTAACTTTTTTTTAATGCTCGAATATTTATATTAATACTCTAGTATATATTTTAATACTGTGGTATTAATTTTAAATGTCCGTGTATTAATACACTTCCCCACCCAAAACCCCTATTTTCCCTGCATCCCGTCCCAGAGGCAAGTAAATCTTTTTATTAATAAATGAAAAGTATTTTAAAAATGTACACAAGTATTAATTTTAATACTCGAGTATTAATTTGAATACCCAGGTATTCCTTTTAAATACCAGTGTATTAATACAATACCCCACCCAAAACCCCTATTTTCCCTGCATCCCGTCCCAGGGGTTTATTATACTTTTTCTTTTAATATGCGTTATAATGGTATGCGTTGTACTAGTATGCATTGTAAATGTTTGCGTTGTAATGGATGTTTAGGTGCATTTAAATTATTTTGCGTTGTAATGGTATGCGTTGTAAAAACATACGATGTAATGGTAGCTGCGTTGTAAAATCTGCGTTGTAAAAGCATGTGTTGTAATGGTTTGCATTGTAACATCATATATTCCCCTCAACAAACTCAACTTACTTTTTTCCATTATTAGGCTTGTTTAACTTAATTAATTTTCAGGTCAACTTTATTTGCATTTTTTGCCTTGTCAGATGTTTTTATGATGGCTACCGCTAGGAGAGGGTAGGTGCTGAAGAGCCGGCACCCGACGTAACCCAAATAGGGTGCGGGCACCTGGCGGTCATTAGCCTAGGGAGACTGTTCCCGATTGAAGCGAGGGTACTATCATTGCTTGGGTATATCTACTATTTGAGATTTCCATACCACTAATTAGGGAAATTCTCCCTGTGGTGAACCCCAAGCCACCTTTGATTCACTTGGGTTACCAGTTCTATTTCTGGAACCCGTCCTTTAGTGCAAATCTTTCACACTAGTTAGGTCCTGAAGAAACGCCATTGATCATTCAGACTACCAGGCATGAAACATGTCAACCTTTTGTTAAGTTACACGGGCACATTAGGCCTTATAGTAACTCACTAACCTTCGGGTTTTTTATTCTACCAGGGGCCCCACGCTATTAAAGAATTTCCTTGTGGTTACCCCTAGGTAATTTTAGCCACCACCTCTGCACGCACTTTTACACTTTTTTCACTGGATCCACCCCACACACCCGCATTCACCTTACGGCTTTTCTCTTAAAAGATCTCCGTGAAAGTGACCCTTCGGGGGACCGTCGGGCATTGCAGCGCCAGCCCGACGAGGAGCAAAAAGCCCGATGATGAAGCATGACATCCTTCGGGGTGTGTGAGGGCTACTAAGAGGCTAGACTTGGCCCTCCCCTTCGGGATTGGATCCTTGATACCAGGGATGAACCTCTGCCTCTTTCTCTTTCTTCTCCCTTTCTCCTAACCTACGACTCTATTCTTTTTACTCCCTCTCACTGACAGGGTGACACTTCGCACCCTCTAGTTGGAACAGTGTCCCTTTAGATTTAATGGTCATTTGTGGAGCACGGACACTGGACCATAATAGGCTCCTGGTCCCCCCTTCTCTTTTGTAAACCTTTATGATGGCTACAACATAAATCTGGTTTCCATCAATGCTATATTTATTTGCCATACTTTGTTTTGCTGTTTTGGCTAGCCCCAATAGTTTTTAAATAATTTTTGGGGAGTTCTAGTCGCAAAAGAAACCTAATTATTTTATAGGCTAGAAGACTGACTACACTGAGTTATACAATAGAAGTTGAAGATTAATACGAGCTTCTTAAAGTTGTCATTGCACTTCACACAGATACAAGGGCACTTGCAACCTGTTCAGCGCTCTTTCATAGAGCTGCATTTTAGTTTCTTCAATATCCTCAAAATTCACAATTTCTCATGGTTACCTCTTGTCCTCCAAGACTGGCTGGAAGAGCACCAGATGTGATCTCAAAGTCATACGTTGGTCTGTAGGTAATATTGAACACAATATCTGACACACAAATGTTAGCTGATTTGACATATATGTAGACTTTACAAAGATAATGGGGTCGATTCCGATTCGGGCTGGAAAAAGCACCGACCGACTCGGAGCCGGAATTTATTCCGACCGACACGTACCTGTGGCGCCCGACACGCCAAGTACGATGCAAGGCGTGCAAAATCCGACCGACACGTACCGACCCCAAGCCGAACGACCGAGCCGCACGGAAAACAGCAATCCGGCCGGAAAAACACGCGAATCGAACCGACCGACACGCACCCGGAACAAATCCAACCAAAACGTACACGCAAACTCCAAACCGCTAAGTACGATGCAAGGCGCAAAAACCACGACCGAGTCGAACGGAGGACAAGCCGTACGACCGACACGCATACCAAACCGAGCTGAAGTAACAAAAAACACCGCGACCGACGCGTACACAGCATAGAAAACTGCACAAACACAGCGTGAATGAAACGGAGAAGACCGTACGAGACAAATGCAGGGTCCGACTCGGTCACAAGAACATTTCCAACATGCACAAAAAGTACTAAGGAAAAATTACACAAAAAAAGGCCAAACAAGCAATTACAAAGCCAATAAATACTGGGGGGGGGTGGGGACAGAGAACAAAGACACACCCACAACTCCACCCATATAAAGGACACAAATCCCAACCATGATCCTTTGCAAATGCCATTCTACTGCCAGCACCCAACAGACAGCAACCACACACCTACAGCTCATCCCTCACACAAGCCACACACCATCAGCACACCAACAAATACCTACCTCACATACACCCAGCAAAACACACACTCACACACCCTCACCTGCACACCAACACACACATCACTCACCATCACCACCCATCACCATGCCCACCAAGAAGAATCACAAGTTCCTAGATTGTGAATTGGAAGTCAAGGTAGACGAGATCCTCAGGGTAGAGCCACAGCTGTTTGGCACACTGGTCCAACAGACCCCCATCTCCCAGAAAACCAAGATGTGGGAGAGGATCATCAACAGGGTGAACGCACAATCACCATGTCTGCGCACAAAGACCGATATCCAGAACAGGTGGTATGACGTGCGCAGGAGGGTACGGGACCTGCTCAAGAAAGACTACCTCCTGAGCCAATACACCGGCAGTGGCCCTCCTGCCAAGCCAGTATACCTCAGGCCCTGGGAGGAGAAGGTGCGGGCCATCCTTCCGCCAGTGAGCGTATATGGACTAGAGAACATCCCAGAGCCTGGTGAGTACACAACAAATGTACACAATATTCTGCCACAATACACACACACATCACTGTCAAGGGGAGAGTCAAACCATGCACTCATAGCAATTACACAGCAACCAGAACAGAATCATCCCAAAATGTGTATGTCAGTCAGATAAACACAACACATGCCATCTCAAAGTTACATTTAACCGTGTCATCACATGTACAAACACAACTACAACTACAGCTAGGCAGTGGCACAAATAGAACTAACAAACACATCCAGACATGTAGCCACCACTACAACACCAACACACAGTGAAGACCACTGAAAGAAAGGAATTCTGTGTATGCTGGGCAAGTCAGTGTAGCCAATAGCATCATGGGAGTCGTAGTCACACATATTGCCCCCCACAACTGTCCCATCAACACCACCATGAACCATGCGCACATCACAGGGAGTGGAAAAGGACTCACAAGATGGCTGACACTGGCTACTGCTGTGGGGAGCACAAGGCCCTGCTGGCAACTGTGCAACAACCAACAGCAGGACACCACTGACTGACATCCTGAGAGACAACTTCCACTCCCTGCAATGGAAGCACGTTCCATGGTGGGATATCTGGCTGGGTGGGAAGGAGGACTCGCAGCACTGACCATAGTCACAAGCACCTCCCCTCACACACACCCTCAACACATACTCCACATAACCCACCTGGGAGAATGCAATGCCACACATCCTAACTCAAGATCCCACAAAGAATCTCCACCCTGGGTTATGTCGTGTGAAGCACAGGGACACTCTTGGGACTTTCAGCCAAACAACTGCCAGGACAACACTCCCAGCCATCCTGTCAGCACAGGCAGCCCACCCCACAGGGAAGCAGAGTCAAAAGGAAGGAAGGATGGGCATGCTGGGAAGGGGGTGGAGGCAATAGCATGATGGGAGTCATAGTCACAGCTCTACATCCCCCACCACATGGCCCAGCAAGCTCACACTCACGCATGCACATCCCACAGAGAGTGGAAAGGCCCATCAAAGATGTCTGACACTGTTGCTGTGTCGTGGGGATCACAAGGGCATGCTGGGAACTGCACACCAACCAACAGCAGGACACCACTGTCAGCCATCTTGCCATTGCTCTCACACCCACACACACTGAACTCCCCACAAAAAGCAAGTAAGTATGGGAATGCTGGGAAGTGGGGTGGAGGCAATAGCATGATGGGAGTCATAGTCACAGACATAGCTCACCCCCACAACTGTCCCATCAACACCACCCTGAACCATGCTCACATCACAGGGAGTGGAGAAGGACTCACAAGATGGCTGACACTGGCTACTGCTGTGGGGAGCACAAGGCCCTGCTGGCAACTGTGCACCAACAAACAGCAGGACACCACTGACTGACATCCTGAGAGACAACTTCCACTCCCTGCAATGGAAGCACGTTCCATGGTGGGATATCTGGCTGGGTGGGAAGGAGGACTTGCAGAACTGACCATAGTCACAAGCACCTCCCCTCACACCCCCTCAACACAAACTCCACAGAACCCACCTGGGAGAATGCAATGCCTCACATCCTAACTCAAGATCCCACAAAGAACCACCACCCTGGGTTATGTTGTGTGAAGCACAGGGACACTCTTGGGACTTTTAGCCAAACAAATGCCAGGACAACACTCCCAGCCATCCTGTCAGCACAGCCAGCCCACCCCACAGGGAAGCAGAGTCAAAGGAAGGAAGCATGGGCATGCTGGGAAGGGGGTGGAGGCAATAGCATGATGGGAGTAGTAGGCACAGATATTGCTCAGCCTCACAACTGGCCCATCAACACCACCCTGAACCATGCTCACATCACAGGGAGTGGAGAAGGACTCACAAGATGGCTGACACTGGCTACTGCTGTGGGGAGCACAAGGCCCTGCTGGCAACTGTGCACCAACAAACAGCACAACACCACTGACTGACATCCTGAGAGACAACATCCACTCCCTGCAATGCAAGCACAGTCCATGGTGGGATAACTGACTGGCTGGGTGGGAAGGAGGGCCGGCTGTCAACCAAATACAACCAATGCAGACCATGTTCACACCCCAACAAATACATAGAAATGCCCAAATAATGCAGGACAATGTGCCACACCAATATCAACCCCTGGCTGTGACGACTTAGGACAATGCAATGTACAGGCCCGCACCCAGAGGCACAGTCACAACTGTCAGGTGTGTCAACCATTGATGCCTGCAGAAACATAACATACATTGTGTGTGTCTCCCAAAAATAGGTGATGATGGGGACACAGCAGCAGACGCTGAGGAGTCCCAGTCCCAGGCTCAAGAGGATGCGGAGCTCACTGGTGTCGTACAGCCTCTGCCCTCCTCGGACGAAGAAGACCAACCTGGCACATCCGGTGCAAGTCAACATGCAGCACCAGCAGGACCACCAGCTGCAGCACCAGCAGGACCACCAGCTGCACCCCCTGCACCCACCCCTCCAACGACTGTCACCACAAATACCATCCCTGCCGACATGGACAGAACAAGGAGCAACACCAGCACAGGGACCCTGGACCAACGTGGGGCCATGGACACCACCACCACCACCAACCCCCAACGGGGACCAGGGTCATCTGTGCGTGCCACTGCACGCACTGCACTTGTCGGCAGGGGTGGTGGGAGGGGTGGGAGACAGAGGTCGCTGCTTGCAGAGGTTGCTGGTGTGCATGATGACCCACAACTGGTACGCATAGCTGATGCGTACCAGTCCAGCACCGGAGATCTCAGCCAGGTAGTGGGGCTCCTCAGAGACATGAAACAGCAGCAGGCTGCCCATCATGCCCGCTTGGACTCACACATGTCCCGTGTGGAGTCCAAGTGGGACGCACTGCAAGAGATGACGGCGGTGCACAGGGACATTTTACAATGCCTCCGCCAGATGAACAGCAACCAGTCCACACCTCCCTGTGTGCCAACAACATCTGGTGCTGAACAAACTGCAACTGCCACAGGGAGGGAGGATGACTCTGGCGGAGAGTCCCCTGCACCGCAGCAGCCTGTACTTGAGGGGCCCCCCAAAGAAGAGGGGTCGTCCGAGGAGGGGCAAGTGAGAGGCCGATGGCCAAGCGCAACTCCCAGGAAGCCTGAACCTGTTCTGGATGTTCACCTTTGTGCACAGACTGTTCACCCTGTTGACGGCAACACAACTCCCACACATTGCATGGGGAGTACAAGTTGGTTCAATGTCTCAGACAACTGTGGCCCGATACTGGGGATTTTGTCTACCAGGACTTTCAATTCACCTAGGAACTTCTGATTGCAAGATATATGTACAGCACTACCCATCCTATGCACTATTCACACAAATGTATCACAATAAACACACTAATACACCATACTTGCCTCTGTTGTGATTCCAACGTGGGTGCTGTTATGGGGATGATGAACTGCAAAATTACACTGTGTATGCGAACTGCAACAGCAAGTACAACACAGGCATGTGAGTAAAGGCAACGTGACACATATGAGGGAGACATACCACCAGGGCTACACAACACATACACACCTAGGCCATCTGACTCATTGCCTACACTGATGTTGCCAGGAAAGACGGTGCAATGCACAGACACCACACCTATTCCCAGTTGTAGTCAAGTAGCCCACAGGTGCAGTAAGCAAATGGCAGTCAAATGTGTGACCACAGACAACGCACATCACAAAGTGAAGCACAGGTTTATTACACAGTTGCAACATGTCGTAACCACTACAGATGCAAGGTAATCCCACCTGGCAGCGGGCACACAGTCAACAACTGTAGAAGGAAGGAAGTCCATGGGTGTGGCACACATCACCTGTAGGGACACAACAGCTACCACCCTGGAAGTACAATCACGTCGTCGGTGGACACAGTTGACCAAACGAATCTGAAAGTACCCTGTGAAGGACAGAAATGACACACAGTCAAAAGCAATGGAGAACAGGACAGAACAGCAAAACTCATGCACAATACATGTTACAAGATACCCACCCAGAACCAAGTTAGCATGTCAACACTGTTGGGGAGTACAGACCACCTGTAAGCACACATCGCTACACACATCCAGTCAAGTAGCCCATGGACACACTCCAACAGCACCAGAGCACCACCTACACATATCATGCCAACTCACATCATTGACATGACACCTCAGGATACTCACATTCAGCTAAAGAAGTTGGTGATGAGCTGTGTGCGGACATCACCCTCATCATCATCATCATCACTGGCATCGTGGTCCAGGCCAGGATCCTCCACAGGTGGCGGATGTTGGTCATTGTCATCCTGGATGAGAGGCAACTCCTTCCGCACTGCCAGGTTGTGGAGCATGCAGCAGACGATGATAATCTTGCACACTTTTGCAGGGGCATATGGAAGGGACCCTCCTGTCTTGTCCAGGCAGCGGAAGCGGCTCTTCAGGAGACCAAATGTCCGCTCAATCACTCTCCTGGTCCGACCATGTGCCTCATTGTAGCGCATCTGGGCTGGTGTCACAGGGTTCCTGAGGGGTGTCAGCAACCACGGCATGTTGGGGTATCCCGAGTCACCTACGGACAGACAAGTGCACATTAGCTGACTTGGAAAAGTGGGCGGAATACTACAGATCAGATCACACACAATGGCACAAAGTCAGTACACACCGACAAGCCAGGCACGCTGGTTCTGCATCTGTGCCATCATCCTGGGGATGCGACTACTCCTCATCACAAAGGCATCGTGTGCTGAACCAGGGAAATGGGCACACACGTGTGTGATGGTCATATCTGCAAGACACACCACCAGTGCATTGACCGAGTGGTAGTGCTTGCGGTTACGGTAGGCCTGCTCCTGGGCCTGTGGTGGTACCAAAGCCACATGTGTCCCATCAATGGAGCCAATGACATGCGGCATCCTCCCCAGGGCATAGAAGTCACTCTTCACGTCAGTGAGTCGTTGCAGTCTAGGGAAATAGATGTACCGGTTCAGGAATAGCAACATTGCCACCAAAAATCGCGGAGCACACGGCTCAACATGGTCTGTGACATCCCACCAGCAGTCGCCACAGTATGTTGGAAGGTACCGGTGGCAAAGAAGTGTAGGGCTGCCATCACCTTCACCTTGGGGGTCAGCGCTGTAGGATACGGCCGGCCAGGCTGCAAATGTGGGGCCAACTGCACTGCCAAATCCTCAATCAGCTGCCTGGTGAAGCGGTACCGTCGGATGCTGTCCCGTTCCACCATCGTTGCCAGGTCTCGGAATGGTCTATGTACAGCAGGAGCCCTGCAGTGCAGAGGAGAAGAAAGCAAGATTGTCAGTCACCCCACATATGCGGCATTGAACACACTCAATATCACAACATACATCATTATGAGGCACAACTACATGAAGTGTGCAGTTCCGTAAGGACATGTATGGTACATACATGGCCAACATCTGTCATCACGGTTCAACAAGTGGCATCAATAAGTCCCAGGTTGGCCCATTGGATATCATGAGGCCGTGTCACAGTTCCCATCTCCTGCTGCCGTGTCACAATCACCCCCCACAGTGAAATGTGAGGACAGATGTGCCCCAGGCATCACAGCTCAATGATAGGTACATTCACAGGGACCCTGTATTGCCACATGGACACTGGCATTACATGGAGTAGCATGTATACACCACAGCAAAACAACTATGACCCCCACAGGTAGTGGTCCCACTTGCCACTGCAGGACAGACATGGACGTCTGTGACACACACACGCACAACTTCAAAGTCCATGCACACACAACGTGGATGTGGAGACTGTCTCCCATTGTGCACATGAAATCAGAGACATTGTAAACACTACATGCACACAGACTGTGGAGGACCATCACTATTGTGCCACTGGGACACCCTGGCTCAAACATACCGTCCCACATGGGACTCACGGGGTATGTGACATGACATACACATACACCACAGTGAAATGTGACCATGGCACATGCACAGATATGAACAGTTGCACATCACAGTGGTCATGTACACGTAACACCCAGGATCCTGTCCCCATGAACACGTGCACAGCCTGGGGGTGGCTGCCCCCAGGTGACACCCACAGGACAACATGTACACCAACATACACACAATAGGAAATGCAGCCTTACATGCCTTATCATACAGTTTGGACAGGCTGTTGTGTTGTAGGTGTACCCCTCACTCCCTGGGAGCTATCTGTGGCTGGCATATGTCCATCTGAGACAGGCATGGTGACATATGGCAGTCACTTGTACAGGGATGCATTGAACAGCAATGGACCGATCGGTGCACCCGGCCGGCCCATTGCATTCAATGTGTGCGGGTACGCGTTGTACCCCTGTACGCGTTGATCAGCAATGGACCGATCGGTGCCCCGGCCGGCCCATTGCATTCAATGTGTGCGGGTACGCGTTGTACCCCTGTACGCGTTGTACCGCAATGGACCGATCGGTGCCCCGGCCGGCCCATTGCATTCAATGTGTGCGGGTACGCGTTGTACCCCTGTACGCGTTGTACAGCAATGGACCGATCGGTGCCCCGGCCGGCCCATTGCATTCAATGTGTGTGAGTACGCGTTGTACCCCTGTACGCGTTGTACCGCAATGGACCAATCGGTGCCCCGGCCGGCCCATTGCATTCAACGTGTGCGGGTGCAGCGTTGTACCCCTGTACGCGTTGTACCGCAATGGACCGATCGGTGCCCCCGGCCGGCCCATTGCATTCAATGTGTGCGGGTACAGCGTTGTACCCCTGTACGCGTTGATCAGCAATGGACCGATCGGTGCCCCCGGCCGGCCCATTGCATTCAATGTGTGTGGGTACGCGTTGTACCCCTGTACGCGTTGTACCGCAATGGACCGATCGGTGCGCACCCATTGACAATGGCCTAGCCTGGCAACGGACGCGTTTTCGAAATTCGAACGAGTCGGTTGCTGGAAATTCAGTTGGTCACCCACAACAATGTTGCAAAATCATGTATGTCATGAAGTTGAAGATTTGAAGGATGCTGTGGGCGTGTATTGGTGCTGCTATTCCATGGATTGGCCAGATTCAGAAGATGCAAACGACTTGGACCTATCACTTTGGACACAAGGGACAGTATCTGCCTCTCCAGCACATATATACTGCTGGCTGTTCCCCTGAGAGCTCACTTGCCTGCACTACATGCTCCAGGACGACATCTGCCACTGCACTGCTGCTGTCTCTGCCCCTCTGGACCCTGCAATGGCACGTACTGTGGAGAGAGCCCCAGCCTTCAGCCTTGAGGAGAACCAGGCCCTGCTGGACAGCCTACTTCCACAGTACAGCAAGCTGTATGGGACACTAGGGGAGCAGGTGAGTGTTCTGTGCACTGCCTTTCTGAATGTGCATTTTGTCTGACTAGCAAGGCTGAAAGTCTGCACGCCACTGGCTAGCAGGCTCACTGAGTAGTTGTCACCCCCATAGTGTGTAGTGACATGCACTGGACAGGTATGGTGCAGTGACAGTGCATTTGAACAAGGTTTTACTTCCCATGCAATGATACCATGTAGTGACGTCTGGCAAACTGTCCATGGGCAGCGTTGCACTGCCTGTGTACATCATGTGCCCCTGTGATTGAGACATGTATATACAACTGTGTCATGCACGGATATGTTGCATGTGTAGTAATGGCCTTTTCACTTTGTCATCCTGACAGGTTAATGCCCATCGGAAGCAGGAGATCTGGAAGGACATCGTCCGGGCTGTCCGGTCCGTGGGGGTCTACAAGCGCCGGATCCGCAACTGCCAGAAGAGGTGGCAGGACCTTCGGGGCTGGACCCGGAGGATTGCACGGGTCCAGCTGAAGCTGTCGCCTCCTCGCAGGAGGGGCGGAACACGGACCCTGACCCCCACATGCTCCAGATCCTGGCGGTGGTGTTTCCAGACCTGGATGGGCAGCTGAAGGCCAGACAGCAGCAAGGTGGGGGTGAGTCAAAGACTGCACTGTGAACTCTGTATTACATGCTATGTGCCCTCCTCTGGCCTGGTTAAACTGCCACAGTACAGCAGTCATGTTGTCCAGGAGCCATGTCCCTCTATTGTGCACTGCCCACTCCTCATCTGATACCCAGGTGTGGCCCTTACATTCAGGGAATTGTGTCACTTGGGACTGTGTCCTTGCAGTTTGCTTCACTAAAGGTGGGGGACAGCATCTGTTTCCCTAACTCTGTTGTGGGCATCATGGGTGGGTCCATTGTTCACACAACGCCTGTGTCCGGACATGTAATCTGCGTGTTGCTTTGATATGCGGTCCACTTGCTGAGCTGAGCCACCACATGTGCCTGGGGTATGTGGCACACACCCATGCAGTGGGTGGGAACAATGTTTGGGCCCCAGGAGTGTGCAGATTACGTGTGTCACACATACATAGCCAGCTATCCACTGTCCAGGGCTCATCCCTCATTCATGTGGGGCAGGACAGTCATGCCTACTCC
Source organism: Calotriton arnoldi (assembly GCA_963921515.1). Classification (NCBI taxonomy): domain Eukaryota; kingdom Metazoa; phylum Chordata; class Amphibia; order Caudata; family Salamandridae; genus Calotriton; species Calotriton arnoldi. Next base: position 538,894 of record CAWUFW010006982.1, read on the forward strand.
AGGCCATGCAATGCACTCTGTACTCCCACTCCTGTGTATCAGCTGACACATTGTGCGCAGTGATTTGACCCCTCAGGTGTCTGCCTCTGTGTCAGTGTGCTGTGGATTTGTTGCCAGGACTGCTGGGGTGTTTCTCGGTAGGAGCTCAGCATGCCACTGGAGATGTGACCATAGGAGACGATACTTGTGTGTCACATAGGTGTTTGATCAGCTGCCCGTGCAGACTGGGGTATGCGAATGTGAAGTTCAGGCAGCTGTTCCCCATTCACAGCAGATTATGAGGGGCTCAGGTTCAGAGGATAGTGTCACAGGTCTCCCATATGTCCAATCGGTATGACCTGGACAGATGAGGGTTAAGATGATGTGTTGTGTGGGGGATGTACATGTGCACTTGTGCAGCTCCAGGACTTGCATTCCCCATGACCTACTATTGTGACACAGTGCAGAGTGTTGTTGTCTGGCTGCCAAGTCATACATCACTGAGACAGTGATGTATGACTTAGCAGTCATGCCTCCGCCATGGCATGTGTCTACTTATTGGTGATCCTGCAGGGGAGTGACATGTGCTACATGCACACCATTGTGGCGATGGCTATCAGGACATGGGTGCATCATGGTGTCCGTCGCTGGTATGCATCACATGCATTTCCTATTTGACTCTGGGAGTCCCTTTCATCCGGAAACCTGTACTGACTCAGTGGCAAGAGTTGTGATGTGTGCATGTCCACATGCTACACCGTGTCCTCTGCACTGTCCAACTACTGTGTAGGTGGTGCATGTGTCCACACTGGGGTGTTGCTATCCAACAGATACCAGACAGATGGGTGCAAGGCCATGTGGGATGTGAGTGCCATGGTTGGCATCAGACTGACAATTGGCTTCTCCTGTTCAGTTAGGGCACTTTTAGCAATGTTCAACTAATGATGCCAAGGCTTGCTCTGTAATGTGCTGTGCTCACAGTGGTGTGTGCGTTTGGTGCAGGTGACTGATGTCTGTCTGTTTCCCCATTGTTTGCAGATACATCCACGGCCACGGAAGGGGACAGCTCCACGGACCAGGAGGAGCCGGAGAGCCAGACTGGGTCAGCAGCCGAGGAGTGGTCGGAGGGACCCAGTGGCACGGAGGGCGAGGGGAGCCACACCGAGGAGTCCTCAGCACCATCCACCTCAGCTGAGGACCAGAGCAACTCAGAGGATGACTCCCTTATGGAGGCGGGTGTCAGCAGCCACCACACCCCAGCTAGTGTTGCTGTCCCCGCCACCACCAGCACCACCACCACCCTCCCATCGGCTCCCATTCCCCAGGTCCGTGGAGGCTCCCATGTTCGGGAGCGTGTCTCCTTTGGGCCAGGCACCGCACCCCCTGCCCCTGTGTCCCCTGCTGCCCTGAGTGAGGAGTCTGTGTACCTCCTTCGCCAGCTCCATGTAGGGCAGACAGCCATGCTGAGTGTCCTCCATGCGCACACCGCTCTGTTGACTCAGCTGGTGTCGTTCATGGAGGGTATCTCATCGGGCATGTCTGACCTACAGAGGGGCAATAGGTCCATGGACTCCTCCCTGACGGCAGCAGTGTCCCTCCTCAGACAGTCCCTCACCCCTCCTGCCTCTGCTCCATCCACACTCCCCAGCACCTTACCCGTCCCAAGCACACACACACCGGCACAGGCACACACCAGCACACACACGTCCAGCACACAGACACACACGCCACAAACAAAATGCACACGCACGCACAGTCAGGGGACTGAAACCAGACTCACAGGGGATGGGGCCCTAGAACACACACACGCATCCACGAGCACTGCGCAGTCCTCAGTTGCCTCTCCCTCCAAAGCACCCTCCCTTGCCTCACCTGCAACCCCAAAGACCCAGCGGCTCTTCCTCAGTGACCTCGGCCTCTTCCCCTCCGATCCAGCTGATACAGCATTCAGGGGGAAGAGGAAGCCCACCCACACGGAGCAGAGTGCCCCTCGCCCCCGGACACCCTCCCCCAGGCGCAGACAGACTGAGGCCCCCACCCGCAAGTCCCCCGGAGTCGTAAGAGCAAGACCCCGCCGCCGCCCTGCAGCTCAGGCACCAGGTCTCCTTCCTCCATCCCTCAGGCCCCCACTCCACAGGTGCCCCCACCACACCCTGCCCCAGGTTCCCCCACCCACAGATATACCATCCCCAAGAGGATCCGGCCTTCTCCCCCTGCCACTTGCTCTCCCGGCACCACACCCCCGCTGCGCTTGTCTGTGCCACTGATGTGGTGAGGGTGTCCTCCCCCTCTGTCCAGCCCACCTTGCCTGTTCCCCATTCTCCTCCCCTGGTGGTAGGCACTGCAGTGGAGACCACTACCACCCTGTCTGACTTGGGCACTGCAGTGGCGGACCTGTCCACTCCATCTGCAGGGTCCACTGCAGTCGTGCCGGCACCCACAACATCTGAGTCATGCCCCCCAGTTGTGCCGGCACACACCATGTCAGACACCTCCACTGCAGTTGTCAGTGGCTCACCAGCACCCACCACCCCTTCCCTGCTTCCTCCTGGTGAGCCCTGATCCTGTCCCTGCGGTGCCTGGCCTGCCCCCCCTGTTGCCCCTCCTAGTGGATTGTCCCTGGTTTTGTGCAGTGCAGGCATGCGTAGGGTGACATCTGCCACTGTCACCCTGTTTGGACTTTGACAATGGACTGGCCATTGGCCTTTGTGTTTATTCTGGACTTTCAGTTATCATTACACACATATGCTGAATAAAGCAACTTTCTGTTCTCTAGTGCTTATGCTTCTGATGTACATGTTGTTGATGATGCTAACCATGCCCTTGCTGCAGTGATGGTGATATTTGGTCTCATGATAATGAAGTGTTACTGTGCAGGAACCCATGTGGTCCAGGGGGAATGTGTCCTATCCTGTGGTGTATCCATGTCATCCATAGCAGCATCTGAGGGTGTCATGTGTTCAGTATTTGGCAATGGGATTTCCTACTTACATTAGCAATTTCACATCTGTGGCTTCCACCCCTGCACATCTGTTGTGCCTGCCATTGTTCAATTCGTCTACTTCCCTGACCGTGTGGCCATCTCCACTGGACATGCAGGTTTGGGCATCAATGGGGAAGGACTCATCTGTGTTGTCAGTGCAACATTGCTATACAAGTGTGTTGGATCTGTGCTGATGATTTCGTTGGCACTTCCATGACCAGGCTGATGTGACGGGAGCCTTCATTTGGTGCTAATTGTTGATTGTGTGACCAAGTGCTCAGCTGACATGATGGGGCCCTACTGAGGCAACATATGGCACAGCTTTCCTCACACAGGAGTGGAGTCCCCTCATGGTAGTGTGTACTCCTGTGACATTGCCTGCGCCCAAGGTGTGTGTTGTATGAGCATGTCTGTGTGTTCACTTCCGTTTAGCTGTGCATGCTGTGATCCCTAGTGTTGTACCTGTTTGTGATGCTTGCTGAGTTGACCTATGTTCCCCCAAAGTCTTCTCCCTGGGTTCTCTGTGATGTGGGTGCATGGCACATTCCTGGTCATCAGGGTGTCACCCATAGGTGTGTTTTCTGTCAGGGCTGAGTTTGTGTGCAGACGCAGATGGGTCACAGTCAGGTTTCCCCTTGGCACTTGTTGTTTGCCCCTGTCATGTGATTTCCAGTTTGTGTTATCTTTCAGTGATTGTGACACGTTGTGTGTGTGACTGCTGGCACTCCTCAGGGTCCGGGCTGCAATGTTCGTTGTTGTCTATGTGTGTTCTTTGTGGGTGACCTTGGCTTCTTCATTGGTGTGTGACTGTGGCTGGTATCCCATTGGTTGGTGTGGTATTGCTGTCATGTCCATGTACAGCATAGTGTGCAGTGTGTCAGACATTCAGGAGTCTTGTTGAGTGGCCATGTGTGATGTGTTTCTGCACCTTGGTTCCCACCCACCACCCTGGAATAGTCATGGGTGCATGTGCAATGTCACCAGTGCATGTGTGCTTCACTGCTGCACATTGTTGGAGGTCGAGGTGTGTGGTGTTGAGTGTGTGCAGATGAGAGTTGTTGCACGACTAGACCCCTGCCTCCATGTTGGCCTTGACTTACTGGCCGTGCTGATTGATTTGTGCTTGTGTAGGTGTGATGGTAGTTTGTTGCTCAGGACACATGACTGTGGTTCACAGTGTGAACGACATTTAGCTTTGTCATCACAGTGGGATTGTAATGCAGCCCAGGGTCACCACATTGTGGGGGCCCTGGGGGTAGTGCTGTGGTGTGTCTGTGTCTTGCTGTGTCAGTTGCTGTTCCTACGTGCCTGTGTGACATGTGTGATTTGTGCTCCCTCTCATCTGACAATGCCTGCTTGCCCACATAGGGGATTTGGATCCATGAGTTACCTTTGTGTGGCACTGTATGCACATCTGTATGATTGGTATTCAGGTATCCTCATGTGTTGTGTGTTTGCCTGGGGACACTGGCACCCCCCTCACCTGTTGTGTATGATGTGCAGTGTGGGTCTGCCTGTTTGTGTTTGTGCATCTGCACCACTGCATTGGCATATCTTGGGTGTGCCATTGGCTGTATGTAGTTTGGTGGGTTTCCCCTGCTGTCCCTGGGACTCCTAGGTCATCGGTCAGCACAATGATCATGGTTTGTGTGTCCCATTGCTGCCATGGTATGGTATCTGTTCACCTCACATCTACAGTCTCCACAGGGTATCTGCATTTGTGTGCCCATTGGTGCAAATATGTGGGTCTGCATTCTGATGGTCACTTCTGTCATTGTGTCATTGATGAATGTTGACAGTGTCAGCCCCCATGGGTGTTGTTTGTCTGCACATGGCCAAAGGTATGTCTTATTTGCACTGCAGTATTTGCCTCCCCCAATTTATGTTGCAATGGGACACATGCACTACTTTGCCACTGATGTGTTTTATGTTCTGTGACCAGGAATCATCCATGCAGTTTGGCAGTTGCAGCTTTTTCTTTGTCAACACTTACATTTTGGTCACTGTGATGATGGGGTTTGGACCCCATTGCCACAATGTTCAAAATGTGCTTCAGCTATGGACCCCACACTTACATTTTGGTCACTGTGATGAAGGGGGGTTTGGACCCCATTGCCACACTGTTCAAAATGTGCTTCAGCTATGGACCCCACACTTACATTTTGGTCACTGTGATGATGGGGTTTGGACCCCATTGCCACACTGTTCAAAATGTGCTTCAGCTATGGACCCCACACTTACATTTTGGTCACTGTGATGATGGGGGTTTGGACCCCATTGCCACACTGTTCAAAATGTGCTTTTGCTATGGCCCCCACACTTACCTTTTGGTCACTGTGATGATGGGGGTTTGGACCCCATTGCCACACTGTTCAAAATGTGCTTCAGCTATGGCCCCCACACTTACATTTTGATCACTGTGATGATGGGGGTTTGGACCCCATTGCCACAATGGTCATGGCCTGCTTGCATTGTGGGGGCCACACACATATATGTGTGGCACATGTGATAGGGGGTCACATTGTATGTTCAAAGTCATGTTCAGTGTTGTAGGCATTTGACACAGTCTACACACGCTTGTCATGGTGTTGGGGGGATGTCTTTTTCTTGCATTCCCTAGGTTGTAATGTGCTGGTTGTGTCATGCATTGTCCATCCTATGAGTGGGGGTGGTGTTGGTGGTAGGCATCCAGCCCACCCTGGGTAAGGGTGGTAGTAGTGGTAGGCATCTGGCACCCCCCTGGGTAAGGGTGGTAGTAGTGGTAGGCATCTGGCACCCCCATGGCTAAGGGTGGTAGTAGTGGTAGGCATCCAGCCCCCTGGGTAAGGGTGGTAGTGGTGGTGGGCATCTGGCACCCCCTGGCTAAGGGTGGTAGTAGTCGTAGGCATCCAGCCCCCCTGGGTAAGGGTGGTAGTAGTGGTAGGCATCTGGCACCCCCTGGCTAAGGGTGGTAGTAGTGGTAGGCATCTGGCACCCCCTGGCTAAGGGTGGTAGTAGTGGTAGGCATCTGGCACCCCCATGGCTAAGGGTGGTAGTAGTGGTAGGCATCCAGCCCCCCTGGGTAAGGGTGGTAGTGGTGGTGGGCATCTGGCACCCCCATGGCTAAGGGTGGTAGTAGTGGTAGGCATCCAGCCCCCCCCTGGGTAAGGGTAGTAGTAGTGGTAGGCATCTGGCACCCCCATGGCTAAGGGTGGTAGTAGTGGTGGGCATCCAGCACCCCTGGGTAAGGGTGGTAGTGGTGGTGGGCATCTGGCACCCCCTGGCTAAGGGTGGTAGTAGTGGTAGGCATCTGGCACCCCCTGGATAAGGGTGGTAGTAGTGGTAGGCATCCAGCCCCCTGGCTAAGGGTGGTAGTAGTGGTAGGCATCTGGCACCCCCTGGCTAAGGGTGGTAGTAGTGGTAGGCATCCAGCCCCCTGGGTAAGGGTGGTAGTAGTGGTAGGCATCTGGCACCCCCTGGCTAAGGGTGGTAGTAGTGGTAGGCATCCAGCCCCCCTGGGTAAGGGTGGTAGTAGTGGTAGGCATCCAGCCCCCTGGGTAAGGGTGGTAGTGGTGGTGGGCATCTGGCACCCCCTGGCTAAGGGTGGTAGTAGTGGTAGGCATCTGGCACCCCCATGGCTAAGGGTGGTAGTAGTGGTAGGCATCCAGCCCCCCTGGGTAAGGGTGGTAGTGGTGGTGGGCATCTGGCACCCCCTGGCTAAGGGTGGTAGTAGTGGTAGGCATCCAGCCCCCTGGGTAAGGGTGGTAGTAGTGGTAGGCATCTGGCACCCCCTGGCTAAGGGTGGTAGTAGTGTTAGGCATCCAGCCCCCTGGCTAAGGGTGGTAGTAGTGGTAGGCATCTGGCACCCCCTGGCTAAGGGTGGTAGTAGTGGTAGGCATCCAGCCCCCTGGGTAAGGGTGGTTGTAGTGGTAGGCATCCAGCCCCCCTGGGTAAGGGTGGTAGTGGTGGTGGGCATCTGGCACCCCCCTGGCTAAGGGTGGTAGTGGTGGTTGGCATCCGGCCCCCCCTGGGTAGGGGTGGTGGTGCGCATTCAGGCCCCTGTGTGCATATGGGGCATTTGTGATGGGCATCCCGCCCCTATGGTGCTGCTGTTGCTGGTGTAAGTAAATTCTGCATCCCTCTGTGTGTGTGTGATGTGTCGTGTACGTGTTGTATGTGTTTTGTGGTTGGTGTCTGACTTACCTTCTGCGCCGTACGCGTCCGTGCCTGTTCCGGTAGTAAATGTAGAATATTGGTATGATCGGGACGAAGGGATTCATGGTTGGTTCGTGTCGTTCGTCTTTCTCGTCGCTTCGCGTCGTCCTCGTCGCTGGCGTGTTCGCCTCGTAGCCGTGGATCGTGTTGTGGCGCGAATCGGAGCTTATGTGTGCCTCTCCCGGATGCTTTGACGTGCCGTGCGTAGCGACGGGTTCGGCGCGTACAGAAAGCGCATCGTACTTGTTCGGCCGGACAGAGCTGCATTTTTCCTTCCGTGCGACTCGATTCTGCGTTTCCGGATTTGCCTCGGTCGGAGAACAGGACCTGGATTCGGTGAGTACGACTCGGCCGGATTCTGTGCTGTTGTGCGCATCGTACTTACTCGTTCGGTATGATGTACGGATCGGTCGGGAAACAGGCGTTCGCATGGCTTTTTCCCGACCGAATGGTATTGGGTGCGCCTCCGACCGAGATCGGAATCGGCCCCAATGTCTTGAGTCTCTAAACTGTACCTATCTATATATATCTAAAATGGCAAGGGGTAAAACACTTCAATGCTTATTATCTTTACATAGTCTTTATGTCATTTTACAAATGGGGAGTTTAAACAAGGGCTCAAACGCCTAATTTACAGTAAAATAACTCTTTCATTTATTAATTAGTAAGGGGGGTTTATTAACTTTACAGACGACAGCTTCCAAATGTAAGTAAGACTATTTCCATTAGTAAGCAGGGAATCTCATCATGCACAGACTTTGGTAAAAAAATAAATTTTAGCTGACACAATTGAAATTGTGGAAGAAATGCCAACTGCAGGTATTCACAATGAGTTAAATGATGAAAGTATTTCTGCCTTTGTTAGGTACTTATCTGACTTGTTAATTAAAAGTATTGCAAAAAACAGGCTCCACTTATATAAAGTATAAATCCTTGCCCGTGGAAAATCCTTTCCTTTTCTCTTCGGGCACAAAAATGAAAAACAATTAGTTCTTTGAAACAGGAATTGGACATGCCCATGTAAGGTAATGTAGTATAGAATTTTATAGAGCTTCGCACATTTGACAACGTTCGATATATAAGCAGAAAGCCTTCAAAAAGTAATTAGGAGCCGCCAGGGACACTTACAATCTTCATGATGGATTGAGAACAATTTGATTGTTGCAAACTGTATTGCAGTCTTACCCTAGCCTACATCATACATCAGAAGTTTTTTTAACATTTGCAATTTCTAAATGACAAAGATTCTCTTTCTAGAGGATTACATGTAATCAGCTTGATAGCGAGAATGTAAAAATGGATCTGAATTGTACGTTCTCTGTTCACGGAATGTAATTGGTCTTTTTTACAAGTATATTGGAAATGAAAGCTAAATTCAGATATTAGACTTAAGCTGACAATTCTTATACCATGGAGACTCCAAACTGCTCCTGCAATTTGTAAAATAAATGGTATCTGTGCTGCCACTGATATGTGGACAGTTGTACAAGTGAATACATGTATAAAGAATTAACTTGCAATGGAAACTCAATATAGGAATACTACGCCATGTCGATCACCTGTTTTGCCAATCTAGGAATGTGAATTATCTATAATTCTGCCGTGCAATGCACACAACAATCACAATGCAAATGTGTATACAGTCATTATGATGGAACTAACAAATAAATCACTGGTTTCCAAGAGTCTAATTATTTTTCTGGGGACGGGAGAGAGTTATTTTCGGGATATAGGATATTGTCTCCCTAACTAGTAAACATTTCACAAGGAATATCCTACAACCATATTTGCCCAGTCACTGTCTGGCTGAAGGTCAGTTTCAACTGACGACCTTGAAGGGTGTTTTATTTGACCTTTGAAAGGGCTGGGCTCATAAGTTCTAGACCTGTTCTAGAGTCAGATGGTTCTTTTAGGCAGCATGGAAGTGTAAAGTGGAGAAAAGGTGTTACAAAAGCAATAAAATAGCAACTAATTCTCTTGAATACAAAATAACCCACGGACAACTACTTAAGATTAGTTATTTTATTATAAAGCCAAAAATAACTGAACATAGTGACACCTCAACACAAGAGTATAGAAATACAAAGGAATTAGCATGAAGCCAGACCTGTGCATCCAGTTTAGCTAGTGCAGCATGAACAACACAATTAATTGAAGAAGTAGGATACAGAAAATCGGAGCATGAGTCCAAATTTCCCTGCATCGAGGGTTGGTGAATGAAAAGCCTTGATTTTATCACTACTCTAACTCTAAGGTGGAATCCCTAAATAATCATTTTCAGAAGGAAGGATAAAAAGGTGTCAGTGCATGGAGTCTTCCTAAGAAGCCTCTCCACAATCAATGGGTAAAGTAGCATAAAGCTACCATTGCAAAGACAGAGCTCGTTATGAGATGCTCTCTCTCTGCTCCGAAGGAAAGAAAGAAGTGGCGCACGATCCCTAATTCCAGAAACCAGTTATCCACAGTTAGCACTCCCATGATGCATCTTGAATCATGCCATCCACTCTGGGCACAGTCCTAAATGTACTTTTCCACGATGTCGACCGTGTACCTTCCTCAAAACAATTTGTCCTTAGTTCCCAGGCCTTCTCATGTGTGAAGCATACTATCCTTTCTTTATCGACTCAAGCCACACAATTGTAACTTCTTGTCTCCTTGCCTAGCTAGTAAAACAAAGGCATCATTCTGCCTAAAAAGAGCGCCTCTTCACCTGTAACACAAACGTGAGAAAGAACAGATTCCACAGTACACATGAAATTCAAACTGTTAATTCTAAAGCGAGAGTTGTCACGGACTTGCATTTCAGGCCTACGAATTTCAACTAACATAAGAAAGCATCATGTAAGCTTTATGAATTCACATATCATTAATGCAATTTCAACTGATACATTTACCTATGAATGGAATGGCATAATTAATAAGCACATTTAGTACATGACTAAGAGTCAGCTTCGCAGCACGAGTTCTTCATGTTAATGCTCTCGGCTTGTTACATTCATTTTCTACGTTAATTCTCCATGCTACTTGTCAATGTCCTAAAATACTGCACGTATTTAAGTTAACAAATTTCACAATTCTAACACTTCATGTTAATACAGTAGATGATTATTGATTATATGTGGGTGCGCTCTACATGTGATTATGATGTACCTCTACAAATGAAATAAGATTTCCACTCTATTACCCTCAAATACCCCATTTGTGCCATTGACAGCTGGTTGGTGTTAAAGGGCGTGAGGGTCACTGACCTCCCACCCTGGGGGAAAATAAAAAAATTAAAAGACCGAACAACTGGAAATACATTTCTGTTGCTGCTCTATGATGAAATGGTGTGAATCCCTGTTTTTTTTTCTAGAGAAAAAAGGTTAGGGGAATGGGACCTGAAGCCTGCTCAGCATTTCACCTGTGTTAGCAGGTCAATGTATTTACCCTAGAGGCATAAGCCAGGTCTGTGATGACAAACTGGGGTGGGTTTTCATTTTCACAAGCGAGTTTCCCTTTTGCACATTATTTACATGGCCGAGGGAATAAAACAGTGCCATTAAACTAAATGGCCGGGGGCAGGGAAATTCTTTACCAATAACGAAGGAAGAGTATGTCAGTTATCTCTTTCTCCTCCTTTGCCTCCCAGCAACTGCTGCTGTTGATCAAGATTCAAATTTGATTGGTGGGCTGGGGCAGAGGAAGGGGCACAGCAGAGCTTCTTCCAAGTTAATAAACCAAATTGGAGGTGTAGTATTTTTAAAATCTATTTCCACGGCATATTTGGCTTTAAAGAGACTTAATAGTTCACACTTTCACCAAACTAGTTGGCTGAATCCTCCTAACTTAGGGGCTGATTACAATGGCGGGTGGAAGCACATCTGCGGTGCTGGCGGTGGCAGAAAATGCCCTTTTCCGCACTCCATCGGCGGTCCTTGCATCCGCTGTATTACGATGGGCAAAGATAGCCCATTTCCTGTCCGCTGCGGTGTTTCGGGAATCGCCAGGAATCCCCTTCCGCAGCGGTGGCGGACGGAGCCAAAAGGGAGGGATCGCCGTGCGGAATGCGGTTACGACCGCCGGTTGTTTTATGATGCCACAAACAGCCCACCACACCGCTGCGGAGAATCCGGCCAATCGAGGATGGCGGTGGCAATACTGCGGATAGCTCCATGGGTTCCTGTTCCTGGGGAAATGGCGGTCTTTGGCCTTTCCGCAGCAAATCCGACCGCCGCGGACGTATTTTCAGCTTTTCCGCCGCTGAATCCTGGAATCTGACCACCGCGGTAGGGAGTTTCTGGCGGTGCATCCTAATCTGGCCAGCGGTTTTGCTGCGGTACCTGCGGGTGGCAATTTTCCGCTAGCACGGCGGTCGGAATGCTTTTCCGTCCGTCATCGTAATCAGCCTCTAATTTAGCACTGCAGAGCTGTGCAATGCAAGTGGTGGGGGGATTTCGTGTGCTTTTGATTAGAGAGACAGTGTTGCACTCAAAAGACCAAGCCCACGGTCACACACAGAGAAACCAACAGAATTTATTATACTGCCTGCCCGACCTGGTACATCAAGCAAGTTTTGAACCTGCTTTGAAATGCTGTCTGGGTCGACCCTGATCTCTGCCAGGACTATTTTCTCCTACTCCAAATACCAGCCTGAGCCAGCAGCCACCACAGAGGATGATCTCACTGAGTCCACTTAGTGATTGTGTGCAGGGACTTCACTCTCCAAACCTGAACTTCTCAGTATGTTTGGTCTTTGTCTTCTAGTACGTATTGACTGCACATGCAAATAAGAGCAATTACTCCTGCTAAGTGCTGACTAGTATATTTATGAGAGACAAATAAATACCCATTTACTGGCTGATTTGTATGAAGTGAAACCAGAAAACATGGGATTAATCCCTGCTTGACCCTTACCCAAATGGTGTAATCTTAGGCAAATAATGTATTTCCCCCATTCTCTTTCAAATACATGACTTCAGAATATGAGCTGTACAAAAATTCATTGTGTTTAAATCAACAGACTGTAATGTTGTTCTATTTATAAGAATCAGGGCCCTATACAAGGTGCATATAACAACTGAATTGCCTCTAACTCCACTAATAGCATTGTCACCACCAGGACGGGGGTAGGAACTGTTCTAAGATCATGCTTAAAACTATCTCTTTTAATAAATATCTCTGAGTGCACTGATATAATGTGACATAATAATGTCATATCTTTGACATGTTAAAGAAATAAATATTTAGACTTTAGAGAGTCTTTATCGAGGGAGGTTGTACGCTTTACATGGAAAGAAAATTCAGAGCTCGACTCGAGTACAGGCTCCAAGAGCCATGCAAGGCTCTTAGCTCGACCCTCAGCTAATTTGTTGGCTTGCCACCTCTATTTACTCGAAACCACATTGCATCGCTATCCGTCATGTGCAATGGAGGCATGTCTAGATGGTCCGAGTTTGCACTATGTGCTCGGTTCTCACAGGTGTGCCTAGATGTTTATATAATACCAGGTGTGCACAGGGTTTAGTAGATATAAATGAACATAAGGGTTTCTCTGCATGGGTACTAGTATTTTTTTTTTTACAGTTTCTTATAGACTGATTACATATGGATCTATATGCACATGCACATATGACATCCATATACTAAGTTTGTATGCAAGTCCCACTCAGGTGTAAGATTTCTGCACCACCATTTTTAAAATCCACCAGCCACCACTGGTACCATGCTTCACCATCGGGTCTCATCCTAGTCCATATAAACCATGATGGGCTCAACCATTTCTCAGGGAGCTCTTTGGATATTTATCTCAGATGGGGTCTACGAGTTAAAAAATAAAAATAAAAACACCCTAATGCCACCACAGTATCCCTTCATTTGGGGCGCCTTGGGTATGATTAAAATCCACATCTGTGTGTGCTTTCAGAGGATAAGTGCCCTTAGACCCTAGTGTTAGTCAACATGTTTTAGCCCTCGTGGATAGGCCACTAGGAGTGCAAAGCTTTGGTCAAGACCTTTGAAGATGCCCCGTAAGTTAATTTATGTTTCCTTAATGGGATGTCCATTATGTCAGTGTCTTGGTAGGACAATAGATAACAAATAACATGAAACACAAAACCAGGCCTACTTGCGTGTTTCTTTTGGTGGGCATACATTAATGCCCGTATTAGCGAGAACATTGCAAAAGCAGATGATAAGCTCTTTTATATGATGCCATATGTCAGAGTTACTCGTTGAGACATACAAGAGACATATCATACATACTGCACACTTGTATGCAAATCATTCATAAGCGTATCTCCAGTCATGGGGTCACTATGCAATCAGTATAAAATATATAATGATTAGTATAAAACCATCAAGTAGGTGTATATTGTGTGGCACTGCAGATAGTTCAAAAACACTCCAATCTCTGAGGGGTTAAAGTACACATTGCACAGATTAACGATTGATTTGTCCTTAGCCTTAATTAATTGAATAATGCCCAACTAGGACAAGCAGGGGCATGCCCCAATAGTTGAACTCTAAGTTGCAATAAACAAAGAAAATAAAGTGGTGTTATTTAGTCTTACTCTTAATCTTTTACATGTACATCATGAATAACGACATTCCAACTCACCACTCCAAAGGTACTATGCCTCTGGCATTATCTATTTGTCCACTGGCCTGTCCCACTCGAAATCGCCCCACACGTACCTGTGGGTTTTTAAAGTTTTGTCTACCATGGCACGTCCCGTCACTCCTGCTCGATGGGGCTGAGGTTAACTACTGTGCGCCCTGTGCATGCACGTTTCACATGTCCTCTCAGAAGCATAGAGTTTGTGGTCCTATTCCTCACTTCTAGTGTAAAACTTTGTTCACAGCAGTTGTGCATGCTATAAATTGAGTTGTTTCCAATTAATTTCTTTTATTCAGATGGATGATATATTTATACGAGTCAGCACATCGAAAAAACAAAATATGTCCATATCTTCGTAATATTGCCTATGTTACTTTGTAAATGGTTCAGTATATATGTGTCGCCTAGAATATAGCTGTCCCGCTATATTTCCAAGTGGGACATGTCTGCCTAGTGGCATTATTGACCATGTAGTCATGTTGATTATTCAGTTGCTATGCAGTAAGTTCAGCATATATGCACACTCAAGTACATATACATGGTGCTGCCACCCATCTAATTGTGTGCCCACATATTTGTATCCACAAGGACAAGTGATCAGGTAGATCATGTTCATAGAGTTGCAGTTAGTGTGGCTCCTTTGTTCCCAAGGATATTTTAAACCAAGGTTTATCGTGGTTGTATGTGATATGTAGGTACAAACAGAACAATGGCCACATGGAAATTGTTCTTTTACCTGTGGTAGGCACTACAGTGTGTTAAACTCCTGTATGCTAGGGATCTTGGGTCTAGTATGGACCAAAAGGTTTCTTATGCCAGTGTTTCCCTTAAACCAGAACATAGGTTTCTCCAGATGTAGTTTGTTGCACTTTAATATGCGCCAATGTCGGTTAATGATTTCTTTCACCTCTTTAGAGTTATTGGTGAAGGTGCTTAGGCAGATTAGCTATTTGGGGGTACACCTTTGTTTATCTGTTAATAGGGTTTTCCAGCGAGTGTATCTAGGCCTCTTCTCTGTCTCGGGTAGTTCCCGAATATCAAATTTAAGTTAGTGTTGCAGCTTAAATTTTGTTTTCTTACATGAGAACTGACCTACCCATAGATTTTCTTTAAGTGCCCGGGCATGTGCACTATCAAAGAGTAATAGGCGATTTCTGTTAGTTGGCTTTGCATACGCTTTCTCTATGTGAGTGACAGAGCAGGCAGCTTCACAAGTCAGGAAGGGGTGTTCACATTCCTCAGGCTAACCTTTGAAGCCCAGGAAAGGTTGAGTACAACCCCCAGGCCATCCTGCTTAGGAGAGGAACACCCTTCCCCACACCCAAGGCCCTTTTGTTCCCTGTCTGCAAGGAATACACATCACACCAAAGAAGAGCCATTACAGTCATGTGACCCTGGATAATGGCAGAAAGGCACAATTGGTTTAGTCAGAAAAATGACAACTTTCTTAAATTGACATATACAAACTTAAAATCCATGTTACCATTGAAGAGGATGTTAAAAAACAATTCAAATGAGTGGAAGAAGTACTTTTCTATCTGCTCCCAACGTAAGTTATCATGTAATAGGTATAATAAGGTAACACAGTATTAGTCTTGGGCAAAGATAGCCTTGCTACAGTTAAAAATGACTTCAGGAGTTTCTAACTGTCAGGATGTCAGGACATATAAAACTTAAGTACACATTTTCTGATTTTTTACCTACCTTAGGGGTGACTTATACATATTTAAAAGGAAGTTTCAGGTCTGGCAAATGGTTTATTTTGCCAAGTTGAATTGACAATTTTAAAACTACCTAGCCAGGCTGCAGAGAGAGTCCTGAAGACATGCTTTGCATGGTCACTATAGTGGTAGGACAATGTGTGCTGCAGTACACTAGTGACGTACACAGAGTCAAAAAACAGAGCCATGCAGCCAGAAAAAATGTGGGTAACTATACAAAAAGAGGTATTTTCCTACATTAGCTGAATGATTACTGTTCCATTAGTATTTTCTATCCTGAACTCAGATTCGGTTGCACAAATTCCTCTCTGAAAAACTCTGACTACTGGCAGGAAACCTTATTTCCCTCCACAAGAACAGCCATTTTTTAGTTTTCGGCATTTGTCTGCACTTGGAACATACCTATTTTGAAACATTATGTATGCCATCAACCTTCATTTTCAAAACGCCAGGTCAACCCACATTTGATTCATATCCATCACCTTCTTTATACACCAACGAGTAAAGCTCCAATTCACTACACTTTAAACTCATGCTACACAACATCAGGTCCGCAAATGCATATGAAGCTGAAACTGCTGACATCATTACATCTTTTGACCTAGATATGCTAAGCATCACAGGATATTGGGTGAACAGCGTACTATTCAAGTCATCTCTCAAATGTTCACAAGTCCCCCACTTTATCCTTTAATACCTTTGAATGCATTAAAGTATCTGTTGAGGCCTCACAACATACGTCTTTGTGTCTACACATAATCTACCTCTCTCTGAACACTTAGGGGTCGATTCCGATCTCGGCCGGTAGGGCACCGAATCGGATTCGGCTTAACTGGATCCGATTCGGAGCCCTATTTCCCGACCGATTCGTACGTGCGTCCGGGCGAGCGAGTACGATGCGTGCGCTCGCGAAATCGCCGACCGACTCATTCGTAGAACCCGACCGCTCCGACCGACTCGCACGGACTCGACTCGCACCGCGCAATGGAGACGTTCCCCGGCCGGGTAAGTACGATGCGCGCCTCGAGCAGTCCGACCGACTCGCGCAGTCCGGCTCCAAAGAGCAGTCGGAGCCGCACTTTGGGGGTCCGTGTCGGACCCCCCTGTACTCGTAGCCGCGCGAGTCGCACACAGGTGGGACCCATGGGTCCCCCCTACCTGTGCATGTACGGCACGAGTCGCTTCGCCGCGTACCGGCTGTCGGGGGCGCCCTTGTTCGCCTCGCACCCATTGAGTCAATGGGAGCCCGCGTACGCGTTGTACGACCGGCTCCCATTGACTTCAATGGGAGTCCGACCGAATCGAGTCCGATAGCATACGTGCGCATCGTACTCATTCGGTCGGGCTACTAGGGTCCGATTCGGTCGGAAATCTCTCCGGGTCCGGCTCGGTCGGTGAGATTTCCGGCCCGAATCAGAATCGGCCCCTTAATCTGAGTTCCATACCAAAATACATGACAACATTGCCTCCTGCCTAAAATTTTCTCTCAACAGCATTTACCTAGGTGCCATAAGCATTGACAGGCGAAATGAACAATTTTATATTATGTAATGTTACGTTACATTACGTCACATTATGTTATGTTATGCTATCTTGTGTTATGTTATGTGTATTTGTATAGCGCACAACTCACCTGGGAGAGCATCCTGGTTGGAAGCAGGAGCTGTATGGACTGAGCCAGGGATAGGTCTAGGTGAAGAGCCTGGTCTTCAGTTTCTAGCAGAATTTGAGAACTGAGGATGTGGCTCTAATGTGCGGGGCAGGTGGTTTCAGCAGCGAAATAGGAAAAGGCGTAACTGCTGTATCTGGTTCTGCATATGTGGGGAATGTTTGTGAGTACGAGTCTGGCTGATTGGTGGTGTCTGGTAGGTTTGTGGAAGATTAAGTAGCTGTTGTAGTATGTGGGCCAATGTTGTGTATGGATCTGTATGTGTGCTTGAGGAGTTTGAAGAGTGTTCCTTTGTGGATTCAGAGCCAATGGAGCTGTTTGATGTTCAGGGTGATATGAGTGCGGGGTCGGTGGTTGAGGGTGAGGCTGGCTGCTGAGTTTTCTATGGTGTGGAGTCTTCTGGTGAGCTGAGGTTCTTTGTGTGGTTTGCCAGGAGGGTTGTGGGTGAGTTCAGCAGGCCAAAGGTTAGGTGTCCTTGTCAAAGTTCACTGTTACCATCTTGTCTGTGTTGAGCTTGAGGTAGTTGGTTTTCATCCATCTGGCAACTTTGTTCATGCAGGCAGAGAAATTGGTCTGGATATTTGGCATCTTGCCAGAGGGGGAGAGCATGAGCCTTGTGGCATTACCATAGGATATGATGTTGATTCTGTGGGTGTGAATGATGCTGACAAGTGGGGTCATGCAAGCATTGAACTGATTGGGGCTGAGTGAGGATCCTAGTGGGCCTCCAAAGAAGAAGAGAAGCGGGCCTAGCTGACTGACAGGGTATGACCTCAGAAAGGAACAAATCCAGCAAAGTGAGGTACCTTAGTTGTCGGCTTCGTGCAGTTGTCGGATGAGTATGGGATGGCAAACAGTGTTGAAGGCTATGGAAATATGCAGTAGGATGAGGGCAGAGAAGCCACCTTTGTCCAAGATCTCCAAATATTGAACTTGGTGGTGATGTGGGGCGTCTTGGTACTGTGGTTGGGCCTCATTCCTGATTGAGTGATGGCTAGGTGTTTGTTTACCATCTTTTCCCTAACTTTTGACAGGTAGGTTAGCAGGGAAATTGGTAATTAGGTTGGTAATTAGCTAGTGTGTTGGAGTCTGCTGAGGGTTTCTTGAGAGGGGGCACTTTGCCGTGTTTACCCCCTTCGCTGCTTCTGTTGGCCAACAGCCGTCGCGAGCACTACCTCCGTAGTGCTGCGCACGTCCGTTGGCCGACGCGGCCCCGTCCACTCAATAAAACCGCCGCACCGCGGCAGAATTGCCGCCGCGGTTAAGCGGTTAAAGGCATCCGGATAGGTGGCTGTGATGATTGAGTCATTCAGTATCAGGGTGAAGGCTGCGCTGATTGGGTTCAGTCATTTGGTGAAAGTGTGCTAAGGACAAGCGTGCTCTGGATTGTATGGACTAAATGATTATTTCTGTTTCTTTAGTGGGGATGATGAGCCAGGTGGTCAGGATGGTCCTCTGGGTGTTAGTAGATGTCCGGGTGTATCATTCAGACCTCCTCATCCCATAAATCTCCTAGTGTTGCTGAATCTGCCAAAACTCCATTGTGCTGCAAGGAGTTCGCACCAATCTTTTATGAAGATTTGCTGAAAATTATCAAAACCTCAAACCGTCCCAATGCTTAAGGTCATAATTCCACCAAACACAGCTGTACATTCTTTGCAGAAGCCTGGTTAAAGATCATTAATACATCCCGCAAACAAGGGATTTCCTCAGACTCGTTAAAAAGAGTCAAATCTCCCCCCTGATAAAAAACACAACCTTGATACAAACCTTACTTCTGATAGAGCAGGGTTTCTTGTATCTCAATCTCTGGGTAAAGTCATCAAACAAAATCCCCTACTGGTTGTATGGACCTTTAATTGTTGAATTCAAGTGAAAGGAGCTTACCTTAGAAATACATTGAAAGTACAGTGAAACCAGCCTTGCTCCACAAAAATGGCAGAGAGGTTCGTGTCAAAACCTTAAGGGTTTTATTAACAAATTTAATTCAGGTTATATGCCAAATCAATCAGCAAAATTGACAGAAGGATATGGTAAGAATGTTCAGATTTAAATGTTCAAGCAGTCTAAATTTATATATAAACAAAAACAAGATGCTAAACAAGATGACATACAGCAAGCAAAATATGACCTAAGCAGGTTCCATAGAGGAACTTCCCCTACTCTCAATAAAATATTGTGAGTAGTAAGGGGAAATTCTATGAAGAAAGTCTCAGCATCTGATGAACCAGATTTAAGGTCTGAGTATTCAAGTATGAGGCTTAACACTCTGGGCAGGGGAATTCAGTAGAGCCGAGAAGGGGTCTTCTCCCAGCAAAGTTTGATCTTCTATTCTAAAGAACACACAATGAAAACATGAAAGAAAATTTCAGAGGGCTCCTCCTTATCATCATTGAAAAACCCCATCAAAAGACAGTGCTCGGGGGAGCAGATAGACTCCAGAGTTTCCAAGCTTCCATCAAAGAAATAATCATTTGGACGACCTGGGTTCGGAAACATTAGTCCAGTCTGCCTGGTACAGGATGATATCTCTCAACGTCTTAGGGGCCGATTACGATGTTGTTCAGAAAGCCTCTGAATGGGATTCGGAATCTCAGAATCCGATTCAGATCCTATGTTTCCGACCGAATCGTACACATTTCCAACCGACCGATTATGATGCACGGAAACTGTTCAGGCTCTCCGATTCGGTTCCGAAAGGCATTCGGACAGCTTGAGTCTTTTGGAGCCGAATCGTACAGCTCTATGAACACGGTTTCTGAGCGAGCCATTACGATGACCAATTCGGACAGCCTTTTCGATTCGGTCTGCCCGACACAAAACGGCTGTCAGAATCTGACTTTCGGGGCCCATAGCAAGCCCCCCTTCCCCATGAGGTCTCCGGTTAGGGTCCGTGGGTGTACCCAAGGGACCCCCTGTTAAACCGTGCATAGTGTGTCAGGCACCATGGGGTGCCCACCACAGGGTGCAAGGTTTTCCCCAACCACCACTTTTTGCAATGGGAGACTGTGTTCTCGTTCAGAACACAGGCTCCCAGTGAAGTCAATGCGAGTCTGACCAAACTATGCTGGGAGGCATCGTAATCGGTCGGTCGGACTCGCAGAACCCGATTCTGTCAGAAACGATTCCGAAACCGATTCGGTCGGAAGAGTTTCCGAACGACATCATAATCGACCACTTAGTCTTCATCCCTGAGGCCAGAAGTTAATTAAAAAGTCAGTGGCTTTCTAGTCTAAAACAATGAACAATGAACCTATTCTAAGTTAATGAGGACATAGAAATGAAACCTGTAAAGAAGAGAAAAACAAGACACCTTCAAAACACTTTTATAAAATGTAAAGTGTGCACTGAGGCATAGTTACAGGTTAGGCCAACACTAGATTTAAACAAGTTATAAATGAAGACAGTCTCCATAAGTGATTATATCAATTGCAATTTAAAGAAAGCATATATTCCTTTCCTGGTGAATACAATTGTTATATTCAAGTAAATATACCAGTGGCTCTCATTAAAAGGAATATATAGCCATTTACATCAAATGATTAATAGAATACACACTTTTCAATATAATTAAACATATGTTGAGTATACACATTGCATATTAAAGGGGTGGTCACTAAATGCTGTTCCAATCCACCCTCCAATAACTATAATAGCCATAAAATGAACCTTCTGTGGTCACTTCTAAATCTTGCTGTCTTCAACATCTTAAGCCTTGACTTCTCTAACTCCTTCATTTCTTCATAGGCCTTACAACAGTTTACTTATAACTTCACTTCATCACTTTTCCTCTTAACTCCTTTTCCTTCAATCACCATCTTCTTTGATCTCATACATTTGAATCCCTTGAACATAGCAAATAAGCTAATCAAGCAAATACAAATAATGAATTAGGCCTCAATATAGCATCTAGAAGTCCACTACCAAAATGACGAAACCTACTACCTTCAGGAGCAAATCCCTTTCCAACTGCTTCCCAAGCACTAATCACTTCTAATTCCTTCAAATCAGTTTAAATCCAGTGATGTTCCTCATATATCCTCTTATCTCTTTGCTCTTATCAGGAATTCAGGTACAACATTGTTGAACCTTCAGCATCTTACAGACTCCACCCTCTTTCACAAGCAAAATGTCTAATGTACGTTTGTTTCATAAAACCCTGGACCTAATAGATAGTAGCTCTGTGTCTACAGCCAGCAACACACCAGCAGTACTGATAGCAAGTTTATCCACTATTGTGGAAAGCTTTCTAATCTTCAAATCACTGAGAACAACACTTGCTGAAGGAATCATAGCTCCACAAAAGTCACCCACGATTTGTGAAGCAATACTACCACTATATTTGTGTCTACTAAATTATCCCTTTTCAGGTATGTTGAGATCCTTTCATGATAGATTTGAATGATAGATTTTTAGAAATACTAGAGCAAGCTGACAAGTACCCGACCAATTTGCTAGGTATTTTAAAATAGGCTGATTGTCAACACACTAAATAAACTAGAGGAATTACTTGATCTTCTCCCATGAGAATCTGAGCAGGGCCACCCAAAGGTTAAAATGTATTTTCACATCATACGCGCTGACCTCCATGTATCTATTTCATTCTTCACTGAGTAATGTATGAAAGCACAACTTCCTTTTATGGTGCCAATCCAATTTCATCTTAGGATAAATTCCCTTCATCTTAAACTAATCTTCCTCCTTTTCCACGTTTCAAAACATCCTCTTCTCCCATTGATCATAGGTACATGCAAACCCGTCTGGATTCTACATCATGAATACACTGTTTCTTTACAGGTGTCATGACACATGTCGAATTCAATCTATGGGCATGATCATTGTCAATATTATGAGGATGTCAAAAAAAATGCCAAGCAGTATATATCTCATCTGCCTCAGGATATGGGGTCAAATGCTTATTGAGAGGAACAGAAAGGATGGAATCATAATTTGAGTAATAGTATTCAAAACAAACCTGCCTGTAAAAGACTAAGTAAAATACTGCAAGTATTGCCATAAGAAAGAGGAATATTGTGCTATGTAACTGCCTCAACTACTCCTCCCCTCGCTAGTGTGCCAGAGTTGAGCTGAAGGCAAGCCGGTCTGTGCCCGTCCTTCCCTGGACCGTATCCAGCACCAGGACCCCCGGTTCCTCGCCCACATACAGATGCAACACCGCCACCCTCCATGGCCTGATCATCAGGGAACCTAGCGAATGCTGCTGCCATGCCACACCACACTCTATGGTAGGACTGTTCTCCTGCGCCAGATGCACCTTCTCCTGCACCAGCACGACCACCATCACGCTGACCTCTCGTCACTCCATACCAGACTCCACTGCCTACTCCTCAACATGCGCTCAAAGTGCAAGCAGTCCACTGAATCATGGATCCTCACCACCACCCTTGCACTGACATCACATTCCTCTCTGAGACCTGGCTCAACCCCGCATCTACCACAGACATCACCACAGCAATCCCTGATGGATACATTATCACTCACAAGGACTGCACCATCAAGTCAGGATGAGGAACAGCCATCATCCTCAAAGAGACTATGCAGTGCACCACCACCACCAAGAGCACCACCCCCCCTATAGAACATCTCAACTTCAAGCTCCACACAGATGACAAGACAACCATCAGAGGCACCCTCGCATACCAACCCCCAGGCCAGCGCTCCAACTTCTGCAAACCATCAAACCATTGTGCCCCTACCCTTAGACTCCAAGGACCACATTTTCCTCAGTGACCTTAATTTCCTCATCGACGACCCCATTGACAACAACACCACACACCTCCTTGACAGTATGAACAGACTCCAATTAACCCAGATCGTCCACGACCCTACACACACACACCACAGGACACATGTTGGACCCCATCTTCACCTCCAGCAACCACATCAAATACAGCCACCTCACACAGCTCACATGGACCGATCACTCCGTTGTCCTCTTCAGCATCTCCAGCCCCATACCATCACCCTCAAAATGACAAGTGACCCCCACCAGAGCTGGAACAAAATTTCAGAGACCAGCTGGACGGATGCTCTCAAAACTTCCAACCCTGCTACCACCACCAACCTCGAACAGGGAGTTAAGAACTTCAACACCTGGATCACCAATTGCACCAACAGTATTACCCCCATCAAGAGCAACATCCAGAGAAAATCCTCCAAAAAGGCCAGCTGGTAAACCCAAGAACTCAGTACAGTGAAACAAGACAGCAAACAGATGGAGAGAAGATTGCAAGCCAGCAAGAACACCTTCGAAAGGGCAGACTTCAAGACCTCCCTCAACCTCTACCACTGCCTGCTGAAGTCAACAAAGGTGACAGCCCTAGTCGCATGCATCGAAAACTGCGCCAACAACACAAAGGAAATGTTCAACATGTTAAGGAATTTGCCAGCCTAGCTGCCAGCGAAAACAACATCACACCCTCACAGGAGCTGTGTGACAACCTTACCAACTTCTTCCACTACAAGATCGCATCCATATACAGAACCTTCAAACCGCAACCTACACCTATGGACTTCCTCGACAGATGTGCCACTACTGCAACCGACACGAACCACAGACTGACACCCTAGAACTTCCTCTCCACCTAAGACACCACTTCCACCATGAAATCCATCTACTCAGGAGGTCCCACAGACCCATTCCTGCACGGCATCTTCAAACTCAGAAATCAAAGGAGCAGCCAGGATTTCACCACCCTGCTCAACATCTCCATCACCACCACAATATTTCCGATGCCTGGAAACCCACCGAAGTCAGACCACTACTCAAGAAACCCTCCGCCGACCCTATAAAACTCAAAAACTACCGGCCAAGCTCCTTGCTCCCATTCCCATCTGAGGTACTCGACAAGATCATCAGCAAGCAACTCATGACACACCAGGAGCAAAACCTGCTACTTGACGCCTCCCAGTCCGGCTTCTTCAGCAATCACAGCACCAAGACTGCCCTAATCATAGTCACTAATGACATCCAAACCCTCCTTAACCAAGGAAAACCAGCAGCTCTGATCCTCCTTGACCTCTCGGCAACCTATGACACCATATCCCACCACATGCTGATCGAAAGGCTCCACCACATCGGCATCCAAGGGGACATGCTCAAATGGATCCCCTCCATCCTCACCAGAAGAACTCAGAGGATCCACCTCCCACATTTCTTTATGAATCCAAGGATATAGCCTGCGTTATCCCCCAAAGCTCAACCCTCAGCCCCACACTCTTCAAGGGATATATGATCCTACTGCCCAACATTGTCAGATCCCACGGTCTAAGCATAATTTCTTATGCAGATGACACCCTACTCTTCCTCTCACTCACCGACGATCCTACCACCACCAAAACCAAATTCCACAAATGCATGACAAGCATCGCCTACTGGGTGAAGAACAACTGCCTACAGCTGAAAGCATACAAGACTGAAGTACTGGTCTTTGGCAACAGCAGCAACACATGGAACCACTCCTAGTGGCCATCAGATCTAGCCACGCCAGAAACCTCAGAATCAACAATGACAACAAGCTCACCATGAAATCACAGATCAATGCCCTCTCCTCAGCCTTCTTCCTGACTCTACACATGCTGCATAAGATCTTCAAGTGGCTACCCCTCCACACAAGATGCACTGTGACACAGGCCACCATCACCGGTCGACTGGACTACAGCAGCGCTCTCTATGTAGGAATCACCACACACCTCTTACAGAGACTACAGACCATACAGAACACCACAGCCAAACTCATCCTTGACATTTCCCGATGAACCAACGTCACATCACACCTCAGGCAACTCCACTGGCTCCCTGTACAGAAGAGATGCTAATTGAAGCTGCGGACCCATGCACACAAGGCTCTACACAACCAAGGATCTGCCTACATTAACCACAGTCTGAACTTCCACAAACCGTTGAGAAGACTATGCTCTGCCTCCCTATCACTTGCCTATACTCCATGCATCTACAGACAGAAGCAGAAGTGGAGGACGCTCCTTCTCTTACATCACAGCAAAGACCTGGAACAGCCTCCCCACACAGCTCTGGACCATCACCTCACTTCTGAAATTCCAAAGGGCCCTCAAGACCTAGCTGTTTGATTGAGCCTTTCCGAGACCTGCAAGCACCTGGACACCCTATCGGGTGATAAGCAGCACTTTATAAATCCTGATTGATTGATTCAATCATTCATTGAATGCCTATATCTAACAACTAACCGTCCAGCTTGGGTCAAGCTACCAAAGGTGAGCCAGAGGAAAAGCTTTAGAGAAAGACTGCCGTCATCTTGTTTATCCTGATCAGGTGATATGGGAGCACAACTTCATCTCATATTAAGTCCGTATCCGCCCTTCCCCATAGATTAATTACATGTACTGTTAAAATGAAGACAAACTTTTAATTGGAATTACGTGAGAAATGTGTTTAAATAAGTGTTTTTTTACCTCCGTTATGCATTATTAATGTTAACGTTACATTCACAAAATATTTTACCCATGCAGTTCTAATAAAATCCACTTATTACAATAAGAATATGGTGTGAAGCTAAAGGAATTTATTTGTTATGTACAATAAATGTAAAAGAAAATTACTTAGCTTGCCACCTTGATATGATTTGATGTCATTTGATTTCTTGGACTTGAGCAGTGAAACTAGATTCCACCTCGAGAAGCAGAGGTAAAGAGATACCGCTCCAGGACAATTACAGAATCCCTTTTATAGATGATTGAATGCAGTAAAGATGATTTGTGAAGAATAACTATGGAAGTGCTAACTCACCAAATAAATCCACGCACCTTGCCTCTCAGAAGTCTGTAGGGTTCATAGCTTGCTGAAAAAACAAGTTTTGCCTCAAGCTGTATTTCTGCTCCTTGGCTTTCTGCTGAAGGCTATTACTTCCCTTCCCTTCTTTAATGAAACGACACTGAGGTGTCCATGGTTGGTATTAGACAGGAAGCTAAGAGTCATCATAGCAAAGACCCGGAACAGCCTCCAAATGCAACTCCGGACCATCACTTCACTTTTGTTGAAGGAATGAATGATACTTTATTGTACAGTCAATTAAAGCTTACAATATAGCACAATTTAATCACTAAATAACACATCATCAATAAATAACATCGTAAAAAACAAAAAACCCATCTTCTAACCATTAAAAATCCCCAAAATTAATTTCATAAACCTCAAAATAAGATAGTGTTGAGCTCTATTACAGTAATCCACAACTACAGCCCGCCAATTAGATAATTAGTAGGGCTCTGATATACATTTCTTACAATTCATAAACCTTATCGCATTAACTTAGTGTTATTACACCTAAAAATTCATCTACTGGCAAAGGTCAATAGTCAGAAAAACACAGCATACCTTTGATAAAATCCATTCTCTTCTTAAGACTAGATTATAATTGCAGTAAAAACCGCCTAGTTTAGCATGTTCAATCATACCTATCAGTAAAATTCATTTTCAGAATAAAACAAACACAATGTAGGTAGACCTCCTACATACTGCATGTGATACTGAATGTAATACTGACAGTGGCCGCTACAACTCACACTTTGCAAGTTTGGACTCAGTAATGGACATAAATTTAAAAACATTTCCACAGAATATCAAATCTTCCCATTGGAGACAGGCTATAACTGCTTGCCGGCATGTTCGTATAGTGTTCCAATTAAAAAACTGTCTCAACAGTCTTTTACGCTCTTCCATTAGGGCTGGGCAGCAGCAAACAATGTGACAAATGTCTTCTCTATAATAATTGCTAGGACAACATGAGGTCTCTTTAGACAATCTCATCCAAGACAGTGAATTAAAACGAATTTGCAAGTCTTCAAGCCGGAGGCGCAACAGCTTTAATTTTGGTTTTAATCCATTTAATCCTCCCAAATATGACTGAAATTTAAGGGGCCATATGGACCAATAACCATCCATGCATGGGCTCTTTTAGCTAACACCTCTCTATCCATTAAAGATGAAGGGGAATATTATCAAGGGCTTTATCGCCGCTTTAGCGGCACTTTTTGCCGCTAAAGCGGCGATAATTTTATCGCCCTATTAGCAAGCTGTCGCTAACAGGCGTTAGCGACAGCTTTCAGGCGTTAGAGGCCGCGTTAACCATCGCCTTGCATGTCAGCGATAATTATCGCTAATGACATGCAAGGAAGGCGTTCCTACTAAAGCGACTGAAAACAGTCGCTAATCCCACTACCCCCTATTAGCAAGGCAGGCGAAGCGATATAATAATTCGCGCTAAGTGCGTTTATCGCTATATTTTATCTCCTGCTAGTGAGGATGACTTACCTGTTTAAGGTATAGGAGGTGGATTCTAATGCTGAATCCACCTTAGCGATAATGCGAGAATATCGCTACTTTTCCAGCGATATTCTCACATTTTACCGCTATCGCTGGAAATAATATCGCTATGGAGATAAACCTTACTAATAGGGTGTTATCTCAGCGATATTTTCCAGCGATAGGCGGCGTTAACCAAAGTCGCGCTAAGCGCGGTTAGCGATAAATATCGCTATTCCTTGCTAATATGCCCCAAAATCTTTTTTTCTGTTCCATTTATAACTCTAATAAAAACAGGTTGAGAAAGGGTTAAAGTCAAAACCTCCTCTGCCTTAAGATTAGATAGGGCCAGGTTAAAATATTCAGGTACTGCAGTATTTCTAAAATCACTTATTGCCTTCCACACAGTTGTATGGAGCGTAGATCTTGGATCATTTGTTAACTTATACCAACATTTCAAATACGCTCCTAGGCTACTTATACACTGCCTCCTAAGGCCACACTCTAGGCAGATTTGAGCTGGTGAAGCCTGCCGGGGTAAGTTAAACAGGCAACAATAAGTTCCTACCATGGCATTGTCTATAATTTTTATCAACTTTGCCTCTCAATATCTCAACACCATCTCAACGAAGGGGCATGTTTAGTTGCCATTACTTGCAAGAGTGGCTGAAGAGATGGGCCTTTTAAAGAATTCGAAGGGAAGAAAACACAACAACTAATGAATTATTTCTCCTCAAAATTGCAGCACTCTGGTTCTTAAATGAGCCTCTAGGGTCAAAAATCCCCCCCAAATATCTATACTACGAAACAGATTCCAGGGCTTACCCTTCAATATAAAATGTTGGTGGTGAAGATCTTTGCCTTATAACTTGCATGGTTTTGGTTTTATTAAGATTAACTTTTAACTCATGATCAGCAGCATACTGCGTGGTTGTAATAATTAAGTGCTGAAGCCCAACCTTTGTATAGCTAATCAACACAATATCATCAATGTATAACATATGGGAGACATTAAGACCAGCCACTGGTGGTGAATACCAATTAGTACAGTTTAAAGCAGGAGTATTAGAGGCAACATAATAATTAAATAAAAGTGTAGCCAGTACACAGCCTTGCTTTAGACCATTTGCTGTTGGATTTTTTCAAAGACCATTGTACCGTTGTCCAGCATAACTCTTGTTCAAGTATCTGCGTACAATAATTGAATCACTCAAAGGAGGAGAAGAGAGATTCCCCAATTCATCAACTTTGACCATAAAATATTTCTTTGCACTGCATCAAATGCTGTGCAAAATTCTACATAACACAAGTGGAACTTTGCAGAGCGGTACCTTGTCTGTTCAATTATTAAAGCCAGCATCTGAATGTTAGTGGATGTACCAATTTCCTTAATAAACCCTGCATGGTGTTTTGGCACCAGGGAATTGGACTCCGCCCAATCTGTCAATTTCATTCAAAGGCATTTTGCAAATAACTTCAACTCCCCATTTATTAGAGTGATCAACCTATAATTAGAGTGTAGGGAGATTTGACCAGCTTTATGGATTGGGGCCAATATAGACCCCCTCCAGCTGTTTGGAATTTCTTGGTTGTGGAGGATATAATCAAATAAGATGACCAGATTATCTGCCCAGAATTGAGGATTATGCTTATAAAGTGAATGTGGAAGTATGTTTGGGCCCTGGGCCCCATCTCAATGGCTCTTGCAGATAATTTTTTCCCTTCTCCCAATGAGATAGCTCTGAGAGAAACTTCCCTTTCCTACTTTAGAATATCAGCTTTTGGTGGATCTTTTGTTATGTCTACAAACTCCACACCCCATACATTTCCTCTAGGTAATTTGACCAGGAAACTTCTGAAATAGATGAAGAAGAAGAATGCACCATTGATCTATCAGGTTCATTTACCAGTTTCCAAAATTCTCTGGCGTCGTTTTGCTTGGAGAATTTTACAACAATATTAGTCTGCTTCTGTTTTCGCTGAAGCCCATACAGTTTTTTTGGATAGCAATCTTAGTTTAGGTAGGGTCTCACTCTGTATGCTCTAATTTGAGTTATTTCTCAGCACCCCCAGAGCATGATTCAACTTTTTTCTTGCTATTATAAGTTGGGCTGATGCTTTTCTGGGCCGGAGTAGTGCGGAGGCTGTAGTGGTTGGGGGTAGAGGGTTGGTGGTTGTTTCGCATGATTTCTCCCATTGTAGTCTGGCTTGATGTTCTACATTGTAGATGCAATCTGAAGACCACTGCAGTTTTTTATAATTGGACGTTAATGAATAACCAATATCTGGCAAGGAAACTTTTAAATTTAGTCGAATCATTTGCGGCTGGTGATCACTTTCCAGCCTATTTCTCAGCTGATAATTAATCACCCTGTGAAATAAAGAGAGGGACACTAGAGTATAATCTATAACTGATTGGGAGTTTGCTGAATGATGGGTTGTATGCACTGGGATATCTGGGGCCACCCAACCATTCAGAATTCTCAGGCCCAGATGCTCCGTATTGCTTGTGAATTGCCTCCCACGTACATCTTACCTCTGTTTAAATGATTGAAACATTAGAATATCTCAAATCTGATCTATTGTTTCACTATTTGATCCCTGGACACCACCTGGAGCGGGTTCATGTTAAAATCACCGGTCATAAGGACATAAGGAGCTGGATTTGTTGTAGATTATGTAGATTATATAGTTATAAAATCCAATACATTTCAATGTTTTTTTTCCTTTTTTCCCAAAGGTGGGTGGATGTAAACATTAATAATCAACTAGGGAAGTGCACTTGGTGAGGTATGATCCCAAACCTTTACAACTTGTAGATTGGGGTGGTCACTATTAATATCCTCTACTCTGACATTAAGATCAACAGTTACATATAATAGCAGACCCCCAGCAGAACGACTCCCTTTTTTTTGTTTTTATCGCCAGTTTACTAAAACACAAATATGCTGGGAGATCTATGACATCTTGGGCCCACGTTTCTTGCACGCTCCCGGAAGCCAAGATCAGTCTGTTACTTCTGGTTGTGCTTGACGTACTGTTTGGGCCACTGTGCTTTGACCATTTGTAATAACCTCAGGAACACTTATCTATGTGACCGAATGGCTCCAGGCCCCTCTTAGGATTGAGGTTGGTGTGGGCTGAATGTTTCTGTTGGACTTGGCCCTTTTTGCAGGGTCATCCCTAAACGTTTTGCCCTTCTCCTAGCCTTTTTTCTGACATGGTGTTGGTGGTTTTAGGACTCGGGGCACTTTAGCACTGCTATTCAGTGTAAAGTGCGTGTGCTCTCTGTGATAAATATTTTAAGATTGGTCTACACCTTTTTGGCCTATTTAATTTACCTGTCAGTCCCTTATAAAGTGGTATCCCATATACCCAGGGCTGGTAAATTAAATGCTACTGGGGGGCTTGCAGCGCTGATTGCGCCACCCACCAAGGTAGCCTTTCAAACCTATCTAAGGCCTCTGCCATTGCAGGGTCTGTGCGCGCAGTGTTACTGCCGCTGTGACGTGGCACCTAAAGTGTGTGCCATGTCTGTGACCCCCCTTTTACTACATGTCAGTCACCCCTAAGGTAGGCCCTAGCTAGCCCTATGGGCAGGGTGCATTGTAGGTAAAAGATAGGACATGTACCTTAAGTGTGTGACATGTCCTGGTAGTGACAAACAGCCATTTTGGTTTCTCACTACTGGGGGAATGCATTGGGGATTCCCTGATAAGTGTTTCAGTGGTAATTCCTGATATGAGAGGCGCAGCGTGGTCAAGTTTGGTATATTTGGAATAGTGATAATAAATGCTGCACAATGGTGTGCGCAGATTTATTATAACTATTTTAGAAATGCCACTTTAGTTGGCATTTCTGTGTGCTATGTGTCTGCCTGTCTGATGTGAATTGCATGTCTGGCTTTTGAGTGTCAGGGGCTGGTGTGGTGTGTGTGGCTCCAGGAAGGGCAGGGTGAGTCAGCGCTAGGCTGAATAGGACACCTGCATTTGGAGTAGTGGGAGGAGTAGTCCCCTTACCCTGAATGGGATTATGCCTGCCCTAGTGAATGCTGGCTCCGCCCCCCTGCAGTGTGTCTGATGGCCGAGCCGCCATCTCCCAAAGAAGGGTGTGAGCACTGTAAACAGAGTGCTCCAGAACCAGTTCTAACTGGTTCCCCCAAGCCCTGTGTTTGCAGACAAAGGAGAAATGAAATATAAATATAGGGGCTGTGACCCCATGAAAGGGTGCTTCCTGGTGCTGAGGGGACCTGCTGCTGCTGGGCTCCAGGAGGAACCGCCACGAGGGACTGCCTCCCTGCTGGAGGGCCCTGTGAGCTGGCCTGCCTGGGCCCAGCCTTGTGCCCCTAGGAATTTGCTGAATGGAGCTTGTTGCTTCTAGCGCCACGTGAGTGCTATACTTTGATTGCCCAAGAGGAGAGGGCTGGGGCTTTGCAGCGCGGAGCTACATCCCATTTAGGGGGGAATCCCGACGTGGGGACTCCCCCGCATTCTTGCCCAACTGAGCGGGAGCCCACCCCGCTTTATGTGTATTTTCAGAGCGGATGCCCACCCCGCATTTCACCGCTGAAGAGAAAATCATGGCCGCGGCCCGGAAGCCAGGCAAGCTGCCTGACTGTGGGCGGGGCCTGGGCAATTGACGAAGGCCGGAAGTCAGCGCCGGCTGGAGCGGGGCTCCCGTGAGGAGAGGGAGAGCCCCGCGTGTCGCATGGTGACCGGTGAAGGTGGCCGTAAGCGAAGACCCAGGCGGGAGCCTACCCCGCACTGGGATGGGCCGAGAAGTAAAACGGAGACCTCGCTCCGGGTGGCCTGAGACCAGCGGGAGCCCACCCCGCCTTCATGGCCTACTCTGCCGCAGAGCCCCGGTGAGTGAGGCTGAAGAGGAGGAGCCCGACCGGAGCCTCGCGGGCTCCCCGCCAGAGCCCTGCTGGTGAGACTGCGTCCCAGACAGGAGGAGTCCCCGACCAGCCCGGTGAGTGGGAGCTGAGACCGCAGATTGAGGGAGCCGAGTTAGGGCTCCCAAGGCACAGTTGGTGCACAGAGAGGTGCACCGGGCAGAGCCCCCCGGGGCCGATTTCATGTGGGAGGCAATCTTTGATGTAGATGTCCCAGAGTGGGGCTTCAAAGGCTCAGTTGTGGCCAGTGCCTTCCTCGATCTTCACAGCTGCACCACAGTTGCGGGCAGCTGCTACGAAGGGGGGCAATTTTGTTGGTTATCTCCCCAAGCCCGGAGAAGGAACAAAGAGGCACAGTGGTGCCATTGCCATTCCCAGCTGCCCTGCGAGAGCGCAGGCAGCTGCAACGTTTGGGCCACCTTTAATTAGAGTAACCGTGGGGACTCCAGAGGGCACAGTTAGTGCCCGTGCTCATTCCTTTGGGGCCATTGTTGTGCGTGGGCCGTCCAAAGGCACAGTGGTGCCGATCAGGGCACATTGTCGGTGCTCATTTGGCCACAGTGGTTTTAGAGAGAGTCCCAGTGGGGGCTCCAGAGGGCACAATGAGTGCCAGTGCCTACAGCTTTCTTCACAGCTGGACCGCAATTACCGGCAGCTGCCATGTTTAGGCCTGCGCAATTGCGCACTTTTGGAATTCTGCTGCATCGGCAGCCAGCCTTGACAGTTTGGGACAGAGGACATTTTGAGCCCCCAGTGAAAGGCCCGTTGGCCTGGGGTTCATTGTGGATACCTGTGTGTTGGTAGGGCGCAAGGCCCTAAGGTAATGCCCGCAGAGGTGGCATCATGTGGTTAGGCTAACATGGGTGTTCCATAATGTGTTTATGCTAGTGAGGCCTATTGCGTAATGTGATAATGCCTAGGTCATTATGGTACCAGTAGTTACTGGTTGTGTTTTACATTTACTTACCTGTTCTGATGGTTCTGACAGTGGCCCGATTGGCCCTGTCCTGTATATAGTCCCCTGTGAATATTGCCTAGTGCCAGTTGGCACACTGTAAATGTGTGATTATGTTTCTAATGTGTTTATGATAATACAAAGGCTATTTTTTATATAACTTTGTGTGGAGTTTCTTTTGTAGTGTGCCTAGTTTATTGCTGCTGTGTGTGTGTGTTGCGCAAACGCTTTACACATTGCCTCTGGGATAAGCCTGACTGCTCGTGCCAAGCTACCAAGGGGGTGAGCAGGGGTTATCTTCAGAGTGTAACTCCCTTGCCCTGACCAGAGTGGTGGTTTCTGCCTGGCTTAGGCGCAAGCCCTAGCCAACCAGAAATACAATTTCTAACAGTTTCCAACAAATTTTCTTTTCTGGCCTTGAAAACCCCCTGGCTCTGTTTCCAAGGAGCAAGACCCACTGCTCATAGGCTGTAGAAATTGAGGGTAGGCTTCTTCCTTCTCTCTTGAAATTTCAGTTCCCCAGTTTGAAAATACCTGCTTCTCTTCCCACACTTGTTCCGCTAGCAAAGCATTTGCCCAAGCTAAAATGGTTGATTCCTCCCCACCCGGGAATAGAGTATTTGAAAAGGTAACTGAGTGAATATCAGATGATTTAATGTAACATAAGGAAGGAATTTCTTGAGCCATACATAACATTGACCCTCTACTGATTTTGTCAAAATGCCCCCTTGACTTATACATTGGTGTAAAAATCGAATTACAAAGTTTGTTAGGTGCGGGACAATATTCAAAGCTGATCTCAAAATGAGCGATGATTTATAATCCTGAGCTGGCTGCTGAGCGATTAGGGCCTGAATGGTTGGTTTTAGGTCCTTAATAGTGGTTAGAGAGGCTACAGGTACAGGTTGTTGAATCTGAACCTTGATTTTTCTGTGGCCATCATGATAAAAAGTTGTCCTCTCATTGGGAAAGTGCTCCCCTCTGCGAGACATTGGTCCCAGCGAATATTTTCCATGTTTACCAAGCAAGTTACTGTTGGTTGAGGCCTGTTTTTTTTTTTTTTAATGGTTCACTATCCTCTCCTGCTGAGGCTTGCTCTTGTTGTAGCCCGAGGGCAATGAGACCCATCTTTCCCTGAGGGATAGGGATGTCAGTCTGTAAATTTAACGCTGATTGCAACTTAGCTAGACTTGGATTGTTTGTGGATTCTATCTTAGTTTTATTTGTAATCATGTTACTCATACCTTTATCTATATTTGCCTCCTCTGTGTGTGCCTCTTCGTCTCCCATAATACTGGCTTGCCCTTTTACAGTTGCTTAAAAATAGGATAAACATGACCAGTCTGTCCAGACTGTGCTCCATCCATGTCAGAATTGAACTTTTTATTATGGTTTTTTTTTCTAAAACTCTTAGGCTGTTTTTGGAGGACTGAACAGGGTTGACAAATAGGCCCTACCCTAGGGCGATATTTGTTGCAGACTCACTGGGCCCCAGATTTGTGTTTGAAGGAAATTGAAGCCGATTCCTGTCACTGTCAACAGGTTTATTAAAATGGTTACTAGTAAAAGGCCTTAGGGCTGAGTTGCCCTGCAATTTCAAGTCCAAATCACTCAAATCTATAATTACCCCTATAGCTTCTTTAGCAGGTGAATCGTTATTAGAAATAGCTTTGTTATTAGAAATAGATTCAGTTACTTGGCTGTTACCCAGGGACTGTTGGCTAGACGACCTTTGGTTCCTCGTAGTACAAGAGGAAATATACTGTTGTTGTTGTTCTTTAGAGGTACTTTTGGCAGTATTAATTACTGTTGGTATTATCCCTGCACCTGAGTCTGTTTTCATCTGCAATTTAATATCTGTTAATACTGATTCCAATATGCCTGGAAGACATACCTGTTTGTACAGTACAGGACTATAAGTACAAGATGAAACAATATGAGATTCAACTTGGGCCCTCTGTACCAGTCTGTTTAGTGCACCAATCTTTGAGTCTATTGCAGTAATGTAAAGAGCAATTGGACTGATATGTTAAAGCATTATTTACAGCTTCAAATGAACGAAGAAAGACAGACCAGGTGTTATTGACTCCTCCGACCTGCCAGATTGATTTACCTTACGAGGTATTAGCTTGAAGAGAGATATCTGGGCTCACAGATAAAGGGGAGTCTTCGAAGGGCATTCTTTTCTCCTGTAACACCACTGGCTCCACCTGCGAAGCTGGAAATACCTCATCCAACTGAATCTCCTCATCTGAGAGCATTCTATTTTTTAGCTGGGCTGTAAGTGCTGCACCCTTTGCTGTTTGCTGATGAGGCCCCAAGACAGAGTCATTACCAGCCAATCCTATAGGATGAGCCTTATTGTTGCTATTGTTATAGTAGATTTGATGATGCACCTCAGCTGTTACCTGAATGTCCTTGTTTTTTATCAATGCTTCATTAGGCTCCGTAGTGCTTATGGCGTGCTCTGCTACTTTAGAGCTGTGAACTTCTGTCTCAAAAACTTTAGCTGACCTGGAATGCATGAGCTCAGGTCCGCTATTATTTTTTTAAAGAATCAAAGACCTTAGATTGCCTTTTCTCCAAAACTTTAATCCACCTTTTAGCCCAGTCCTCCCAATGAAAGGCAGACTTTTTTGTTTTTAGTTCCACAGGATTCTTTGGATACTAATTTGGAGGCACTAGACCAATGTGGTTGTAATGGACTTTGCAGACCGTTTGCGTCTTTGTAATATAAAAGCAAAGTGTCCACTGGGTCCTTTAAAAAACCAAGCTTCGTCTGCATTTTCCCCAATGATTTTTGGCTGAGGGCCATAGCCTCTTGCAGAGTTTAAAGAAACCCCCTTCTTGTTCTTCAGTAGCTGTCGTGGCCCCTATTGGCGCATTTGGAGCATTATTTCGTGTTGACACATTAGAGCGCTTCTGCCTGCACCGGGCAATTATTGCCGCCCCCCATTGACTTCCAAGGGTGCATGGCAATTTAACAATAGGCTTTGGTGTTGATTAGTTGTCACAGTTTGTTTTACACAATAGCTGGAAGGTTGGGGAACTTACGCTTGCAATTATGTAGGGGGTTCCTGCTCCAAGCACCACACTTTTTCACATACCCGTTGCTTAGGAACCTCTCCAGGCTCCCAGGCCCCCAGCACGGTTGCTGCCCAGGCAGTTGGTTAAAGCTCACTTTAGCCAGGAGGGGTTATTAGAGTAAAAAATAAAAGCACCCACTCTGATCTCAACCCTTGCTTTAAGTACCAATTTTTGCTGCGTAAATTATGTTAATATAAATTTATGTAGCAGAGCTTCGTGTGGAGCATCAGGCACCGGGGATCAGGGGCCAGGGATCCTGACTATCTCAGGAAGTTTTAACAGAGTTAAAGGCTGCAAAGAAGGCTGCATGAATGGGCCACTGATGGAGCAAGCTGCAGCGGCCTAACACCGGCCGCTTTCGCACCGAACATAGGTAACCGCAGCATTAGCCTTACCTGCGCTGACCACCCGACTACTGAGATGCTGAGTTCACTGTGCGTTTTAGGTAGCGACTCTGGCCTCCTCCTTACAGGCCGCTCTCAGGACCAGCACAACCCCTGCTCTACTCTAGCCTGGCTATGGTGGGCAAAGTGTCCGTGATATCCACTGTGGGAGGACTGATGTGGGCCGCTTCCAGAGACGCACAACCTTGCCTGGGCACACCTTGCTCACTCACTTACTCCCTCACTTCTGGAATTGCAAATGGCCTTCAATACCTGGCTGTTGGAATGAGCTTCTGGGACCTGCAAGCGCCTGGATACCCAATTAGGTGATTACCTGCGCTTTACAAATCCTGATTGGTTGATTGATTGATTGACTGGAGCAGGCAAAATGGTTGCGCAAATACCAGTCCTTTGCTTCCATTGTGTGTGTATACTTCTGAAGCATCTTAGTGTAAAACCCTAATGTCAAAGCTATACTCATCTTCAGTGGGGTGTGTATTTGTGTTCGGCTTTGGTGTGGATCTAAAAGGACTATCATCAGCAGGGGATCTTAACTTTATTAATAAAGCTGACATAAGTATGATAATAACTACGAACCCTCTTCGTATGACTAACCTACACTAGTCTTTCTTAAGGAGAACCATAATTTCTCTACAATCAGATCCTTTGAGTTGAACAGTAGCAAACAGACTTATACATTCTGCAACGTTTCTACTTGTGCAAATGGCAAAACTTAATTTTCATGATAATACAATGAAATTTGCTTTATATACAGAAATCTTCATGAGACGTCCATGGCCCTTCGAAAATGATACCCCTACTCTTCTTCTGGAGTCTTGGCCCTAAGGAATCCTCAAAATTCAATAAATACAAAGTTCATCATAGTTCAGTTCAGCAGAGCTCAATGGAATATGAGTTCATGGACACAGTTCGTTAAAATGACAATCAATCCTGGAGACTATTTGCTATTGCTGTGTTGGCACAAATCACGGAGGCTTAGTTGGCACAGTTCCCTGCTTATCCACATTGTAGGTGATCAGACCAAGTTCACTATCAATGTCATAAGACCACTCGGAGGCAGAGTTCCTTCTGCAAGGCACCCTCACTGTTTTTGATCTCTTGAGTACTGGTTGTTTGTCTTCAATGTCACTTAACTGGCTTGACTCAGTCTCTTCAATTACAGGTTGTGGTATGCGTTCAACAGATAGACCTGATCTTAGTCTCTCTCGATCCCTTGTCCACACTTCCCTCCATTGGTCTCTTCTAGTCACATTATTTGACCCTTCACCAGGATCTGCATCATCAACCAACTGCACAAGTGGCTGAGTCACTGTGGTTACTCCTGATTCACTCGCTACACACTCAGAGCTTGCCTCAACTTGGCTGTGCGTAGCTTCTGGAACTTGAACCACGGGTTGACTCTGAGGTTCTTGAATATTTTCTTCACCCCCCTCCACTCCTTCAGGGTATTCACAAAATGGTGGTTGAAATTCATCAGTGGATGTTACAAACTCTTCATCTGGATTTCCCTCTCACTGAGTATGTGAGGCATATATCCAATTCGGTAGTCCACGATACTTCACGTCTGTTTTGGTTCACCAAAGTGATGTGGAAAGGGACTTTCTAATGAGGGATCCAGACATGACTTTCAGACATGTTTCCTGATCAGGACCCAGTCCCCTGGCCTCAGATCATGGCACTATTTTTGTTGAGGAAGTACAGTGGCAGCTCCAACCTGATGAGAGACAGAATGCACCACATCAGCCAATCCTTTGTAGTAGTCGAGAAACATATCGTCTGTGATATTCACAAGTACATTTGCAGGCAATCACAAGACCCGCAAGACGCAATCGCAGTCGCAAAATACTTGCAGTTTACCACCCATTTCAAAAGGGTGGTAAGCCACACGCAAATGGGAAGGGGCTCCCAGGGGACCCCTTCCCCTTTGTGACTGGCAGTGAAAATATTTTTTAAGAGCAGGCAGTGGTCCCACGGACCACTGCCTACTCTTAAAAAATGAAAAAGAAACGTTTAAAATTTCTTTTTTAAATGCATCCCGTTTTTCTTTAAGGGAAACAGGGTGCATTTTAAAAAAACCTGCTTTATTTAAAAAGCCGTCACAGACATGGTGGTCTGCTAACCCCAGCAGTCCACCATCCCTGGGAGTGCTAGCCATTCCCAATGGGGTCGCAAATTGAACCTGCCTCATGAAAATTAATGAGGCAGGCAATTTGCGACCCCGTTAGGAATAGCAAACAGTGTCTGAGACAGTGTTGTAAATTCAAATTTGCGAGTCGCAAATTGCAAGTCACAAAACTACACAATTTGTGACTTGCAAATTAAAAGGGTCATACATCTGGCCCTTAATCTCCCCATGCCTAACAAAAATGAATGTGTCCAACGCAACTGGTGCTCATGTAAAGCGCTCTGATACCTTTTCGTCTAGTTTGCGCTATATAAAACTCCCCCCGCAAAAAATGTGAGACAATACACTGCAATCTGACATGGATAGGGACTACTGCTTCCTCCAGTGAAGACAGCTCATCTGACAATTTGGGCCAGATGTACGATGGTATTTAGCATGCGCAAACGGGTTTGCGACCCGTTTGCGCATGCTAACAACCTGTGGCCAATGTGCAAACACTATTTTGCGAGTTACAAATAAATTGCGACTCGCAAAATAGTGTTTAGCGACTTGCTATTAGGAAGGGGCGTTCACTTCCTAATAGCGACCGCAAAGCCATGTACCAATGTTTTGCGACTGCAATTGCGGTCGCAAAACACTCTCAAATTACCACCCTCTTCAAGAGGGTGGTAATGCAGTCGCAAAAGGGAAGGGGTCCCCAGGGGACCCCTTCCCCTTTGTGATTGGCTCAGAAATATTTTTTAAGGGCAGGCAG
This sequence comes from Calotriton arnoldi, assembly GCA_963921515.1. Taxonomy (NCBI): domain Eukaryota; kingdom Metazoa; phylum Chordata; class Amphibia; order Caudata; family Salamandridae; genus Calotriton; species Calotriton arnoldi. Next base: position 578,557 of record CAWUFW010006982.1, read on the forward strand.
TGGTCCCAGGGACCACTACCTGCCCTTAAAAAATGAAACAAAAACGTCTCATTTTTTTTTTTTTTTAAATCCATTCCGTTTTCCTTTAAGGAAAACGGGCTGCACTTAAGAAAAAAACCTGCTTTATTGAAAAGCAGACCCAGACATGGAGGTCTGCTGAGCCCAGCAGGCCACCATCCCTGGGAGGGCCAGCCATTCCCAATGGGGTCGCAAATTGCGAGTGGCTCATTAATATTCATGAGCCTCGCATTTTGCGACCCCATTGGGAATCACTAACAGTGTCTCTGACACTGTTGTACATTTGCTTTTGCGACTCGCAAATTGCGACTGCAATTTTTTGCAATTTGCGAGTCGCAAAAGCAAATGGTCGTACATCTGGCCCTTGGTACTCTAAACCGGACGCCATGGTGCCACCAGATGTGACACCACAAACTACGTATGAACTCATTTGAAGTCACTGGAAACCTGATACTGCTTACCTGCTGGCCTCCACCAACCAACTACGACACAGTGACCTCTTACCAGTTGTTGCACATTGGTTATTGGCTTCCACCAGGTTTAACATTAGAGGCTTCTCTTCCTTCTTCTTCCCCCCTTCCTCCCCCTCTTTCCCTCCTTGTCCTCCCTCCCCCATGTTCCAGCTGCACTCCCCTCACCGCTATTTTGTGCATTTACCTGACAATCAACCTTGAGGCACATTCCTTGTAGCTATGTTCCTTATGCCGTGAACATTACACTTATTCCTGTAGGGTGATAACTGTTGCATTGCAAGTAAATGGGGGTCTCACTCGCCTGCACCCCAGACACTGATCTGACCTAGTCGGTTAGAGTGAGAAGTTGGCCTGGTATATGCTGTCCACTAATTAAAGTGGGCACCTTGTACCAGTCCAAACAACCCCTTATTGGAGATAGGTTAAAGACAACCTTTATTGAAGGCTATCCTAGTGGTAGCTATGGAGAGCAGCCTTCCGGCTAAGTCTTGAAGGAATGTAAAGCAGCTTGTTTTACCAGTCTATAATCTCTTGAGTGACCAAATGAAAGAGGACCACACCAGGTATATATTTAAAATATATGTATTTAGTCTTAAACACAACCCTCTAGTCTCTTTATGAGGCTAGAGTTCGAAGTACATAAGTTACAAGTCAAATATCAACAGTAATAGCACAAATACACGTTTGAGCCCTAGGGGCGTACCAAACCATATACCAATAAAGTGGTATAAGAACCACGACTGAACTAGACACAAGGCCTAGAGCCTGTAGAAGTGCTTGGCCCTCAAGGAACCACCCAAGGTAGTGACACAGGGGACCCACGGGGGACGCGTGCAGTGTGAGAACACAGCCGCGAGCCGCCGTTGACTTCTACGGGGAATGTCGCGGTTGGAGTTTTAAAGAAAAAGGACACTTAGAGGAGGACTTGGAGCAAACCCCTTTAGAACTAGGCTGTTCTAGAGTCAATACCCACGGGAGCACCGGAGTACTCGAGTTACCTCACCCAGGGAAGCCGGGTGCATAGGTGTCTTTCGGGGTCTGGTTTCGTCGTTGTTTTCAATGGCGATCTGCTGCAAAGTGCTGCTTGCGACCAAGTCGAAAGTGTTCGGGTGGATCCAAGGTGGGATCGAAGATCTGAAGAACCTGAAAGCAGAGGGGACAGAGTCTGGGTCACTAGCCAGTGACCAGGAAGGCGACGAGCAGATGCCCACCGATGTTGGGTGCTTCAGGTAGGTTGACGGTCATCTTGACTCTTCAGCCACGAGGTCCAGGAGGCGTCGACGACAACCAGGAGCTGGATTCCAGTTGTCCCACGATGTTTGTCGATTGCTGCGGTGTCGGCGACCGGATTGGACCCAACAAGCCTGGGCAACGGCAAGTCTCGTAGAAATAAAGAAAGGACGTTGATGCAGACCAGCAAGGTCTGGGGGACTCACCCAGCAAGGGTAAGTCAGGGCACCTCTGGAGCAACCAGGAAAGCCCAAGCAGAAGAAGAGTTACCTTCGGGAGGGCCCACTAGCCAACGGACTAGCGACTGCGAAGGAGCCTCGAGTGGACGCACGTGGAGCTGGCTCACAGGACACTCGTGGAGTGGAGGCCAGTGATCTTCGGTGTAGTCAGTGCTGGAGGTAGGGGCTACTCGGAGCCCAAAGCACAACTTTGTGGGAGACCAGGAAGAGGATGCACTTGCAAAAGTTCTCGGTGTCCAGGGGTCACGGTTCCACGTTACCCACAACAGCTACAGGCCTCAGCTTCGCTGGGGACTCAGGGCAGCCTCGGGGAAGTTTATATGTGTGTGCAAGGATAGTGATATAAGTAGCCTATATCACAGTAAGGGGTGCTGGCACCACCTTACCCAGGCTGCAGTAGCAGACCTGTGGTGTCATTTTGGCTGGCCTTCCAGGGGTGGCATAATACATGCTTCAGCCCCTGGTAGGCCTCTGAGGTACCTATGCCCTGGGTACATAGTATACCATATACTAGGGACTTATAAGGGCACTCCAGATTCCAATCAAAGATGTACCTAAGGTACATGGAAACCATTTTAGAGAGAAAGCAGCTAGGCTGGGGTTCTGATTAGCAGGGCCCCAGCCAGACTAAAGTCGAAAAACAGTGAAGCATCAGCAAAAGTGGGGGTACCCATGTGAAGCAGATCCTACTCTCCTACACAACCCCCCCAAACGCAGGGACATTAAACTAACCTTTACCAGTTGAGTCTTCATGTTCTAAGTGGAAATACCTAGAGAGTCCATCTGCATTGGCATGGTTACTCCCATGTCTATATTCCACTGTAAAGTCCATCCCCTGTAGGGAAATGGACCACCTAAGCAGTTTGGGGTTTTCACCCTTCATTTGTTTTAGCCATAAGAGGGGCTTATGGTCTGTTTGAACAAGGAAGTGAGTACCAAACAAGTATGGCCTCAACTTCTTCAGAGCCCAGACCACAGCAAAGGCCTCCCTCTCAATGGTTGACCAACGTTTCTCTCTAGGGGTAAGCCTTCTGCTAATGAAAGCTACTGGCTGATCCTGACCTTCATCATTCAATTGTGACAGTACAGCCCCTACCCCCAATTCAGATGCATCTGTTTGGACAATGAACTTCTTGGAGTAATCAGGACTCTGTAGAATGGGACCAGTGCACATGGCCTGCTTCAGGTTATCAAATGCCTTTTGACAGCTAGCTGTCCACTGAACCTTTTTGGGCATTTTCTTGGAAGTTAAGTCATTCAGGGGTGTCACTATTGATCCATACCCCTTGACATATCTCCTATAGTACCCAGTCAGGCCTAAGAAGGCTCTCACCTGAGTATGGGTAGTGGGAGCAACCCAGTCCATGATGTTCTGGATCTTGCTCTGCAATGGTTGAACCTGGCCTCCACCCACAAGGTGGCCCAGGTACACAACCTGACTCTGCCCTATCTGGCACTTGGTGGCCTTGATAGTGAGGCCTGCCTTTTGCAGGTCCTCCAAAACATTTCTGAGGTGGACCAGGTGATCCTCCCAGGTGGAGCTAAAGACAGCAATATCATCTAGATATGCTGCACTATAGGCCTCCAGACCTGTAAGGACTGTATTCACCAAACTCTGAAAAGTGGCAGGTGCATTCTTCAGACCAAAGGGCATTACCACAAATTGATAATGCCCACTAGGGGTTGATAATGCTGTTTTTGGCTTTGCATCATCAGCTAGTCTGATCTGCCAGTAGCCAGCTGTCAGGTCAAATGTGCTTAGATACTTGGCTGAGGCCAAAGTGTCTATTAGCTCATCTGCCCTTGGTATTGGATGGGCATCAGTCCTAGTGACTGCATTGAGACCCCTGTAGTCCACACAAAACCTCATCTCTCTTTTCCCACCACTGGTGTGAGGTTTTGGCACAAGGACCACTGGACTAGCCCAAGGGCTATCTGAGGGTTCAATAACTCCCAAATCCAACATTTTCTGGACTTCTGTCCTGATACAGTCCCTGACATGGTCAGGTTGCCTATAAATCTTATTTTTAATAGGCAGACTGTCCCCAGCATCCACTTCATCAGTGCACCAGGTGGTCTGACTTGGAGTCAGAGAGAACATATGTCTGAAGTGATTGAGCACCTGTCTGCAATCAGTTTGCTGCTGGGCAGTGAGGCTGCCTGCCAAGGCTACACCATCCACTGACCCATCATCAGGGTTCTGTGAGAGCAGGTCAGGGAGTGGGTCACTCTCTTCCTCCTGTCCCTCATCAGTAGCCATGAGCAAGCCCATGTCTGCCCTGTCCACATATGGTTTCAGTCTGTTGACATGGAGAACCCTGTGGGGACTCCTGGGTGTTCCTAGGTCTACCAAATAGGTAACCTCACCCTTCTGTTCAACAATGGTATGGGGTCCACTCCACTTGTCTTGGAGAGCTGCTGGGGCCACTGGCTCCAGCACCCACACCTTCTGTCCTGGCTGGTAAACAGTCAGTACAGCCTTTTGGTCATGCCAGGCTTTTTGCAGTTCCTGGCTAGCCTCAAGGTTTTTAGTTGCCTTTTTCATGTATTCAGCCATCCTGGAGCGGAGACCAAGTACATAGTCCACTATGTCCTGCTTTGGGGGCTTGAGAGGTAACTCCCATCCTTCCTTCACCAAGCACAATGGACCCCTGACAGGGTGACCAAACAAAAGTTCAAAAGGGCTGTAGCCAACCCCCTTTTGAGGCACCTCCCTGTATGCAAACAAAAGGCAGGGCAAGAGTATGTCCCATCTTCGCCTAAGCTTTTCTGGGAGCCCTTTAATCATGCCCTTTAAGGTTTTGTTGAATCTCTCAACTAAACCATTGCATTGTGGGTGATAGGGTGTGGTGAACTTGTAAGTCACTCCACACTCCTTCCACATTGCCTTCAAGTATCCAGACATAAAGTTTGCACCCCTGTCTGATACAACCTCCTTAGGGAAGCCCACTCTTGAGAAAATTCCCAGGAGGGCTCTTGCCACCACAGGTGCTGTAGTGGTCCTAAGGGGAATAGCCTCTGGGTACCTAGTGGCATGGTCCACCACCACCAGGATAAACCTGTGCCCAGATGCTGTTTGGGGATCCATGGGACCAACAATATCAATCCCCACTCTTTCAAAGGGAACCCCCACCACAGGTAGTGGTATCAGGGGGCCTTTGTGGTGCCACCTGCCTTCCCACTGGCTTGGCAGGTTACACAGGAGCGACAAAACTCCTTGGTGTCTTCAGACATGTGGGGCCAGTGAAAGTGAGGGACAATTCTTTCCCAGGTCTTGTTCTGGCCCAGGTGAACTGCTAGGGGAATATCATGGGCTAGGGTCAATAGGAAGCCCCTGAACTTCAGAGGTATGACCAACCTCCTGGTGGCACCAGGCTTGGGATCTATACACTCTGAGTACAAGAGTCCATCATCCCAATACACTTTATGGGGACCACTAGCATTCCCAGCAGCCTCAGCAGCAGCTTGCTGTCTGAGGGGTTCAAGAGAGGGGCAGCTCTGCTGCTCCTGGCTCAGATCTGACCTGGAAGGGCCCCCTGTCCCCAAGAACTCAACCTGATCAGGCTCAAGCTCCTCTGGGACAGTTCCTTCCTCAGGACTGAGATCATCCCCCTCAAGAGACTGATCTTCCTTCTGAGCCAAGGGGAAGGCACTGCCTTAACCCTACTACTCCTCCTCTTGGATGGCACTTGGTCCATTGTTCCAGGATCCAAGGCCTGTTCAGTGTTAGACATTTTGGCCTGTGACCTGGTCACAGCAAACACATCTGCAGGGATCCCCAGCATTTCTGCATGGGTCCTGAGCTCCACTTCTGCCCAAGCTGAAGTTTCTAGATCATTGCCAAGCAAGCATTCAACTGGTAGGTCTGCACTTACCACAACCTTCTTAAGGCCAGTTACCCCTCCCCAGGAGAAGTTAACAACTGCCAGAGTATGGTCTGTTCTGACACTGCTAGCATTGGTCACTTGGTACATCTCACCAAGTATAATCTGCCCAGGATCCACAAGATCTTGTGTCACCATGGTGACACTTGCTCCTGTGTCCCTGAATGCCAAAGCCTCTTTTCCATTAATTAATGGCTGTTGCCTGTACTTGCCCAGATTACTGGGACTCACAGAGGAGGTCACATCCATGCCTCCATCACAGACTAGGACAGCCTGAGTGAGTTCTCTGACTAGGCCAGAGCTCATCTCATTACCCAGGGTCAACCCTACTAAACCCTTAGCTTGAGTACTTCCACCACCATTTGTAACTGTACTAGGGGGAACAGGTGCCTTAGGGGCAGTGGTGGTGGCTGGAATAGAGTCTTTGGACTTGGTGCAATCACTGGTCCAGTGTGTCTTTTGCTTACAGACTTTGCACCATGGTTTCTTTTGGCCTTTTCCCTTGTTAGACTGTGAATCCCCACCTGAAGAAGATTTTTGGGGGCCTTGTGAAGACTTCTGGTCTTTACCCTTCTCCCCACCCTTATCAGAGTTTTTAGAATCTTGCTTCTTAGGGTCACCACCTTGGTTCTGTACCTTCTGCCTCACCCTGGTTCTGACCCATTTGTCTGCCTTCTTTCCCAATTCTTGGGGAGAGGTCAGATCAGAGTCCACCAGGTACTGATGCAACAGCTGATTTTGACAGTTATTAAGAATCTGCTCCCTCATGATAAGATTGTACAATCCTTTGAAGTCACATACCTTACTGCCCACTAACCAACCTTCCAGAGCCTTAGCAGAACAATCAACAAAGTCCACCCAGTCTTGATTCTGTGCTTTTTGGGTATCTCTGAACTTTAACCTGTATTGTTCAGTTGTTAGGCCAAACCCATCAATCAGAGCACTCTTCAAGACTTTGTAATTGTCAGCATCCTCTTCTCTAACAGAGAGGAGCTTATCTCTACCTTTGTCTGCAAAGGAGAGCCACAAGATTGCTGCCCACTGCTCCTGAGGGACCCTCTGTACTTTACAGGCCCTCTCTAGAGCAGTTATCCATTTGTGGATGTCATCCCCACTCTGGTAGGGAGGGACAATCTTGCTCAGGTTTCTATGGTCATAAGACCTTTCCCTACCACTAGGGAAATTGCTGCCACCATGGGACTCTAGTCCCAACTTTCTTCTTTGCCTTTGAAGCTCTAGGGACTCCCTGTCTATAGCCAACTGCTCTTTTCTGATTCTCAACTGAGCTTCCTCATACTTGAGCAGTCTCTCTTTCCTCTCATGAGAGGATTCCCTCCTATGAGAAGAAACAGAGGTCCCTACTGAGATGTCAGAGTGGTTAGACTCCTGAGAAGGAGATCTAGACCTTCTGGGCACACTCCCAACTCTTCCTGGGGGAACAAAGCGGAGGTTATTCTGAGCCTCCTCCTCATCCTCAGGAGTAGCAGGAGTAGCTGCATTGTCCAGGTCAGGATCATTGTCATCCCCCTGGCCAGTTTCAGAGGTCAGGTCCTGGGTATTTTCATCCCTGGTCCCTTCCTCATCTTCTGCCCCACCCTCTCTGCCTACCCTTGCAGACCCTATGGGTCTTCTAAGATCATCTAGCAGAAGCATCTCCAGGAGACGTTGGGTGTTGGCACTTTTGCCTGTCTTCAACTTCCTAATCTTGCACAACTCTCTTAATTCCAAGAATGAGAGGTTGTCATATCTGGATGGCAGGAGCCCACTGGTTCCTGGCAGTGAAGACATTACTAGTGTGGTGTGGTGTATGCACTACCTACACTAGTGTGGCCTACTAAACTCTCTTGAGTTGTAGAAAGGGTGTGCTAGCCCTTAACACACAACTCTAAGTTCAGTAGAACTTACTGTATACTAAGCTTGTTATTATATGTACCTAAGGTACCCTTAGTGGTTTTCAGTTGATCAATTCAATTGAGATTATCTGGTAAAACAATAGCAAGCTGGAATCCCACACGCTGCACACCAATGTGAGAAGTTGGCCTGGTATATGCTGTCCACTAATTATAGTGGGCACCTTGTACCAGTCCAAACAACCCCTTATTGGAGATAGGTTAAAGACAACCTTTATTGAAAGCTATCCTAGTGGTAGCTATGGAGAGCAGCCTTCAGGCTAAGTCTTGAAGGAATGTAAAGCAGCTTGTTTTACCAGTCTATAATCTCTTGAGTGACCAAATGAAAGAGGACCACACCAGGTATATATTTAAAATATATGTATTTAGTCTTAAACACACCCCTCTAGTCTCTTTATGAGGCTAGAGTTCGAAGTACATAAGTTACAAGTCAAATATCAACAGTAATAGCACAAATACACGTTTGAGCCCTAGGGGCGTACCAAACCATATACCAATAAAGTGGTATAAGAACCACGACTGAACTAGACACAAGGCCTAGAGCCTGTAGAAGTGCTTGGCCCTCAAGGAACCACCCAAGGTAGTGACACAGGGGACCCACGGGGGACGCGTGCAGTGTGAGAACACAGCCGCGAGCCGCCGTTGACTTCTATGGGGAATGTCGCGGTTGGAGTTTTAAAGAAAAGGGACACTTAGAGGAGGACTTGGAGCAAACCCCTTTAGAACTAGGCTGTTCTAGAGTCAATACTCACGGGAGCACCGGAGTACTCGAGTTACCTCACCCAGGGAAGCCGGGTGCATAGGTGTCTTTCGGGGTCGGGTTTCGTCGTCGTTTTCAATGGCGATCTGCTGCAAAGTGCTGCTGGCGACCAAGTGGAAAGTGTTCGGGTGGATCCAAGGGTGGATCGAAGATCTGAAGAACCTGAAAGCAGAGGGGACAGAGTCTGGGTCACTAGCCAGTGACCAGGAAGGCGATGAGCAGATGCCCACCGATGTTGGGTGCTTCAGGTAGGTTGACGGTTGTCTTGACTCTTCAGCCACGAGGTCCAGGAGGCGTCGACAACAACCAGGAGCTGGATTCGAGCTGTCCCACAACGTCTGTCAATTGCTGCAGTGTCGGCGACCGGATTGGACCCAACAAGCCTGGGCAACGGCAAGTCTCGTAGAAATAAAGAAAGGACGTTGATGCAGACCAGCAAGGTCTGGGGGACTCACCCAGCAAGGGTAAGTCAGGGCACCTCTGGAGCAACCAGGAAAGCCCAAGCAGAAGAAGAGTTACCTTCGGGAGGGCCCACTAGCCAACGGACTAGCGACCGCGAAGGAGCCTCGAGTGGACGCACTTGGAGCTGGCTCACAGGACACTCGTGGAGTGGAGGCCAGTGATCTTCGGTGCAGTCGGTGCTGGAGGCGGGGGCTACTCGGAGCCCAAAGCACAACTTCGTGGGAGACCAGGAAGAGGATGCACTTGCAAAAGTTCTCGGTGCCCAGGGGTCACGGTTCCACGTTACCCACGACAGCTACGGGCCTCAGCTTCGCTGGGGACTCAGGGCAGCCTCGGGGAAGTCTGGAAATCCACCTCTGGTGATGCAAAGACTTCGGCGTCCGGCGGGAGCTTCAGCGATGCAGACCGGACAATTGCTTCTTTGGTGCCTGCCAAGCAGGGGAGTCACTCCTTGACCCCAAGGGAGATTCTTCAGTCCTCTAATCTTAAAGTAGAGCGTCGAAGGTCCAGGATTCGGCTTCAGAGTTTCGTCCAGGGTAATCTAAAGTCCTAAGGACTGGGGTCCCATACTTATACTAAGTTAGGGGTTGGACATACTCTGGGGACCCACCTATGGGAGGGTCAGGGAAGAGGGGTGGTTACACCCATTCCCTTTGTCCAGTTTCGTGCCATAGCAGGGGCAGGTAGCCCCTGCAACCGGTTTGAACTGGCATATGCACAGGGACACCAAGTGTGCCCCCAGTGCAGGACTTCAAAGCACCAGAGAGTGCTCCCGCCCAGCCCCAATACACATCATCCTGTCTGGGGAGGTGGTTACACCTCCCTGCGACAGGAAACCTATTGTCCATGCCTCCCCTGCCGAAGTTTCGGTCAGCAGCAGGAGGCCAGACCCGTGTCTGTGGCAGCGGCATCCATTTTGTGATGCCAGGGCTCTGCAAAGAAGTTACCAGGCACGCCGGTGTGTACATGTCTCTCCCTCTAGAAGGGTGGAATGCTACCCCCGCCACCAGGACTGGCAGGGGGGGGGTAGTATTCCAAGATGTTTGACACCAAACACGACATGTTTTGGTGCAGCCAGTCCAAAGTTGGCATTGTACCGTGAGGATATAATGCACTTTAGAGTATATGGTCAGGCTGTACCACAAACAGCATCAGAGGAGGGACTCCGAATGCTGCAGAGGGGCTCTGCTCATGCAGGGGCACCCTCTCGCATAAAAACCAAGCACTCTGCCTTCAGGATTGGTAAGGCCTGCCATAGGAGTGACTTATAGGTTTATATGTGTGTGCAATGGATAGTGATATAAGTAGCCTATATCACAGTAAGGGGTGCTGGCACCACCTTACCCAGGCTGCAGTAGCAGACCTGTGGTGTCATTTTGGCTGGCCTTCCAGGGGTGGCATAATACATGCTTCAGCCCCTGGTAGGCCTCTGAGGTACCTATGCCCTGGGTACATAGTATACCATATACTAGGGACTTATAAGGGCACTCCAGATTCCAATCAAAGATGTACCTAAGGTACATGGAAACCATTTTAGAGAGGAAGCAGCTAGGCTGGGGTTCTGATTAGCAGGGCCCCAGCCAGACTAAAGTCGAAAAACAGTGAAGCATCAGCAAAAAGTGGGGGTACCCATGTGAAGCAGATCCTACTCTCCTACAGTTAGTCTGTTACTGCATGTGTGCAACATTGTATAGTTTGGACAGACACATGTTACCGATTTGCCCCATTGGTATTTTGTATTTTACTCACATAGTTTTTTTGCTTTTGTTTGATGTTTGGATTTTCAGTCCACAGCTGACAAGTAGTTTACACGAGGTTTGGCACCTGTCCTTCTGGACACGGTCAGGCCTCTTAATGCACCACAGTTAGTGAGATGGCTGGCACCAACGTGAAAATGTGGAAGGTTCGGGGCATGCATACCCCTCCTCGTTGGTAAAATGTATATACTTATCTGCGCCGCTGCAACACCCAGATTGTTTATTTAAGAATCACAAGTGATCACCGCTGAGGCTGTTATGTTGCAGAAACGCTACTGAGGTCAGCTGTTTTCCATACATTTTTTAACAGAAGCGAGAGCGCAACTTTAAATTCGCCTGTTCACAGACAAATGTGGTCGGTTGCATTCGCTGCCCCAACCGACCCCCCAGTAACATGGCTGCCACACAACACAAGCCTTGATATATTGATATAAGGCTGCAAGCGTGTCCCAGGCTGAGTTCAACACTTAGCAATGAATGCAGGCACCCGCGCCCACCCTGCAAACTTCCTGGCCTGGCAGCCTTTGGTTTGTCTCGCCAAAGTTTTTCAAGTGCTCAAGAGGAGTGGCGATTGCAATACAAATAAATACGCAATTCCCGGATCGCTACGTACAGCAAAATATATTTGTTAGACCTGCAAAAGTGAAATTCCACATATCTTACTAAGAAGCAAAAAAAAACAGAAGGTCGAAGAACAGGACATAATGATGTTCTGCAAAGGGCCTTAATAATTGGGGAACATTTTTTGTTTCTTTGATTGTATTCATGTGAGTGCGTTACAGAAATATTTGGGATTCCTATTTCTTTGCTGCCGATCTGTAATAAAGACAAGGGAATATATAATAGGGCCCTCATTGTCTTGCTATATAATTGTTTACTGCAGTTGTAAAGAGACTAATGCCCTATAGACACCTATATCCACCACAGGTTTACACAAATCGATAATAATATGTCTTTATCGAGAAGTGAACCATTTCTTGGATCAAAAGCTGAAAACTGCAAAAACAAGTTGGCAGTTACTTCACTCTTCTGCATAATACATAATAATAAATAACCAATCATATATACATATTTACATTTACAAACCATGTGGAGGCAGTGGCTAGTGATCAGAAATTAATTAATTTTACCACCATTTTAAATGTGTAGCTTCTGGGAAGTAGAACTAAAGTATTCCATTTAAAAGAAAGCAGCATATGACACGCTAAAGTCAACTCGGGGAAACATCCATTTGAAAATATCCTCAAAACAAGACAAAACCTAACATCAAATGGAATTAATAACACAGATAGTAAAAAGACGGGATTCTATTTCAAATTAGAATACCTCCAATCAGTAATGAGCTAAATCAAATCACGACTGAATCAGAGGCACACACACCACTGTATGGATTATTGTGCTGTAGTGGTTTATTCTGCATGAAAATCAGCTGTATAAACTGATTTATTATATAGTCAGGATCTTGGGTATCGAATTTCAAATCATTTCGAACAATAAAAGTATGTAATGCAGTATTGACTAAGCTCTTTGTCTTAGTAAATTAAATAAATGCAATTTGTTTGAACTGCCCTCTAGGCAGGGTCACCCCCAGATTTTTGCCTTCTGTTTCTGACCTCGTGTTGTTGGCATTAGGGCTCTGTGCACTTTACCCCCGCTAACCAGTATTAAAGTGCTTGTGCTCCCTCCTTCAAACTTGGTAAAATTAGTCTTCCCCTAAATGGCACATGTAGTTTACTTGTATGTCCCTGGTAAATGGTACTATCTGTACCCAAGGCCTGTAAACTAATTACTACTAGTGGGCAGCAGCACTCATTGTGCCACCCATCACCCATTAAAGGAGCACTGTAAAACTGTCTAAGGCCGGCTACTGCAGCCTATGTGTGCAGTTTAAACTGCCATTTTGAGCAGGCAAAATAAACCTTTTGCCAGGGCTAAACCTTCCTTTTTAGGTCGAGCCTAGAGTCAGTGCTGATGCACTGCTCTGCGAGACTTGCTGTATTCCTTCTGTGGACATTAAACAACACCCACACACGCCCAACCCTTTTTATTGGTTGTTTCGTCTGCCTTTACAAATTGCATCGCTCTCATTGGTAAATAGTGTACATTTGTCCCGCCTTGTGGCTACTGGCCATGCTACAGGAATCCTTTCATTAGTATCTATATGTTTTGCATGAGAACACTGCTTTTTCTTTAGCCCTCTCCTCGCTCCGCGCCAGTGCACAACTCTGCTTCCAGTTCACTTAATCTCCTAGTGCCTCACACCCCACCTCAACTCCTCCCACCTCTCGCAGCCTCTTTTCTTAGCCCTCAGCTAGCCGGCGCACGGTGCTGATTTCACTTCACTTAATCTCCACGTGCCTCCCACTCCCCACAACTCCTCCCACCCCTGGCAGCTTCCTCCAATTTAACCCAAAAAATAAAACGTCCCTGACGCTCCCGCTGCTTTCATCTCAGCGGAGCTGCACACCTAACAGCAAACAGAGGTGCGTATACTCGATGCACATTTAGTGAGTGATTTGAAGTTGTGGAACCACTTGATCTGACCACGTTGCTGTCTAGAAAAAATGACCACGTATTTTGGTTTCCTTTTCTGGTAAAAATACATCCTTGCTTTTGCTTGTCTCTTTCGCGCTCTGCTCTGTCACGAAACTGCCTCTGGCATCCGTTTTTCTTTTGTTGTAGAACCGCAGCCTACAAATCTAGTTCCTGAAGGTTGCCTACTCAAGTTTGTGTGACAATCGAATTAGTTTAACCCCTTCGCTGCTAGGCCTTTCCCCCCCTGTGCTAAGCCTTTTTTTGGCTATTTGGGGTAGTTCGCGCTTAGGCCCCTGTAATTTTTTGACCACATAAGGTATCCACACCAAATTTGCGTCCCTTTTTTCAACATCATGGGGATTCTAAAGGTACCCAGGGTTTGTGGATTCCCCTGGAGGGGACCCAGAAATTAGCCAAAATACAGCATTTTTTTGAAAAATGGGAAAAAAGGGCTCCAGATGAAAGCGTCTGTTTTTTTTCCTGCAAATGGTATCAAAAAAGCTGTTGTGGTGCTGAAATCACCATCTTCCCAGCTTTCAGGGACAAGCAGACTTTTGTCAAAAAACCAACATTTTTTACACAGTTTTGGCATTTTTCTGGGACATAGCCTATTTCTGCTATTTTTGTGCTTTCAACCTCCTTCCAGTTAATGGTAGAAATGGGTATGAAAGCAATAATGGATCCTGGAAAGCTATACATTTTAGAAAAGTAGACAAAATTCTGAATTCAGCAAGGGGTCATTTGTGTAGCTCCTTCAAGGTTTCTTCATAGAAACTAACAGTTAAATATAGGACAAATTGAAAATTAGTTGAAAAAAACAGCCATTTGTGTCAACGTTTTCACCTGTAACTTGTTCTAATTATGACAGCTGTTTGAAAGCAATATACCGTTACATTTGCTGGACCTTTCTGGTTGTGGGGATATATAGGACTTGTAGGTTCACCAAGAACCCGACGAACCCAGAGCCAATAACTGAGCAGCGTCTTGCAATGTTTTTATTATATACCCGGTATATAGCAATTATTTTGGGAAAATGTATACATGGAAAAATAGGTATGAAAGACACCTATGTATTTATGAAATGGGAACAAAATGTAGAGTTTAGAAACAGTAGATATTTGCACATTTCCGAAATTGGGAGTACCCATACTAGCATGAGAATTATAGGTCATTTTTCAAAATGACTTCTTTTTACACATTGTCTTTCATTTGGAAGGCAGAAATGCATCGAAAGTCAATAGGTAATAACAGTTGCTCTACAATTCTGTGTTACCCCAAGTCTCCTTATAAAAATGGTACCTCACTTGTGTGGGTAGGCCTTTTGCCCACGACAGGAAACGGCTCAAAACGCAACGTGGACACCACATTTTCACAATGAAAAAAGACCCTTTTTTTGCAAAGTGCCTAGCTGTAGTTTATGAACCCTAGCTCTGCCTGCACCTAGGGAAACCTAGCAAACCTATACATTTTTGAAAACTAGACACCCAGGGAAATCCAGGATGGGGTGACTTGACTGGCTCTCACCAGGTTCTGTTACCCAGAATCCCTTGCAAACCTAACCAATTGTCAAAAAAACCACATTTTCCTCATATTTCTGTGGTGGAAAGTTCTGGAATCTGCGTGGATCCACAAAATTCCACCCACCCTGTGTCCCCCAAAGTCTTCCGAGAATAATGGTACCTCACTTGTGTGGGTAGGCCTAGTGCCCACAACAGGAAACGGCCCAAAACGCGACGTGGACACACCACATTTTCACAGTGAAAATTGACCCTTTTTTTGCAAAGTGCCTAGTTGTAGTTTTTGAACCCTAGCTCTGCCGGCACCTAGGGAAACCTAGCAAACCTAAACATTTTTGAAAACTAGACACGTAGGGGAATCCAGGATGGGGTGACTTGACTGGCTCTCACCAGGTTCTGTTACCCAGAATCCCTTGCAAACCTAAAAATGTGTCCAAAAAAGCAAATTTTCCTCAGTTTTCTGTGGTGGAAAGTTCTGGAATCTGCGTGGATCCACAAGATTCTACCCACCCCACGTTCCCCAAAGTCTTCAGAGAAAAATGGTACCTCACTTGTGTGGGTAGGCCTAGTGCGCGCGACAGGAAACGGCCCAAAACGCAAGGTGGACACACCATATTTTCACAGTGAAAAATGCCCATTTTTTTGCAAAGTGCTTAGCTGTAGTTTTTGAACCCTAGCTCTGCCAGCATCTTAAGAAACCTAGAAAACCTATACATTTTTGAAAACTAGACACCCAGGGGAATCCAGGATGGGGTGACTTGACTGGCTCTCACCAGGTTCTGTTACCCAGAATCCCTTGCAAACCTAAAAAATAGTCAAAAAAACCACATTTTCCTCACATTTCTGTGGTGGAAAGTTCTGGAATCTGCGTGGATCCACAAAATTCTACCCACCCTGCGTTCCCCAAAGTCTTCCGAGAAAAATGGTACCTCACTTGTGTGGGTAGGCCTAGTGCCCGTGACAGGAAACGGCCCAAAACGCTAGGGGGACACACCACATTTTCACAGCGAAAAATGACCCTTTTTTTGCAAAGTGCCTAGCTGTAGTTTTTTAACCCTAGCTCTACCGACACCTAGGGAAAGCTAGAAAACCTATACATTTTTGAAAACTAGACGCCCGGGGGATGCTAGGGAGGTATGGCTTGCATGGATCCTCCAGCGTTTTCTTACCCAGAATCCTCTGCAAACCTCAAATGTAGCTGAAAAAAATCATTTTTTTCACACATTTTTGTGTGGGAAAGTTGTGGCATCACCGGGCTGACACAAATTTCCTACCACCCAGCGTTCCCCTGGGCCTCCTGATGAAAATGGTGCCTCACTCGTGTGGGAGGCCCAAGTACCCGCGACAGGCAAGGGCCCAAAACGTATTGAGGCGACATCAAAATTGCCTATAACAAAACAACCTGGTTTTGCAAGGGGGGTCACCTGGGTTTTTTGCCCCGTGCTCGGTGGCCAGCTAGGGAAACCTACAAAACCCACACATTTCTGAAAACTAGACATGCAGGGGATTCCAGGGAGGTATGGCTTGCATGGATCCCCCAACGTTTTCTTACCCAGAATCCCCTGCAAACCTCAAATGTAGCTGAAAAAATCACTTTTTCCACACATTTTTGTGTGGGAAAGTTGTGGCATCACCCGGCTGACACAAATTTCCTACCACCCAGTGTTCCCCCAGGTCTCTCAATAACAATGGTGCCTCACTCGTGTGGGAGGCCCAAGTACCCGCGACAGGCAAGGGCCCAAAACGTATTGAGGCGACATCAAAATTGCCTATCACAAAACGACCTGGTTTTGCAAGGGGGGGTCACCTGGGTTTTTGGCCCTGTGCTCGGCGGCCAGCTAGGGACACCTACCAAGTCCACACATTTCTGAAAACTAGACACCCAGAGTATTCCAGGGAGGTATGGCTTGCGTGGATCCCCCAACGTTTTCTTACCCAGAATCCCCTGCAAACCTCAAATTTAGCTGAAAAAATCACTTTTTCCACACATTTCTGTGTGGGAAAGTTGTGGCATCACCGGGCTGACACAAATTTCCTACCACCTAGTGTTCCCCAGGTCTCCCGATAAAAATGGTGCCTCACTCATTTGGGAGGCCCAAGTACCCGCGACAGGCAAGGGCCCAAATCGTATTGAGGCGACATCAAAATTGCCTATCACAAATCGACCTGGTTTTGCAAGGGGTATCACCTGGGTTTTTGGCCCCGTGCTCGGCGGCCAGCTAGGGAAACCTACCAAACCCACACATTTCTGAAAACTAGACAACCGGAGGATTCCAGGGAGGTATGGCTTGCGTGGATCCCCCAACGTTTTCTTACCCAGAATCCCTGCAAACCTCAAATTTAGCTGAAAAATCACTTTATCCGCATATTTTGTGTGGGAAGTTGTAGCATCACGGGCTGACACAAATTTCCTACCACCCAGTGTTCCCCAGGTCTCCCGATAAAAATTGTGCCTCACTAGTGTGGGAGGCCCAAGTACCCGCGACAGGCAAGGGCCCAAAACATATTGAGGCGACTTCAAATTGGCTATCACAAAATGTTTTGGGCTCTTGCCTGTCGCGGGTACTTGGGCCTCCTACACGAGTGAGGCCCCATTTTTATTGGGAGACCTGGGGGAACACTGGGTGGTAGGAACGTTGTGTCAGCCCGGTGATGCCAGAACTTTACCACACAAAAATGTGTGGAAAAGTGATTTTTTCAGCTAAATTTGAGGTTTGCAGGGGATTCTGGGTAAGAAACATTGGGGATCCACGCAAGCCATACCTCCTGGAATCCCGGGTGTCTAGTTTTCAGAAATGTGTGGATTTGGTAGGTTTCCCTAGTTGGCTGCCGAGCACGGGGCCAAAAACCCAGGTGACCCCCCTTGCAAAACCAGGTGGTTTTGTGATACGCAATTTTGATGTAGCCTCAATACGTTTTGGGCCCTTGCCTGTCTTGGGTACTTGGGCCTCCCACACGAGTGAGGCACCATTTTTATCGGGAGACCTGGGGGAACTCTGGGTGGTAGGAAATTTGTGTCAGCCGGGTGATGCCACAACTTTCCCACACAAAAATGTGTGGAAAAAGTGATTTTTTCAGCTAAATTTGAGGTTTGCAGGGGATTCTGGGTAAGAAAACTTTGGGGGATCCATGCAAGCCATACCCCCCTATAATTCCCTGGGTCTCTAGTTTTCAGAAATGTGTGGGTTTGGTAGGTTTCCCTAGCTGACCGCCGAGCATGGGGCCAAAAACCCAGGTGACTCCCCTTGCAAAACCAGGTCATTTTGTGATAGGCAATTTTGATGTTGCCTCAATACGTTTTGGGCCCTTGCCTGTCGCGGGTACTTGGGCCTCCCACACGAGTGAGGCACCATTTTTATCGGGAGACCTGGGGGAACGCTGGGTGGTAGGAAATTTGTGTTAGCCCGGTGATGCCACAACTTTCCCACACAAAAATGTGTGGAAAAAGTGATTTGTTTCAGCTAAATGTGAGGTTTGCAGGGGATTCTGGGTAACAAAACGTTGGGGGATCCATGCAAGCCATACCTCCCTATAATCCCCCGGGTGTCTAGTTTTCAGAAATGTGTGGGTTTGGTAGGTTTCCCTAGCTGACCACCGAGCACGGGGCCAAAAACCCAGGTGACCCCCCTTGCAAAACCAGGTCGTTTTGTGGTAGGCAATTTTGATGTTGCCTCAATACTAGGCCTGGGCATCAAATTCCGCTCCGCTCGCGGAATTTGCGGAATTTAGGCAATTTCGCGTTCCGTGGAGAACGCGGAATTGCCAACAATTCCGCGATCCGCGGCGTAGCGGAATTATTTTCTTGTTCGCGCTTTAAAAATGCGTTCTAGCGGGCGCGATAGCGACTTACCGGGATTCCTGAGTTAGGAGAGCTCGAGGCACCGACGGAGAGGGCGGGGTCTCCCATACCTGAGTATTTACCGGGTGAGGTGAGGTTTTGACTTTACACAAGAAAGGTGTGAAGAATGTTCCGACTTTATGGAATAACGACCAAGTAGAAGGTCGTATTTTTATGACAATTTTATACACATACACGTTTCAAAATTCAATTGGGAATGCAGTAGCAATAGTAGTTGTTGTCTAGGTCCTGAAGAAAGCTTGGGCAAGTGGCCCAGGAAGCTGAAACTAGTTGACCATACTATAAGCGGTCTATGTGTTTAAAGCCGTTCTTGCACTATTTTTTAATACAGTATTGGTAGAGATATTTGAATTAAAAGGAGGTTTTCTCTCTTCCAAATCCTTTTAACTTCACTTATATGCACTGCACTTAGAACTACACTTAGAATTCCATCATCCTAACTTTTTGGTGTAAGGCCAGTTACTATTGGACATATGGTCTTAAGTTTTCTTCTATCTTGGCTTTTATTTCTTCCTTTTGTGATTTTCGTGACTTGGCCGAAATCCGATCCACATGATCCTCTTCTGTGATTTAGAAGAGAGGTGGTGGCAAGGAAGGATATCCAAATGATGACACTGACCACTCTTGGTAGTTGATGGAAGTCCAAAAAGTTCGACAAGTTTATGAAGGACAATTATTTGATTACATGTTCTTTGGTATCCAGGGTGTTGGCACTGTTTGTGTTAATTAATGATTCAGTACTGGCTCCTTTTAAAAGACCACCAGATTTTTGTTGTTGTTGCTAGTGTACACAGTATACCATGAAAGCCCTTGTTGACAAAGTCTCACAAATGGCTACACTAAGTTATATCTTTTATTTGTTTGTTTGTACTAGTAGTAATTGAACCACAACAACAAATGCAACATTTCACTGATGTTCTTCTCCTGGCTTCTTTGCTTTTAGGTGCACAAAAAGACAGAGGAGGAGGTGTCATCATCATCACCCATTGTACTGCCAGACAGAAGTCCTGCTGCGCACCACGTCACGTGTGACCACAGACATCTCTGCAACTTGTGCACCTACGTCCTGCTGACATCTGAAGAAGATGGCCCCAAAGAAAGGTACCAGGTCCTCCAGTACCAAGAAAGTTGCCAGTGAGAAGAAGAAGGAACAGAAGAAGGAAGTGGCACTTGCCAAGACTGGTGTGCCGCCCGATGTGTTTTTTGGGAAAAAAAATTTACGCCTGCAGCAGCGGTGTCCGGCGGGGACCAAGCTGGGAGCGGCACCTCCGCATCAGCGGGCCCACCCCACCAACCTAGGCCCAAGCCCATGAGTGTGGCAGAGGTAGCCAGTCTACTAACGAGCAGTGATGTTGAAATGTCATTATCGCAAAGTAGTACCCAATCCACGCACTCGCAGGCGGAAACTCAGCAGATAAGTGGGCAACCACAGCCGCAACCACAGCCGCAGCTGTGACCACAGCCGCAACCACAGCCCCAACCACAGCCGCAACCACAGCCCCAACCACAGCCGCAACCGCAGCCGCAACCGCAGCCGCAACCACAGCCGCAACCACAGCCGCAACCACAGCCGCAACCACAGCCGCAGCCGCAACCACAGCCGCAGCCGCAACCACAGCCGCAACCACAGCCGCAACCACAGCCCACAATAGTAGTTGTTCCACCTGAAGTAGGGGCAGTTCAGGAAATCAAGCTTTTTGCAGACTTAGAGGAGCAAGTCACTGTTTCAGAATATCCATTGTCTTCCAGACCCCCAGCAAGGAAAAGGAGGGTTAGTCCATCAACTTCTTCTTCAAGCCCCGCTTCTGATGATCTAGATGCCACTTGGAAGCCACCAGCTCAGTCTGAGAGTGATGCACGCCACAAGATGAGGCTAGTGAAAAGGAAGGTTCCAGAAAGCCTTAGAGTTATGGAGGTAGATGTAGACAACGTGGTGATGATGATGAAGAGCCAGTCATCATGAACATCACTCCCGGGCCAGAGGAGATGGAGACCAACATTATTAGACTATCCAAAATCGCTGCGAGGATGTAGCACGGATACCACCAACACAGGTAACACCAACACGACCTCCAGCTTCCATATTTGCCTTTCCAAAGGCCCGGCAGGGACCTACATCCAGCTCAACCACCACCTCAGTAGGTAGTGGTAATGTAACTGCACAGAGTCAAATTCCAGGCACACCCTCCAGTTCATCTGGTATTGAAAGTGGCACCTCCAGCAGCGCCAGAAAGTTATCCTCCCAGTTTGGGACTTCTTTTCGGTTAGCAGTAAGGAGGAGAACATTGCTATATGCTCAATTTGTCGGCAGGCTGTTAGGTGGGGTAAGCTTGGTACAAACTATGGTACCGGAGGACAAACAAGTCATCTAAAAAAACACCACAGTATCAAGTGGGAGGCTCACCTACTTCACTTAGAAAAAAGTAAAACTGGACCCATTGCTGATGTTGGGGATGAAGAAGTAGGGGAAGATATGATCGCGGTGGAAGGTCAACAAGAGGGAGACATTTCTAGCCCTATCCCCAGCAGTGTAGTGGTACCGCCCACATCCTCAGCAACATCTCAGTGGCACCGTAGTAAGAGTCAGCCTGAGACACCAAGGCAACTGAGTACTGCAATGAGAAAAAGTGCGTCGTCGTTGAGCCTAACTGGGTTCAAGAAGACAGCTGCACCACAAAGGAAAATATTCGAGCCTACCATTGACAGCATGCTTAGGTCGGAGGGGCAGTACCAATGCAACCACCCAACGGCACGGTTGTACAATGCGAAGCTGGCTAAAATGTTAGCGCTGGACCTTCTC